>JALGBA010000409.1:0-1200000 GCA_023970755.1 Azemiops feae
GGGATTGTATCCCAGTATTGCTTTTCCTACTTTTTTATTGACTATGAAGGCTACTCCATTTCTTCTGAGGGATTCTTGTCCGCAGTAGTATACTTGATGGTCCTCTGAATTAAATTCACCCATTCCTGTCCATTTTAGTTCGCTGATTCCTAAGGTGTCGATGTTCAGTCTTGTCATCTCTTGTTTGACCACGTCCAGTTTGCCTTGATTCATGGATCTTACGTTCCAGGTTCCTATGGAGAAAAAATCTTTACAGCATCGGACTTTCCTTTCACCACCAGATGCATCCACAGCTGAGCGTCCTTTTGGCTTTGGCCCAGTCGCTTCACTCTTTCTGGCGCTACTAGTACTAGCCCTCTGCTCTTCCCCAGTAGCATATTGGACACCTTCCGACCTGAGGGGCTCATCTTCCAGCGTCATTTTTGCCTTTTAGTACTGTCCATGGGGTTTTCATGGCAAAGATACTGGAGTGGGTTGCCATTTCCTTCTCCAGTGGATCACATTTTGACAGAACTCTCTGCTATGACCTGTCCGTCTTGGGTGGCCCTGCACGGCACAGCTCATAACTTCATTGAGTTACGCAAGCCCCTTCGCCACGACAAGGCAGTAATCCATGAAGGAGAATTTATGGTATTACAATAGGTTAAAATTGAGCAATGCCTTATACAGTATATTATACTGTGTAAAATTCCCTATGAAGACTATTTGGAAACATCAAAATAGGCTATTAAATAAGCCATCTAGAACTGCACTATCAAAACTGTGTTCCTATCTCTAACACTTTGACCTAAAGATAAACGATTGGCTGGAATCGTTTTAACCTATGCTGTTGAAGGAAGGCCTGGAAGATGATTATAGGTAAGACTTGGAGCCAGGAATAGACTAGGTGTTATCCTTCTCATTTTTTATTTTGCAGACATAAGGCATAACTGTAGGACCATCCTTGTATGCTGATCAGCCCATTTCCTGTTTCCTCTGTACTCTTAAATAACTTTGATTTTCTACTGGATTAGTTTTAGCATGCTTTTCTAAAGGAAGTGGCAGCTGGAGGGAATAGGAGCATATCCTTCCCTAAAATCCTTAGTAAAAAAACAAAAATCCACATTGTAATAGGTAACTCTTTAAGACTGGCCAAGATCTTTATCTTTCTTCTTGGGTTCCTGTTACAATAAAGGATACAGATATATTTTGGCAGTTAAGAAAATGTGCAAGAGAAAGCTTCAGAGCAGTGAGCAACTATTTTTTAAAAAGGATTGCTGGGAAGGGGGAAGAAGCCCATTTAATGTTTAAACTAAACTGCCAAATAAATAAAAATAAACAAAAACAAATTAAAGATTGCCCCTTTTCAGCTTATTGTCAAGCACAAACAGCTGGGTGCAAATGTATTTAATACAATGCTAAGGAAACTATATTGGATTGGTATTAGAATGGATGTCAGTTCATGAACTAATATTATTTCATGGTAAAAGCTTAACTGTATATATTTAACAGAGATTTGCATAGTTTGCAAATGTTTTGGAAACTGTGCTTCAGATTTCAAAAAAGCGCAATATGTATTCTGTCACTGAGCTATGACTGGTACCAAAAGTTGGACCGCCAGTAACCACTAATGTCAAAAGTCATCAATCCTCTTTGGGTGTAGATATGTGAATCCTTGAGGCTTGCTTATGCCATATAAAGCAGCTGAGAGTCCTTTAAGTACCTGTCTTTCTATAAATGGCCAGGTGGAACCTGCCATCCCATGAATGGCCCAGACAATAACAGTAGCACACATATCATCACCTGCAATTATACTTTGCTTAATATTTCCCTACTTTGCATGCTCTAGAGGTGGATCTACATTGCAATTTTCATAATTCATGGCCAAGATGACCTTAGGTGCCTGGCGTGGGAGAGGAATAGCAGAGATTGTAGTTCAATATTTCTAGATGCCAGGTCAAAAAATGTGACTCTAACTCTTTTAACAGAGGACAGTAGGGTTAAGCATTAACTCTGCTAATTTGCCAAACAGATTATACTTATTTAGTTGCAAGGCTTGTTTCATTATTTGTACAGCTGCTGGTAAAAGTGATTGACAGAACTACATTTGTGGTTAATTTTGAGTAGTACATTTTTAAACCACTAATTTTCAAGCCTTATTCTAAGAATAATTAATTAATATATTTACTACATGGTACACTGGCTAGTCTATAAGAAAAGAAGATGTTAATTAAAAATGAAGGAGACATGGACAAGGAATACAGGTAGTCCGACCTGGAATTATCAGCCTGGAATTTCCATCCTGTCATGATAGTAGTATTTTGAGGCACCCATGTAACCAACCCAATTTTACACTTTTTAGAGCAGTTGTTAAGTGAACACAGCAATCATAAAATAAACGTGGCAGTAATTAAGCAAATGTGATAGCCATTAAGGGAGCCCATTATCTGCAATAGATTCTTTTTGCAAGAAACCAGAAATAAACACCGTAAAACCAGCAGAAATGCCATAAATTGTGGTCATGTGACCATGGAATACTGTAAACAGCCATAAATGAGGATTGGTGCTGAGCACCCAAAATGCATTCATGGGCCCAGCCATGGTAACTTTCAATCCAGGTCAAAAGTACATTTGGGGGCAGAGGTTCTGTTGTGACTTCAAATGGCTGCTAAGCGACCGGTCATAAGTCAAGGACTACCTGTAGGTGAACAGGATGAATGCCTTTCTATAAGTATTGTATATTTATAAAATCAGTACTTATAAAAATATTTAGCAAAAGATGGAATGCTTTATGGTTTTCTTTATTTTTATCCATCAAAATCTGATTTCAAACAATACCAATGTCTATGCTTAAGTTTGACCTGTTCCTTTAAATCTCAGTTTGTACAAATTTATTTCTTAAAAAAAAACAAAGTAATTACTGGGAAATTAATTCTAATTGGGGTACTGAAGTCCTAATTATTTCTCCGATACTAAATGCTTCTTATTATGCATTCTTAAGATATGCAGAGAAGGAATATGTATTTATTTATTCACTCAATTTACATGCTGAATTACATTCAAATTTAGTAGTTTAGAAAAAGCTCACACTAAAGTCTGAAGTCAAAGATTGGTGTGCACTTATAGATTCGTTTTGTATGGCTTCCATACAAAACTGGAAACAACCAGTTTTGGAAACTTAATGACTATGTTATGGCTATTTGCACAACTGCTGCAAAATAATATTCTGTCTACCAAATGTTTGCTCCATTGGGGGTCAAAACCACAACAGGTTATAATGCAGGCAATTAGCTAGATATGGGATCTTCTCCACTGAATGAAAAACTCAAAATTACAGGTCATATCTGGCTTTCCAATCACTTTTTGGTGATTGTTTTGCATCCCGGCAACTATTTTGGCCAATTTCAGTACAAATGTTGAAATGAGAAGCAAAACAGCTATTTTAAATTTTAGCACACATATTTTAGTTGTTTTGACAACCCACTTCTCTAAAATGAAAGAAAAAAGAAAATAATTAGTCCCCCAATCATCCTGTAATTTCACAACGTACCCTACAACCCTTAAAACTTAGCATTTTTAAGTGTTACTTTCCCCCATGATGTATGTGAATTAAAATCACAAACTCTGTTCATACTACCCAAACAAACCCAGCCACTCTTCAGCCATTCAACATTTCATGCCAGCAGTAGATTTTTTTTACGAATAAAGGCAAATATATGTGTCTCAGAATAATGTTGCTGGATCCAATCTGGGACGGTCACCGAGACCAATTTTAGTCTGCTGAGCTTTCAGACTCATGCTAAAGCCCATCCTGAGAAGCCCATCCTGATTGGATCCTGTAGGTAAATCCATTCAGCAAAATCTATGTTTTTGGTTCTCCCAGTCTCTGCCAAGGAAACCAAGAATCTCTCATTTCCATTTCTGGTGGTTTTATTTTCCTCCTCTCTCTGGTAGGAAAACAAAACAAATCAGCACAATCAGAGTCTGCATCACCACCAACACAACTGGATGGAGCCATATGAACCAGTGTGGTGTAGTGGTTTATTGGGCTAGGTCAGGACTTGGGAGAAATGGGTTCAAGTTCAGGTAGTCCTCGACTTATGACCACAAGTGAGCCCAAAATTTCTGTTGCTAATTGAAACACTTGTTAAGTAAATTTTGCCATATTTTACGACCTTTCTAGCCATAGTTGTTAAGTGAACCATTGCAGTTGCTAAGTTAGCAACACGTTTGTTAAATGAATCTGGCTTCCCCATTTTGCTTGTCAGAAGGTTGCAAAAGCTGTTCACATGACCCCAGGACACTGCAACTGTCATAAATATGAAACAGTTGCCAAGCATCCAAAATTTGATCATGTGACCACAGGGATGCTGCAACGGTTGTAAGTGTGAAAAACAGTCATAAGTCACTTTTTTCAGTGCTGCTGTAACTTTGAACAGTCACTAAATGAACTGTTGTAAGTCGAGGACTACCTGTGTTCCTTTTCAGAAATGGAAATTCAATGACATCTTGCTCTCTAAATCCAACCTACTTTCCAAAATTATTGTCTAGAGATGAGATCTCCTATGTAAGCTATCTTGAGCTCCTTAAAGAAAGGCAGAATATAAATGGGGGGGGGGGAGAGAGAGACAGAGACAGAGAGAGAAAGATCTTTTTGCCTTTTTTATTCTTCTACCATATGGAGGCGAGGGACAAAGGGAATAAAAAGTGAAACAATCACAGAATGCCTAGAGAAACTTCCAGACTTCATTTTCATCCCAAACATTGGAAGGAACTATTCATTTTTTAATAAGTTGTTCTCACAGTGCAGGAGTTAATTGATGAGAGATGGTTAATTCAATGCCAAACAAAGCTAGTTCTGTTGGGCTAAACTTCCTTTTAGTTAAATAGCTGGACTATGGTTTAAAGTTTGCATAACATGCTAATTCTTCCACATCCCATGATCTGGTTAAGCAGGTCATATGAATAGAGCTTTAGGTACATATAGGTCACCATACATAACCCATTGCTTAAGGCAAGAATGAGAGAGAAAGAACATGAACCACAGATTTGGAATTAGATCACTTCTTACAAATTTACTAAAAAGGAAATCTCTTCTATACGCATTATAATAATATCAGAAAAGGGGCGTTGTCTTATCTGAACGCCTTTTCTCAGCATGATGATGGAGAATCCACGAATGGGTTAGCTCTGTCTTCCTGCCCAATTAGACTGAGTCTGTCAAACTTGCCACGCCTCTCCTGGGCCGGACCTCCCAGTCTTGACGAAGGCGAAGCTATTGACGACAGTTCGACGTGTTGGCTCCCAGACCCCTAACACAGGACCTGACTGACACTGAGGGGTGGGTGTGGATTCTCCATCATCATGCTGAGAAAAGGCGTTCAGGTAAGACAACGCCCCTTCTCCAGCATGATAGATGGAGAATCCACGAATGGGACATACCAAAGCCGCTCTTGTCCCTACGGGAGGGAAGCAGTCTGGGCCTGTGTCCCACCTTGTGGCACTACGTGCTGTAGCACTCTCCGTCCAAAGGAGGCGTCTGCGGAGGCAAATCTGTCTAACTTGTAATGCCTCATGAAAGGGGAAGACGAAGACCATGTCGCCGCCCTACATATGTCCTCAATGGACGCCTGTGTCGCCCATGCTGCGGAAGTCGCAGTGCTGTGAGTGGAATGAGCAGTAACTTGACTTGGAACTGACAGGGACTGCGCCTGATATGCCCCAGCAATGCAAGCCCTGATCCACCTGCCAATAGTGGAGGCAGAAACCTTTTGCCCCATAGAAGAAGGCCGAAAGGAAACGAAGAGGGCTTCCGACTTGCGAAAAGGCGCCGTCCGCTTGATGTAGTAGCATAATGCCCTGCGAACGTCCAGGGTGTGCCATTGCCGTTCCAAGTCATGGAACGGATGAGGACAAAAGTCTGGCAGTATTACTTCCTGCTGCCTGTGGAATAAGGTATTGACCTTAGGAATAAAAGATGGATCCAATCGAAGGACCACTCTGTCCTCATGAAAGACGCATAAGTCATCTCTGATAGAGAGAGCTGCCAGTTCAGAAATGCATCTAGCCGAAGTGCCGGCTATCAGGAAGGCTACCTTAGTTGTCAAGGACCGCAGTGTACAGGTTCTGACAGGTTCAAATGGCGGTGAGGTAAGGGCCTGTAAGACCCGCGGCAAATCCCAAGAGGGATACCGATGAACCACGGGCAGTTTGGGGTTGCTCGCTCCCTTGACAAACGAGCGCACCATGGGATGCTGAGTCAATGGCTCCGAATTGCCACATGTAAGGACCGCCACTTGTCTGCGGATAATGTTGGGCGCCAAGCCCTTGTTGAGCCCTTCCAATAAATAGCCCAGTATTCTCGGAATGGTAATGGCCGAGAGAGCCAACTGGGAGGGAAAAGTACCGGGTGGTACAGTTGTGGTAAGGGGCGGTTTGTCCGTCTCCCCTACGGCCAGCTTTTGTGCACGGGAAAATTGTTTCTCCAAGGCACGATGCCTGCGGCTGGCCTGTTTCTCGGCAGACTTGGATGATCCTTTGCCGAAACTGGCCTTAGTTTTGGCCGTGATCTTAGCAGCAGCCTCCTGATTGGAGGACTTACGCTTTGTTTGGCCAGCCGAGGTGGAAGCCTGTGGCACGGTGTTATCTGCCATGATAAAGCAAGAAGTTTCAGTGGAGTGCTGAAAAAATCTCGGTCTGCAAGAGATATGGCTGTTGCCCACCAAGGTGGGACTGGCCTGCATGTGGATCTGTGATAGTCCGGCCCACCGGCAAGCCCGGAGTCACAATTAGCGACGGATGATACGCATGTCACTTAGTGGCGGCAGCCCTAGTCGCTAGTAACGACAGCCAGCACACATCGCGATACTCAGACCTACCGTCCAGGCCGAGTTCGCGTTTAGTGACGGGATCACATGTGTCTCACAATAGTGGCAGCAAGGTCCAAACGGTAGCGGCCGGTCCACTAGATGCAGACTGTGGCAGACAGGCTAGAGCTGGCAAGGCCCAAAGGTCATAGTTTTCCGTAGTGATGACTGCCAGTTGAGGAAAGAAGCTGGACCTGGGTCCAATTCTATGTCTGCTGGGGCGAGAGCTGTTGGATATGGCCTACTGTTCCAAGTGCAAAAGCTCTGGACCCCCCTGGCCATCCCCGAGGTCTTGGGCAAAGTCCGAACGTTGGCAATCGGACGGTCCTGGGGGGAAAACCAGAGTCCTCTGTCTGGGCTGCTGTCCAAGGCCGGGCAGAGCCGTTGCGGCTGGCAGCTTGACAGGACACAAAATGGTGGCCGACGAAGTTCGTCTTAGTTGGGAGCTAACGGCCTCAATCTGGAGAAGGAAATCCCTTGTCAGGGATACGAGCGGCGAGACGGCTGTCATAGTGAAGCTCCGGCAGCGTTAAGGCTGGGACGTAGAAATCGCCAGCTGCGCGGCATGCAAAATCGTGCCCGCGATGATCGAGCTGAGGCGATTTGAAAGTTACTACCTCCGTCAGTCAGACAAAATGGCGCCGGAATAGAGGACGACTGAATGAGAATGTCGTCCAGGTAGCACTGAGTGTGCATCGGAACCAGTCTCAAATACGCTGCCAGCGCTGCCAGGACCTATGTGAACACGCTGGGGGCCAATGATAGGCCAAGGGTAGTGCCCTGTACTGAAAGTAGCGGCCTGCGTAGCAGAACCTGAGGAATTTCCGGTGCCCGGGAGGAAAAGTCTCGGGGGGTAGGATATGAATCCCAGAGACAGATCGAATCTGATGGTGTTTGTCTGCTTGCAGGCCTAGCCACCCTTGAGTCTGAAATGCTCTGAATGAGGGAGCAGAGAGACTTAATTTAAATCAAGAACGACCAAAGAGATCAAGGAATGGATAGTGTTGATGGATGCAATAGCTGGCACGTTCACAGTCCTGACAGTGGCTGTGAGCCAATCGAATGGAAATAGCCAGCACACTTAAGTTTAATAGTGGCTGTAAGGCCAGCTTAATGGTACGGCATCACAACCAGTAATGGCACGATCAGTGTCCTGGCAAACCTCACAGTGGTGGCAAGACCAAATGTTAACAACCATCACACATGCAATCCACTTGGGTCGGCAAGGCCAACTCAATGGTCATGGCCAGTCCACATGCAAGCCACTTAGCGTACACGTGTGATCCACTTAGTGGTGGTAAGACCAACCTAATGGTAATGGCCCGCATGATGGTAACAAATTGTAAACAGAGAAGGCATAGGCAATTAAGGCTGTGAGTCATAGTCCTTGTGCAGGAGCTGAAAAGGCAGTCATTGAAGAGGGCCTAGTGACCCTCTGAATCATTGGTAGTTGCTCCTGATAATGCCTCCTGCTGGACAGTCTCTCCTCCGGTTTGGCGGATTCTTGCCCCCTCCTGATTGGAGGATTTTGGGCTTCTTGCACCCAGGAGTGCTGCTCACTTCAAGGGGTCTGAGGTGCAGTGTTGTCTGCCATTACAATCAGAGACATCTCAGTGGAGTGCTGACAGGGATCTCAAGTGTTTTGCATCGATGTCTGCCATTGTAATTAGAGATATCTCAGTGGCGTGCTGAGAGGGGTCTCAACAGAGATATCTCAGTGGTGTGCTGAGAGGGATCTCAATAGTAAGGAGCAGAGTACCGATAGTGGCAGGGCCACTGAATGTAAGAGACAGTGTACTCATGGGTTAAAGTGGCTGCAGGACCAAAGTAATGGTACTGCCCTCACACATGCAATGCTCCTGATGGCAGCAGGACCAGTAAGGGCACGGTCAGTGCTCTGGTCAGTTCAACTGTGGCGGCAAGACCAACTGAATGGTAATGGCCAGCTCACATGTAGTTCACTTAGTGACGGCAAGGACCAACTTAATGGTAATAGCCAACTCACATGTAGTTCACTTAGTGACGGCAAGGTCAACTCGATGGTAGCAGCCAAGTCACATGTAGTTCACTTAGTGATGGTAAGGACCACTCAAAGATAATGGCCAGCACATTAGTAGTGATTGGTGATGGCCGGACCAATTTAATGGTACGGCTAGCACACTTTCACAACCGTATTCAGGCCTTTTGCCAGAAATGGCCTTGGCCTTGAGTTTTCCAGCAGCCTCCAGCTGGAGGACTTATGCTGCTTGGCCAGTAGTGCTGGTAGTGGCACTGTGTGAGGTTGAGGTGCCGTATTGTCTGCCATCACAGAAAAATGAGATATCTCAGTGGTGGGCTGAGAGGGATCTCGATAATGAGGAGCGGAGTACTGTTTGTGGCTGTGTGCCACGGCCCTGGGATCAGTCAAGTACTCTTGGTTAATGGTGGCTACCGGACCAACTTAATGGACGCTGGCACACCTGCAACGCTCCTGATGGTGACAGGACCAGTGACTGCCCCCTCAGTGCACTGGTTAGGTCTACGTTGGCGGCAAGATCACCTCAGTGATAACGGCCAGCGCACACGTAGTTCGTTTAGTGACGGTCAGACCAACAAGTGGTAACGGTCAGCTCACTAGGCCTAGTTGGTGGCGGCAAGGCCAAGAATGGCACGGCCAGCACACTTAGTCTGTTGGCCTATGGTAGTGGCAAGACCACGGTTGTGATAACGGCTAGCTCACACGTAGTTCGCTTAGTGGCGGTCAGACCAGCGAGTGGTAACGGCCAGTAACGGCAAGTTTGACAGACTCAGTCTAATTGGGCAGGAAGACAGAGCTAACCCATTCGTGGATTCTCCATCTATCATGCTGGAGAATAGTTATAACTTTTATTCCCAATTAACTATATTTTCTAGTATGTAAACTAGTATTTGAAAGTAAACTTGGACCAAACAATGATTGCCTATAGAACATGAACATTTATGTCTTTATGAATTTCAGTAAATGGGGCAGAAAGTGGACATTAAAGTGCACTTTAAACTGTTCCTGTTTGCCTGATGCTTCTTTATTTATTAAAGAGAGTGGTGTTGTTAGGCAATGCAATGCCACACCACCTTAAAGGTCAGTAAAGACCTGACTAGTTCTCATTACAGTTCTGCAGCGAATGTCCTGGAGGAGATAACTTGTTCCACTCTGCCAACTTCTAAAAGCTATAAATAGAGAGTCAAAGTAGAGAAACAAAAATTAAAAAAGCTTAAGACTTCTTGACTCCTTTATAAAGTTTACAAATTGGGGAGAATTTCAAAAGAAATCAGCAAAATAGAACACCTTAATACTTCCCTTAAAAATTTCAAAACTTTCTATTCTTTGGCTCACAGTACTCAACAGTGTGCAACAAATTCATCTTTTTGCCAATTTTATAATTTTCCATAATTTTTCATCAGTTAAGCCCTATGCTTTTCCAGAAGTGTTATGCATCTCCCTTTCAACAAGAGTCCCTGTTTTCACTTTATTTCAGAATCAGTTCTGGATTGTCCTGTGAGAATCTTGCTAATTAGGGAATACTGGGAGTTGAAGTCCACAAATCTTAAAGTTGCTAAGGTTGAGAAAAAGCACAACTTGATGGGAAGAAATTGCATTTCTATTGTTCTCTGCCTACAAAATTCTGGACCCTGACTTGCCTATTTCTTGTAGAATTGTGGACTAGCCTGTGTCCCTTCTCCTCCCAAAAAAAGACACCTTCCAAATGGGACAACTCACCATGGTCAACTTGCCATGGCTAATTCTCCGTGGCCAACTTGCCACGGGACGACTCGCGATGGCCAACTCGCCATGGGATAATTTGCTGCGGGACAATTCAACTATTCAATTTAATTATCTCAAAATAATTTAAAAATTATTTTTATTTTTGTCATTCATTTTGTCCCTCCTTTGGCATCCTTTTTTTAATGATTCTATTCCACGTTTTCTTTGATATTAGTGTAATTCTTGTTCCACGGAGAGCTGGCTGCAGTATGTTGGCTGAGACGAATTGTCATAGAACCTTCCAAATATGTTAAAATGCAATCCCAACAATCTCTAACAGATATTAGGAGAAAGTAATGAAAGTATTGACCAAGCCACCTAATGGGTACTTTATCAGAGTAAGTTATTGTACAGACAACCATTTCCAAGGTGAAAACTCCATGTACTGCACTGCATTGACTTTTCAGGAGTCATCATAATTAGATGATAGTCACTTTGTGAGGGTTGGTCCCAGTTTTATTATCTGATACTGTATTCTCTTCTTTACCTAATAGTCCAGGCAGGTACATTCCTTGGCATTTCCATTTCAAGAGCATCGGGTAACTGGCATTGGGAGAATCGCTGCCAGTCAAAATGGGCTAGGTGGTCTAGTTAGTAGTTTGACCTAGTATAAGGCAGCTTCTGGCACCCTGATGCACTTTTGGATAAAAACTGCTGAAGAGATTATGGTAACCATGAGTTTCTTTTCAGTGAATATTTGCTCTTTCCATGCCTTTACTCTCACAGCTTATTGTTCCAAACACTTCTTCCCTTGGAGCTGACTTAGAGGAATAAAAAAAAACTGGCAGGAGCAACTTTTTGCAGAGAACTAAGATGAAAATGAGATCAGACCCAGCCCCGCTTTCCTTCACCTTACTTGCTGTTTAAAATAAGGTCTCCAACAACCCTAATAATGCATGAATGGTATAAATATATAACTGATGGATTCCATGTTTCACTTGTCAGGGACTTATGATCTTATAGGCTTGGGTTCAAATGACTGATGGTGATTGCATGCTATTAATTCACATCTTCATCTATTTCCATGTCCATATTGAATGTTTTACAACACATTTACTCATTTTATAAACCACCTAACTCCAATTGTTTTAGGTTATTATCTATATTAACATTGAGACAGATACATATATATAGCCTTTAGACTTATTTTAGGTGAAAGGAGAAATCATCAGAATGATTTTTATTCAAAGTTTTTATTCAAAATCAAATGTTGATTGGTGCAACTTAACTAATAAGTTGTTTTTAGGCATAGTATCTGTGGTCCTTTCAGGGAGCATTGTAAATATGAATTGCAGAAATATTACCCCAAACTCACAGTGCTTCTTTACCTTGCTTTTAATGACTACATATCAGCTGAAAAAGTCCATAGGATAGACACGTTTGCAAAGAAAAACTCTAAAACTCTAAAATCATAGGCTTTTCACAATCTCTAGGATACTGACTGTATGTTTGTCATCTAGCCGAACACAGAACATGTTCTGCAGTTTCCAGCTCTCTGGAATCACAAGGCCTTACAGCTTTTTTTGTATTTACCATCCAATTCTGCAGAGGGGAGAGCATGGGATTGGGCAAGAGGGAAGCTTTCCAATGGCTGGGTGTTTCTAGCTGTAACACCAAGGTGCCTGCAGCAGTGACAATATATCTGTTACGTACTGGTGACGGGAAGACCTTACCCAGAAAGCCATAAAAGGTATAACCTTGAAAATATCTATCTATCTATCTATCTATCTATCTATCTATCTATCTATCTATCTATCTATCTATCTATCTATCTATCTATCTATCTATCAATCAATCAATCAATCAATCAATCAATCAATCAATCAATCAATCATATATATATGATGTCCTTTCATGTGATTCATATTCATTTTGCTTTTGGTCTGGGCTTGAGCAACAAGTACCAAAGTCAATTATTTCAAACTGTACAGGCAATGTTACGATAGATGGAAACTGCAACTTAGCTTTCCCTGTGATTTCCCTTCTGTTGCAAATGCATCAAAGTTTCTAGAATTCAAATGAAAGTATTTTGTTGCTGGGAAAGTACCGTTCTCCAGCAGGACGATGGAGAATCCACCAATGGGTTAGGACTATCTTCCTGCCCAATAAAAGACTAAGTTTGCCAGAGTTAACACGCCTCCTGCTGGGCTGATATCCCAGACACGACTTAGTCTTCAGCCCAGCTAGGACGTTGTGTTGGCTCTGGACAGGTCGTATTTCTTATATTATTGGTGGATTCTCCCTCATCTGGACTGGAAAGCAATTCGGACCCCTATCTAAATTTAAACTTCCCGGCTGCAAACAGCTGAGCGTCGGCCTCCGGGTCGCTCAGCAACGTTGATTCGGCGATCGGCCGGATCGGGCCGATTCGCGGAGCCAGCCCTTAGAGGGATCTTGACGACAGACAGCTGATTGTCGGTCCGGAGCTAAGCCGCCCCACAGCTGACTGTCGGCCTCCGGACCTAAGCTCTCGCGTCCGCCCTCGGCATCGGCAATTTCGGAGGACGATCAGCTGATCGTCGGGCCGGGGCGGCCCGCGCGCAGATTACTGTCGGCCTCCGGGCTCGCTGAGCGAAAGCGGGAGCCGCGGAGCTTTAGCGCGGCTGGAGGCTTGCTTTTTGAATTGCGGAGAGTCGGAGCTTGCCGCTCTTGCGGCATCGCGGAAGGCCAGCCTTCGGGTAGACGGCCCGGCCGTTCCTCTCCACGGCCCTGCAGCCTCCAGCAAGGATCGGTTGCTCCCTTTCGGGGCGCAACACGCATTTGAAGCCGCTCGCTCCCAGATACTGGGCAGCCAAGAATTTAGTCTGAGGGCCTCTTTCTACAGTGGGTGATTTGAGGCCTCAGATTTTGGCGCGCAAATCGCGGACGCCATTTTGGAAGCCAAAGGCCTAGTAGGCCTGACAGGGACGGCCCCAACAGGCAGCAGCCACGGCACAAAGCCTACAGACTGCTTACTGCTACTGAGGCCATTGGTGTAGGCGCCGGCCCTCCCTTCTCCATCCTTGCAGGAGATTGACTCAGGTCTAGGCCCCAGGCCTAACAAGTCGCCTCGCCATTGCAGCGGCAGCCATTTTGCGGACTGATTACAGCCGCCATTTTGCAGCTTCAAAACTGCCATTGACACCCTGCTCAGATTCTGATCTGGCACAACCAACCCCAGGGCAAAACTTGGCAAGGATTTCACCTTTAGCGTGAGCTGGCACGCCTTCGGGCCCCGCCGCCACCACCTAGGCTTTGTGTGCAGGCACATATCACTCAGGTGATTGCCGCCACCAACAAGGAGAGGAGTGCGCAGGCACATATCACCAAGGTGATTGCCGCCACTGATCGGTCAACGTGTGTGCCGGCACTTGCCGATTGCGACTCACCCATCGGGTCTCGTCGCCACAAGACGCCTATATAATACGTCTCAGTGCATCACTGGGCATTTTCCAGCCTCTCAGAGCTCTGCCTAGGGCAATCCACTCCGGCTCCTGAGTTGCAACAGGCTTCAGGCCTTCCTTGCAATGGCTGACGACGCAGCTAATCAATCTGCGCAGGGCGCTTCCGGCACTCCCGTCTCAGGGAAGCGCAAGTCCTCTAAACTAGAGGCAGCAGGCAGGATAAAGGCCAAGGCCAGGTCCAAGGCCATAGCTGGCGAAAAGGCCTCAAGGGCCGCAGAAAAGGCTGCCCAGAGGCGAAACACGGCTCTAGAGAAGCAGTTCTCCAGGGCACAGCGCATGTCTGCGGGAGACCAACCCCTGGTTCCCCTTGCCCCTCAGGAGAGCTCACTCTTCAACCCCCAACCGGCCCTGCCAGGTCCCTCTGACGCACGGGCCCTTTTCCATCAGGGCCCCATGCCACAGAGTACTACTCTGTCCCCTGACCCGGGATTGAACCCCCCAATGGGGGCTTCACCGGCTAGCTTCCGCCCCCCGCCCGAAGCCACGTTCACGCCCACAGCGGCTGGACTTCGTCCCCCTGAACACCAAGGGGTCGGGCCTGAACAACTTGAAGCACTAATTGCCCGGGCGTATGCTCAGGGCAGGGCCTCCTCATTCTATGAGAACAGGCCGGAATATGTCAGGCCCGTGGTACCAGCTCAGGCACGGGCAGAGAGACCGGATTACCCAGAGTCCGTTTATTCGGACCATTCCTCCCGAACGCGGGACTCTGATCCTGAGGGTTATGGGTCAACTGACTTCCAGCTGTCAGAGGATGAGGAGTCGGGCCCAGACCCGTCGCCTTTCATAGGCCTATTTGACCCGGGCCTATTCAGGTCTCTCCTGCTAAAGGCCACCACGTCGGCCAACATTGAACCAGAGCAGGAAAAGCAGCCGACTGCCTCAACCAGTCAGGACCCCAAGCCACTCTTCTCCGAACCTACGGTGACGGAGCGCTATATCCCTTGTCCTCCCTTTTTCCTGGAAACTATCAGGAAACAATGGGGAAATCCGGGCACTCTACCAACGCCAGGGGGAACGGATAAGAGACTCATGGCCGTCTCCCCGGCCTTGTCAAATCTCCTGGAGGTTCCCAGGGTGGACGAACCACTAACCTCTCTTTTTTCTTCCTCCACCGTGTCAGGTGACACGTCTGAGGTCTTGAGGGCAGAGGACAGGAAGTCCGAGCTCTCTCTCCGTAGGTCTCACCTGGCATCGGCATGGGCCGTGCGTGCGTCCACCTCTACTTCCTTCTTTGCCAGAACGTCAATTCTCTGGCTCAGGGAACTCCAAGCGTTGCTTCCCCCGGATCAGGTTCGTGCCCATCAGAATCTGGGTAAGTTGGTGGCATCGGCAGAATACATGGCGGATACTTCCCTCCATGCCGCCAGATTCTCAGCGCGCTCCATGGCCGCTAATACTGCAGCCCGCAGGCTCCTATGGCTGAAACAGTGGCGAGCGGACTTGAAGTCCAAGTGGCACCTGGCTTCCGCTCCCTGCAGGGATGGACACCTCTTTGGGGAGGCGCTAGACCCTTACCTTATTGAAAATAGGGATAAGCGTAAGGTGTTGGCCCACCTTACTAGGAGGCCGGATAGGCGAGCTACTCCGTACCAACGGGGACCGCCCTTCCGCCAGGGACCAGGATCGGTGTGGGGCCCTCCGCCTCGTCCCTCCTTCCCCAGGCCCGGCCGTCAGCCTGACCGCCCGGCTCCCAGAACCAGGCCGCAATATCACGGCAAGAGGCCCTTTCGGGGCAGGGGAGGCCGTCCTTTCAGAGGTCACAAATGACTCAAGGACGGACCTCCCCATTGGCGGCAGACTCACTATGTTTTTACACGAATGGGAGGCCACCGTCACAGACACCTGGGTGCTCAACACCATCAGGCACGGCCTCACCTTGGAATTTCTGTCGCAGCCACGGGATCGATTCATTGCCTGCTCCGCCCCAAGAAGCCCGACAAAGATAGGTCTCATGTCCGAGGCCATTCATCATCTGTTGCAGCTCAAGGCCATCGAGCCGGTGCCCGCTGGCCAAACCCATCGAGGGTTTTACTCCATTCTCTTTGTGGTCCCAAAGGCCTCGGGAGGGTGGAGAGCAATCCTCGATCTGCAGGGATTGAACTCTCATCTTGTCTACAAGAGATTCAAGATGCAGACGTTGCAGTCCATCCTGGCCAGCATAAGGAGGCACGACTTCCTTGCCTCCATCGACCTTACGGAAGCATACCTTCATATTCCCATATCTCCCGACCATCGGAGGTTCCTCCGGTTCTGTTATGGGTCCCACCACTTTCAGTACAGGGCCCTGCCATTCGGTCTCTCGTCCGCTCCCAGGGTATTTACCAAGGTCCTGGCTGCACTGGTAGCCCACCTAAGATTGATTCCTGTCCGGGTCCAATGCTACCTGGACGACATCCTTATTCTGTCCTCCTCCCTACAGCAGGCCCGGTCGGACCTGGAATTAGCTGTCCGGCTCCTTCAGACTCACGGCTTTTCGATCAATTTCCGAAAGAGCCTGCTAGAGCCCTCCAATCGCATCCTACACCTAGGAGCGATCATAGATACAGACCTTTTAAGGGTCTATCTATCCCCGGAACGCCGGAACAGCATTCGCTCCCTGATCAGACAGATACGGAGGGAGCGGAGGATCACTCTGGTCTCACTCTCCCGACTATTGGGCAAGATGGTCTCTTGCATGGGAATAGTGCCATGGGCCAGACTGCACTTCAGAACCTTACAATGGTTCCTACTCCCATACCAGAGGCAGGGCACCAGTGCATCCAACCAGAGGGTCGGGGTCACACCCCGAGTTCTGGATTCCCTTCGGTGGTGGCTCTCCCCTGCGGTAGACAGGGGCTCCCTATTCAAAGAACCAAACAGACTCACCCTAACGACGGATGCAAGTCTGTTCGGATGGGGTGCGCACCTGGGTTGTCACTTGGCACAGGGACGATGGTCACCCATGGACCTCAGTCACAACATAAATTGGCTGGAGCTCAGGGCCATTCATCTGGCACTGCTTCACTTCAGCGACGAGGTGGTGGGTCGACACGTCCTAGTGCTCACAGACAACGTGGCTGCAAAGGCCCACGTAAACCGGCAGGGCGGCACTCGCTCCAGGACTTTGATGTCCGAAGCACGGTCACTAGGTTCCTGGGCGGAAACCAATCTCTCCTCCTTAAAGGCGGAGCACATTTCAGGGCAGGCCAACCTTCAGGCGGACTCGTTGAGCCGGTCGACAGTGGACCACTCCGAGTGGCGCCTGCATCCCTATTTATTCAGGGAGATCTCGGTGAGGTTCGGGCCTCCGGTGGTGGATCTATTCGCCTCGCCGGCAAATGCCCAACTCCCGAGATTCTTCTCCAGGTTCCCGTCCCGGGGGGCCGAGCGGACGGACGCGCTCCGCAGCCCCTGGCCCACAGGTCTCCTCTATGCCTTTCCCCCTCTTCCTCTGCTTCCGGCTCTCATCCGGAAAATTCTGCAGGAACGGGCGGAGATCATAGTGGTTGCCCCACATTGGCCGAGACGGCCGTGGTTTGCCGACCTAGTGGACCTTTCCGTCTCCCCTCGGTGGAGGATTCCCCCGGATCAGGTCGCTCTCAGTCAGGGGGTTCTACAACACCCAGAACCTCAGGGCCTGCAACTAGCCGTCTGGCACTTGAGAGGCGGCTCTTAACACGGGACTCTTTTTCAGAAGGGGTGATCTCCATGATTCAGGCCTCCAGGCGTCCTTCCACCAATGGGATCTATGATTCCTCGTGGAGGAGTTTTTGTGCCTGGTGTTCCGGGAATCACCTGGACATCTCGGCTGTCACTATCTCACACATCCTTGAGTACTTGCTGGAGGGATTTAACAAGGGCTTGTCGCCCAATACCATCCGTAGGCAACTGGCGGCTCTCTCCACAGTACTCATGTGCCAGGATTCCATTCCTTTGGCCCAGCGTCCACTGGTACGGTCCTTCCTCAGGGGTGCTACCAACACCAGACCTCCCGTGGTTCACCGTTATCCCTCTTGGGATCTCCCACGGGTGCTACAGGCCCTTACCTTGCCGCCGTTCGAGTCGGTCAAGACCTGTTCACTACAGTTCTTGTCCATGAAGGTGGCCTTTCTTGTGGCGATCACATCCGCCAGACGCATCTCGGAGCTCGCTGCTCTCTCAGTCAGGGAGGACCTATGCGTCTTCCACAGCGATAGGGTAGTCCTCCGACTGGACCCGGCCTTTGTACCAAAGGTGAACTCGTTGTTCCATAGGGCACAAGAGGTGGTCCTACCGGACTTTTGTCCCCAGCCTGCTCACAATTTAGAACGCCAGTGGCACACCTTGGACGTTCGTAGGGCGTTACGCCACTATATTAAAAGGACTTCTGCCTTCCGCAAATCGGAAGCGCTTTTTATCTCCTTCCAGCCTTCTTCGATGGGGAAGAAAGTCTCCTCATCCACGGTTGGCAGGTGGATCAGGTCCTGCATCGCAAGAGCCTACCAGGCACGGTCCCTGCCACTGCCAGGCCGTATCACTGCTCACTCTACCCGCAGTGCCGCTACTTCAGCAGCGTGGGCTACGCAGGCACCCATCGGGGATATTTGCAGGGCGGCGACTTGGTCCTCGCCTTCCCCCTTTGTGAGGCATTACAGGCTGGACAAATTCGCCTCCGCGGAGGCATCATTTGGCCGGAGGGTGCTACAGCAAGTGGCATCTTCAAGTGGGACACAGGCCCTGACTGATTCCCTCCCATAGGGACAGCTCGGCTTTGGTATGTCCCATTGGTGGATTCTCCATCGTCCTGCTGGAGAAGGGGCGTTGTCTTACCTGAACGCCTTTTCTCAGCAGGACGATGGAGAATCCACGCCCATCCCCTTAGGACCGTCAGGTCCTGTGTTAGGGGCACAGTGAGCCAACACATCAGTCCATTGTCAGCAGCTTCGCCTTCGTCGTGTCTGGGATATCAGCCCAGCAGGAGGCGTGTTAACTCTGGCAAACTTAGTCTTTTATTGGGCAGGAAGATAGTCCTAACCCATTGGTGGATTCTCCATCGTCCTGCTGAGAAAAGGCGTTCAGGTAAGACAACGCCCCTTCTGTTGCCTAGAACGGTATGTTTAGTTCTGTTGCAACTGTGCATACTGGCTGGGGAATCCTGGGAGTTGAAGTCCATATTTCTTAAAGGTTGCTGAGGCTGAGAAACTCTGCTCTTTCCTATAAGGATTGCACAATAGCAATACTTATGAAAAGTAAGTATCCCATCTCTTGCTATGAAATTACCAATTCTTTCAAAAAGGTGGAGGAAAGAATTCTTCTCCAAAATTCCCCAAAACTGTTATTTTGTCAACAGATAAATATTACAGGCAACTGGCAATTTTCATTATTTATGAAACCTATGCAAGAAATCCTGCTTAAAATCAAGACAAAACATACCGAGTTGAAACTGTAGAAGAAAACATAATTTCCTGAACTGATCTTAACCAACGTAAATTGCAGATATACTGACAAGACTTCTGTGACATTCTAGCCTAAAATGTCAAACATATACAGGAATTAAAACTAAGCACACTGTGTGAACCCATGCACAGAAAACAACAAGAGAAATGGAGGTTCAGAAACTGGGAGGTACTGCAAATATATTAATGTAACACAGTTCTTCTCAAATCAAAGAATTAGCTTAACATAAATAATCCTCATTATTTTTTTAAAGATGAAGGCTACATCCTGTAGAAATTAATTTAAGTGCTTGGACAAGGAACTGAATATGCAAAATATTTTGTCTTACCTAATATCCTAGGAAACTCAAATATGGTGCAAGGCATTCAAAACTGATTTTCTTCTCCTAACTTCTCACTTTCCATCCTCTTTGTTGTATTTTTCTCAACAGTGCTAGTGTATGGCTCTTATTTTATAGCCTTATTTTACAGTAATTAAACTGCAAAACTTTATTATATGTATGGCTAGTGAGGAGAATGAAGAGAAGAGGATGAGGATGAAGAAGAAGAGGACAAACGATGAAATGCAAAGAGAATAAAGAGCAATACAAAGATCTCCATGTTTTTGAACAATCCAACTCTACAAAAAAGAGAAATATGCACAGCAAGGGGAAACAAATGGACAAAGATATTTAAAATGAGGCATTTGTACAGTGGTTTAACCCATCATCTTCATCAAAAATAACACAGACCTGTTTTTTCTGCCTTTATTTCACACTCTTTTGCCCTGATATTTTGGGCTCGTTATCCAGATTCCAGTGGTTAAAAGATTTTATTTTGTTTTGTTTTTAAAAGAGGATTCCACCTGCCTGGAAGCAAGCTAAACTGTAGCACCCACTAGAAAGTAGAGAGTGAGATTTATTTGGGCCAAGTGATTACATATGTAAATTATGTCCCCAGGCAGGTGGAAGGTTAAGAAATATGAAGTATAAATAAATAAAATAAATAAATGTCTTGAAATCTGATTGCCTGGGTTGTCAATTAGGGTTCCATTTTCTTTTATTTGAAAACCAATTTTGTAATATGAATGTATGTACGGATGGATGGGTTAGATGGATAGATGTGTTTACACACACACACACACACACACACATTCTGCCAGAAAGTCTACACTTTATTGAACTTCTAAAATATTGCAAGTAATATTTCTTCCAAAAAAAAAAAAAAAGGAAACCCACAATACTGTAGTTTGTAATGTTATATATAAATTAAATAACAATACAGATGTATTTTGGTACCTATCGTTAATTGATTCCAAGAGGCACAATGAGTACCAAAAATGATGACTACCAAACAAATTTCCACCCTTAAGGAAAGTGAGTCGCAAGGCAATTGACATTGACAAGTTCTAGCTTGTGTGTTGAGTACCAACAAACGATAAG
Organism: Azemiops feae; assembly: GCA_023970755.1. Classification (NCBI taxonomy): domain Eukaryota; kingdom Metazoa; phylum Chordata; class Lepidosauria; order Squamata; family Viperidae; genus Azemiops; species Azemiops feae. The sequence goes on from JALGBA010000409.1 coordinate 20,908, forward strand.
TACCAGGACAAAAATTTCACACCAAAATGTGTTGAGTACCAAATTCAATGAGTTTCAAAGCAGTTGAGTACCAAGATACTACTGTATAAAAATATTACTTTTATTACTTTTTAAGAAAGCCTCACCCATTATTTATTTATTTATTAAATTTACTTGCTGCCCATCTCATCGCAAGACGACTCTGGGCAGCTTAAAACATTATTATTGATAAAAGATTACAAAATTATAATTAAAAGAATACACAGTTGTAATTAAAAGGATAGGGAGCCTATATAAAGATTTTATATATATTATATATATAAAAAAAACCAGAGAACAAAATCGAATAAAGCAAGCAATAAGAAAGGGGAAGAAAACCTCTGGGAAATAGGAGGGGAAATAAAATATATATAAAATGAAAACCATATCCTATAAATGTTTTGTACGATACTTTTTTATTTTCCAAGGTCTTCACTGGGGCTTTTCATCATTTATTTAATCAAGATGCCAAAGGCAGTACTGTGCTTGAAATAACAAGATGCTTTTTAGAGGCTTCATCACCATAGCTGGATATACTGTCAAGAATTTTGAATAACAAAATGAAATGTTAAGAGACAAAAAGGGTAAAGACTTCAAACTGAAGAGTTCGTTTTCAGGAAAGCAGTTAGCTCAAAGTGATTTCTAAAATTATTTGTTGCCAGAAATGATAAGCTTGGATCATTCCTTTAAAAAAATCAAAAGGATGCTGTCAGCATTTATTACTCATAAGGGAAATTCTAGAGCATCACTTAACAATTTGAATGCTAAAAAGTATGAAAGGCTCAGTTCTGCTTTTCTTTTTAATAAATATTTTATTTGGCATTCTAAAGATTCCATTTTGCAACTGGTATTTATTTCTGAATGCTTTTAATACTTATCCTAATTGGACTTTGAACATTCTATTACTGCGTGACTTTTCATTGTTTCAGGATTTGCAAGTAGAATGGTTTACATGAGATCTGTACAGTGCTTCAGTTCCAGAAAGATGGTTCATGGAGTTCAGAAGCCACCTTTCTGCAACTCTTTAAAGCACCTGCACCTTTTTCCAGATCATGTACCAACTATCAGGCACAATGAATCAAGGTCATTCGTATAGATTGCAGCACAAACGATTTATTGAAGCCTCTGCACAAGAATCTGGTCAACTAAAGGTCAGCATTAAATTGGCACTAGATAAGGTTCAACGGAATTCACGGGGTGGGATCGACTTGGTTCTCTTGTATTGTGACAATACAAGAACTCTAAACAGCACAAGAAGCCTTGGTGGCACAGTGGTTAGAATGCAGTACTCCAGGCAAACTCTGCCACAGCCTAGAATTCAATTCTGATGGGGCTCAAGGTTGACTCAACCTTCCATCTTTCTAAAGTCAGTAAAATGAGGACCCAGATTGTTGGGGGCAATATGCTGACATTGCAAACTGCCCAGAAAGTGCTGCAAAACACTATGGATCAGTATATTGCTATTGCTAAACTGATGATGCATTTAACTCTGCCCTCCAGCTCTGCTTGCTCTTCTCCTACAAAAAGACAGCTATTGTAGGACACTGCAAACCATAAATGCAGGCTAGTTGCCGAGCACCCAAAATGCAGTCACATGATCATGGGGGACAGTCATCAAAACTTTGGAATCAGATCATAAGTACCTTTGGGGGAGTCTGTCATAACTTTAAATGATTGCTAAGTGACCATTTGTAAGTCAAGGAATACCTATATGGAATCTTGGAAACTGTACAAAAAGTTAATATCAGGCATGAAAAACCACATCCACCCATGAAGGTTTAATTTAACTGATTTATTTCTCAACCAACAGTCAGCACCCTGTTAGAGCTAGATAAGGCTCAATGACAATTAAGGGGGGGTTGGACTTAGTTTGCGGCTACATAATAACTGCAAACTTTTCCCCCTGGCTCTGTTTCTCCTACAATTTCCCATTCTTATACATAGTAAGTTAAAGTGGGGTCTCTTTTATTAATTTGAAATACTTCTCCCTAGTTGTTTGGCATTTGGGCTAAGTTGTATATGTGATAAACCATATTCCATAAGTCAACCAATTCACCCACTACTTATTTATTCATGTCTACAAACTTTTTTATTCAATCCCAGGCTACACAAATCTGTCACACAGCTTAATCGCTATATTTGACTAGAAGCCATAGGATGGCATAGTATATCCTCAAAAATGAGTACAATTTGGTCTTAAAACAAACAGGCTGTTATTTTAAGCTTTTAAGAGTCCAATAACTGATCTGAGAAGGATTGACATCTACAGCACTATGAGCTTCTGGGGGGAAAAGCTAGATATTAATGTAACAATTAAATGCATTAAAAGTTTTATCCATGGCTTTTGGCATTTTTGTCTTTCTAATTAATATTATTTTTCACTGTAACTGAGCTAAAGTAGCGTAAATGTAAAGCCAACATTTCACCAAATATTATTACATCCTTTGCTATGGGGAATGTTTTACTTTCAGAAGTATAATAGATACAGAGACAGCTGTACCTCAATTAAAATTTCTGCATATCAACTTGAGCCTTTCAATTCCAGAGCAAGCAGTAAGTTGAAAAATATAATTGCTCTTTCCTTTATTCAGTATGGAAAATCTGTAACTGACAATCTTACCATAGTTCAGGGTAAAACAATAATGCTTTCTAACAAAAGGTAGAGAATGTAAAAAAAAATACTTCTATTACATAAATATCGGTTGACTGGAAGTTAGTGCATTCCCTTCGGATGAATACACTTGAGTGAGCTACAGCACAGTTTCCCTTAAAAAGATATTGAGATTGATTTATAATTGTGAACAAGGGATTGTATTAAGAGCTTTCTACTACTGCACTAATGACTTGAGTTCTTGTAATGAGCAAACCCAGCTGCCCTTAACAATGGCCCGTAAGTCTTGGTTGGCGAGAAGCAGAATTACACAATGAACACAGTCTCTTGAGCATGCTTCTCTGCAAAAGAAGATACTTGTTCTTGCTGATCATGATGCGATCCAGAACAGGAAGCTGCCCCTAAAAGGTGCACGCAGGGATGGGATGCTGCGAAAAAGCCACCATAAATTTCCTTTCATGCAACAAAATTGTGCTGGCGTAGAATTTGTGAAAGAAATGAGATAAATTAGATAAATTAGAGGATGCATAAATTATGTTATTAAGATGTAAATAGTTGCTGGGAGGTGGGAGTTGAAACATCATCAGGTCAACAGAGTGGGTGTGGAGAGATTAATTCTTATAATCTCCTCAAACGTCCCGGCAAAGCTTGCTGCTCACAACAAGAAAAAAACTTCCACTGACAAGGAAAAGTATATCCTAAGCACACGGTTTCAGATATAAGCTATTTCACCAATCGCACCTCTCTTTCACTTGACATTTTCAATTAAAATTTTGGGAATGGGCAAGACAAGCAGATATAATATGGATTCTTAGGGGTAGCTATTTCATGGCACAGACCATGCCAAGCTCATAATTGCAGTCTACTTACTCCAAAGGGAAAATAAACATGCAGGCAGAAACACCACAAGATAACTGAATTTGGTTTGATTTCCATGTTTATAAGACTTATGAAAACATTCAGTTCTTCCAAATTGGCCTTTTATTATGCAGTATCCCTGCATTGAGAGCCAGTTCGGTGTGGTGGTTAAAGCATCAGGCGAAAAATCCGGAGACCATGAGTTCTGCTTTGGACACGAAACCAACTGAGTGAACTTGGGCCAGTCACTTTCTCTCAGCCTTAGAAAGGAGGCAAAGGCAAATCACTTCTGAAAACCTTGCCAAGAACTTGCCTAGGTTGTCTCCAAGAAACAATTCAACAAATCAACAGGAGGAAAAAAAATACTTGCATTATTCTTCAAGCATCATTGAATATTCAAATAATGTTATGTTCCATTTGTAACTTTCTTATTACTTTCACCTTTTTCTTTTCCCAAAAATTCCAAACAGGAGGAAAAATCTAAAAACTATAGTTTCATTTGATGGGATGCACTAGGAGCCCTTTGTGTGGAATAATCCAAAAACCCATAATCAAGAGAGAGCTCTTAAATGAAGGCAAAAAAATTCTTCATTAAACATAACTGAGAAGTACATAAATGATCAGATGGAGAGAGGAGTAAATTTCATCTATTATAACAGCTCCAAATTATGATGAATTAATTGTAATTAAAATATTAGAGTCCCCAGTTAACAAAGAGGAGCTACCACCTCAGTACTAAGGTTGTATGTAGCTAAGGAGTATTTTGATCCCGAATTTAATTGTTGGTTTGCGGGTAGGGAGATGGGAAAATTTGGAAAGCTTCAGCATTACTAATATAAATGTCTATAGTGGGTTTCTGTTTCTCTATAAAACAACTTTGTGTGGTTCAATTTTTTATCTGAAGGGGTTGTTTCACACAGGAACTGGGAAGACATGATTGAGAACAGTGAACATAATCTTGCTCCCTCAGAAGCTTCCCAGTGAATGGTATTAGGGCTTACAGTATTGAAATAGAAGAAAAAATATTGAAAAACATTTTTATAGTGTTATGAAAATTTTGCTTTGTTTAAGCTTCTTTATTGCAAAGGCTTCCATTCATAGCAATTTCTCATTTGAACTTTTTCTGCAAGTGAGCTAGCATCATCAGACTCAGTGTGGGAATTTGTTCTGAGGAAGCTTGGAAAACCACAAAAGGCAAGATGGTATTCCACAAAGAGGGAGGTGGAAATTATCTTGCTTTTATCTATCCACAGTCCTGTATCCATAAAATTCCTTAGAATCACTTTCTGGCTCTACAAGAATCAACGAACTATTCCCTTTTGAGTCAGCCAAGAAATGTAGAGATATATGGAAATACAATAAAAGGAATGCTAGAGATCAGGCATTTTATAATAGTAGTGCATGAAAAAATGTTCAGTTTGTATCAATGATCATGTGCATCTGAATCTACTTCACAGCACAATGAACCTTCAATCCCCTAGCATGCTTCCTCTGATTCACAGTAACTGGTCCACGTTCATGGAAGAAGCCAGGAGCTGTATTGGGATCATCTCTTTACAAAATAAATGTTCTGCTATTAAATCAGAGTCACACCATAGTGGAACTCCAGGAGCTCAAACACAGTTATTTGGGAAGCTATTTAATTAACTGATGGGATTGCTAATTTCCAAAACTCTACCAATTTATATAATGTCAAATCCAGGTTTAAATCATTCCAATTAACACTTGATAACAGTCTTATCCCTAGGAATAGGCTAAACTTCCACATTCCTAACAGGCTTCATTCCTGAAAATCCTGGTTTTTTCAGCCCTTCAAAAACCCAATAAAATGTAGGAGGACTGGATATCCAGATTAAGCTCCACAAAAGGGAGATTATCTATAAAAAGATTCCTCCCTGGGTCTCTATACAAAGTATTCCCTCAGAGAAGAGACCTCAGCAAACTCTCTCTCGTCTTGATTTTACAATGGCAGCAAGATTTAGTCTGAGAAGGTGGTCTCATAGATATCCTAAGGGTTTCATGTAAAATTTAATTGCAGATGGAAACGGAAGATGATTGTGGCATTCCATAATGCAGCTCCTCTACTACTGTACGGATTAAATCTGGCTGGTCAGAGGAATAAGAACCACTGTGAAATGATACCTCCCACTTCTGGAGCTGGGGTTGGGAAGTTATGATTAATGGTCTTGAAGGCCATTGAAAGATTCAGCAAAAACCAGGAGGGTTGAGTTCCCTTATTTCAGTCTCACCACAGGTCATCTACCAAGATTTTTGTCTTATACCCAGGCCAGAATCCCAACTGAGGAAGGTCCAGACAATCTTTTCAACAACTTTTCCGCAAAATGAGATTGAAGGCAGGACAGTAGTTGCTTATATAGTAGAGCCAGGCTGTCATAGTTTCTTGACAGGAATATACCACTGCCTTTTTTCAAGCCAAAGACAAATACAGTATGCATTCCCATCAAAAATTCTTAATCTGAGGAAGCAGGTGAATTTCAAGAAATAGAGGCATCTCCTGCTGTGCTTAAGAACCCAGCAGCAAACTCCACAGTCAAAACCAGAAGCCAGAGAGATGCAGAACCATTGATTTTAAGAGATAGCCCTCAGGAATACACTGGCCGGAAATTTTGACAAAAGACCGAAAAGCTCTACGTTGAGAGCAAATAACATCTGTGCCAGCCTGGCAGTGTGGTTATAAATAACCTGCTACCTAGCTCCTAATTAAATCTTTCAGATCACATCAACTTAACAATTATTTTCTAAACTACTATTTGTATATATAAGAATGTCAACAATCCAGGCTAACATCAAAAATGACCTACTTTTGACACATGGCTAAATGCTGAATGCCCTTCAATATTTTTCATCTATGAGTGCACTGCATTTTCCACATTTCCATATCTCCCCCACCATATGTGTGGTAGTTTTCTCAATCAGTTTTAATTCTACGGGCAGAGATTTTTCTTTAATTCTCAGCAATATATAACTAGAGGACACCTTAATCCTACTGCTGCTGGTCATAACAGAGATCATCTTGTTTTCACAGCTGATGACTGAGAAAAGAAGATATGGGTAGATAAGGGATAATTTAATTAGTAGATAAACCTAATTCAGGGGTAAGCAACCTTGGCTCTTTTATGACTTGTGGACTTCCAATACCCAGAATTCCTGAACCAGCCATGCTGACTCAGGAATTCTGGGAGTTGGTCCACAAGTCATAAAAGAGCCAAGGTTGCCTACCCCTGACCTAACTATATTTTGAATATATGAAATTATTCTGTTTTCCCTTACTGGGGGTGCAAATTAGCAATTCAGCTACCTAGCATTTAATTACTGTAATTAAACAATGTGAGGTATTGCATGACTTCTTTTTACTTCAGCTAGACTTCATACACAGTAAAGCAGCTATTCCAGGTACTCCAATCTTGTACGTTTAGATCAAGACTGCAACAAGCAAGGCATTTATCCGTAACTAAAAGATGATGACCCCTTGATGAATATGCATCCTAGATATATAAAAATCTATTTACAATGATAATGATCCATGGCCTAATCACTGCAAATCTACTTGGGAAATTATTCTGTAGGAAAAGCTTCCACTTATTGTCAGTCAGTTATATTTTAGCAATGTTCAAGACAATAGTGTCATGGCTTAGATTCATATCAGCTGGACCATTACCCAAAGAACCATCCATTTCTGCTGGAGAGGAAGAGAAGGAAAAATAAATCTCTTTTCATATGAGATCAGAGGCTGGGAACCAACCTGGGGGGGGGGAATGGTTCCCTAAAGATATGGAGGAAAAATTCAGGTATAATTGAAACCAAGAGAAATCTGTTTCAGGAAACTATAATTTCAGAATGATAGGTAAAATAATGTATTTCTGTGGTAATTATTTTCTCTGAATAAGTTGTGTGTTTTATGCAATTTAAAACCTCTTTAAAGAAGCACTGCGTCTAAATTTGAAACAGATCAACATAATATTACAGCATGCTTTAGAATTTTACTTTTTTAATATTTTTCTCTTTTAAGTTCTGATTTGTAATTTGAATAGCTCAAAGGGTTTTATCTCTGTTGCTAATCAATGTTTTTATGTTTAGCTTTTTATATTTTTTGCATTTAGCCTTTTGTATAAAGTGAAAGGGATATTAATATAGGAACACCTTGTTTTATTGTGCTTTGCTTTATTATAATTTGAAGATTTGTGAGTGGTTATTTTTACAAGATCCTCCATCAGCAAAAAGGTTATGACACGCTGAAGGCTCAGATGATGACTAGCATTTATATAAAGTATTTTTAATCAAGGTATGTACATTGTTTTGTACAGACATGATGCTACTGCATATTTAATGGTCTACAGTATACTGTAAACATAATTTTTATATGCATTGGGAAACCAAAATATTTGTGTATCGCTTTACGAATCCGAACCTGCAATATCTCAAAGGTTTTAAAAAAAATAAAATTTCTTTTTATTTATATCTTGTGAGATTGTCTATGTCTTTCCCCATATCCCTAGCTACATGCCTCAGTACTACAGGATCCGGAGGTGACACTATAAATTCTGTTTGTGTGTCTTCATTTTTATCTCTTTAGTTTCCTCCTGAAAAAATCTACATGGTTGCTAAGAGTCAACACTAACTGGATAGCACCCAAGCAAATTGCCAGAAAAGCAGCTCAGCTTGTGGAAGTCCTCTCTCTTTTACACTAGGGGGTAGGGGGAAGATGCTCTGGGAAACATGCAGTGGCGGCAGCAGCAGCTCCCAAGGCACTACACCAAACCAGGAGATGGATCTATGTAGACCCAGAGCGCTCCTGAGAGAAGGTGCAAGACATGCAACCTTTTACCATACTGGCAAAGCTACGCTGTTGCAGATTTATTTCATATAGTAAAATCAACCTTCCTAGTTATATAAGAGCTTATGCTGGAAAGGTGAACATTAAGTTCAAATAGAACTGTTGTATAAATATAAAAGACATACAACTCTTCAAGGCTGGGAAAGGGATCACTAAGAATCCAACTGATTTGAAAAGGCAAGGGGTGGAAAAAGTTCAAATCCTGGATATGACATGCATATCTACATAGTTTGATTTCCTGTATTCCAGAGTAGACCAATATTCTCTACACATCTGACCTGTACATTAAAAGCTACATCTAGCAATATCATGTTCTTGAGGTTCTGCAGTTAAGTAAGGAGTACAGAATTGAGTTTGTGGAGAGGAGGCTCATTGCCAGATCTGATGGGACAACTGAAAGCAAGACCACTCCACTCCTGCTCTGAATATTATGGGGGAAAGCTACATTTTAACTATGACAGTAAACAATGGCTAGATGCCACTTTATATTTTCACTGACCATGCTTCAAGTTACTTATGCCTTGTTTCAGTTTCACAATCAAACAGATGAATCGGTTATGCTAGGTCAAGGGTAGGCAACCTTGGCTCTTTTATGACTCGTGGACTTCAACTCCCAGAATTCCTGAGCCAGCATAGCTGGCTCAGGAATTCTGGGAGTTGAAGTCCACGAGTCATAAAAGAGCCAAGGTTGCCTATCCCTGTGCTAGGTAATGAACCAGCTAGCCATGCAAGTAAAACAAAATTTGCCTCAATCAGCAACTCCTATCCCAGCCCAAATCTAGATATTATTGTTGTAACACTCCAACATCAAACTGTTAAATATGGTGGGAGCTTTGGCAAATGTGTAGTTTCCTTGTTGTATCTTCCTCAGCTAAAGGATTTTCCCAAGCATAATTAGTCAACTGACAGAGGAAGCTCTACAATGGGAAACAGTCTCCCTCTCCATTGCAGCACGGTCAGGCTTGGACAATTAGACTAATTTTGTACCACTCCTAAGAGTGAACTTTGATGATCCAGTAAAATGAGTAACCACCAATTAAAAAATCCACTCTTCCTGATCATGTAAGTACTTTCCGCAAAACTATATTGCTTTCTTTCAATTGCTAGCTCAGGATGTGGGCTGAAGAGAAAGGGTCTTAACTGATCAATTCAAAAAGTGAAATACAGAACTAACTCATTCATTAAGGCACCCCGGAGAATTTCAGTTTGGATATCAATGGAAGTCCCTAGGCAGAGTATGGAGACAGAGGAAGCTATCATTATTCTCTCCCCCAGCCCCTCATCTGAGATTTCTAATGCAGCATGAAACTATTTGTCCAAGAAAACACATGCAAGACTTATGTCTAAGACCCCATGTGGAGAATGTAGAGAAATTCAATTTCAAAAGGTTCCAATCAGATATAAAAAGTTAAAGAAATTTAATCCTCTTCCAGACTGGTTGGAAGCCAGGGAGCAAAAGAAGCCATCTCAGGCAAAAACATGGCTGGAGTTAATAACTCGGACACAAGAATCAGTGAAGCTAGTTAAATTATAGATTTTATTTTTATGGACAGAAATCTAGGCCATGTGAAACTACACTACTGTGTCTGAGAGGCAGAGATCTTGGGAGCATGCGGGATCAACTTTTTCAGCTTATTCACTTCCTTTTTCTTTTCTTCTTCTTCTTTTCAACTTTCTGCTAAATCTCTGACCTTGCTATATATGATAAAGATGTAAATATCTTACTGGATCACTGGTGCTCATTCTGAAAAACAAATCTAGCCTTTAACTATGGAAAGAAGGGAGGGGGAAACATTACCATTTACCTCCTCCAGAGTAATTCACCAGCACAGCATATTTTTCTGGAGTAAAGTGGCTCTTGGCAACTTTCCTTTCAGATGTCCCCAGGAGATGGAAGGAGGGGGAAGCAGAGCCATGGGAAGAAGTTTAGGAGCCCCTCCCCCCCCCATAGCAGAGGAAGCCACAAAATGTTATGCATGTGTATTGAAAGATATCCCTACTGCATCCTCCCCTTGAAGCATCAACTGAATTGCTGTATTTATGGGGAGTGGGGTTTTTCAAACAGGCACCCTAAACATTCCAGATCTGGCCTGAATCTCTGGGAGCTCAGAGGTTGGGCCACTTTAATTTTTGAGCTCTGACTTACAGAATTATACATACTGATAGTCCTCGACTTATGATCACAATGGAGCCCAAAATTTCTGTTGCAAGGCAATTGTTAAGTGAGGTTTGCCCCATTTTACAATCTTTTTTGCCATGGTTGTTAAGCAAATCACTGTAGCTGAGTGATTCATGCAGTCGTTAAACGAATCTGTCTTCCCCCATTGACTTTGCTTGTCGGAAGCCAGCTGGGAAGGTTACACATGGAGATCACATGACCGCAGGACAGTGCATCTGTCATAAATACCTGCCAGTTGCCAAGAGCCCAAATTTTGATCTGAGGTAGAGAAATATTGTTTTGCACAAACAGGCTGATCAATATGGCTGAAGAGCCATGGCGACGCAGTAGTTAGAATGCAGTATTGCAGGCTAACTCTGTCGACTGCCAGCAGTGATTCTCACCGGATCAAAGTTGACTCAGCCTTCTATCCTTCCGAGGTGGTAAAATGAGGATCCAAATTGTTGCAGTATATAAGTCTAAGTGCTTATATATTGCAGGCTCAAGTAGACTCTAGCACCATGAACCATTTCACCAAATCCCCAATTGTATCTGAATATGCTCTGCCTGGTCAGCCTATTCATCTTCCTATCTGGGTTGAGATGATTAATGGCCAGCTCTTTTGTCTGAATCTACCACAGAGTGCAATGAACCTCCTCTACTCATCATCAGCAACCGTTGTAACTTTATCTGGCCTCTCAGTTACATTTCCCAATAGTCTTGGCTTCAGACTCACCATCCATATATTCATTGGGACCAGGAGGACTTAACCTTTGATCCTCTGGCAAACAAAACATATAGCCTGCTGAGCTTCATATCTCCTCCCCACCATCCCACTGCAGGAACTGCCCCCTGCCTTGCCTTAAATATGCAGACTTTGCTGATGTGTTTAGAAAAGGAAAAGGAAAGTACAGACTCGCCCCCAATCTGAATTTTGATCATACTATCAATCTTATTTCTGTAGCTCAGATTCCTAGAAAATGCCGTTTCTATATGTCACAGAACAAATGACCTACCTAAAAGAGTTACTGATGGCAACTTATAAAAAAGGCTTTATCTGCCCTTCCAACTCCCCATTAGTACTCTTTTTTTTTATATGTAGGATAGCTCTTGTATAAAGCCCACAAATTTGAGTTCTTGAACTCTAAAACATTAAGGATTTTTATTCCTTTCCCCCAATTTCAGAATTCCTGCAAAAGCTCCCAAAGGCAACACTTTTACCAATTGAATTTCTGATTTGCATGAAAGGGGATTATAAATACTTAACTGCATTTGGTTCTTGTTTGAATATGTAATAATAAAATTATAAATTGGACAATGTGCCCTTGGTCACACATATTTTATGACCTTTACACAACTTCTTATCATTTATTTAGACTATCTGCTTATACACTGAGGATCTTGCTGCCACAGCCTTTATGCTAAACTACAGAGCCGTCCCTTTGATTTTTCTGTAATGGATTATTTGATCTATTGTATTTTTTTCAGAAGAATGCCAATTTAGTCTAGTTGTTGTTTTTGTGTTGGAAGCCCAAAGTCCTTCTGGGTTAAAAGGATTAGACAATGGCATCACTGTTAGTCAGAGGATGCCGGGTTAGGCTCCTTTCATGTCTCCTTTAAAGTGACCACCGAAGTGGTACCTATTTGTCTACTTGCATTTGCATGCTTTCGAACTGCTAGGTGGGCAGGAGCTGGAGTGAATGACAGGAGCTCACCCCATCACACAGCAGCACTCAGGTCTCGAATGCAGGCTTCCTGATTGTCAGCCCAGCATTTTAATCACATGAGCCACTTTGCTCTAGTGGCAAGAGATTAGACTAGAAACTGGGAGACCATGAGTTCTAGTCCCACCTTAGGCACAAAAGCAGGTGGAATGACATCCCCTCTCTTTTAGGAAGTACACAAAGGTAAATCATTTCCAAAAATAATTGCCAAGAAAGCTGTAGGGACTTGTTCAGAATTCTGTAGGAATTCAGATGGATTCAACTAAAATAGAAGCTATTTGGTTTTGACCCCTCCTCCCTCTATACTTGAGAAACTCTTGAGAATTAAGGTAAGACCCTGAAGGATTGAATCCATACAGAACTTCTGGAAGGAATCCCGGTTAGAACAAAGTGGCAGAAGTGACAAGTTAAGAACTTCTATACTTGTATAGATATAAGGTTATCATGAAATCATAACTGTATTAACGATAGTTTAGTTTAGCAGAGCATATGAATCCTGCCAACAGCAGTTTGTTCGACAAGTCAATGTTATAAAAATTCTGGGTTAGCATTATTTGAGTAACCCTTTTAACTGTCCAATAAGATAAACCAATATTAAATTCCCCATAACATAGACGGTTGAATTAATAGCTTGCAATAAGGTTACTTAAGTAAGTTAATGGCTGATAATGAAATGGAATTAGGACTCCCTAATAGCTCATCTCTGAGCTATTATACTTTTTGCCTTTAAATGTCACCTGACCAAATAAAGGTATTGCTTCATTATAAATTGAGAAATATTTTGATAAATTTGCTTCTTCTATTTGCACCTAACAAGAGAATTCCTTTTTAATTAGCATCACCATTAAATGTATGCTTGCCAAACTTGTTATGTTGCAGCTTGCTATGATTTTAAAAGACTTTGTATTTCCTAGTTTGAGACAAGAAGGAACCAGCTAAAGGATACTCTGTTTCTTTGATGAAGAAAAGAGTTGTCTGAAATGAAATTCACAGTAATGACAGACTGAATGACCATATCCTGCCCTCTGCACATACAAACAGAAGTCTGGCATCCTAATTATATTGATTAGGTGCCTACAATATACAATTGTTGTGAATTGAAGGAACATTACTATATAACCGTGTTGCATATTAAGTAGTTATTGCACCTACTGTGTTGCATTCTGTCTGACACTTATTCTTTGTCGTAAGAAGCAACTTCCTCCTCCTATAGATAATTAGGGGTAGGTGTTGATTTCATGTCTATGAGCCATTTTATTTTTGCAATTCACACGACAACTTTAATACATTCAGAAGGCTCTGGAAATATGCTAACCTCACTTCAGAAAGATAAGGAACTGCTATGTTGTTATCTGCTTCATAGAATTTTACAGCAGGAAGGAGATTGGCTCAGTGCAGGACCCACTACAAAATCTCTGACAGATGCCCAGGCAGCCTCTGTCTGAAGACCTCCAGTGAAGGAAAATTCAGTACTTCATGTGGTAGCTTGTTTCAATGGCTGACAGATCCTATAAAGTCAAGGGCTCATTATGACACCTAGCCTGACCCTACTTCCTTCTAGCTTTAAACTATTGGTTTTGATCCTAACTTGGGAGGTGATAGAAGCTAAGGTCACTCCTTTATGTGACAATTCTTCAGATATTTGAAGGCCATTACCATGTCTCCCCGCAGTCATCTCTTCTGCAACCTAAACATAGCCAGATCTTTTAACTGTTTATCACAGGACTTCGTTTTCAAATTGTTTATTGTCTTGTAAGTCCATCTTTGAACTCGCTCCAGTCTATCACATTTTTTTAACTACATTTCTAAGAACTGGACACAGTGCTGCAAATGGAGGCTAAACTGAGCAAAGTAGAGTGGAGTAATTACTTTCCATGGTTCCCCCGCCACACACACACACTATACTTGTACCATTCATATTATTTTACCCAGATACAGAATTTTGTATTTCTTCCCATTAAATGCCTCCTGAATTGTCAAGCTGTCTATACCTTTTTCGGTCTTCTTTCTGTCTTCTTACCTTGCCTGACTATTTGTGTTTAAATAGAAAAAACAAAAAATGTAAAGCAACTTGGTAGTCACACTTCTCAAAGATATCTGGGTATTGTCATTTTATGAATGTAACTGAATTCAATTTGGATTTTCTTAGTTTCTTAAATAACACCATGAAGGAAAGCTACCATGATTAAAAAATCTGTTTGATAATAAGAAATGGGGCTCTATATCCATATCACCTTCATCATTTTAAGTAGTATTTTCACACATACGGTGATTCTCCAGGTTTTATAATATGTCAGAGAGAAAATAAAGGCCCAAGCTGTATGATTCAAATGCAGAATAATTCATGTTCCATTTCTAATATCTACAGCATAAACAGGATTGCATAGTAAACCATGAAGGAAACATTTGTCTGAGGGCCAGGTTGGGAACTGCCAATAAAAGAAGACATGATGGACTAGGGATAACTACCTGGGTATAGGTTTGATAAATAGAGAGATGAGATAAACCAGTTAAATAGTATTTTGAATAGAAATAGATCCAGCTATGGCATTTCCAGATAAAATAAGCAGGTAACAAGTGAAAAAAAGACTACTGTTGGAGAATGTGGAAAATCAGTAGATGAAATTGAACTGTAATAACAATCAGTCAACCTCATGCCAGACAGTTTCCTTGTATGAGATGTTTCTAGAACACTTTTCAGTAAAAGAGTGGACTTTAACAGCCCAACAGAGTATCTTCTAATGCAACTAGATCAGTTTTATGATTAGGAGAAATGGTTAAAATATATTGAAATCTGAGAAGAAATTACATCATTTTTTTAATTTTAAGAAGTGCATCATAAAGCTGAGGAAAGTGTAGAAGCAATAAAATAATAGGAGACTCTAGGAAGCCTAAAAGCTCACTTTGCTACAAAGGACAGCTGGAATGTATCTGAGATGTTAGATCTTTTTCATTCTACCACATGGCTTTTGGCATGAGGCAGCTTTGATGTATGTCAATTCCAGCTGTTGACATGCAATCTAATTTCTGAGGAACAGAGTTCTGCCTTGCATATATCCTTCTCTGACTGCCTTGTGAACTAGCTTATTTAATTTTAATCAATTTAGCTAGATTTTTTTTGTAACTTAGTACCCCATTTGGTAAACAAATGTAGGCTAGGTCATTGGTTTTAGGTATTAGTTTATTGTGGAAACCCAGCACAAATAATTAATTTTGTAATCAGGTTAACAGTATTACATAAACTTAGCTACAGTGCTTGAGAAACTCGTCTTAACTGAGCTTCTCTACAAATAACTCCTCTGGACCTGCCTCTTGATTAGTCTGTATCTATATGAACTTGTCAACATGTACCATTTATTTTTGGAACCACACTACTCAAAGAAAACTTAAGTGCGCTGGTAGATATGACTGGCGTGTCTTCTTAGTGGTGGTGACCCTCCAATTAGGAAATCTCTTTCTAAGTAACATCCATTTTGTCTCCTCAGAATGTTTATTTGGCTTATTTCCTCTCATAGGTTTATTGTACAGTAATGCAGATCTCAAACTGTAGTGAGAATAATCTTGAGGAACAGGAAGAAGAGCTGCAGCCAAAAAAATGGTCAGGAAAGAGAAATCTGAGTCCAAAGCAGGAATGTAATTTGAGGAAAATGTCTCAGACAATTCTTCCTAGCTCTCTTTAGGATAATGGCAAGGAAGAGGTAGGTACTTTCAAATTTTCAAGATTCTGTTATCTTAACCCTATAATAAAAATAGTTTTGTATTCATAACTTTGGTGCCCAGGTCTAGTCTGCCTTAAAGTGCTGACAGAAACTATTTTAGGTTGTACGTTTCTAACTTTTTGGTTTTTTGCCAATTTGAAAACTGCTTGATATTGTGCTTAAAATGGGACTGTTTTTGTCAAGATATGACATTATATTCTATTGTCAAATTAGTTATTTTAGGTTTTTTTCCTTAATGGTAGTGAATGAAAGCTAAACTAAACCAAACTAAACTAAATTAAAAGCAATATCAATTTATAAAGTCAAGTGTCCCTTAGACTAAATATATTCCTAATGAACTCACAGATACACCTCTATAATTATCTTGGCAACAGAGAGAAGTGGTTTCTGTTAAATTTCCAATAGTCTATGGACTGCCATCCAAGGACTAACCAGACCCAACCCTTACTTAGTTTTCAAGTCCAGACAAGTTAATCCAATGCTATCACTGTTGATATTACTTACAGAGGTAGGAAGAACAAATTCTTTTGAAGGCAGGTAGATCTACTCTTCCTCTGCATTAATGATAATCTATTTAATAGGTTGGGTACTTGGGTAATGAAACATTTGCAAGCAAACAACTAAGCTCAGAGAGCACAAAAGACTCCACAGTTCAACTCTGAAGTGTATGTATTCTCTTCTATTGATACCTATTTAATAATATCTACAGCAGATTTAATCTTTTCTCAGGAATACTCATATCATAGCAAGATCAATAGTACTTAGTCATCTTTATGATAAATATTTGGGGTTTGCTGTAGATCATAAACATAAAATATCTGTGCACAAAATAACAAAAAACTGTTAAGGTAGCATTTCTCAACCTTGGCAACAGGAAGATATGTGGACTTCACACTGGATGGGGAATTCTAAGAGTTGAAATCCACACATCTTCAAGTTGTCAAGGTTGAGAAACATCATTTAGAAACACTGCTCTAAAGCATTTTGTCTGGTAATGATAGTATTTATAGTCCAAGACTTGTATAGTGTATGATAGGCAAAGTCTCTCCTACTTAAGTCTAACTGCATGGCTATCATTAAATAAATCAGAATCTTTCTCTTTTTATGCTGATATCTATTTCTTCTTTTGCTGCTTCTCAGTGTGTTCTTGACTGTAAGTTCTATCAGTAATAAACAAAATGGCAATTTTGCAATGCATGCTGGTAGCAATATTACTATTACAATACCAATTCAAAATAATACATATGTATTTTCTTTACAGCATTTGTTTATTTTTAAGAATTTCTATACCATCCAGCTCAACTGGGTCTTTCATGGATTTATTTTTCACAGCATGTACTCAGCATTGGTATATGATTTGAGACTTACTTTTATGATCTTCAGAGCAATAGCTTTTTGCATACAATCACTAATTAGAAGACGGTGGGTGGTATAGCAATTTCTCAGTCATTTGTCAAAAATGTACAAAATAATTGGCACTTTGCTTCACAACGGAGGTAACACTGATACCATCACAGCCTCAGGTGACAGCAGCTCTACCTATTCAAGGACTATGAAAATCTGCAATCAAGGCTTCTTTCCAATGATGAGGGCTGCATAATGAGAGTTTTCCTAATTATACAAAATCTCCCAATAAGCATAAGACATTAATGTATCAGTCATACAAAGGATGAGATGTGATCTATTGCTGAAAGGAAAACCACCAGAGAGTAAAACAATAATATCACATTTCCTTAGGCCACATGGCCACCTCCCCCTTTCAAGATACAAGCAGGTCAAGTTTACCCCTAGAACAGCATAAATTAGACATCTGTACAGAAACACCCAGGGATATATATGGCCTTAAGAAATTTTATAAGAATGCACAATTACAATGTGCCAATGCGAAGAAAAATTCGGGAAAGAACTGGTTTTCTAAAGACACATGCAGAAGGAATATGCCTTACGTTCTTTCTGCCACCTCATCAACCCAAACCAGATGAAGCTCCCACACTGCTATTAGTTTAAAAAAGAACATGTGAATCCTTATCACAGAGTTCAAAGATGCAATTTAAATCACATGTAATTTGACCCTTTGGAATCACTTTTCAGAACCTGGTTTCCTCCAGATGTCTTTGATTATCATTTTTGCTATCCCCTAGCCAGCATAGTCATGGGCTACGCCAGCTGGGGATTATAGGAAAAGAAGGCCAACACATCTGGAAAGCACCACACTGGAGAGAAGACTTGCTTCCAAAGGAAGATTAATTCATCTTTGCAGAATGATTCTCCAGCTCTTGAGTTTAGGCATGAGAAATCTGTTTCACCCTCAATTCCTCTCAGCCATGATCTACACATCTAACCAGATTATAGAGGCAGCGGGAGTCTGTTTCAAAGCTTTGAAAAGCCGTGGAGTCAAGCTCAGTATAGATCATTCTCATATGGATTTGGTAGCACAGAGATTGGAACCATCCATCTATGATTTTCAAATAAGATTTTATTTGTGTGTGTTTGTGTGTATCAGTGTGTGTGTGTTGTTGTTGTTGTTCTGAACTCAGAAAAGATACAATGAGACTCTATCCTTGCCAAGAGGAATTTCTTGGATTTCAGTAACCCTCAGGGAAGTTTCCAATATCTTTATAATTGCCTGGTATCACTATATAAAACTAAAGCTTTGGAAACAATAGTAAAATATGAACATTTTCTGATGCATGAGTCCACAAGTTCTAGGTTTATTTTTATTAAGTTTTTAACAGATTTTTAGAAAGTTAAAGATACAAAACACCTAATAATAGAAAGCAACTATAGAATAAAGAAGACTTTTTTAGGGGTTGTTTCTTTCTTTCCCTTCCATTTGTTTGCCAAACCGCTAACCTAAATATTTGTAGTTTACATTGAACATTGAGGATAATTGCTAGAATATGTTTAAGTCATTTCATCTGTTATTTTTAGTTGGTCTTATAACTCTTTCGCTAGAAACCATATATTTTGAGCACCACATCTTATTATCCTTCTACATGACACTCCTTGAAAGTGGTTGTCTATGTGCTTTTTGGAATTCCACAAGCAACGCAAAAATACAACAATTCTGATACACAGATGCACAAGGACTGGAAATTTCCAAAATCTTTTTTTGAACAGGTAAGTATTTATACACTTTTCTCTCCTCTATTATCTCCTTCCTTGAATTTTTTTTTTAATACATATACAATGCCTGATTAAATGCACTATTGCAAGCAAACTCTGCCCACAGCCTTAATTTCAATCCTGACAGGGCTCGAAGTTGACTAAGCCTTCCATCCTTCCGAGGTTGATAAAATGAAGACCAAGATTGTTGGGGATAATATGCTGACATAGTAAACCACCCAGAGTGTTGTAAAGCACTATGGAGCAATATATAAGTCTAAGTGCTATTGCTATAAAAACTCTTGTTTAGGGAATAGTGATGTAGAACAAAACACTCAGATGAACTATTTTTAGTTGATTTCTAGCTCACCTTTTGCTCAGGCCTATTCCCTCCTCCTACATTAGAAGTTTCTAAACTATACTTCATGTCAAGATGCAGCTCCTATTTTATCTAGCCATATTAATTTTACAAGTTTGCAGGACCATTATCCTAGGTTGGGGGCAGTTTCTAACTCGGGGCAGACTGTTGCATAGGAAGAAAGCTTCCACAAACTAGTATCCACTATGAGTTACATCTCCTAGATTAGAAGATTGGAACATTTAGCAAATGCTGAGTGGTCAGAATCAATCTGGGATAGGTAGTCTCTCTTAGATACCTAAAATATAAATATGAAATGTAAAAATAAACCCATGCACCTTCTATGGCCATTATCCTAGTAATACAGGCAAATCCTTGATTTACAGTATAGCCAAATTTTAGCAACCACCTGAAATTATGATCAGTCCTCGCACTTACAACTGTTGCAGCATCCCCATGTCATGTGATTACAATTTGGGATCTTAGCAACAGGCATGTATTTATGATGGTTGCAGCACCACAGGGTCATTTGGCTGCCATCTGCTATCTTCCCAGTCAACTTCTGACAAGCAAAATCAATGGAAGAACTGTGTGATTTGCTTAATGACCATATGATTCTCTTAATGACCATGGCAAAAAAATCAATAAAATCAGTTGAAGTCAAAATGACCAAAATGTTCAATAATAAATTCTCCAGCCCCTATTGTGGCTTTAAGGACTACTTGTATGTTAAACCATTTGCCTTTACTTCATGGATATCTAGCAACTATGGTTTGGAAACAATGACTCAATAAACTGTGTGAAACTTGTGGCTTATTCAATATATCATGATTAAACTATGAGTTAGAGTGATTTGTGAACTCAGTATGTCCTAACTATTGTTAGCTGCTGTCCAAACATTCACAGTGCTGTTTATTCATCTAATCCATTTTTTTTTTCAAAACAAAATTACTCTGACTGGCAGAGTTTCCCCAAAGCCCAAACCAGATTTTGCTTATCACTTGCTACCTGATACTGATTCTGAATGAGGCAGGTGGTAGCACACAGGTGGTATAAGGGGTATCAACTTATTTCCTTGAACTGAAGATGGCTAAATGGAATATGAGATCTTCTACCTTTAAAGAACGTGCTTAACCACTGAACTATTCTTTTCTAAAAATGTATTCACCTTCCAAATTGCTCCATAACACAGTGACTAATGAGGAAATTATAATTGTGTCTAATTGCAGGGGTACATAATCTCATGATGGTGTACTCTGAAAGATTCGTTTGCTTTATATTCTAGTATCATTTACACAAGAAGAACAAAACATTTACATCTTTAATACAATTGAATAACCATCTGGCCTATTTACTTTCAAGATGGAAACTAGATTTTAAAAAATTAACTGCAGATCATAGGCTCTTACTTCATCATAAGTAAGTTACAGCCAGACACATTCTGCAGATAAGTCTCAGGCAACTGTTAATAGGCAGCAAAGCATCTCCTTTGCAGAAGTAAACTGGTGGGGAAGAATTTATAGCAATCCTTTCTTCCGGACACTAGTAAAAATATAAAAGGACAGAAATTTCTGAAGCTCTGGAATCATGACTAAAAGTTTACAGAAACCAAGGAAGATGCAATACAGTCACTGAAGATTAAAATAATTTCTCTGCCATTTGGTTTTAAACAATATGTAGTTTTGCTTTTGTTTTTTTTGTTTTTGCAAATTTCAGTTCTCTGAAAGTGCAGAGTCTATTCATTCTTAAAAGATTGAATAAAGGTAGTCCTCGACTTACAACCACAATTGAGCCCAAAATTTCTGTTGCTAAGTGAGATAGTTGTTAAGTGAATTTTGCCTGATTTTTCTAGCCACAGTTGCTAAGTGAATCACTGCAGTTCTTAAGTTAGTAACATGCTTGTTAAGTGAATTTGGCTTCCCCACTGACTTTGCTTGTCAAAAGGTAGCAAAAAGGGATCACATGACCCCGGGACACTGTGCAACCATCATATATATGAGTCAGTTGTCAAGTGTCTGAATTTTAATCATGTGACTACAGGGATGCTACAACGGTTATAAGTGTGAAAAACAGTCATACGTCACTTGTTTCAGTGTCATTGTAACTTCGATCGGTCACTAAATGAACTGTTGTAAGTTGAGGACTACTTTTAACTGTTATCCATATAAACATTTACAAAATCTCTACAAATGTAGATATGCAAAAACTGGTGGCTCTGAAATCAGATTTTAAAAATAAACTGCTGCACTAAAATTTGATAGATACCAGGGAGAAAAAAATGTGCATGGATCTAAACTAAGCCTATAGGCTGGAAGCCACTATAATTTCCTCTTTCAGAAATATATATATATTTATATTTATATTACTTTTTTATGAAAAAAATAGTAGGAGCTCATCTCTACTCTGTTCTGAAAAGTTGTCCGTGTCTGTGTTTTGGGAAGGGGAAAGCTATTTAATTCTTCAGTTAATCTTACTTCGGATTTGAACTAGCATTATGTTTTGCAAAACACAGAATACCTTTAAAAAAAATCTTGATTGTTCTGGCAAATTCAGAACATTTTTGGCAATGTCTGGAAGTTTGTGCCTTTTCAAGTGAAAGAACCGGAAAACAAGGTCATGCTACTGGTTCCCAAAGAAGTAACAATGAACGTATCTGTTCTGATAGAGTTTGAAGAGAATCTTTGAGAAATTCACTCCTTAGCATAAGTCATGATGGGCATATACAGTTCTGAACCATGATGGAAGGGTTAAGTCTGAACTTTCACCTTCTGACCTAAATCAAAATGCAACAACATTATAAAGGAGATTTGTGACAAGCCTGTTAAATCATAAGACTATTCTTTCAAGAGCCTCCATCTCATGGAGGAAATAATAAACGGAATGGCAGTGGGATAGAAAAGGAACCCATATCACATTGTGCATGTAATTTTCAGTAACAAAAAAAGGAACCGGTTAAAGCTATCTAGGCAAAAGATCAAGAAGAATTCAGGCTGCAAACAATGCACTTCCAAGCCAAACAACAATCAGACTTCACAGAGACTCCCAGGGCTTGGCCTGGGGAAGGAACCCCCTCTGTTTAGGAGGAAAAAAAGGGGCCTGCCAGCTTGGCGGCATGAAAATTGAATAAAGCTTTCCTTTGTAGCTCTGTCCAGCAGGGAAGGACAAAGGCCCTCTGCCAATGCAACATTTCTGAATGATGGAGACCTCGAAATGCCCCCCCCCCCAACCCACCAACAGCAAAACCCAGGAAAGGGAAATCTTTATTCATGACTCCAGCTCAGTGGATTTCCCAAGTTTCTGCCTTCATCCACCACTACAGAGTCTGACAATATCGTCTTTTACCACTCCTTTTGTCTACCACTTCCACATTTAATTGCAAGTTCATGGGTATTAACCGGCCTGTGCAGCTAAACTCAGCAATCTTCATTTGAAGGATTCCTTTCCTTAGAAAGGGAAACAACTCTTCCTCTGGTTTCAATTGGATTGCTTGCCTTTTTCCCCCCCTAGTATGCAGACATGCAGCTTTCTTCTGATTTCTTCTTTTGGATACTCATTCATTTAATTTATCTCGTAAGGGCAAAGCTACATTTGTTGAAGGATGTTGGTGCTCTGACATTTTGCCACTTGTCTCAAAAAATACTTTGCTCGTTTTTCAACTAATATTTTCTTCGAGGGCAAAATTTTGGATCAAAGTAAAATTAAATAGCATCCTTGGATATACACTGAGATAAGAAAAAAAATGAATCATCAGCTTAGATTTGAATTATTCAGTACAATGAAAGTAGTATCAAGGAAACATTTTTAACCCCCTTTCGAAAAGTAGAAAATACACAACTGTTATTCAAGGAAATGCTGCAAAGTAAAAACTGAGAAACTGCTGCAAGCCACTTCTCATATTACAGTTTCGTACTGTATAAGAGACACTCCCATAACTAAAAATAAATGCAGTCATATGTCTGAATTACAACACACAACTAATTCTGCAAGAGATCCCACTAATTAATTCTAAAGAGGTGATGTTTAGTTAATACATTTGGAGATTTGATTGTAAGTTGCACAATGGTCCAACAGCAAAATCAGGATGCAAAAATTAGACCTGAAATGCTGTCTTGATTGTGCTGTAAAGAGCAGTGCAGGTGGTTGCCCCTTCTGTCACACTAAATGTCATGCAAGAAAAGGCCCACTTTACTATGGAACATGTCCTGTTGTACTTAAATGACAATACTTCTGCCCGGATGTTGGATTACAAGTATTCTGGAAGCATCTCCCACAAAACTCTGTAACTGGATGCAGAATTCCATTGCAAGTGGAATAAATCGCAGATAGAATAGAAGATTTTAAAGTATGTCCATGTAACTAGTTACTACTTAGAAAAACAATTCGAAATAGAGGAAATAAAAAATATTAATTGAATCAGCATTTATACTGTATTTGATATATATCAGAAGTTGTGCAATGTATGATTTACAGATTCCCCCCCCCCCCAAAAAAAAAAATTGCACTGCTGAAATTCAAAAGCAAATGGCTGATTTATTCACTGCAATTTGGCATGTCTAAGGAAGGGAAAAGAAGTAAAATAGGCATAGTAAATCTCTGCAAGATTTAAAGCATCTATTTTACACTAATCTCCCAAATCTCCCAATCTCCCAAACATAAGAAAGCCTTGCAAATGTTAGAAATTGTCAACTGAACTAAGCATTCTTCCAAGCAAAAAACTGTTGGAATTAGATCCTGAGATCTTTACAGTAGTAAAGAGACACCGACTTGGCTTTCAGAGAAATTGGCATAGGGCACTGAAACAGATCTGCTGTGAGCTGATAGCAGCCATAGAGAATGCAGGGCATGGGACACCTGAATGGCATGATGATATCAGAGCATGCATTGTTGAAAAATAGCTTTCTTTCTAGAAATGACATTCAACACAGTAATCCATTCAACAAAGGTGACTGGTTTTTTTTAAACTTCTGACATCCTTTTGATGCAATCTGCTTATTGACTGAATGTTGATTCCTTGGTTCTTGCATAGCATCTGCCTCTCTGTCTTCAGGACTGCAACTTGTGGTAGAAGTGCCACATTTTCCTAGTTCAAATATTCTGCAGCTGGAAAAAGTTTACGTCTACAGAGAAAATCCAGAGAATCAATGATTTCAGGGATTGGAAATTAGTGATTACTCTTCCTAATTACAACAATAAGGTTGTGTTTGTAACAATGGAATTCTGGGAAACAATTCAGTAAGTAGATCCACGCTAGAACCCTGTAAAATAACAATGCAATTTACGCAGCTGTTATGAGGACCTCATGAAGAAGATGGTTAAATCTGAAAATGTCTCACTAGATACTACTCTGAAATGTGAGAAATCTCCAAAGCCAGCAACTAAGCATCTGCTACATCAGATCATATCATGCTAACAGACTTCAGAAACAGATTGTGGAAAATAGCACCATCTGGATCAGCTTTGTAGCCCTATTCAGGAAGATTGGCTGGTATTCCTACTACAAATGTATTGTGTATGTGCAGATGTATCAGGCAGAAAGAAGGGAGGGTAAGAAAAATAAATGTAATCTGCAACTTTCCTGTTTGCAGAATGACAAGGACAATCTTGTGTGAGTTTGCTCTTCTGACGTACAGCAACTTTGCTCACATGAGCAGACTACATGCATTAATTACAAGAGTTCATCTGCAGCAACAATATCTCTCTAGCTCTGGGAATCTGAGAATAGTAAGTAACAGTATAGTAACAGTACAGAATTACTAATTAAGCTTCATGGGACTGTCAAAATATACTCCACTAATGTCTTGTAATGAAACTTTTCTTTATACTTGCTCTTTCTAGCTTGGTCCCTTTTAAAAGTAAATAAAGACCACAATTGCTAGAGCATAACATATCCTGAAGCACAGTATAGACATATAATATACAGTTAGTCCTTGTTTATCAACTGCCTCATTTAGTGACCATTCAAAGTTAAAAGACAGTATTTTTTTTTGCAAACAATGCTTCCATTTATGACCATCACAGTATTCTACTGTCACATGATCACCATTCAGACACTGCCACCGGTGCACTTTAATGACTGGCACAGCGTCCCATGGTCATATGTTTGCCATTTGCGTGTTTTGCAACCAGTTTTTTTACAGAAATTATAATAAAGTGCAAGTAGAATCATAAATAATATTATGTAATTTAGCACTTCGCTTAATGATTGAAATTGCATTTAGCAACTGAGTTGCTGTTCCCAATTGTGGTTGCTAAACAAGGACTATAATAATATAGCAGTACACAGTCTTGTTGCAATTTTTAGTAAGATATGTCATTATATATTTTGTACGAGAGAGAGAGAGAGAGAGAGAGAGAGAGAGAGAGAGAGAGAGAGAGAGAGAGAGAGAGAGAGACTGAAGCCAATTTAAATAGAGATTATTTTCTCCAGCTTGATCTAGTTAATGAAATATAATTCTATGTATTTATAATAAAGCAAGACATTACTGTATCAATTATTTTTCATTACTGTACAAATGCTTTACAATTCCCCTTTCCATTATGACATGAACATCTATATTTAATAGCAATTTAATAATGCATGGATTTACTGAAATAAAAATGCCAAAACGTTAGTAATCTGGGGCTGAAAAAATGTTCTCAAAAATCAGAATATATCAAAGCCATTCAAACCTATCATTTTATATTGCTTTTCCTAGCTTCCTTCAATTTTTATTTCTAGACAATGGTTTATTTAACCAGTTAATTTGCCCGAAACATCTGAATCTCCTATTAGCCAATCTGAGCTTCCTTCAAAATCCTTCCTTTCCCTTTTTTCTTGCCTTGACAATTATAATTATCATAATCCACTGCCAACAGGAATCCTTGCAACTTTACTGATGGAATAGATGGTTAGTACTATAATCAACAGTTCCCAGAGAAAGTCCACTAGAGAGTAACTTCAGAGCAAGTTTGCTGTTTTAAGGTAAGAATATGCTGAATCCAAAGCAAAGCCTGAATGCTCTTTGAGAGGGATTATTACCAAAGTCTGGGGGTTCTAGAGGACTGGGGAAATTTTGCGATGGCTCTCTTACCGTGGTTATTATCATCATTTCCTGTTTCATGTACCTTTTTAATTGTTATTTTTAAAATTGTAACTCTTTTTGTGTATTTTTTTTTTTAGTTAAGTACTGTATGCCAGCGTTCCCCAACCTTTCCAGGTCGGCGGCCCGGCGCAGGGGGGGAAGAGAGGGGATGGTTTTGTGCAAGGGGCACGTGCGCACAGGCACGCATAGCTTCATTTGTGTGAGTGCAAGTGGGGCTGCACGTGCAAGCACGCTCCCCCATCACTGGCGCAGCCCAATTCCGAAGGAGCCACGGCCCAGGGGTTGGAGACCCTTGCTATACGCTGCCCAGAATCATTCGTGTGAGATAGGCAGCTATACGAATATAATAAAATAAAATAAAAATTGAAGTTTCTGCACAAAGCTGTAATTCTCATTCAACAGAGAATTACTAGGGAGAGGAAGGGAGGAAGGGCTGTGAGGAAGCAGACAGAGGAAGTTGCAAGCAATTGGGGGAGGATTTATAAGATTTTTGGTAGGAAAAGAGGAGATGACTGTATCAACAGCAACTTTCAGACTGCCAATGCTTTGCTAGCTGCAGCAGTTTAAGAGAAATGGGCTTAAATCAAGGAAGAGCTCTGCCCTTTTTTCATGATTTTGGGGAAAGAGAGCATTCATCTCCAAAAGTAAAACCAGAATTCAAGATTCAAGCAAAAGCAGACATATGGTTTTAAATATTATTGGGACTTTTTACTTTATTCTAATAAAACAGTTTTATAACACTATGCATTATTTGATGTAGAAATGAAGATATTAAATAGCAATAGCACTTAGATTTATACTGTATATCACTCCATAGTGCTATATAGCACCCTCTGGGCAGTTTACAAATGTCAGCATATTGCCCCCAACAATCTGGATCCTCATTTTACCAACCATGGGAGGATGGAAGGCTGAGTCAACCTCAACCGTCTGGATCAAACTCCAGCTTGCCGGCAGAGTTAGCCTGCAATACTGCATTCTAACTACTGCGCCACCAGAGCTTTTAAATGATTAAGTCAGGGGTCTTCAAACTTGGCCCTTTTATGACTTGTGGACTTCAACTCCCAGAATTCCTCAGCCAGGCACGCTGGCTGAGGAATTCTGGGAGTTGAAGTCCACAAGTCATAAAAGGGCCAAGTTTGAAGACCCCTGGATTAAGTGATAATCATTTAAGCGATTAAATGATAAATAATAGTTTCAGTCTATTTAGTTAAGCTGATGAGCTACCATGTTTGCTTTCTGTAAAACTGCTTAATCTGTTTATGTATCATGTATGGCAATGATACATAGTTAATATAATTGTTTTTTAAAAAAAAATCAGGCTAATAATTGGAAACTCATTGGTTTTAAACTTCACTAGAATAGTTTTCCAGGTTTTCCAAGACCATCTTTTTTTCTGAACCATTTCTTAGTCAGTAGCCCAAGAGCAGTGGCAAATTTTCAAATATTAGGGGATAGGAATTCCCCATTTTAAACTTAGAAAGGGGCTACCTCTGGTTGAACTACAAGGCAAGCTTAGCCTGTCAGATTTACTTATAGTTTTAGCAGTAACGAAATAAAAATCCAAGCCAACTTTGGGGATGGCTACACTGTCAAATTGTGGCTTTTATATTCTCCAAGGAAAAATTTAAAGAAGGGGAAAAAAGGGAATACTACTGTAGAAACAAAACAAGTGAGTTTCCACATAACTAAGATGGTGAGGAGTCAGAGGCAACATATGGCAGCATTTTGTGGCAAAACATAATGTATCTTCTGATGATCCATTTTTATTAAATAATGTATTAAGCCATACAGGCAAGATGATTCATCTTGTTAATGCATTTTTTCTTTTATGTCTTTTACCAAAGCAGTTGTCCCATTAAGTCAGTGATGGAGAGGGGTAGGATATTCTCCAAGTAGTTTTGAGGCCTGATTAGATAGTATAATTCTGATATTCACTTTATTTTATGATATATCCTAAAGTTGGGCAACCCTGAAAAAAATGCTTAAGAAATGAAACTGGCACCTGTATGAAATTGTTTAAAGTAGCTACATCTTTTCCTCTTAGCTGTCACCTTTTGGGAATCAAATCCCAAACACTGCACAGCCCTAGTGCTTTCATGCTACACCCTATGGGCTTATCAGAAGGAAATTGATCTTCCTTACTTATAACAGTTTGCCATGGTCTTGACTGTTAATGCTGCATGGAAAGATCAAGGGAGCCATTATCCAGCTGCTGGGCAAAGCCAGTAATTTAAGATACCTCGTTACTAAAAACAACTGTTCATTATTCAGAATCAATACAAGCTGAAAATCAATGCAAGCATTAATTTTATTTATTTGTTATTACTGGCTTTTACATCTCATTCTTAATTTCATCAGAATGTTTTAAATTACAAATTAAAAACCTAGAAATATGGATGTTTTCTTTTGAGAAAGCTAAAGCCAAATAAAGCATTGGGCAGTAAAAATCCCAATAAACTAACTTTAATCAAGTTGAATCTGTAGTCCCAAAAACTTTGCTGAACTCAATTGGACTTAAGCTTCCAATTCAATCGGTATAGAAACTCCTTGAAGAATAAATTACCCTTTGCCTGACATCTAAACAATAGGAAAGGCTCTGCACACAGCAACATTCCCTAGGATAGAAATTCACAAATTTAGGCTTGTAAAAGCCCACTTAATTATCTTCTGATAATCGAAAGAGGAAGGGAGATTATTCCACTTTGATTGCTGTTTTTACCATGTTTTAGGATTTTCAACTCTTGAGATACCTATCTTCTAAATAAAGTTTCTTGGCTAGGTTGACGGCACTCTGGTATGGAAAAAAGATGCTCAACTCACGGTTCACACAATACACTAAACTCTAAATTATCAAAATAGAGAGGAGGAACCTCCTGCTAGGTAACACCAGGACATGCAAACAAGCAGAATTGGGAACTGTATACCAGGTTCACAGAAGAGGAACATTAAGTGGGCATATCTATGGAGATAGATTGTTTACATGTTAATAATTATTTACTGACTGCATTCACACATTGCAATAATCTAAAATGTTTATTTGCTTGTAGCTTTGCATATTATTTGGATCTTGCCCCCATGATTTAGTTTGTATTTAACTTTTGGAGTGTTAAAATTGTTTTTATATTTGTAATTATTTTTATATATTTTTTACTGTGTTGTTAGCCATCCAGAGTTGCTCCGCATAGACAGATGGGCAGCATATAAATTTAATAAATAGAAATAAATTTGTAAATAATTATTAATGATTTATTATGTTGTGCAAATCAAGCCAACTGTTAATTGATTAGTCAATCAATTATGATTAAACAAGTCAGGATATTGGGGCATTAAACTCTCTTCTGTGATGATGTTAAATTTACTTTTAAGATTAACTAAAATTTGTGAAATTGATTAAATCATTAATAGCAGCTTTAAAAGATCACTTCCTGCCATTTTCAAAGATTGTTTGGAGGCATCGTTTAGCGATTCATGGGTATGGGAAGGGTGTGTCCAAAAAGGCAAGTCAGCAGTTGCAACCACACAATCAAAGCCAGACTACATTTTTATATGCATCACATGCAAGTAAAAAAAAAAGAAAGGGGAGGGCTTTGATCACAAGGTCACAACCATCTCTTGGAGGTTTTTGCTTTGAATGCCCAACTAATCTCTAGTGGAACATCATCAAGTATGCATGAGTATGTATGTATGTATATGTATATTTGTAGGTATGTATTTATTTCACAATATTTTTACAGTGTTCCAAACTCACTTGGGGGCCACATGTAGACTTGCAGTCTCTGTTGGCCACTCTTGGCTTAATGCAGCATATAAACACAGGAAATGTCTGGGTTCACACAAGAGATAATGCTAACTAACTGTAACATGTTAGATCTCTACTTCTCCTGCTAAATACACTGAATGATTTGTAAGAATAATAAATGCGAGATGGATGGAGATAAATTAGATAGACAGACAGATTGATCCTGCAACACTTATGTGCTACAGGGGGATAAAATTATATAGGCAAAGAGAAAGAATCTTCTGTTAAAATTCAAATTAGCAACAACTTTAAATGTGCCTAGACTTTAAGTAATCACTTTGAAGTTACAACGTTGTCTGCCCTTTCCCCCACAGCTTGATATATCCTCCAGAGGACAGGAAAGATTGAAACAACTACATTGAAAATAAGGACAAAATTAGATTTTTGAAAAGTTGTAGACAGTGATTGATGTGTAAATCAACACTTTCAACATATTCTTCCAGAGGGAAAGCAAGCTTTATTAAAAGAAAGTGTAAGACCAGTTATAATCCATTATATTTGGGGGGGGGGGGGGAGTGGATGATAAAATCTAGGGGGAAAAGCCACAATGTTTCAGGAAAAAAGTAGGAAAAAATCACAATGTATTTCTCTCCTTTTTTTCTTAAACTGCAAATATTTTGAATTATCCAGCTAAGACAAATACAGAAATGGCCAGTATCTAACCCAGTGGTGGCGAACCTATGGCACGGGTGCCAGAGGCGGCACTCAGAGCCCTCTCTGTGGGCACGCGCACCGTCGCCCCAGTCCTAGGCCTTCAGCTGGGTTTTATAAAACCTTTTCGCTTTAGGCCTCCGCCGCCATGTGCAAAAAAAAAAAAAGGTTCAATCAGTCAATTTCAACTTCTCGCAGGGAAAAAAAAGATCTTGCAAAGTTGGAATTGATTGACTGAACTTTTTAGTCCCACCCAGTCTGCCGTTACCACCACAGCCACGCCCAACCAATTGGCCACACCCAGCCAATGGGCCACACCCACCCGGCACTAGACGATGCATAAGTGGGTTTTGGGTTGCAGTATGGGCACTCAATCTCTTAAAGGTTCGCCATCACTGATCTAACCTATTCAAATAGAATCTGAATAATAATAATAATAATAATAATAATAATAATAATAATAATAGTTGGAAGGGATCTTGGAGGTCATCTAGTCCAACTCCCTGCTCAGGCAGGAAACTCTATACCATTTCAGACAAATGGCTGTCCAGTCTCTTCTTAAAAACTTCCAGTGTTGGAGCCTTCACAGCTTCTGGAGGCAGGTTATTCCACTGATTAATTGTTCTAACTGTCAGGAAATTTCTCCTTAGTTCTAGGTTGCTTCTTTCTTTGGTTAGTTTCGTCATATCTTGCCTTCAGGTGCTTTAGGGAACAGCTTGATTCCCTCTTCTTTGTGGCAACCCCTGACATATTGGAACACTGCTATCATGTCACCCCTCATCCTTCTCTTCATTAAACTAGACATACCCAATTCCAGCAACTGTTCCTTACATGTTTTAGTCTCCAGTCCCCTAATCATCTTTGTTGCTCTTCTCTATACTCTTTCTAGAGTCTCAACATCTTTTTTACATCGTGGTGACCAAAACTGGATGCAGTATTCCAAGTGTGGCCTTACCAAGGCATTGTAAAGTATTAACACTTCACGTGATCTTGATTCTATCCCTCTGTTAATGCAGCCTAACACTGTGTTGGCTTTTTTGGCAGCTGCACATACTGCTGGCTCATATTTAAGTGTTTGTCAACTAGGGCTCCAAGATCCCTCTCACAGTTACTACTATTGAGCAAGGTACCACCTATACCAGTGATGGCGAACCTTTTAGAGACCGAGTGCCCAAAAACTGGCCCCACCCCCGCTCCACCCCCTGGCGTGCTCCCACTCCGCTTCCACACTGTCCCCCCCCGTCTGCCCGCAGGGCCACTCACCACCTCCAGGGCCCACCACAGATCGCCCAGGCAGCCCAGCAGCGCCATGGCGGCCACGCCCTCTGCCCGCACCCCGCATCAACTGTGCGCGATGGGGCGTGAGGACAGAGTCTTGTCTACACTGCCTGGCTGCCATGTCCTTGGCTGCACTGCTCCGCGTGGGCCACGCTCAGGGGTGACTCCTCCGGAGGGGCTGCTGGTGAGGGGGTCGTGGGGGGAGGCAAGGCTGGGGCAATGGCACGTGTGCCCACAGAGACCACGTGTCACCACCACTGACCTATACTATAGTTGTGCATTTTCCTTGCCTAAATGTAGACCTTACTTTTTTCACCGCACGGTGTCATCTGCAAATTTGATGAGCTCCCTATCTATCCCCTCATCCAAATCATTGATGAAGATTTTGAAGAGTACTGGGCCCAGAACAGAGCCCTGGGGCACCCCGCTACACACTTCCCTCCATGTAGATACGGTTCCATTGAGGACCACACGCTGAGTACGGCCGGTCAGCCAGCTAAGAATCCATCTGGTGATGCTGTCTAAACCACATTTTTCTATCTTATCAAGTAGTAGGTTGTGGTCTACTTTATCAAATGCCTTACTGAAGTCCAAGTAAATTATATCCACAGCATTCCTCTGGTCCACTAATTTTGTCACTTGGTCAAAGAATGCAATAAGATTTATTTGGCATGATCTGTTTTTGATAAACCCATGTTGGCTTTTGGTAATGACTTTGTTTGCCTCTAGGTGTTCGCTGATTCGTTGCTTGATTATCTTTTCCAGAATCTTTCCAGGTATTGAAGTCAGGCTGATAGGTCTGTAGTTTCCTGGATCCACTTCTTTTTCCTTTTTTGAAGGTGGGAACTACATCAGCTCTTTTCCAGCCTCTGGTAGTTCCCCGGTGCTCCAGGATCTTTGAAAGATATAGTTCAGTGGTTCTGAGATCACATCTGCCAGTTCCTTGAGAACCTTGGGGTGTAATCCATCTGGTCCTGGTGATTTGAACTCGTCTAGGGTGGAGAGGTGCTCACTTATCATTTTCTTGCCTATCTTAACTTGTGTTTCTAATTTGTTTTTTACGATACTGTTTTTGATAGGTTGAACTGTTTTATCCCTTTGTGTAAAGACAGATGCAAAAAACGAGTTAAGTAGTTCTCCTTTCTCCCTGTTGCTTGTCACCTTCTGTGGCTTCAACATCTTCTATCATTTCATCTCTGTTAGTGAGAATTAGGTCCAATATGGCTGATCTATATTAGCTAATAGTCTAGTCCTATTTTGTCTGCAGAAAAGCATCGGTTGAGGCATCATATTTGATTTTGCCTAGGCTGTCATAACATGTACAAACTCAAGATTAGCTTTTAAATCATTATTTAATTATTTAAGATGGTTATGTGTGAACATTTCCATTGTAGCATATTCATAAAACTACAACTTAATGTAGTGCAGGAACCCAGCTACCACAGATGTCTTTAGATAAACAGAAGACACTGGCCAAAGTCATTCATAACCTTGTTACCTCACAAGCAGACTACAGGAATGCCCTCTTTATGGGAGTGTCCTTGAAGCTCACTGGAAACTGTAACTAATGCAAAATGCAGCAGGCGACATATTAACTGAAGCAAGCTAGCATTATCCTACCAATTATGAGGGACCTGCTTTCACTATGTGTTTTATTTCAGGCACAAGCTGGAAAGGTGCTGGTGATCACCTTTAAAGTACTACATGGCTTGGAAACAACTATCTATGTGACCCCAGGCTCCAAACAGAATCTGCTCACACAAGGAAGGCCTGTGGAGAGTCTCCACATTTCATGAAGTATGTTAAGCTGAAACTCAGGTGAGCACTGTCTGCAGGAGCTCCTCTCTTAGGAAACACCCTTCCATCAGCCTTAAGAATGATATGGTCACTTCAAATATTTTATAGATTAATCCCACTGGTAGACTGCGATCTTGAAAGATAGTGATTCACAAAATAAAATGCACGATGAAAAGTTCCCACATCAATAATAAACATGAAATATAAATTCAACAAAGTTAATCTATACCCAACCAAGACGATATCATGGCTCAAATGTCCTTGAAAGAGCCTGAAGGAAGCTGCTTTTGAAAGACAATCAACCAATCATCCAATGGGACACTGTTCCAAAGGACTAACACTGCCACTGAAAAACAGTACTTTGGCTGCCCTTACTTCTCTAAAATGGGAAACTACTACTAACTTCTCCTGGATACACTGAAGTATCCTAAAGCCGTTATAAATAGAAGAGCACTGACACAGACATCCCCTAAACACCGCTGAAGATGTTACCTAGCCTGGTAGTAAAACATTCGGAAACCAACCTACAAAGCTCAGAGAATGAACCTACACCCACACATTGAAGTGGTTCAGCCAATTACATTTGGACCATGAGGTCCTGCAGATAATTTGCCAACCATCCAATATAGATTAGCTATCAGCACTTTAGACTGCACTTGAAAGCTTGCTGGTAAGCAATATATGGCCTACCACACTGGCATGATATATTTCTACCAGGTAGGTTGAACTCTGACCCTAATGCAACTTGTGACTGATCCAGAAATACAGTTCCTTGTAGAGCATATTGTAATAGGACAGTGGTGGCGAACCTATGGCACGCATGCCACAGGCGGCACTCAGAGCCCTCTCTGTGGACACGCGCACTGCCACTGCCAGCAGCTTACGCAGGTCCATTAGGTTGCTGCCGCCGCCGCACGGAGCAGCAGCCCCACCCAGCACAAAGGAGGCGAAGCGGCCAGCTAGCAAGCTCGAGTAGAGGTGGTAGAGCACACCCACACCCAGCAAGCCAAAAGCCACCCCGAGCAGGGAAAGCCGGATCCCCATCAGCACCATGGCCCCCCAGTCCCAGCTAGGATTGCTGGGCCTCCTGTCCACTACCCCACCACCAGAGACCCCTGGATCTCCCCCAACCCTGCCCGGCCCCCACAGGCATCCCATGAGCAACATCGAGGTGGCCATGCCCACCCCAGCCACGCCCACCCAGTCTGCCGTGACAACCGCAGCCATGCCTACCCAGTGGGCCACGCCCATCCAGTGGGCCATGCCATGCCCCCCTGAGGACACCACAGTGCTGATGTGGCCCTGGCACTTTGCGATAAATAAATGGGTTTAGGGTTGTGGTTTGGGCACTCGGTCTCTAAAAGGTTCGCTATCACTGTAATAGGTTAATAGCAATATTCAAGAAAAAAACACTGCTTTTTAAATGTGCATTTGGATCTGAGATGAGAATGGGAATTGAGATGAATCTGGATGCTTTGGTGTTATAGGGCACTATAGTTGTTAGGACAATATGAATATGTTGGTTATGTTAATACTATTTATTATTAGTATTATCTGATATATTTTAGAGGTTTTTTGAATTGTGTGTTTTGCTGTATGCTGATTAGAGCTAGATGACTAAACTGGCATCAAAACATTTGGGGGGGAAATGAATATACCACTTTTTAGATTTTTGTTGTGCAGCTGCAATTCTCCTGTATTTCTTGGAGGAAGGACACGGTCCAAGTGAAGAAAAATATTGTTTTGCATTTTTGAGTATCTTACAAAGCTCAGGGTGATGGAAGGTTCATTTATCCACTCTGCTACCAAAAAGATTGCTAAATCAGAATTAGCTCTTCTCATTCATTGACTAGGTGCTTACAACACACTGAACTGGAAACCAACCAACCACATTTTAGACTAGCACACTACATTGAGCAAACCCTGCTCATATGTTTATTTGTGGCTTAGTACATCATGCTGATTCAAAATGTTGACTGACTGTGTGATTCTTGACAAATCTTTAGCTTAGTCAACTATGGATAAGAATGTTCTATGAATACAAGTACTTTGAGCTAATTCAAGAAATGCAGGGGGAGACCACAGCAGAAGCTCCTTAAAAGCCCAAGAACTAATCTCACCACAGAGCAATAGTTTTTCTGCTGGTAGGTAGACTCACGTAGGAGTTTCTGTAGGGAGTTGATAGGACTGAAGCAAAGGTAACCAGTCCAGGACCAACAAACTATAGGGGACTCATATTCCTTCTTTAACACCCAGTTTTTGTCTCTCTCTTGCTCTTTCTGGCCGTCTCTTTTTTTCTGTCTCATAGTTTTTCTCTTTCTGATACTCTCTTCACTCTATTTCAAGCAGCAGCCTCACAGACCACAGGTTGTCCACCTGAGTAAGAATAAGATAAAAATAGAGTAACTAAATATATGTAACCTATAAATAAAACAATTAGGGTATCATTCTCAAGTAACACAACCG
This sequence comes from Azemiops feae, assembly GCA_023970755.1. Taxonomy (NCBI): domain Eukaryota; kingdom Metazoa; phylum Chordata; class Lepidosauria; order Squamata; family Viperidae; genus Azemiops; species Azemiops feae. The sequence continues at coordinate 57,390 of JALGBA010000409.1, forward strand.
AGAGCTGCATGTATACACATATCCTATGTACAGCTGGATACTCACCTAATCAAAGAAAACAAACTTTTAGTTCTCAGGAATTATATTACTCTTTATTGTGCCAATCTAGAAATGGCACATATCAAGCTAACAACTTTGAAGCAGCAGCATTCCTCTGGTTGAAAAAATAACTTGCTCACTCTTTTCTAGTCATTTTAAGGATTCCTGGTGGCACAGTGTTTAAGTGCTTTATTGCAGGCAAACTCTGTCCACAGCCTGGAGTTTGATCCTGAAGGGGCTCAGCTTTCCATCCTTCCAAAGTCAGTAAAATGAGGACCCAGATTGTTGGGGACAATATGCAAATAATGCTTACACTGTAAACTGCCCAGAGAGTGCTGTAAACTTTAGGCCAGTGGTGGCGAACCTATGGCACGTGTGCCACAGGCGGCACTCAGAGCCCTCTCTGTGGGCACACGCGCCATGCCCCAGAGATGGCAACCGTCCCCATTCAACCAGCCGCCCGCTAACTCACCGAGGTCCCACGTGGCCGGATGCATCCCGGCATGGCTGGTTTCCCTCCCTCCCGTCCAATCCCTCCTGGCCTCGCATGTTCTCCTTTTCCCGGCCACAACCCACTGCATCACGTCATCACCGTCCAGCTTAGAGGTTCTGAACTGCTGGCAGCAGGCTACGGAGCCCCAGAGTGCACCGGTGGAGGGGCCGGCAGGCTGTGGCTGCTGACGGATACTGTCGGCCCCCATGCCTCGCTGGCCTCTGTGTGCGGGGGCCGATGGTGTCAGGCAGCAGCCGCCCCGGTCCCTGCCTTGCCTTGCCTTGCCTCATCTCGCAGGACAAGCCTCCTGCCCACCGCCCCACCTGCCAGAGACCCCCTGGATCTCCCCCAACCCTGCCCGGCCCATGAGCAACATCGAGGTGACTACACCCACCCAGTGGGCCACACCCACCTGGCACCCGGCGATAAATAAGTGGGTTTTGGGTTGCAGTTTGGGCACTCGGTCTCTAAAAGGTTCGCCATCACTGCTTTAGGCGATACATAAGCCTAAATGCTATTGCTATTTTTTTGGAAATGTAGACCTAGGTTACTGTTTAATGTTAATGGTTATGTCCATACACAGCTCACTAATTTGTTTGTCAGAAAATAGCTGGAACTGTGAATTAAGATTGCAGTCCTATTCGTACTTGCTTGAAAATAACGGAATTTGCTTCCGAGTAGGACTAAATTAGATGCATCCTTTCATACCTTCAGTGGCTATGGCCAAGGAGTCCTGTCCAAGTCTATTTTGCTAAGCGATCTTTCCAGCATGCAGAGAAGCAAATATCAAACCTTGTATTTCTCTATCTTACAAACAATGCCCTCCAAAATATACACTGACTAGGTTTGCACATTATGTTAAGCTTTTGTTTGCTATTGGCTTAGCAGATTATGGAAATCCAGTCACTTGTGGTTCATTCAATAAATGTTTAGCCATAGCTTATTGCAATATAGAAACAAAGCCATTAACTATTCTACAGGACTTTTATTTCCAAAGGGATATTAAACGGTGATCTTTCTTTACAGGTACTAATCCAGAACCACACTGCATAGTAAGCTGCACCTAAAACTAGAAGTTAAGTAAATTCTACATTTTCAAAAGTTAAAACCATGCAACTTTATTTCCACAAATTTCAGTTCCTCTCTCTGATGATGACATCCAGTAAGCTTTGATTCATACTTCGCTTACTTCTTGGCTGTGTTTTGCAATGGTTTGAGAAAGATGCAAAGTTTCTGTGTTGGGCAAAATCGTGCTTTTAGAACAGGAACACAAGACAAGCTTACTTAAACAGCTTTTGCTTTTTCTATATTTAGAAGTAATGAAAAAGATAAAAATGTAATAAAGTTGTCAGTTAAAAACTTGATCAGCTCTTAAAATTCCACCATGCCTTGATCAAAACAAGAATACAGTCCAGGATCTGCTATTCACCTGCTTCTATCCCTCAAAACCCTTCATGGTTCTTACGGAGTTCCTCTTTATTTTTCTCTTTATTTCAGCAACAGGGAGGTTCATAGACTATAGTTGATCCAGGGCATCAGTTTAGTGCCAAACAATCAAGCTGTTTGGAGCTAAAATTAATCCTTTCCAGCTATGACACAAAATGGTTTGGGTGCTCACACAACATGCTAGGCTCCACTCCCCAACTCGATTATTTGTGTCTTGTGAACTGAGCCATTCTCTATGTCTGGTAGCAATACTAACTCAGCAATGCCATCCATGTTGAGGCCAAGTCACTCATCTCTGTATGTACCCAGAGTTGCAGGCCCCAACCCTTGGCTTCAGCTATCAAATTAGGCTACAAAATACAGACCACCCACTACATGGTGGCAAAGAAATTCTAACTCTATCCTTAGTTGCTATCTAGTTCTTGTCCAGATTTTTGCAGCCACATACAGCACTCCCACTCTTAGGTTCTATATTCTTACTCCTCCGGGTCAGACTTTCAATTCCTTTCCCCACTTCCCATTTACTTCATTTCTTTTTTTCCCCTGTCGGAAGAGTTTTTTTTTTAATCTGTGGTAGTGCAAACAGGATTAGTGCACTACAAAAGTAGTCATGAGATTCATCCTCAATTGACATGGCTAGCCAGCAGAATTAGTTCAACTTCTTTTGGATTAAATGGTGGGTCCCCTAACCCACAGTTTTTTAGTTCATTCATACTAACCAAGCCTTCACAGCCAGTAGTTGTACTATATGAACATGGCCGTTATGTCCTAATGATCCTTTCAAGGTGATCCTTTCAAATTAACTTTGCTTTGGCTCAGTATGTTATATATATCCAGGAAGATATAATTGCATCTTACAGATATTACAATTTTTTGCATCTTTATATTTCAAACTCATAACTTTTTTTTTTTAATATTTTATTAAATGTACATTTAAAAACAAAAGTGGACATAATTCAACCTCCCTGTGTATAGCACTGCTATTACAGAAAGAAAAAGAAAAACTTAAAATACCTATAACAGGACAGAGTATAACAAGCTGTACATATAACTTCTGCAAAAAACTTCTGTATTTACATATCTTTCCGTTGTGTCCTGATATAGATGCTACTAGGAAATCCTTGCGTTATCTACTAATCAATCAATAATCATCTCAGCGATCCTCCTGATCTCTAACCAATCGTACAAATTTTTCCAAATTTCATAATACTCTGTTTCAGTTTTATTTTTGATCTCTAAAGTTAACCTGTCCATTTCAGCGCAGGACAAAATTTTATTTATTATTTCTTCTTCAGTGGGGGCTTCCTTTCTTTTCCATTTTTGGGCATATGCCAATCTTGCTGCCGTTAAAATATGCAATAATAAGTAGAAAGATGCTTTGCTAAATTTATCATTAATAATCCCTAATAAGAAGATTTCTGGTTTTAAATCAATTTTTTGTAGCAGTATTTCTTCCAACCAATTTTTTATCTGGTGCCAAAAAAATTTTGCTTTTGAACATTCCCACCACATGTGATAATAAGTCCCTGGAAACCTTCCACATTTCCAGCATGTCGGTGAGATTTTTTTATCTATTTTTGCTAGCCTTGTGGGGGGAAGGTGCCATCTATAAAACATCTTGTATAGATTTTCTTTATAAGAGGTGGCTAGCGTTAACCTCCTATTTCTGTCCCATAATAATAGCCAATTATCTAAGTCAAACTCATAACTTATAAGGAAAGGGTACGGTTCTATCTCCACCGTTGGGGAAAAACAATATTTATTTATTTATTTTATTTTTTTTAAATGTTTTTATTCATTCATTCATTCATTTATCCATTCATTCAGTCATCATATTTATATGAGGAGGAGGAGAATGGTTCTATGAGATTAACGCACAAATGAATTCTGCTACAATGTTGAGAAAATACTCTTCTAAATCAAGCTAGATGGTGCATCCATCTATTTTCAGAAGAAAGGAGATATTAAATTATGTGGTTAATAAATTGAAATAAATAAAATGAAATAAATAAATAATAAGGAAAGGAGAAATATTTATGTAGCTCTAAAAACTATCCTAAATTCCATGAGAGACTCCAGGGGCTTTACTAAGTTGACTGTAAATAAAATGGAGAGGTTGATAGCAGGGGTTCACACCTTGTACTATAGCAGTGGTGGCGAACCTATGGCACGGGTGCCAGAGGTGGCACTCAGAGCCCTCTCTGTGGCCACGCGCGCCGTCGCCCCAGTTCTAGGCCTTCAAGCTGGGTTTTATAAAACCTTTTCGCTTTAGGCCTCCGCCGCCGTGTGCAAAAAAAAAAAAAAAAGGTTCAATCACGTCAATTTCAACTTCTCGCGGAAAAAAAAAGATCTTGCAAAGTTGGAATTGATTGATTGAACTTTTTAGTCCCACCCAGTCTGCCGTTACCACCGCAGCCACGCCCACCCAATGGGCCACACCCACTCGGCACTCGACAATGTATAAGTGGGTTTTGGGTTGCAGTTTGGGCACTCAGTCTTTAAAAGGTTCGCCATCACTGTACTATAGTATGATTTGCTCAGTCAGCTACAGTTGCCTGACTCATGCACTGTAGTAAGCCATAATGTAGTTTGTTTAGTTCCACCTATATAGAATATATGAGTGAGGAATATGGTCACATATATGCAGGTTTTTCGGTGATAGCTGTAATATAGGCATATGATAATAAAAACTAATGGACTCCCAAACAGTACTTATGGTCCCACCAATTTTGAACTGACCTCAAAATATTAAGTTGCCCACTCCAACATTAAGTGATAGCTTTGTTTGATTTTGGCTTAGTGTGCTATGTACAGTAAACCAGTCACTCTGGTTTGTGAACTATGTGTTTTGTGTAACACAATGTGAATGCAAATTACAAATTATTTGATAAATCACTGTTAAGGTAAGCAATGATAATCCAACCATAACTGTATATTATGACTGAGTGGTTTGTAGTTACCAAGAATTGTGACTGAAGAGATACCTTATCAAAGTGATTGATCTTCATGGCTCATTCACACATGCAAAGCAACGGGTAGTGCTGTAGTCCTGAAGTAATAAACATATGACAAATAATTCCAAACAAAAACCAGGAGAGTTGAAAACAAATCTGTCTCCAAATTCCTCACTCACCCCCAACACACTACTCCTCTGAATAAATGAAGGTCCTTGAAACGCTTTCAGATAAAGGATGAATATCTTCTTGAGCAAAAAGCAACTGTGAAATCAAACTATCACTCTTTAACTGCAGTTATCATTTCCTTCGTAATCTGGGATTACAATATTTTAACTGAAGGCAGTTTTATCCAATCTTGAATCTTTGTTATTAATTTTTATTGTGTTGTTTTTTTTCAATTTTTGTGTTATTTATTCTTAAATTTTACTTGTATTGTCATGAGTCATTCTGAAATTATTTTGAGGAGCAATCTAGAAGTCAGTATAAAAACAGCCACCCGAGAAGTAGCTTATCTTTGGCAAGACATTACTAATTTCTTTTAGTGCCCAAGAATCTGCCTGTCTCCTCTATCTGATTGGACATCCCTACATACTAGAATGTGTTTAGTCCACAAATCAATACACAATGCATTCAATCACAGCACTCATCCATGTGGCATGCTATTGCTTTCTCTGTTGTTTTATTGCTCTTGATACTGACCAAGCTATGTACGTGACACTAAAAGTGTTACTTTAAATTCTATTAGTGTTTTTACATCAGCAAAGAAGTAGAAAGAGTAACTGAGCATGATTAGAACCAATGAGTCAAGTTTAACCCTTCCTCTTCTATCATGGCTAGCAAAAATCTCCTTCTCATTCACATACTGAAAGAAAGGCCAACTGGATTTTTATTCCAGTGTAAGCACAGTTTTAGAGGGAACAATTTCCATCTAAATTCTAGAGTCACTTAGGTGAGATGGAATATAATCATTTCCACAAAGTGCAACTAAGAAAATCAAGTTAAAATTTGTCCCATGAATTCTTCACATTAAGAGTCCAAATCCTGGTCATATTTTCCTATATAGCTGATCTTTACATTTGGAAAAACATACATTATAACAGAGATCCCCAACCTTTTGAGCACCAGGGACCAGTTCCACGGAGAGAGGTTTTTCTGTGGACCGGTTTCATGTACTGCCTGCATCCTGTGGATGGGGTTTTGCTTGTTTGCGTGGACCGGTTTCTGGCATGCCGCAGCCCGGTGCTGGTCCATGGACCGGGGGTTGGGGATCCCTGCGTTATAACATTATGGTGATATATTATTGTTCAATTAAACCACAATAGGCTTCGGTTCATTTAACAGGCTAAACTGTAAGCCACATGTTGAAAACTACAATAGCCAAGTTCATTCTATATGCTAAGACCAAACTTCTATGGGCTGCTAACAAAGGGGTCCTCCTTATAGCATCACTCATAGTTTGATGCCTGGAAAACTAATCTACTCTTGCTAATTTCATGAAGCAAAGGTAACTTTGCTTCTAGAGGATGCAAAGCTGGAAAGTTCTATTAAAGAAAGACATGACAGAGATGGAGAAATGATATGCTTGTTATTAGTTCTTCTATAGGGCATCTGAATGAAAGAAATTGCAGCCTTACTTGCAATATTATTACAGAAAGAGTAGAAATTTCAGAAGTAATGTAGGAGTACCCAATCTGTTGTATCTCCATAATTATTTCAGGCACCAAGTAAAGATGTTGCAAGGAGAAAATGGGGAAATCCAAACATGCACAAGGAAAGTCTGCTGGTATAACAAGCATCTTTCGAGAGTGTTCTTGATCAGAGACCTATTCAGATCACTCTTGCAAATAACCCTCCACTGAAAAGGTCACCATCTCTTACTTGTGATTTATGGTAGATTTTGCCTATGATTCATGATTCCTATGACATTTACTAAAAAGATGATTTAAATAATGCATAATGATAGCAACTGCACATTCCTAATCTGCTATTCAATCATGCTCTTAGGGCAGCTACATAAAATGTTGTTAGTTTACTGTTGTTTGTGGCTCACTACAGACTCAGCCAATACATTTAGTTTATGGCTCAAAATGTTGCATAAATCTGTGTCACTGAGTTAACTGAGGAAAGTGCAAATCACTGAGTACCAAAATGAAAGGCATTTAAACTGGGTGTTTTTGAGCAATTTACTTAACCTAGTGAACCTTTTACCCAATCTTAGCAACTTCTTACAGGATCTGGCAATCCAGCAATTGTGGCAATGGATTTCTCTGTTTTGAGAATGCAAAGTCCCACCTACTTCCTCATGTTTTGCCAGTTATCTCTGTAAGCTCTTCATTGCATTATGGGCCTCTTCCCCACTGACCAGACAAAAGTGAGTGGCAACAGCTTGAGCAATACAGCAGATCAGTTTGAGACACATGTTCTGTCACTGTCAAGCTGGGTCAACAAGCTTTATAATGGAGCACCTTGCATTCTCATTTCTTTGGAAGACTGACAAGAGGGTAATTAGACTTCTGACTGGAAAGGTATTATGGGATTAGAATGGTTTTTATGTCCTAAACAGCCTAGGATTCTAGTTTGCATTTTAGTTTTTGGACCTAGAAATGGTCCCGTTAAATAAATTATGCCCACCATATTTTAGTCTAATGTGTTAGATAATGGAATTAGCTCGTGTCAACCACACAAGAATAAATTTAGGAAGCCAAGGGTAAAGTATATAATGCAAACACAACCTACAATCAGAACTGAGCTTATGTTTATCTGAACCCTAGCATAATGTATCATCTGATTCAAAACAATTTATTACTTTATATTTTTAAGCATTCATTATTCTTTTACGGAAATGATAGGGGCTCCAGAGAGCCCCAAAATTAAAAACTGCATCTTTGCTGACCCCAGACAGACCAAAATCCAGCCTTTCCCCCCATCCTACACTGAACACCATAGCTTTTCTCACTTTTTGTGCTTTTGTGCTTAAAAAGAAAGCCATCCACTGGAAAGAGAGATGATCAGGTACCAATTGAATGGGATGACTGAGAAAATGGGACTGCTTGTTTGCTAAGAAAGTATCTTATCCACTGTTAATCTTAAACCACAATAGTATTTCATGCAAATATAGTGCTCATGTAACAATTCAAGTAATGCTACTTGTCTCCCCCATAGAAAACCAGCCCAAAATTTATGATATGTTATAGTAATATAGTGCTCAAATTTCCTTCATGTGCTTTGTTTTGCTATACTGGTTGTTTCTTGTAGGAGGAAAAATCTACAGCACCAGGAAATCAATTCAAACATTTCTGCAGCCTTACAAATAAAAGAAGAAAAGGAGAAATGAATCTGCTATGATAATCATATTTCTTTTGTAATTGGTGGTCAAACTACATGTTACACTTACTGCCTAGTAAGTGCTTTTTCAATTTCTTTCATTTCTACACTCTAGTGATGAATTTATGGTTTACAGCAAGCAAAAGATGTCTTGCATCCTTAGAAATATATCCCATTCCTAATAATCTCTGCTGATCAGTTATGAGTAATATAAAAACAATTAACATAATCACAGAGCATTTTTTAGGCTAATTGCAGTAGTTGGCAAAGAAACAGATAAATGTATACCCCACAATCCACTTTTCTGCCCATGAAAACTCTTTCATTGCCTGTAAATGTCTTTTTTAAAAGAATCAAAGGGCAAGGTTGCCTGGCAATAACCTTTCATGTTTTGTAAACATGGTAACTGATATCAAAAGACTACATATATTTTTAGGTTTTAAAATAATTTTGATGGAGTTAGATGATAAATACTTTCTAATAGACTACCATATGAGTTAGTTCAGACATGATAGCAAAACTTCATCACTACAGGAAAAAACTCTGTACCAACTTTGCTATATCCTGAACATACAGTGCTAAACCTATACATTTCTGCAAAGATAGATTTGTCCCAAATATAACATTCAACTCTTAGGTTGCCTCTGCAAACTATACAGGAATTAACCACCAATGGTAGGTTCTCTTCTATCTAATTTTCTTAGCTATAAAGTTCCTCTGTCAAATTTCTACCTACAAATGGGTTGTGGTTAAGACTGAAACTGCTACTTGTATACAACCCTACATAACCTATTTTTAGTTTGCATATCAGAAGTGTGATCAAGAACATAAGTTAAATTAAACTTGATCAACCATACATCAAATAGGTATTTGTTGGTTTATGTATACTTCATAAACTATAGATAATACTGAGCATCACTATTACACATTTTATAAGTTTCTAAATATTTTAATGCCGTATTTAGCTATTAACCAATCAAGTATGCAAATAGAGATACATATTTATAACCAAAATGTAGACTGTTTTATTTATAGTTTGTTTAATAAGGCCCAGTGGCTAACTTCACACGTTAGGCTAATATGCAACATTAAAACTACATCAAAAACTACATCTGGAATGTACAGGTAGACAGGTTACTATAAGCATTTATCTTAACAGAAACACTAATCTCTTAGATTATATTATACCGAAGCCACGCCCACCCCATTGCCGGCAATGCAAAAAGAGTCGCGACACGTCACAACACATCACATGACATGGCGAGTTTGACATCCGTGTCTTAGATCTTTGAGATCAGGACCCCATCGTTCTCGTGTTATCTAGCTATAGCAGAATTGCAATTCTCAGAATCCTTAGCCAACCCCAACACATCTGGGATGGTATCAGATTGAGGAAAGTTGTTCTAAACTACCATTTAACACCACGGATGGCATATTTCAGAAAATCTGAGATTGCAGTCTTGTATGACAAGAAATCTTTAATAAGTTAAAAAGAAAGAGCACACTAACTGTGCTGTGCTGTGACAGTTCTGGCTCCTAGCCCAATCAAGACATTTTAAGAAAACAGATGAGAGGAAAAATTGTATTCCTTAAACAAAATATCCACATATTTGCTAAATTACCACCATTGTTTGTTTATAGATAAAAACTAGAAACTGCATTTAAATTGCGTTTATAATTTAGCCTGGAAAGCAAACAATGCAGTATCTATAGTATACTTAATTTGGATATCACCATTTGTGATGGAAAAGAGTCATTATCACAAAAGCAAGGGTTATCTCACTCTTTTAAGTCTGGGTTAAAGTCTGGTTTTGGAACAAAATCCTATTTACCAGTAGTTGGTCTGACAGATAATCTCCTGCAGAAGAAAATACAGGAAGTGTATCTTGATTGATGCTAATGATCACTTGTACTGGTGATACTGCTCTTACTGGTGGAATAGTCTCAATAGCAATATTCAGACAACAAGTTTAATCATGACAAGCAAATATTTAGTAAATTCTGTATTACAACATGCTAACTAGGTTAATATTAATTTGGGTTACATTTTTTATTCTGATTTAATGAATTGCATGAATTCAGACTGTTCATTTAATTCAAGGTAGAATATATTGTGCAATCCAGAAAATAAGTTAATTCACCAATCTCAGTAAGTATTCTATATGAATGCAATTGGGGATTCATACTGTATATTTGTGTCTCTGCACCCTGGCAAGCATGCCATGAGGTGCCACAAGACACTATTTGTCCCTAATGGCTTTGTCGACAAAGCTGCTGGGGAAGATCATCAGACAATATGCTGAAAACAGTTTATCTATCCATGACTTCGGAATCAAGAGAGATTACACATGTACTGAACTATGAGGAGGCATAATAGGGAGAATTGATAACGATCGTGTGAGTGGTTTTTCCCAGGTAGGCATGGGTCTAAAAGATTTTTTTTTCTTCCTCGAGTTTTTCCTGCGAGTGTAGGGTCCACTTTTTTTTTTTTGCTTTAACCCAGAGTTGATCCATTGGTTGTGACAGGAATTGACTGACTGGCCTTTCACCTGAACCTGACATCATGAACTGAGAGAGAGTAACTACCCAAAATCACCCAGTCAGCTTTGATGCCCAAAACAAGACTAGAACTCACAATCTCCTGGTTTCTAGCCTGGTGCCTAAACCATTAGACCAAACTGATGCTCTTTCTTCTAAACCGATTGTCCTTACTCAAAACAGCAAGTTTGGGATGTCCCTAGAGTCATTATGGTCACTGGAGGCGCAGGTAATATTTACAGCCAAAAATCATTACCAACTTTGATTGGTACTACAGCTATACCCTAAACCAGGCAGGGACAAGTCTTCTCATAGCTTGAAAAGCTCATATTTAGATCACTCTAATATGCCCTATGTCACGGGTGTCAAACTCACCACATCACGTGTCGTGTCGCGACATATCGCGACTTTTTTTGCATTGCCGGAGCTGGGGTGGGCGCGGCCTCCGTATGATGCAACCGGCCCGTGGACCGGCAGTTTGACACCCCTGCCCTATGTAGAGCAAAAGGCACTTGGTATGACACAAGTGACATCACTTGCATTCCACATATAGAGTTACTCTTGCAAGTAGATCAAAATGCAACAGCCAGATTGATTATTGTAGAATTTGTCCAGGTAGCCACTATATCTGTATGAAGCAGTGTACTATTACGTCTTTTAACCATCCATTAATTTATTTTTATATTTAGCCCTTTCCTATATTATGGATTATTCACAACCCCTTTCAACCCACCTTCTAATATCTTTGTTTTTATTTCACTTAATTCAGTGTATTGTGTTACTTTTTTTTTTACCCTAACCCACTTTGAGATGCAATGGCAAGGGAAAAGGTATAGAAATATAAGTGCACAGCCAATCCAGAATTTGCCCATGACAAATAAGCTAAACCTGTTACATTTTTGTTGTAGACATAAGAAAGGACTTAACTAGAGCCAGTCAGCTGCCCGTTGCAAACTTCATTTATGGACAAATCTCACATCCCACAAATTATTTCTAAAAAGGTTGAGGAGGGGGTTGAGTGCTGATAAAGGACAAATGCTATGAAAAACATTGTGGAATATGCATTTGTAGAGAAAAACAAATAGATTTTAATGAGGTTACAGTTACCCTTGTTCTTCCTTCAAAAAAAAAAGTGGCAGAACTTTCTGTACTGAAGTTAGGAATAAACACAGAAACATGTGAAGCAAAAGGCTTCTAAAAGGAAATGACCCCATTGCCATCTCCAGCAATGGTGAAATCAGATCTCTGGGTGACTTGCAATCCACTGAGAGGGTTTTCTGACCATCTTTTTAGAGCAGTGTTTCTTAACCTTGGCAGTTTGAAGATGCATGGACTTCAACTCCTAGAATTTCCTAGCCAGCCATGCTGGCTGGAGAATTCTAAAAATTGAAGTATGCACATCTCCAAGCTGCCAAAGTTGAGAAATACTGTTTTAGAGTGAGTGAAAGACATATAGATAGAAAGAGCATCCACTGTTCTCCCCAAAACAATTCGATGCATGTTTACAAAGAAGTACATTGCAGTTGCCAAGTGCACACACTGCACTAACCCATAATGTGATTTGTGTGGCCTACCTAGAAATTTGGAGACAAACACCTCCAAATATTTGGAGAACACCTGTTTGGGAAGGATTATTTTAAGGGATTATAATGCTACTTTACTATTGTTTGTTAGCCTCTTAAATATTCTTAAATGGGAAAATGATACACACACTAGAGTCTTTTTCCTTTCACTCATTCTGTTACAGCAGTATTATTTGGAGCATAGTATTAACTTGTGTGTGATTTTATGACAAGCAGATGCACTTGGCATTCCAAAATCTCTGAGCACAAAGTAAGTTGGGTGGCCACTACTAAGGAAAAGAGTGGGGCTTTACTTGTTAAATCAAGAGGTGACCTAAGGCCATATCATGGAAGCTTCAGAGATTAACTATTTGGTCATGCTGCTAATTTAGCTCCAGCTGCCTGACAAGACAGCTGTTCAACTCACTAAATGCAACACAAACTCTGTCTCTAACAGGTGTTGTTGGCAGATGCCAAGTGCAACTAAAGCACTGATTCTCAGCAAATGAAGCTGCTGTCAAAGTTGCAGGACTGGCAGATGTGGCAGAGTGCTATGGATCAAGTTTCCACCACCACCCCAATTCCATTTTTAAAATAATAAACAACCGCATATAATCCTCAGCATTTTTTCATCCGGGCTGACCTCCAAAAAACTAAACCGGAATAATAATTGGATGGGAGATCACTGGTCTATGAAGATAAGATTTTAAAAAAACCTTAGATGAAGACATTGCCAAACAAATTACTATTATCAAAAACACAAAAAGTAGATTAATGGTTGAGCAAGGGGAACAGTATCATTACATAACACTTAGTGTAAATGCAATATCTGGGTTATTCAAAGTGTTTTACATACAACATCTCAGTAATCTTACAAGTCTGTAAATTGGTCTGGTCCATACACTGTGCTAGACTTTGTTCATGGTTTAGCATGCTGTGTGAACACAGTTAAGTACAGCTTATGCAATAGACATGGTTTAGCAACTTATATTAAGTATCACGTATGGATCCAGTTTTATTTCTATGCTGGGGTGGGGGGGAATGAAGCTGAGAAAGAACAATTGCCAGAGTCAACCTAATTAAGTCACAGTCAAAGCAGTAACTAAACCCAGAATAGCATCACAATCTTATTTATTCAGGTATCAGGTTGATAAAATAGAATGGATTTACTTCACTACGATTAAACTCAGAGCTACAATTTTAGCTCTTATAGAAAACATACTGGATGTGAAGATAAAAGGTGCTTTAGAACTGGAGTCAGCATACAATAACTGTCAATAGCTCTTTAATTCTCACATACCTTTTCCCAGGCTGATGCTAAGCTGAGGAAGGCTGACATACAATCCTGGGGGAAAAATATGGTTGCTTTAAGTATCTGCATTTGAATGCCAGATAAACACACAGATAAATATCAGATAATGCTATATAAACATCACATACACCCCAAAGTACCTTTTTTCCTTTGATTTCAAAATGATGCCCAGCTACTATATGGAACACAATAGAACAAGTTAACATCATTTAGGCATTTCAGATTGACTCTTACCATCTGGAGATTCTAATTGTGATCCCCTTTGAGTGCACTCATTTTTATATCAAAAGATATATTATGACCCTAAATAGCAGCCCATATGAATAAGGTATTGTATTGGCATGATCACCTTTTGCTAGAATGTAAGAACCTTCAATGCACGTGATCAGATCAGGAGTACCGTTACTTCTAAAAAGGAGCAGCTCTATGGGGTCTCAATAGGTCTTCCCCATTACCTAATACCAGAGACTTAGAAAGGAATATCTCAGATTGCTACTCTACGTTCACGTGCCATTGATTTTAAGATTCTGACATTAATCAGAATCTACATGGCTACCAGCTCTTAAATAACACAATGCTTTCCACTTAAAAAAAAACTTTAGAATCTATTCCTTTGCACCAGATTTCTCTAGAATCTTCACATTTTGGAAAATGCAATTCCAACACAACTAGGGAGGGTTAGATTGAAGAAAAGTATTTATACTTTTTATTAGACACTGAGCCAGGCAACTTGCTGTCTGAAAAGGAGAAAAACCCAAGCTCAAAAATGATGCCAATTTAGGCCACATCTCCTTGAGTGTTTCAGGTTCAATCTGAAACCAGAAAATAAAACATTTTAGATATCAAAAATAGGAAAATATCTCTCCAAATACCACTGCAATTAGATGGGCTATTCAATTTATTATAAAAAACATTTCCATGTATATTCTGAGTAGCCGGTCTCAATTTAATAACACTCAGGGTTCCTGGGAAGGACTGTAAACCTGTTACAATTCAACACATCTTCATTTGACTCTAGTAAATAAATTATGCTATGCATACTCAGAAGACACTGGGCTTCTATTCAAAAGTCAGCTGTTTGAATCATCCTGCAGGCAAGGTAACTTGCCTATCCAGCCACACAGAACTCTTTGGATTTTCCCAATGTTTGCATATCTTTGTTACTGAATATGGATATTGACTGATTCATTATGCACCATCAAGTTGGCATTAACTGTTAGCGACCACATAGATTTTCTACATGATGATCACTCCCTAATCTGGTCCTTCAAGTCTTCCAATGGTAAACCCACTGCCATTGTAACTGAGTCCATCCATCCTGCTGTTGGTCCTCCTTCTTTTCTTTCTTTCCACTTTTCCCAGCATTAGAGAGCTATCCCTTCACATAATATGTCCAAAGGAGGATCATTTTAGCCTTATTATTTGTGCCTTGAGTGAGAATTCTGGGTTGATTTGTTTAATGAACCATTTATTTTCTTGGCTGTCCAAAGTATCCTCAGGAGTCTTCTCCAACACCAAAGTTCAAAAGTGTCAATACTTTTCCTATCTTGCTTCTCTAAAGTCCAACTTTCCCTTCCATAGAGAGTCACAGGGAACACCATATCTTGCATTACTCTGATCTTTACACTGTAGGTATAGATATATCATGAAATTTGAATATTCTTTCCAAGGCTTTCAAGGTTGCTCTACCAAGTGTTAGTCTGTAGTGTATTTCTTGTTCCTTTACATATTACAAATATGTAAAGGCAAACTGAGAGGTTTACTTCAAAAATAAAGTCATCCAGCATGCATGATTGGACCATCTTAAGCTATAATAATGGCAAATAACTGTTTCATGTAATTGGGGATTTATCTGTCACATTGCTCTGTCACAACATTTGGTCATTTCTTATTAGCAAAGTCAGCTGTATGATTTTTCTAACATGATCAGTTCTTTTCTTGTCACACCATGGGAATTTAGCTCTGATCTTTGGCTTGGCTATTCCAAACATTACATTTGTTCATCCAGTCTCATAGAATTATTTATATATTTAGGACTATTATCTTGTTGCTTGTGCCCCATTCACATGCACTTCAGCTGATGGGCAGAAGGCATGATACCTTTTAACAGAATCCATGGTTCTTTTAATGATGGCAAGTCATCCACGTCCTAATACATCAAAGCAAGTTGAAACCATGAAGCAAAAGTCCAAACCATGAAAAAATTATTTCCATGCTTGACAATTGGTATGAAGTTTTAACTGCAGAATGCAATATTTAGTTTCTATCAAATACTCACCTAACATGAACAGTTTTGATTCATCTTCCTAGAACATTCCTCTGAAAGTAAAGAATGTCATCTAAGTGTTTCTGCCAAATAGCAATAGCACTTACACTTATATACTGCTTCATAGTGCTTTACAGCCCTTTCTAAGCAGTTTACAGAGTCAGCATGTTGCCCCCAACAATCTGGGTCCTCATTTTACCAACTTCGGAAGGATGCAAGGCCTTGAGTCAACCTTGAGTCGGTCAGGATCAAACTCTTGGCTGTGGATATAGTTAGCCTGCAACATTGCATTCTAACCACTGCAATACCATGTACGCATAACCTGACACAAGTATCAGTGGTGTTCTTTGTGAGCGCCTTGCTAGTCTGCCAAGAATCCACGTTTTATAAAATGCTGTTTGATGGTGGGCTCATGAATACTAGCCACAATGAGAGAGGCCTGAAGATCCCTGGCGGTTGTTAAGGGAACCTTTGTATTTTTTTAAATGATATTATTCTGAGCATTTAAGAGTCATTTTTGAAACAATTGGAAAGATTTATGATTGTTTCAAATCTTTTCCATTTCAAGAGATGAGTATGATCCATCTACTGTGGATAGGTGGAACTCCAGATCTTCAGAAAAGAAGTTCAGAAATGTTCTATGTAATGAGAACATTGTGATGAGGGAAGTTAAAGTCTGTGAGGTATGGAGCAGGATTGGCTCAAATCAGCCCCCATTGTTTAATGAAATATTCATACAACTGGTTATAGTTATCTCTTTAATTGAATTAATTGAACTGGAAAGCCCATTGGTTTTTCATTCTGGCACATCATGTGTTGGATGATTTTGTTTATGGAATGAACAAATGACTAAATGAAACAAGCATCACATTTTGGTGCTCTTTTTGCACTCACACTCTCATTATATATTAGTAGGACCCACACGAAGCTGTGACGGCATTTGGAGACAAAGACATACAAAAATTCAGAAAATCTTAGCAAGAGGAAATACTTTTTCACAGAACAGTACATGCAAGAACTCAATTTTTCTGTTTAATTCCCTGTGATCTACCAAAGGCTAAAGATCAGTTGCTGACACTCAGCATCTTGTAATTTGACACCTACCCTTTTAATTAGGAGGGGGTCCACATTTTCCAGAGGGAAGACAAAGAAGAAGCAGAACCTATTTACAGTATCTTTGAAAATATTCCTGGTTTCTAGCCTGGTGCTTTAACCACTAGGCCAAACTGGATCTGGTTGAAGGTTGTCCTCTCCAGGTGAATCTCTTGTTCTTCCCTTGACTCGTTGTTTTTTCTATTCTGTTTTAATTGTTATTTGGCCCCCAGAATCTTCTGTAGTCAGGTACCCTTAGAAATATAATTAATAAATTAATAAACAGTGGACCTACATATTGCTGCTTCATCCCCTTTCTGTTTGTTTTTTTTAACAAAGAAGTCTTGTTATCTCCTTCCTTTTTATGACTTCTCTCTTGGTATCTTTCTTCTATCTCTCTTTATATCAATTGGTTTCAGCTTTTTCCTCCAGCATCATGTTCCACTATAGGTAACTTATGTTTACTCATACTGTATCTTACACCATACAGTACTTGCCTTTCACTTCTTTTTGCAGTCATTCTGTTTTAACGTCTATTTCTCCACAGTATGTATATATTTTAGCAAATATACTTGTATTACCTTTTTGCCCTTAAATTCTAATTTCAAACCATATACTTTTTCTTGCTTCCTAAACTTATTAGTTAATTTATTCCATATTTTTTTCCTGTTCCACAATATCTTTTTGAGGTGCACTTGAAACTCTATGAGACAAGAGCAACCAGACCAGTATGCAAAAATCTGGATAACCACCTCACATAATAGCACTATTGCTTTGTAAACATAGATTAAGTGTATCACCCCAGTTCAACCAATCACCAGCACTAAATGAACCACATATTCTTCTCTGTCACACACCCAAAAAGGCTATGGGTTTTGTGTGACTAAACCAGCACTGTGGGAGGGCTTGTCCAGACTCCCTTTGGGGAAAGGAAACGATCCCATGTGCTGTGAAGAAAGATCAGCATCACGACGGACATTTTTGTAACAAGAGAAAGATAGACAGATTCAGAAATATGAAATAGGATAATAGATGGTTTACAAAGAGATTTGAAGACTGATATTTGGGCTAACCTGTTGACTTTTTTATTTTTTTTCTTTTATTTTTTATATATATTAGATGTTGAGTCGATTTGATTATTATTAGTGACCTTCTCATCTGAAATACTTGTTTACATATTTTTCTTATTAAATAAGGATGAGAAAGGGGAGAGGGGAGAGGGGAGAGGGGAGGGGAGGGGAGGGGAGGGGAGGGGAGGGGAGGAGAGAAGAGATTCAGAAGTCAGGCACAAGAGAAGCAACTCAGTAGCCTGCTATCCAATCCAATGAATTAAATTTTTCCAAGATTGATGGGTACTTTCTGCACGCAAAACATGGATCCAATTACAGAATAAAGATCCTTTCCTAAAATAAGAATGACATTTAATATTGTAGAATGGTACGGTACTACATAGTAGTGGCAGACAACTTCTCATAGAAGGAGGATCCCACTTTGTATTAAATGGAAATAAGTTACTTTGAAACAAATATAGGTGTGCACGTAGTATCTTTCTGCAAGTTCTTAAATCAAAAATATTTTCCCCCTGGATTACGTTGCTGTTGAAGAGACCCATACATATCAGGAAAAGGTGCATTGATTTAAAGAGGTGAGGACAGGTATTATGTAGGTACCCTGCATGCTCTAAAGCACCTTTGATGATCTAAACTGCCTTTGAATATGAAAAGCAATGTATTCTTAATGCATAGTATCCACTATTTCAGAGGTCACCAACCTTTCTCGGTTGGCGGACCAAAGGAAAAGGGAGGGGGAATCATTTTACATGTGTGCGTGCATGCGCAAGGGGCTGCAAACAGGGCAGGGCTAGCACCCGTGTGATACTCACTAGCCCTGCCCCGTCCACGGCGGCCCCCATTTTTGCACCCCACGGTGCAGCGGCATCCTATTTCCGCACCCCATGGTGCAAGTGTCCGTTTTTACGCCTTGCAGTGCAGCAGCGGCCTGGATTTGTGCCCCACAGCACAGTAACACCCCATTTTTGTACCCCACAGCACAGCAGCGGCCCATTTTCACACCCCAATGTACGGCGGCGGCCCATTTTCATACCCTGAGGCATGGCAATGTTGTTTTGCGCCTTGCAGCCATGGCGCTAGCACAAGTGAGGGGGTGAGCGTGCAAAAGCACACGCACTGGCCAGCCTGTCCCTGGCCCGGTGACCAGTAGGCCACGGCCCACAGGTTTGTCGACTTCAGTTCGGCGTTTAACACAATCATTCCCCAGCATCTAGTAGACAAACTGGGCCTTTTAGGCTTAAACACTCCTTTGTGCAACTGGATTCTGGATTTTCTTACCAACAGGCCCCAATATGTGCGAGTTGGAACAAATACCTCTAATACCATTTTCTTGAGCACAGGTTCTCCTCAGGGCTGCGTCTTAAGTCCGCTGCTGTTCACCCTGTTGACCCATGACTGCTGTGCTAGGTTTGCCACCAACCATATTGTGAAGTTCGCAGATGATACAACAGTAGTGGGCCTTATTCAGGATGACAAGGTGGAAGCTTACTGCAAGGAGGTTGAGGGGTTGGTGAACTGGTGTAAGGAAAACAGCCTAGTTTTAAAATACAAGAAAAACCAAAGAGATCATTGTTGATTCAGAAAAGCAGGCACAGCCACACTTCATTAATGATTCACCTGTGGAGATGGTTACCAGCATCAAATTTCCTGGGTGTGCAGTAACGAGAGGCTGACTTGGTCGCTAAACAGTGAGAAAACTGTGAAGCGGGCACAGCAGCGCCTGATTTTCTGCGCCGCATGAGGAAAAGCACATCTTCTTCCCGTCCTGACCCACTTTCTACAGGGGACAATCGAGAGCATCACAGTCTGGTTTGGGAGGCATCACTGCTTCAGACAGGAAGGCGGTGCAGAGAGTGGTGAGGATGGCAAAAAGATCATTGGCAGTCCCTCCCTACCATCCAGGACATAGCACAGAAGCGTTGCTGAGCAGGGCCCGCAAGATTTTCTGGGACACTACACATCCTCTTCACGACCTGTTTTCCTTGTTACCTTCTGGGAGGAGGCTTCGTGGTATCCGTAGCAGAACATCCAGATTCAGCCATAGTTTCATTCCATACAGCATTAACCTTGCGAACTCTCAAACTTCCTCCTTGCGTTATATATTCAAGATGGACAGTATTTAATATTTATTTGCTATGTATATGTAGGGATGAGGGTCTATATATATGTTGTACATAGTATGTTTAGGTGGGTGTCATGTATATGTTTCACTTTGAGAGCGGGCAACTAAATTTCATTTTTTATGTGTGCCATTGTGCCCACAATATAAAAATGACAATAAAGGTTATTTATCTTATTTATCTTATCTTATTGGGGATCCCTGCACTATTTGCCATAAAGGTCATGAAGAAGTTGCCTTGGTTCTAATTCTTAAATGGAAAAATGATGTCTATTTCCTAATAGGAATGTAGGTATTGGTGGACTGTCAGGAAATTAATTCTATATAATTCTGTATGAAAGACTGGAATATATTTCTGGATATTGCTACTCTGTCTTTATATGCTGTGGATCCTTAAGTTAGGGAAAAAGTGTATCTCACTATTTATGATCAGA
Organism: Azemiops feae; assembly: GCA_023970755.1. NCBI lineage: Eukaryota > Metazoa > Chordata > Lepidosauria > Squamata > Viperidae > Azemiops > Azemiops feae. Next base: position 78,042 of record JALGBA010000409.1, read on the forward strand.
AATGTGGTTTCTCACTTAAAAGTCAAAGCAAGAATGAACTGCGATGGTGGTGAGAGCAGAATTCAGCCCTGGCTGTGACAATATCAGATTCATGGACAACTTGCAGGAGTATGAGTCTGGTACCTATGCCAAATCTTGATTTGTTTAAGCATGTTTTATGAACATAGCCAATTTACGATCTTAGCAAAACAAGGGAATTTCTCTGTCAAAATAAATCTGCCTGGTACCAAAGTCTAATATTTCCCAGTACAGTAAATCTTTGTATTTAAAATCCAACCTATTGGTCAAATTACAAGGCTGCTGGACCAAAGCACATTAATTGATGCTAACCACAAAAAAGAAAGAGTAATATTAATTCAGCTGAAAGACTGAAACCTGTCCTTTCCATTCTTTTACATGATACTCAGCATGTTGAATATTTTAATGAAGGGTCCCTGGACTTCCTGTGGAGTCTTCCAGTTGTGATGAAGCTTCTGCAAAACAACATCAACTGCACTTGCTGCAGGGTGGCCGCAAAACTGCCAATGATTGAAGAGAAGACAGAGAAGAAACAAATACCCAAAAAATATCAAAGGCTCAAGGTTTTCTAAAAGTCACTGTCTTTTATTTGAAGGAGTTTTTGCAGCAATTTCAGGTAAGGAGGAAATAGACTGAGCCTTGATCACAGTGGCATAAAACAGAGAACAATCTCCAACGTTTTCTTGTTATATGTCATTGTTACAGGGTGGAGATTTCCTGTGCAGTGTTTACTAGTTCTGTTACACATTATGTAGGTTCAAAATTGCATTAAGCTATAGCTTTTGTTAACCTTATCCGTTGAATGAATTGCAATGGCTAATAATATTTATTTATGTTTATTTAATTTATATCCTGCCTTTATTATTTTTACAAATAACTCAAGGTGGCAAACACACACAATACACTTCGTCCTCCTATTCTCCCCACAACAACAATTCTGTGAGGTGGATTGGACTAAGTGAGATTGCCTGACCCAAAGTCACCCAGTTGGCTTTCATGGCTAAGACAGGACTTGAACTCATGATCTCCCACTTTCTAGCCTGATATTTTAACCACTAGACCAAATGGACCAAAAGGAATGATTTATTAAACACAACTGCCTTTCATATACTTCATACTAGCCCACAATGTGATTTGGCTTAGTGTATTACTCAACTCCAGCCAACTGTAGATTATTTCAGAAAGTATAGTTAAGCAAACAATGGCCTAGCACAACATGTGAACTCAGCTACTGAATCTTCATGAAAGGACAAATGGACAGCCATTTTACACTGGGAACAAAGAGGAAACAAAAGTTGTGTCCAGCAGTTTGACCCAAGAAAAATTTCCAAACTTTGCTTATTTGGCTTACTTACTGTCCAACACAAAGTGAATATTTTAGCAAACTTCAGGTCTGAGATTCCATGCTCAATTTCCAATGGTTCTAATTTCTAATATTATCCATCAAATACTTCAAAACCGCTTTTAGGCATGGATTTAGAATTAAATGACAACTGAAAACGCAACCTACAACAAACCAATCTCTTTTGTGTCAAATTTGATTTATAAAGGCTAAGATGAAAGTTTTGAGGATAAACCTCAGCTTGTCTCCCATGCTAATTTTCATCACAAGGCTTAAATATCCACAGCACACATCAAGGTACAATACCTCTAATTGCAGCCGGCCCCAACAGTTTAATCTTTGGTGCATACCAGTAAGTTGTTTTTCCTAGTTGACCTTGTCTAACCTCCAAAAAATGCTGAGCAAACCCAAACTTGGTTAGCATCAGGAATGATGGTCAGGAAATCACAAGGCTATGGGTTAGATTAAGAATTGAAAGTATATTCCAGAATAGGGAAATGGCAAAGTACTTCTGGATTGCTGCCAAATAAACAATTTGGACATGTCCATGAAGTCACAAGAATCTAACACAATTCAACCAATTCAACAATTTCTCCCTGTTCAAAATGTCAATTCATAACACCCATTTATTTTAGTATGGCTGGTTATTTCCCTGAAGACAGATTTTGGCCTGAATAGTTAGTTGTACACTCATTCAGGACAGAATTATAGATTGCAAATCTGAATTAAATAGATGCCCCTCATTCACATCAAATCTGAACACTAGTTTCGCATAAGGTGTTAAGGTGCTAGACTAGAAACCATGACTTCAATGCCCTACTTTATACATTGAAAGCTGGCTGGGAAACTTTGGGCCAGTCACTCTCATCTCATCTGAATCCACCTGACAGGTTGTTGTAGTAGAAAAAATAGAAGGCAAGAACATTATATACGCTGCTGCCTTGAGTTGTATAAATTAAAGGCACAATGTACATCTATTAATAAAATGGCATTGTATATCCATAATTAATAATTACAGACTAGAGCTCAGTGTATGCATATCTGCAATCTTGGATTTGCTTTTTGATATCTAAAGCATGCCCAAAATAGAGAGTCTACGTTTGTATATCCATGTAGTTAGTTTTTCAAGGATTACAGTTAGATCATCAGGGCAACGCACCTGTATTTGCTCTTCCTTCCTTCAGTCACAGCAAATCTCACATCAGCCTGGCTTCCTCATAGAAGCTGGCCTTACAATGGAGGAAATCATGCATGAAAAATAGCTCATGCTGGATCCTCTGCTCCATGGAGCTCTTTCACAATTTCACTCGAGGAGTCTCTTAATCACACAACCAAAAATGTTCATGCTGCCTGCAGGTCTCTCACAGACTGGAGTCCTGTGGCACTAATGAGAGATTGCCACGAGCAGTCACAATGCTAGAACTGCCCACAGATCACTACACAGAGCTGCCCACAGATCACTACACAGAGCTGCCCACAGATCACTACACAGAGCTGACAAACAGCACTAGCATCCATAGTATAATTAAGAGACCACACCTCCAAGTTCATAAAAGAGTGACCCAGAACAGTGAAGCCAGCATGAGCAATGTGATACAAATCAGAGCAACTCTCTCCATCATCAGCCAAGTCAGTTGATCTGAAGATTGGTAGCTGCTACAAGGACATCACAGACACTCTCAACTCGGTTGACGGAGGGAGATCCACCACAGCCACACAAGAAGGAGAAAGAGGTACCACTATGGAAGGAAGCACTCATGAGAGGAAGACAATGACATAGGCCAGGAGTCTCCAAACTTATGCACTTCCCAGAGGTCTAGGTTTAGACCTCTAGAAGTCTAGTAGGAAGTTGAAATCCACAAATCTCAAAGTTGCCAAATTTGAAGACCCCTGACACAGACTATTTCCCCTAAAAGTCAAGTCTCATCATTCAGTTTAATTGTCTACAATTTTGCCCTGAACCTCCAAGAATAAAAACTCCACCTATATAACATTTTCCTCAAGGGAGCCAGAAGTGACAATTTTATCACTTGACTAATTTTATTCCATCATAAATATGGTCCCTTATGAAGCCCTTAAGTAACTTACTACAAGTCAAAGGCTAAACAAGAGCAAAGCCTTATCAAATAACTGACAGCACAGAAGTAAATTATGGTATGCGGAAAGACCAGTGAAATCTCTTCCCCAGGCTTTAAAATATCTTGGAGCAACCTGAAAGACAATTGTCAAATTTTACAAGATGGTTCTACTGTTGCTTCCCTACATATCTACACACACATTTATGCTAAATATCATTTGTTCTAATTTAAGGCAACTTTGAGGAAAAGGTCTTGTTAACTGAGAACACAAACATGAATTCACAAAGGCACAAGCTGAACATATAGCTCTGAGCAGACCACTATAAAAACCACAGGATGCATCACAGAGCAATACAGATAATTATCTTGTTTGGAAAGAGGCCTTTTGCTTGTTGTGAGAAGGCATTATACGAGACTTTATTAGAAAACAGTAATTACCTGACTCTTCTTTCATCTGGAGAACCTGCAGCATTTTTACAAACCCTAATGAACAAACCCCCATAAACCTGCATGAGGTAGAGATTATAATCTATCCCATTTGGCAGATGGGAAGGAAATCAGCTCAAGTACCAGGAGCAGATTCAAGAATGAAGCCCAGGATTTCTGAGTTATCTGCTTTCAGAAGTGCTCTGATGCCTTCCTCCCAATGCAGCGAAGAGAAGGCATGAGAAGTGGCAACAGCACTGGAAACCAAAACTGTAATTATTACGTGGCCTTGATCAATCCAAAAATGCCAAGCTCCACGGTGAATGCAGAGGTCAAGGCCATTAACATGCACACATTGATTGGGGCATAAACAAAATGAAAGCTGTAGCACTGAGGACTGACTACAAAGGATGTGTTCCCTAATAGGAAGCAAAAACATAAAAGGCATGGAAATACCAAGGGAAACCTTTATTCCAATCGAGGGAAGGGGAAGAGGCAGGCAGGCAGGCAGGCAAGCATGATCAGATGGCTGATTTGCATTCAGTTTCCTCTGCTTTCTCATAAAAAAAGAAATCCTCTTTAAAAAGAACAGCTCCAGGATGCCAACACTCAATTCAGTTTAGAGCTCGCTGAATCAACTGGACATAAATACTACACACCAACCTGATGGATTTCAAAGTCATTAATTTCAATTCCTATAATATTAGCCCGTTTTATGGTGATGGTTTGATTATTACAAATATTTTAATTCACCCACTTGAGTTAAGGTGGCATTGACTTGTTTTATGTACCATGTTATGCCATAATATGACTTGGTTTGTCACAATATGTGAATTATTGCAATTTACAGATTATGGTTTAATTCAGGGCCCCAATGGAGGACCATCATTCTGGAGGTGGTTGATGGACTAAGACCCCAACTCTCCCCTTTATGCATCTTGTTCCCTTCCTCCTCGTCTTTGTCAATTTTAAGTTAATATTACTATTAAGTGCTTTAATGTTTCAATGTTTTTATCAGTTTTTTAATTATTGTAATTTGCCTAGTTGCCTCCAGGTCAAATGGGTAGCATATAAGTTGAATAAATAAACAATATAGTTGAGATATTTGCATGATACATGGGCCCTAGAAAATTGGTTTAATTAAACTCAGGTTAAAATATCATGGCTTGTTATATGTGAGATCAGATACAAGTCTCTAAAAACATACGGTATGCAAGACAACATCCCCCAAACAGCTTTCAAGTGTCCAAAAAATATGGGCTAATCTGCACAGAGACTACAATTCTGCTTATGTTATTTCAGGGAATCTATGAAGAATATCTTTAAAACACTAATAACCTGATTGGTCCACAGGGAGAAAAATCCATAGTCTGGTACTATTTGGAAAAAACAAAAATCATACTAAAGAACATGCAAGCATTCAAGAGTTTGAGGACAAGTGTCAAGTGTTCATGGTAATTAGGATGAACCAAGGTGTTGAGAGATACATAGGAAAGTTTCCAGAGCTCAGGAAACAACCATCTGTTTTCTTCCTCAAATACTAGGTATGTCACAATTATTTTCCTAAGGCCAACTTTGAACTCTAGATCCCATGGCTGAAATATTTGACGAAGCTGTTGGACTTTCTTGCTTCTTCCCCAATCCCTGTTTACTATAGTATGAAGAACACAAAAACCTGCAAACACTGTTATGCCTTTCCAGATGCTCCTAAAATATTCATCTGAGTATGCCAGAAAATCCTATTTCTAATTAAAATACAGAAATAATTCACTGTCCTCCAGAACATCATTATCATACTAGTAACACATCTCTCAGCCATACAGCAGAATCACATGATTAATAGCGAACTGTAGCACGAACCTGGAGGTTGGGCTAGGTTGAACTTGATACCTACAAGCCCTTGCATTTATGATTCTAAGACAACCCTTAAGAGTTATTCCAAGACACTTATATATTGGATTGCAGACATTTTAATCTCAAGGTTCATTAGAGACCTACAGCACCAACAGCTTCAATGAAAGAATCAACTGTGAGGGACACCAAGTTCAGTTCTCTGTTGATCAAAAAGTAGCAACAAGATATTTCAAAGAAATTTCCATCCAACCAGACATATACTGTAAATTGCCTGCTTTCATTTCATGTTCTATATCCAGGTTGCTTTCCTAGTGGAAAATATAAATTGTTGTATTTATACAGTTAAACTCTTTTCTGGAGATACCCTACCTTTTGATTAGATCTTTCTCTGTTTTCTTGAGTACTTAAGCAAGACTGCTTTGGAAGGGAAGATGCTTTTAGGAAATGAAGCATTTTGAATAAAATAAGCAATGCTTTCAGTATGAGAATACATGATCCAGCTGCCTTTTAGATAAATGCCCTGTGGCAAGTGCCAGGCTCATGCATCTGATCTATACTTCAGCAATAACAAAACAGGAAAGTACATTTCAACCTGCTCTTTTCTATATTTTACTCTCCCTTCCTCTCTCCTAAAGCCACCATGCACACAACTTGTTTTACACTGCTGTTTTTCAAATTGGCAACTTTAAGAGAGGAATTCTGCTGGCTGAGGAATGCTGGGAGTTGAAGTCCACACCTCTTAAAGTTGCCGAGTTTGAAAAGGGGCGTTGTCTTACCTGAACGCCTTTTCTCAGCGTGATGAATGGAGAATCCACCAATGGGTTATCTTGGACCTCCTGCCCACTTAGACCAAAACAATCAAAGCTGCCACGCCTCTCTGGTTGAGGGCACGCCCCCAGTTTCGAAAGGGCGAAGCCAATGACTGTACGACGTGTTGGCTCCCAGACTCTAAACACTGGACCTGACTGCGTCCAAGGGATGGGCGTGGATTCTCCATTCATCACGCTGAGAAAAGGCGTTCAGGTAAGACAACGCCCCTTCTCCAGCGTGAAAGAATGGAGAATCCACCAATGGGACTTACCAAAGCCCTACTGTCCCAATGGGAGGGGAGCAGACTGGGCCAGTGTCCCTGCCGCCGGCACCACCTGTTGCAGTACCCTGCGGCCAAAGGATGCCTCCGCCGAGGCAAACTTATCAAGGCGATAATGGCACACAAAAGGGGAAGGCGAGGACCATGTCGCCGCCCTGCAAATGTCCTCAATGCTGGCCTGTGTGGCCCATGCTGCTGAGGTAGCAGCACTGCGAGTAGAATGGGCCGTCAAGTGACCTGGAACTGGTAAAGAAGATGTCTGATACGCTTCGGAAATACAGGCCCTAATCCACCTGCCAACGGTAGAGGAAGATACCTTCTTACCCTTGGAGGCCGGGTGGAAGGAAACAAAAAAAGGCCTCAGATCTACGAAAGGACTCCGTCCGCTTGACGCAACAGCGCAACGCCCTGCGAACATCGAGAGTGCGCCATTGCCTTTCCAAAGTATGAGACGGATTAGGACAAAAGTTCGGTAACACGATCTCCTGTGCCCTGTGGAAAATGGTGTTCACCTTAGGAACGCATGAGGGGTCCAGGCGTAGGACCACTCTGTCCGTGTGAAAGACACACAGGTTTTTTCTGACAGAAAGAGCTGCAAGCTCCGAGATGCGCCTAGCCGAGGTAACTGCAACCAAGAAAGCAACCTTAAGAGACAAGGACCTAAAAGTGCAGGACCTAAGGGGGTCAAAAGGCGCCTGAGTAAGGGCCTGTAAGACCCGGGGCAAATTCCAAGAGGGATATCTATGTACTACCGGCGGTCTACTGTTGGTGACCCCTTTTAGAAAGGATCGTACCTTGGGGTGATGGGCCAGTGGCTCTAAGGTGTCACAGGTAAACACCGTGGCTGGAGCCGAGATCAGTCGGCGAATAGTGTTGGGCGCCAAGCCTTTATCAACACCCTCCAACAAATAGTCTAATATCCGTGGAATGGTTACCTCTGAGATAGCTAAGTGATTGCTGTCACACCAACGGCAGAAATATCTCGAAGTGGAGTCATAAATGCGATTGGTCGCCGGTCTCCGGGAGGCCTGAATCATAGAAATCACTCCCGAGGAATAAGATTCTTGGGTCAAGGCCCTGCGTTCAAGTGCCAAGCGGCTAACTGCAGCCACTGAGGCTCCGGTTGTTGTATGGCCCCCTGCACTAGGCGAATCCGATTTGGAGGAATCCTCCATGGAGGGACCATGGAGAGGCTCACGAGGTCGGCAAACCACGGTCGTCTCGGCCAGTGCGGGGCAATGAATATGACCTCTGCCTGTTCCTGCAATACCTTCCTGATAACTGCTGGGATCAGAGGGAGAGGTGGGAAGGCATACAGTAGTCCCCCTGGCCAAGGGCTGCGAATAGCGTCCGTCCTCTCCGCCCCCGGAGAGGGGAATCTGGAACAGAACCTTTGAAGTTGGGAGTTCGCCGGAGAGGCGAATAAGTCTAGGACCGGCAACCCGAATCTGTCCGATATCTCCCTGAAGAGATCCGGATGTAGGCTCCATTCCGAATGGTCCACTGATGCCCAGCTTAAAAAATCCGCCTGACGGTTTGCCTTCCCTGAGATGTGTTCGGCTTTCAGGGAGAGGAGATTGCTTTCTGCCCAAGACCCCAATAACATGGCCTCGGCCATGAGAGATCGGGATCGGGTACCGCCCTGACGGTTCACATGGGCCTTTGCCGCCACGTTGTCCGTGAGGACTAGCACGTGCTGCCCCGCCACCTGGTTGCAGAGGTGGCGAAGGGCCAGATGAATGGCTCTCAGTTCCAGCCAGTTGATATTGTGTGCCAGATCTGCTCTGGACCACCGACCCTGAGCCAACTGAGATTGGAAATGGGCCCCCCAACCAAACAGACTGGCGTCTGTGGTCAATGTCAGCCTGCTGGGCTCCTTGAATAGTGACCCTTTTGCCACCTCTGGGGAGGCCCACCACAGAAGGGATCTTAGGGTCTGAAGGGGGACCTGTACCCTTTGGTTGGAAGAGCTTGTGACCAGTCTTTGGAATGGGAGCAAGAACCATTGAAGGTGTCTGGAGTGTAGCCTGGCCCAAGGCACTATCTCTAGGCAAGATATCATCTTTCCCAGTAACTGGGAGAAGACAGCCAGTGTTGCTACACGCTCCCTGCGGATCTTGAGAACCATGTCTCGAATGTCGTCTTGTCTGTCTCGAGATAGATAGACCCGGCAAAGGTCTGTGTCTATTATCGCGCCCAAGTGTAGTAGGCGTGTTGCGGGAGTCAATTGACTCTTGTGAAAGTTGACTGAGAAACCGTGACCCTGGAGGGTCCTTATGGTGAGGGCCAGTTCCGCTTGGGCGGCCAGAGCAGAGGATGACTGGATGAGAATGTCGTCCAGGTAACATTGGACGCGCACCGGTACTAGTCGTAGGTGTGCGGCAAGTACCGCCAGGATCTTGGTGAAGACCCTGGGAGCTGGGGATAGGCCGAAAGGGAGGGCCCTGTACTGGTAATGATTGTTGGAATAACAAAAACCGGAGATATTGCCGATGGTTTGGATGAATAGAAAGTCCCCCCGTCGTACGCTTGCCAAGATGGACCGAAGCGTCTGCATCTTGAACTTTCGGTACGACAGGTGAGAGCTCAGGCCCTTGAGGTCTAGTATCGCCCTCCGTCCCCCGGAGGCTTTTGGAACCATGAATAGGATGGAGTAAAAACCCTGTTTCAGCTGATCGACTGGAACCCGTTCTATGGCTCGTATGTGTAATAGATGCCGGATGGCCTCCCCCAGGAGGGTCTTCCTGACGTGTCTTCCTGAGGAGGGGACAGGAAACAAGGCGCCAGGGTGGCCTGGCCACGGACTCCAGAGACAGCCCGTCCCTGATGGTGCTTAGCACCCAAGAGTCCGAGGTGGTGGTCTCCCATTGGTGGAGAAAGTAAGTTAGTCTGCCGCCTATGGGAGCTTCCCTCCCCGAGTCACCTGGATCTACGGAAGGGGCAGCCGCCTCTGCCTCGAAAGGGTCTCTTACCCTGAGCCTGCTGTCTGTATCTGTCCCTGTCCCTGTCCCGGTCAAAAGAACGGTCCGAGCCTGCGGGAAATGGCCGGGCGACCTGTGCTGAGGCCGAATCTGATCCTGTCCGAAAGGGCTGCCGACGGGTGTACGGGGAGAAACGACGGCCAGGTCTCCTGGAAAGGTGGTAGAGAACCCTTCGTTTCTCCTTGTTTTCAACTCAGTAGGGGGTCAGGACCTCCCCAAAGAGGCGGGCACCGCGGTACGGGGCGGAAGCTACGCACCATTTGTGTCTAGTCTCAGCCTTCCAATTTCTAAGCCATAGAAGCCTGCGTGCGGAGACGTTGGATGCGATGGCCCGGGCAGAAAATCTTGCCGCCTGCAAGGACACGTCCACCATGTACTGTGATGCGGCCATGAGCTTTATCAAGTCCTGGTGGACTCTTACCTCTTCCGGGGGAATTCTAGCCTGCAATTGGCGGAGCCACATAAGAGAGACCCTGGCGAAGAATGAGGCCGGGGTAGCTCTTATAGACCAAGCTGAAGCTTGGTGTGTCCTGCGGAAAGAAGCCTCGGATTTTTTATCCTCGGGCTTCAACGCCTCCACCATATCTCCAGGTACCCTGGAATCAGAATATAAGGGTAGTAAGGATTCATCAACCTCAGGCATCTCCAGGGCCTCATTCAGAGCTGGTTCCGTGTCAAGCAGCCTGCGGTCTATTCCCCCAGTAGAGGGGGGAGCACCTGGGGCCTCCCATTGACCCCTAATGGATTTTTTTTTTTTTAATTTTTATTATTATTATTTTTTTAATTTTGTTTAATTTTGTTTAAATTTATTATTATTTTATTTTTATTTTTATTTTTAATTTTTATTTTTTTAAAAAAAAAAAAACATGGGGGGGGCAAGGTATATGTTTGTGTAACACCACCGGTTCTAAAAGCAGCGGATCCGTGTCTTGGCCAGGAAGCTGTTCAGGCACCTGTTCAGGTACCGAAGGCTGAGCCGAGTGTATCCTACCAGTTGCACATTTAGGGGACTTACGCTTTCCGTGTCCACTGGAGGTGGTAGCCTGTGGCTCAGTGTTATCTGCCATTGTAAAGCGAGAGTTTTCAGTGGGGTGCTGAAGCGTCTCGGTCTGCAAGAGATGCGGCTGTTCCCCACCTGAGTGGGACTTGCCTCCACGTGGATCAGTGATGGGCCGGCCCACCGGCAAGCGCAGACTCACACTTAGCGACGGCTGTCGCGGGTCACCAGCGATAATGAGACTGAGCGTGAGACCTACTTTGAGGCCAATGTCGCGCTTAGTGACGGGATCAACACGTGTCTCACTTAGTGACGGCAAGCTCAGTATTGACCGTTCACTAGATGCAGACTGTGGCAGCAGGCTATGACTGGCAAGGCCCATGTAAATGTGGCTTCTGGAGCCTTAGGGTCCTGAAGTCCCTGTTCCTCTTCAAAGAGGGAAAGGAGTTCCTGATAAGGACCAGTTGAAGGAGCCCCTTCTAAATCCCGCTCTGGTGACCATGGGACCTGAGGCTCAGGTTGAGGGTCACAAGGGAGTGCCACCATTGTGGTAGGGGGCGGCTTAACCGTCTCCCCTACAGCCAGTTATTGCGCACGTGAGAACTGTCTCTCCAGGGCACGATGCCTACGATTGGCCTGTTTGTCGGCCGCCTTGGAGGCTGCTTTCTTTGGGCCGGCCTTGGTCTTGGCCTTGATTTTTGCGGCTGCCTCCTGACTAGAGGACTTACGCTTTCCGTGCCCACTGGAGGTGGAAGCCTGTGGCTCGGTGTTATCTGCCATTGTAAAGCGAGAGTTTTCAGTGGGGTGCTGAAGCGTCTCGGTCTGCAAGAGATGCGGCTGTTCCCCACCTGAGTGGGACTTGCCTCCACGTGGATCAGTGATGGTCCGGCCCACCGGCAAGCGCGGACTCACACTTAGCGACGGCTGTCGCGGGTCACTAGCGATGATGAGACTGAGCGTGAGACCTACTTTGAGGCCAATTTCGCACTTAGTGACGGGATCAACACGTGTCTCACTTAGTGACGGCAAGCTCAGTATTGACCGTTCACTAGATGCAGACTATGGCAGCAGGCTATGACTGGCAATGCTCAATGGCTGTGATTGTGTTTAAAGACCTGGAACTCTCAGGCAATCTCTCATCCAAGTACTAACCAGGCACAATCCTTCTTAGCTTCTAAGCTCAGTCAAGCTCAAGTAAATGCTTCTATGTTTGGGCCAAGGGAAAACGAAAGTAGGCTGATCGGCCTCTTCTTAGTCAGGAGAAGGCCGGCCTGAAAGCTGGTGAGGTGGGAAGGTGAAACCGAAACTAATTCAGTCTGTGCTCCACGCGGTCCAAAAACGGAGGCCGCAACTCACAGGTAAATTTGGGCACCCTGGGACAGCTGGAGAATAGGGAGCAGCCCCCTTACATCCACAGCTCTCCCAAATTGACCCAGCACCTCACAGGCTTGTAATAAGGCAGCCGATCGGCCTAAATTTCCAAGGCTCTAAGCAGTCCGGAGAGGAGGGGAATGCACTCCCACCCCCAGGGGACACCCCCCAGAGAAGCCTAGAAGGCTAAACAAGCAAGGAGAAGTAGGAAAAAACCGATTGGGATAGGATCGCTGCGCGGAGCCCAAAACGGCAGCCGCGACGATCAGCTGTGGGGGGGAACACAAATTCAACGAAAAGGCATTCACAATGAATAAAACCTATTTTCCCTTCTAGAACAGCGCTGATCCCAGCGCTGTCCAGAGGAGAAAAAACAATGAAGAATCCACCAATGGAATAGTTTTAAATAAAGCCTTATTCTCAAATAGTTTTAAATAAAGCCTGATTCTCAAATAGTTTTAAATAAAACCTGATTTTCAAATCGCTGGGAGCCAAAACTACCACGTCTGTCTGGGCTGAAGACCAAAACGAAACTGGGGGCGTGCCCTCAACCAGAGAGGCGTGGCAGCTTTGATTGTTTTGGTCTAAGTGGGCAGGAGGTCCAAGATAACCCATTGGTGGATTCTCCATTCTTTCACGCTGGAGAAACAATGTTTTACAGAAACCAGATGGTTCACCTTCTCTGGACAAACAGCTTTATTATCAGCACCTACTGAACCTAAGAAGAGACACAAGAGCTATGGTCTAAGACAGGACACAGGAAATCACCACCAAGAAGTGACCAAGACAAACATTCCTTGTAATGGTTCAAAGGCCAATTGCAGCAGCTAATCACAGATGGAAAAAGAGCAGCAGGCCATGTACAGAACAGCTGCTCCAGATTACATAGCATCCTAAATACCAAGAAGTTAAATACTCAGCCGAGTTGCAGAACAAAATATTTTTAAGGCAACGGATGTGGTTTTATTTTATCTGATAGCAGCATGTGTGCTAACGTTGCACACTTATATAGTAGGGAATGAAAGAAGTCAGGCTCTAGCACAAAAAAGACGCCCCAACAAAATAAACTGGCACCAATTCAATTGATGCAAACCAAGATTTCTGTGGATGCTAAGCTCAGCATTATTTACACCAGTCTAATGTGATGCATGGAAACAGGAATGTATGAAATGATTTATTACATATCAACAGAATTGATGAACATTTGTGAAGGCAAATAATTTGCAATGCCAGTTTGGGGGACCAATCTGATCATTTTCGTATCTCATATCTTTCATATCTCTATCTTAAAATATGGCTTGTCAATAAATTTAGCCAACTAAAGACTAAATTTAACCTTTAATGTAATAATCACAAACAGGGCAATAATCAGATGACCATGATGAAGTGCAATCCACAGTGCTTAAGCCAGAGAAATGTTTGCCAGAATAAAATTTACTGTCCCTATTGCCAAACCCTCTTCTGTCACAGTAACACAGTTGGCAAATGGTGCTGTCCTCACTTTTAATATCAGACAAGTTAAGGGAGGCATTGCCTGTTGGCAGAAAACAACTATCATTTATTCTCCCTAGTTGGGCAAGTGTACGTGGGTTTTTGGCAAAAATTGTGAAAATATTGTTTTAATACTGGACCAGTTTAAAAAAAAATCAAACAATTTTGTTGTGATCTAGGAAGAAGACAAAAACAATGTCATAAGGCCAAGGCATTAAAAATGGGGATAGGTTGTAGTTGTGGCCACAAGTATATTTTTTTTAGCAACTAGAGACTTTCTACAGTGGGCAGTAATGCAAATGGGCAAACCTAATACTTTATGCTAGTTTGGGCAGGAAGAATCTTTCAAGGGTATTCAGAGAGTTCTAGTTTAGGTATTTTAAGCCTATCAGAAGACTGAAGATTACTAAGAAGTTCTTTTGTTAAATTTTGGCAATGTAAGCCTAACCAGGCTTTGGCATTTATAAAATACAGTAGAGACTTGGGGCATGTACACAGGCCAGAGGCTATCTTTAAAAATATAGGTTAGGTTTTTGCATTTGTGTGTGTGTGTGTGTGTGTGTGCGTGTGTGTGTGTGTGTTTGTGAGTGTGTGTGTTTATTTCAACTTTTTTCAGCTTTCCAACTTCTGCTACAGTTTTGTACTCACTGAAAGTCTAGTCCTGAAATTTAGAGATTGGAAGCAAAAGTGTTTGGGGAGAAGAGTGACTGACACTCCAATATAAATATATACAGTGCTTCTCAGTTTGTTCATCAGACAGTAGAGATCCCAGCCACTGAATTCTTCAGAATCCATCAAAAAAGAATAAATAAAAATGGGTAAAGGGTAAAAAAAGGAATGCTGCAACTTTTTGAAATTCAGTGATTTCGTAATCCAAAGGAATCTAGCAGTCCATGCATCTACCCACAGCAGAACACTGTTAACTGCCTAGCCAAGAAAGAAGCATTTTATATGTTAATGTAAAATCTTGTTAATGCATAGAGCTAAAATTGCATTATATTCCGCAGCTCAAGAAAGTGCTGCACAGCTTTCTTCCAGGAAATATGGCAGCTTTCTTAGGGAACTCAGAAAATGTTGCATACTGTAACTTTCAGGCTGCCCTCTCCTCTCACTCCCCCCACACCTCTTGCTCCCCCTTTTGACCCACAGAAGTAAAATAAAAGTGGTGGGATCTGCCCGACAAAGCAAATAAAAAGGGGCCTTTTGTATCTGCAAGGGACCCCCACCTAGCAGAGGGGAAAAGGTCTCTAGGCACACACAAAGAGAAACCTTTCCCTTAACTGCTACATGGCCACATGCTAGTCTTCTAAGATTTTTTATTTTTTTTTAAATCTGCAATTAACACAGTTTGAATTATAGGCAAGTCTATAGCATCAAATACAGAAAAGGATTCTTTCACATTACCACGGGAGCCCGGAAGTCCTTGGAAAGGCCCTGACTCCCTACTCATTGAATTGGGTTCTTTGCTCCTTCAGTGTTATTTATGGAGACAACTAAACAAAATCAGGGGCTTGTATGGTAAATGTTTAACCAGGGGGCCCAGCCCCAAACGCAATACACCAACTCCTTCGTTCATCCCTGTGGTATTTTGTTGTCACAAGTTGAGAAAAGCTTTCTGGCATTGCGTTAACATCTATGCTTTTTTTTTTTTCAAAACAGTTTCCTTCATTCCCGTTTTCAAGCATTGATAAAAGGACAAGCTTCTAGATAATCTGAGGAAGGAGCTTCCACAAACTAAATCTGCTTCCTGCCAAGTTGAGGGCAATGTCACATTCTCATGTATTAAACCGGGTAGAGTAGTATAAGCATCTGTGGTGTACTTGGGCAATTTTGAACAGTGAACTTGGTGTCCCAAAGGTGCTTTTTCAAAAGGCAATTGGAATTTCTTGGGTTTTTTCCTTTGAAAACATTGAAAATCAAGGAAGTCCAGTTGCCTTTCGGAAAAGCCCTTTTGGGCCAGCTATGACCTGGATGACTGAGAATCTCCATAGACACTGGACTTACTGGTCTGAGACAGACGATGGCTCTCAAGATCTCATGAAATTCAGGCAATTTATAATTCCAAATTGAGATTCTTGGTCTGGGAAAAGTGCTCCAGGGAAGGGGGTGGGGAGAAAGAGAGCTTTTCCAGCCATCATTTATTTCTCTTTCCTAAATTAGGGTGCGAGCACTCGAAAGTGATAAATACTGATAGTGGGTTTTGGAAAAGCAGTCTCAAACAGAACATAAAAATATGTCCTTGAGGAACTGGTCTGGTCAATGGGCTTTTGCTTTACAGCTCCAGGACACCAAAAAACAACTCCCTTGTTGGCTTTGAGAAAATATTCTTCTCTAGAGTCTTCCAATTGAGCAGTACAGTAGTACTGCTCTTGGAATCCTTCTCTGCCCACTGATACAAAACTTCAATTGTGTGAGACTCAGGCTATAACCTGACATGGCACAGTGATTTTTTTTTCTGGAAACTTATCATCTATTATTATTCATAGGCAGAATTAGCATGCTTGAGGGGCATTTGCCAAGCTCTTGATTTCTGGTAGGCTAAAGCTACACACACAGTGCTCAATTGGTATAGCTGGGTATTTAAATATTGAAGGTATACACAGAGCTCTGAAACAGGATTACCATTAGCCATCAGCAATGCACCAATGCACTAGTATAGCCATGTACTAGTATAGCACTACTGGGCTGCATCTGCATGACACGCTGAATTACAAACTAACCAATCCTATTTTGGCCTAATAGGTTCTGTAAATAGAGGTACTGTCTATAATTTCTAGTTCAGTATGTCTTGGGTACTCAGGATAATTACTGTAAAAGTGTAAAACATGGCCTAATTTAAGCCACAGTTCTGTTCCCTAACCCTCTATTTTTTCCACCAGTGTTAACATAAATGCAGATTCACATTCAGTACCCAATGATATTCACAAAATGTTGTGGAATCAACCATTGGCTGGACTCCCACATTATGCTAAGGATAACTTAGCTTGATTTTGGCTAACTATTACACACACCCAGAGACACAAAGGGAGCACAGTGCCCCTTCTCTTCACAACAAGAAGAATTATTCCATACAATAAAAACTTATTAAACTATGATTTGTCAAAATCAAACATGCTCACTTTACTCCCGGCAAAGCATCAGTGGCAAATAGCCTGATCTGCGGACAACAAAACTCTCATCTTCAATAACTGGGTATACTGATGGATGTTTGATTTTTTTGTCTAGGCAGGGTAGAGTACTGATGGTTGAGCAACAAGTGCTTTTTATAGAAGGACATTCCACTGAATCAAAACATCAAGAATTGGAAGCCAAAAGCCACTTTAATTGACAGTTTTGGAGAATTGCATAAATGATGTCTACTAAAGAAATCCAAGATTTCAGTTGCTATTGACCCTTCAAACAGCCACATCCTTTTCAGTCAACAGTAATACTATTGAATTCATGTTTTTCACTTATAGAAAATATGTACAATATTTTGCTTTGTACATGCTGGAATAAGTCATGATTTAAACTACTATTAGCTGGATTCACACAGTACCTTTAAGCCAAAATGTACTGTATGATATTGTGACAATATTCTGTGCAAATCAGAAAAACACAAAAAAAATAAAAGGGAGAAATATATAACCTGCAATCTTCAGTAGGCACAGCCATTCATTTTAATTTTACCCCATCTTATTTCAAGTTCTTACAGAAAAATAAGGGAGTACACAAAAAAACATTATCCAATTTTATGCAGTTAATACTTTTTCTGATAAAAACACATATTTAAATTATTCTTATCCCACATTAAAATTATCTGAAGATTAACAAAATTTATTAAGTTTTCCATCCTTCTTACATGTTTATATAGTTTTTATCCTGTATAATGAATTCTTATTTATGTGTTGCATGTTTACTGTTCTTACTTTTATGGTTTTGTTGATTGCTTGTTTTATCAAATCTGTGAAACTGCAACTGTTTTTCCCCAATCTTAATAATTTCATTATGGATGAAAGGTGATTATTTAAATGATTCAAAGCAAATGGGAAGATAATATCAAAACAGCAGTTATACCCTACCATGTTATCTATAATCATACATACTGTGATGAAATTGTATTCAATTGTTACAAATCAGCCTCTGATGAAAACAATTGGGGAGAACTGCCTTCTGCACTAGCTTGGTGGGGATACTAAAACTGTAAACTGGAAAGCGAAGGCACACATACAACCTCCCCCCAAAATATAGCTTTTGAGAAATAGAAGTTCTAAGAACACGTTTCTAGCTCTCATTATTGCAAACAAGTTCAAAAACATCTGAGCAAAAACTAGAGAAAGTTATGAAACCAGATACAAATTTAGGTAGAAGCTCTATTCCAACATAATGAACTCATTATGTCTTAGCTGCAAATGAGCACAATTGTGCATCTCCTGCAAATAATGATGGCTTACAAATTATAGGCAATAGATAGGAAACTGTTCTTGTTATTAGAATGTTGGGGTTCACTGGAATATTTGAACATAAAACAAAAGATTTCTCTGGTGTGTCAAGAAGACGATATCCCTATTTTTTATACTACATACAGGAAAGATGCACTACCTCTCTACTCGTGGAAACTGAAATGGGTCACAGTTATGTTCGTTTGATGCATGGACACAACTAGAACCAGAAGAAATGCGATAGTATGCACTCTTGCTAAGCTGCCACTTTGTCCATGCTACCAGGAAATACTATAACTATTAATAAAACAAGTATTTTATTTATTTATCTGTACTCAATTTACAATACATTTAACAATGTGATGCAACAATGTAGTATAGAATATACAATAAAAAGAGTGTAAGATAAAATTATATTATATTACAAACTATTGTGAAATCCATTTGTCAGAATTGCTTAAGAGTAGAAAGGAGGACCATTGCAATTTAGACACAGAATTTCAGAATATTAGGCCATGGTTTCTACAAAGCTGGTCCAACTTAAAGCAAGCAAAGAACAGAGTTTCTTACATAGTTTGTAAAGATTCAGGGACTTTCATGTTGATATCAATGGTCCTTCAAACAACTTGATTGCTTTCTGGGCTCTAAGTAAGGTAACAGTAAATTCATCCTTGAGTGGAGTATGATTCATGATGACTACACGGACACATGTAATTTTCTGCGCTCAATATAGAAATAACTTGTCAATGCTTTCTCCTCTACAATGCTTTATCGACTTCCCAGTCTATCCCAATATGCTGGAATTTCCTGGTGGTCTCCCATCCTAACTAAGAATTGGGTCCAGTCCAGCTTTTTAGCTTAGCTTTTTGAAATCAGACATAGTCAGCCAAGTCATTATCTGCAGTAAATTAAAAAATTAATAGTGGGAGGGAAGGAGTAACAATGAAAAACTACGCAATATGAAAAGATGCTAGTAGTTTAATGACTAAACTTTGCACCTGACTAGTTATAGCTTTAAAAGAGCCCACTGTAGAAGCTCTATCAACAATTAGTCTGAATAGAACCAGAATGTGTATAAATGCAAACATTTCAATAAATGTTTCCTTAAAATTATTCCTTAAAGGTGGGTTCCTTTGCGGGAAATATTTTAATTGCAGATGAGCCACACTAATTCAAGAATACTGTTGTTGCTAATGAAGAGGCTTTACAAAACTAACACAATTATAGATGTTTTTAGGGAAGGCTCAGAGCTAGATGTTTGTTCCCACAATTTCAGAAGAGCATGAGGACAGAGTTAGCCACAAAGCAATTAGGTACAAAGACAGAAATGTTTCGGAATGCTGATGAGTTTCAACTGCCACGGCTGCAAAACGCAAAACTAAAAGGGAACTGTTCACGGAAGTACTAATCTGGCCAAGAAATAAAAATGACCCTGACATGGATACAAATAGCTTAACTAATCCAATAAAAATACATAAGTAATCCAAAATTCAAGCAACAAAGACTGTTTCTAGGAAAACTACAAAGGTGACTGGAATTACTTTTAAAATAAAGTCAAAAGAGTCTCAACGTAAGCCAAGATTTACTGATGAAAAAGTTGCCAAGTCTAAACCATGCACCACAAGCTTCTCTTGGAAGAGAACAAAGTCGAAAAAAAGAAAGTCCTTTAAAACAAGCCTTCAGACCAGAAAGGATTTTATCACTATGCTTAAAAAATAAAAATCCATTAGTAATACTATATCACTGCTGCTTGCAAAGGGCTCCCCCTTATGCCGAACCAGGCACCTGATGAACTCTGGCAAGACCAATCAACTGTGTGTAAACATCTTGAAGGCTTCGGGATGTTGAAAGGGGTGATTTAAAAACCACACCAAGCCTCTGTATCAAGGGCCAGTTTTCCCACCACGAGGCAAACGCTTTTTACCACCCACCTAGAAGCCCACCAGTAGCAATTTCCAAAACGCCCAGTGTGCCGGCTACGCATTCTGCCAGGAGCCTAAAGATCGGAGTTCAAGGAAACCCACATGATAGATGAGCTCTCCCGTGTTGACATCCCAGCTTGCAAATCATCCACGCCGTTCAACCCAAGACCGACGGGCCGTGCCCCCTCTCAACTTCTGAAGGCAAAAACACCCTCCTCTGCCACTCAGAACCCAAGCTCTTTCCCAGGGAGACCAAAGTCTGCTTAACCAGCTGCAGGAACAGAGCACACACAGTGTCCTCAGCTGCCCCTCCAGCCTACTTCGCCGGCTTGCCCTTTGCCAACCAGGCGCTCCAGGTCCTACAGGTGATGCCTCCCGGTAACAAGGGGGGCCTTAATTTCTCCGGATGCCACAATCTGCGGGCGGTCGACCGACCCAAGAGCCCGCGCGGACTGGATACGGATTCAGCTCCGTATCGCCTTCCATAGACAAGTCTGGCGCGACATACACTGCGCCGGCCAACTTCGCAGCCCATTTCGCAACGGCGACGAGAGTCTCCCGGGCTGGCCCCCTCCACGTTCACCGCCGCGGGTCCCATCGCCGCAGCAGATGCACAGCTGCCCTTCCTCTTCCTCGATGCAACCTTTCGCCTGCCCCCATGACTGCCTCCCCTTTCCGGGGTCCAGGCATACCCTCCGGAGCCCCGGCGCTTACCGACTGCAGGAAGCGCAGGGTGCCCACGTAGTCCCGCTCGGTGCCCAGGATCTCGTTGAGGACACAGAGGCGAAGACGCAGCTGGCGGTCCGTATCCTTAGCCGGTTCCGAAGGGAGAGCGCCGGTGCCGGGGGCCACTGCCGCTGCCTCCGCTGCCACCGACGGCTCAGACACCGACTGCACTTCCATGGCTCCTGCCTGCCTCAGCTTCCAGAAGATCGTCCCGGCCCCGCTCTCCTCACTCCACGGCCGGCTTTAGGCGCCCTCCATCCCCGAGGCGCACGCCAAACGCACCACAAGGACCGAGTCTCTCTCGCTCGACCTACCAGCCGCCAGCAGGAGCGCCGCGCTGGGACATGGCGAGGAGGCGGCGTCGGCAACTACGAGGAGCTGAGCGCGAACAACGCTGAATGGAGAGAAGCGAGCGGGGAGTGGAGCGCGCGAGGGGGGCGTGACCAGGGCAGCGGGCGGAGGGGAGGGTCGGCTCCGGCCCCGGAGGCGGGGGTGGCGCTCAGAAGCGAGGGAGGGGGCCGTGGCGAGACGAGCCCGAAACAGAAGTCTGGAGAGCGCAGCGGGCGGCGAGGCGAGAGGCCGGAACAAAGAGAGCAGCGGCTGGGAAGCCGGAGAAGCGGGGAAGATGTGGGGATTTCTACGATGCGATGCAAAAAAAAAAAAAAAACTTGCCTCGGCGCTTTGCCCTTCCGACCCTAGGAGAAGTCGGCTTGCAAACTTGTTTGCGGTCGGTTTCTCAATTTGGGAGATTGCGTGCGCGTGCAGCTATTCTTTGTCTTGCCGTCCCCACTTTGCAGCAAATTGTGGCCTGTTGTCAAGCAGCGATACCTGCGACAGAACACGCACCATGCAGTACAAAATGATACGTTTTTTGCCCGCTTTATTGGATGAGAGAGGGAAGCCATTCTCTGGCGGGATGTTCGCAGAGTGCGCGCTTGTTGCACATGCCTTGTTTCTTGCACGATTGATTGCTGCATTTTGCTGCACGGAACTCTTGTTCTGCAAAGTCTTGCATGGAGAAGCAGTGGCTGCTTCCTTTGCAGCCAGCCAGGCTAAAAGACCTGGGAGTCCCACCATTTTTCTGCAGGCAACGGACAAAATCCATCTCACGTGGAACCTACAAATTCGGGACACGTTTAACACAATGGGAAATAGTGAGAAATTGAGGCACAAAAGTAATTCGGGGCTGATGCTGCTTTGCGATCCTTGACGCTTAGAGATTAATAAGCAAGGATTTTTGATTCATTTGTTTAACAAAACCAACTACAAACTTAAGCTCCACTGAAATAATTAGAGAGTAACTACCGAAGAAGCGGGCTTTTATGATAAAGGCTCTGATCAGTATGTGTGCTCTAAAACAGTTTCCTGGACATAAAATCCTTTCATTAAGCACCGTCCACGGGATAGGCGGTGCCAAAAATGTCAAGATGGTGGCCACAACCATGTAATTGAAGGTCTGCCTTTTTATATGTATAGTCTCCATTTTCATTTTTTATTTTATTTTAAAACAGCAGATATCCCTGCTTTAATTGTAATTACGCTATTTCATATGTACAGATATAGTACCTGGAGCACATTATTTTCATTTCCTGAGCAAATTATTTTGGCAGTTTCAAAAAAAGAAGGGAGGGGGGAAGCAGCAAAAATGCAGAAATCCAAAGCATCAGCTGGAGGAGAGGCTTAAATCCAAATATGCACAGCATTCCCGCAAATGATCCCACATTTCTTATTCCTGCAGTCCCTGTGTGTACACTAGTTACCAAGTGCCCAAAGGACATGGCAGCCGGGCAGCAGGGTCAAGACTGCCCTCACGCCCCATCGCACACAGATGATGCTGCAGGGCACAGGCGGAGGGCATGGCCACCATGGGGCTGCTGGGCCACCTAGGCGATTGCGGCAGGCCTTGGAGGCGGTGGGTGGGCAGGGGTGGAGCGGGGGCAGGTGATTTTTGGGCACTTGGTCTCTAAAAGGTTTGCCATCACTGGTCTAGTGCTTAAGGCAAAGGTCAACAACCTTTCTCGGTTAGTGGACATAGGGAAAGGGAGGGGGAAGCATTTTATGTGCGTGCACACAAATGGGGCCGCGAGCACGCGTGATGCAAACGGCAGTGCTAGCACCTGCATGACACTCGCTAGCACCGCCTTTTTTGCCGCTAACACCACCCCGTTTTCACTGCATGGTGCCCTGTTTTTGCTGCGTGGCACCCCATTTTTGCCACACGGCACCTTGTTTTTGCCACGCGGTGCCCTATTCACCGTGCAGTGCCCCGTTTGTGAAGCGGCGGTGGTGCTAACATGAGTGGGGGTGTGCGCACACGTGTGCACTGGCCAACCTGTTCCACAGCCCAGTGGCCAGCAGGCCCCAGCCCACAAGTTGGGGACCTCTGGGTTAAGGCATCAGACTAGAAAGCAGGAGACCTTGAGTTCTTAGGCATGAATGCCGGCTAGGTGACCTTGGTCCCATCACTCTCTCTTGGTCCAACCCACCTCACAGGATGTTTGCTGTCTAAATAAATAAATAAAATGCAGCATTTTATGCTTTACTCGCCTGAAGTGCTTCCAGTTAATCAATCCCTGTGTGGAATTTTGAAACCATGGAAGGAACTCCCTGTTGGGAGTGAACATATTTCTAGGCTGGATCTCTGCCATATCTTCTGGTGCAGATTTCTCCCACTCCCTGGGAAAAGTGGCTTTGATAGTATTTCTTCACCTGGTACTAGCACTTGTAAGATTGCACTTCAGCATTTTTAAAGATTGAGAACCAAAGCATTGCTTCTGCATTTGTGTGAACATATTATTTTCTTTCTTTCTTTCTTTCTTTCTTTCTTTCTTTCTTTCTTTCTTTCTTTCTTTCTTTCTTTCTTTGCTTGCTTGCTTCCTTCTTTCTTTCTTCCTTTCTCTCTGTCTCTCTCTCTTTCTTTCTTTCTTTCTTTCTTTCTTTCTTTCTTTCTTTCTTTCTTTCTTTCTTTCTTTCTTTCTTGATCTACATCCTTGTCAGTCAGAAAGTTAAAAGAGTCCTGAAGTACATTTGTAAGCCAAGAGGTGATAAATAAGTGATTCTTGAAGAACAGGTCTGATTAGACTCTTGATGTAATGACTCATTTCATAAGAGGTTTGATTTCATTGAACACCCTACTCTTGATAACATTGCAGCAGCACTTCAAATTATCTCTCTTTCATCTTTGCCACAAGTTAAAAACAACCACCCAACCCCTCCATAGATACAGGGATGTATTTCATGAGATGAAATGCCAGTATCAATAAGATTTTAGCAACACAGGCCTAGTTCATGCATCATACAAATATGGTTTGTTGATTTTGGATTGCGGTTTCTTTAGTTGGTAAACAATAAATGGAAACAGCATGGGATGGGATGTAGTGTTTTATTGCAACTTAGGGATCCACTTTTCATTTAAATCAAATGATGCACTTCAAAAGACTGGGGGTGATGCAATATGAAGAGAGAGAGTTGGGAGGGATTTGAGAGTAATTAAAGGGTAAGATGGGTGTCTCAGAGTAAGGCACTAACTTTGCAACTTAAAACCTGTTCAAAATGGGAAACAGCTAGATTTAGGGCTTATTTAGGGGGTGAATTCAAGACTTAAAATATGAATTTATCCCCTTAAAGCAGTTCTTCCCCCCCAAAAAAGAAGTTAAGATATCACAGGATATAGATATCTAGATATACACTAAAAATAGAGAAATTCTCCTTTATCCAAGTAGGGAGTGATAGAAATCATGTAAATTGTTGGCAGAATATAATAAAAATCTATATCTCTGCTCTTTGAGCTAAAGAGAAGGTAGATTGTATACTATATACCATTCTGAGACCCTCCTACTCCAGGGATGCTTTAGATATGTTCCAGAAAGTACAGGTTGTTCCCTCATGGCTTAAAGTCACAGAGTTGTTGGCTGGGTTCACACAACTAACAATCTCTGACTAAGTTTACACATTCCACTATGCAATAACATGGTTTGGTTATGGTTTTATATAATATATGCATTCAGTCCACCATGGACTCACGGGGCTACCCTTGAAGCATATCCCGAACTTCAGCTGATGCAGAAAATAGTGAAAAGTTATCCAAAGTTCTATTATTTTTTATGAAAAGATAAGTAGCAGCTCTTCCATATTGATCACTATAAAGTTCCTTTTCTTGCTATTTTCTTGCTCCATGCACTGGAATAGGACTGCAAAAACATCACCAACCTAGCTATAAAGTTGATTTATCATCAGTATATTGCTGATTCTGAACCCAAAACTATTGGATGACCTCTCCCTGTGGTTTCGGGTAGATGTTAAACGGAGGGAGGAGCTTATCCCTGAAATATTTGATAAAGAAGCAACCCTCAACTCCAGCTTCTCCTTCCCCCCCTCCAATTGGAACTGACAACTGAGGAAGGAACAGAACCACTGCAAAACAATATCTTGCCTCAAATCTCCAAACCCTACAGATGGCCCAGAGGGATATTATGGTAGATGGTATCAAAAGCTGCTAACATCAGAAATGGGATCAGTGTATCCCATCCCAGTCCTGTCAGAGGTCTGTTACTAACGCAACT
This sequence comes from Azemiops feae, assembly GCA_023970755.1. Classification (NCBI taxonomy): domain Eukaryota; kingdom Metazoa; phylum Chordata; class Lepidosauria; order Squamata; family Viperidae; genus Azemiops; species Azemiops feae. The sequence goes on from JALGBA010000409.1 coordinate 103,321, forward strand.
AATTTTGTATCCATTCCATCTCCAGGCCTAACAATCTGCTGCTTCTACTAAAGAGCTCCATAGTTGACTCTCCATGTTCCTCCACCATCTTCTCTTATGTTAGCCATTTGAGGTAGACAACATCAAGAAACAAGCACAGCATGGATTCCCAGGATCCTTTTCACTATTTTGGGATAGAATAATAGACTCTAAAAAGCCTGATATAGTTTTAGTCTCATCTTATATCAAACAAAATCAAGGCAGGGGTATTTTATACACTTCTTTTTCAGGACTGAGTAATTTTTCCTAAAGTCTCTGCTTAAGAATTCACTTATTTTTCTCATTCCCAGAGCCAGGTCTATATTCCTTAACATCCAAAAAAGAAAGGTTTGAGACCAGGCAGTAATTATCTAACACCTCTGAGTCCAAGAAGAGTGTCTTAAGGAGGAAAACTTGTCATCACAACACCAGATGAAAATTTGTTTCACCTCTATTCTCACTACAGACTAACCCCAAAGGTGGGCACATATCTGTCCTTGGTCAGATTTGTTTTCATTTACATAATTATGTAATTATGAAGAAATGTTTCAATGTTTGCAGCAACATGCTAAGTCTCTGAATTATGATCTGACACAGACACAAACAACTGCAGCAAATTTCTGTCTCTGCCATTTTTTTGTAGTAAACACGAAGAATGGCAACTATAAGTCAAGCAAGATTTACAAGAATTTAATATTAATTTGGATTAAACAAAAACATTACATCTGCTCAATTTTTTCCATATACAATATCTACATTTCTTTCTTTTATAAAGGATACGTGTTCCTTTCCCCTAAGCACAGTACAGTTTAAGGATGCACTTAATTTGTAGAAAATGTATAGTTTGTGTGAAAGGTTTTTCACATTAAAAGGGAAAAATCTATAATTTGCCAGCATGAGGTTTTCAGCTGTAAAACCAGACTGGTGGCCAACATCTATTTAGCTATTGAAGTTCACAGTGCCTGGCAACAGGCAAACAGAAATGTACTTTTCATTCTTTTGCTTTTAAAATCAACATTTTGAAGATTATTTCATATAGGTTAGGTTTTTATTGGCATAATGCTTGCAAAAACTGAAAGTCATAAAGTATAGACTTTTTGAAAACAAATGCCCTTTGTCAAGTTTTTAAAATAAAGAAAATAGAATAAAAATGTTATCCTCTTATTTTTCAGTTTTGCTTCAATTTTCCAGAACTGGTCTTCATTCTTCTAGGAAAATGTTGCCAAAACTTATTTTTCCACCGAAAATATAGCTTGGAAAGGATTATTGGGGGGAGCGGAGGGAAGTAGCTTATTCTAATGTATTCATGTGCTGCCAAAGAAGAGGAATGCATCACTTCAAAAGATATGATTCTAAAAGATAGAATCCAGATATACATACAATTTGAATATATTAGAAATACAGTGAAATAGAGTGAAATGAAACAATTTGAATATATTAGGAACAGAGTGAAATGGAGTCTTTGCTACTAGTGTATTTATATTATTCATTATTAGACTAATACAAATACAATAGTAGCAAAGACTATTCTAAGTAACCTGTGTGCCTGATCATTTTGCAGACAACTGACATCATCAAGGACTCTTGATTTCTGTTCCTAATTGGAAGGACTGTGCAGTTTAAGTCTATTTTAATTATACAGCTCATGAACTGATATAGCTTCAAAATAAGATACCTTCCCAAATAGGGACTACATGGTCGTAAAAAGGAAGGGTGGTTTTTTTTCAGATAGAAAGGACATCATTATACATGGCCATTCTACAGAAAAGCCACTGAAATTTTAGTCAAAGAGTCAAAAAGAGAATATAGCTTTTTCTCGCGGAAACTATGCTCTATTATTTTATAAACATAGTACTAAATAGAAATCATGTATATTAATTTGTTGTTCCAGCTATTAATCTCTCTCTAATGCTCTTTATTTTTTGCTTCATGATGACAGACCAATATATCATGACTGGTTGACAGACCAATATATCATTCTTGGAGTATAGTTGAAATTAGACCAGTTGCCACGATTCAGCCTCCAGACAACTTTACATGGATGATTGTGAATCTTCATCAACATCCTGGAGTATAGATTGCTAATGTCGTAAGATACAAAAAAACCTTCCTGAAATAAAGTACAGTAGCATTATTCTCCTGTGGATAAGGGGTGGATGAAAGACTGCAGATTCCTCTGTAAAGCTATTGTATTTAACTTCTGAATTCAGATGCTTTTCTGTAGTTCAGCAGGAAAAGAGGTAGATGGATAAACTACCAATGAAGGAGCAGGTGCCGGTGCATTACATATTATATTAGCAGAAACTTTTGGATAAGAGGATGTTTGGGAAGTACCTAGTACTGTCCAACTCCAGGGAAATCAGGAGATTCAGGCAGTTAAAATGAGTATAAAGATTTATTGCAAGAATCCAACCAACCAGCTCCTTCTCTGTGCATTAGGCTTAGTGTGTGTGTGTGTGTGTTTATTTTCTTTTGAGAGTGGGCATCAGAATTTCATTTTTAATGTGTGCCAGTGTGTTCACAGAAAAAGTGACAATAAAAGTTTTCTTCTTTTTTCTCTTCTCTTCTCTTCTCACCTCACCTCACCCTCTCCCCACCTCACCCTCTCCCCTCCCCTCCCCTCCATTCCACTCTCCCCTCCCACCTCCCCTATGCTATGCTGTGCTGTGCTGTGCTATGCTGTCCTCTCCTCTCCTCTCCTCTCCTACCCTACCCTACCCTACCCTATCCTATCCTATTTTATACAAAGTTGTTCATTTTTCAATTATGCCAAAGTTTCGCTTGGAAGCACTAAAATATTCTTGGGAACGCTAGCTATTTGCAGACGAGAGCAAAACTTGGCATAACATAAAGTGGTGCTATAGACTAATTCTCAGACTTCTGGTTTAACAGACACCATCTGCTTTCATTCTCTCTTGCTATTCTTTGTCTTTAAATGTTTACATGCAAGAGCCATGTGTATTTGCAGTCCAAAAGAGAAGTCAGTGATTTCCCTGGTTTTCCTCTTACACCAGCATACCTAGAATTGTAATGAAATACACAACCACATACACATAGGCAAATACATGAACATATGGTCAATCAAAGATCTCCTGGCACTATTTTGCAAAGAGACAGGTTCATTTAAAGCAGGAGTTCCCAACCAGGGGTGATCACACCCCCTGGGGGTGCAAGACGATATTCCAGGGGGTGCGAAAACTTGGGTTTTCAAAATTATAGTGTATATGCATAATTCGTTGCTGTTATTTTGAACTTTTGTAAGAGGTGCGAGAATATATCAGAAGCGTTCTAGGGGTGCGGGATATAGAAAAGGTTGGGAGCCGCTGATTTAAAGAGTGAAAAATTATTTAAAGGAAAGTGATAAGTAGGGTGATAAATCAGGAAAAACAACTTTAGTAACTGAAAGTCTGTCTAAATAGCAACTTAGCTAACCAAAGCAGTTCCTCACAGGAAGGATGCCACTTTAAAGCAGAAATTCTGTACAACATATGCATCCTGTTTCTAGTCACATGAGCTGCTGAAGCCCAGATGAACTGACAAAAAAAAGTCAAGGCACCGATAACGTCCTAGTATCCTAAATCTTTCTCCTGATCTTTGTTATTTGGATTCAGCTAGCAGGAAAGCCAGCAGGAAAACTAATAAAAAAGGATCTTATTTTAGTTTTGGTAGTAAAGTCACTCCAGTTTTGTTACTGATTGCAGAAGGCCAGCACAGAGTATTGGTCTCTATACATGTACTCCATTACAGGAGGGAGTTGCTCTGAGATAAGTGGAGAATGTGGTTCACGCTGTCTACTTCAAGTAAGATTGTGTATTCCTTCCCAGTGAGATAGGCTTTTTTCTGAGTTGTGGTACAGTGTTTGTATTTCAATATCAGCAGTTTTACAAAACAATCAGCACCAAAATCCTAGAAGTCTTATTTAAAAACAAATGCAATCTAAGTTACAGTAGGAGAAAAGTCAATGTGAAATACGCATGGAAACTGGAGCTGTAATCATTATCTTAGCCTTTTAAGACTATTCAATTTCTTCCAGAAGATCTCCAGCAAGGAAATTAATTAGTTCTGTTGTCAAACTGCTCTTATTGTGAAGAGCTTAATTCTCATGCTCTTAATGTCCAATTTAGCTAAATCTAATCCTGCCCTTTGGGCCAGCAAAGAACAAACCTTTGCTCAATTCTCTGCTTCATTTATTCAGGCACTGAAAAATACTATCAAATCTCTTATCATGTTTTTTTTTTTTGCTTTAGATGAAATAAGCTCTGATCCTTCCACCTTTGTTTCAGAAAAGATTTATTTTCCATGATATTGAAAATCTTTGTGGTTTTCCTCTCAGCCCATTCCAAAGTCTTTTGGAAAACTTCAATCAGAATACAGCTGGAAGGGACTTTGGAGGTCTTCTAGTCTAATTTCCTGCTCAAGCAGGAGACCCTCTTCAAGTGGTTGTCCAGTCTTTTCTTAAAAACCTCCAATGATGAAGCATCCACAACTTCTAAAGGAAAGCATTCCAATGGTTAATTGTTCTCACTGTTGGGAAGTTTCTCCTTAATTCCAGGTTGCTTCTCTCCTTGATTAGTTTCCATCCATTGTTTCTTGTCCTGCCTTCTGGTGCTTTGGAAAATAAGTTGACCCTCTCTTCTTTGTGGCAGCCCCTCAAATACTGGAATACTGTTATCATGTCCTCCCTAGTTCTCTAGACTAGCCAAACCCAAATCCTGCAACTGTTCTTCATATGTTTTAGTCTCCAGGCCTTTAATCATCTTAGCTGCTCTTCTCTGCACTTTTTCCAAAGTCTCAACATCTTTTTTGTAATGTGATGACCAAAATTGGATGCAGTATTTCAGGTGTGGTCTTACTAAGGATTTATAAAGCGGTACTAATACTTCACATGATTTTGATTCAGATTCCATACTTCAGTGGATGTACATGTTTTTCTTCTATATCTACTGAGTTAAACATTTTTGGGGGCATAAAAACCACGACAGGATAGTTACTAATAAGATATGCTTATATCATGCCATAACTGCTATCTGCATAAATTGGGATGAATTAGGCTGAGCACTTTTCCGTTCAAGCTACAGCTGGAAACATATACACTGTCGCATAACTGGGCCATTTAGTGTACTATATCCTGACTTAAAGCAGAAATCCAAGATAGCCAAGGTAGCCAGTTTTTTTTAAAGTAGCCAGTGATGGAGATAGATGCTCGGGTCCTCTGTATGCAATGTCTGTTTTCTGTCACTGAGTTACAATTTAATACCAAAAGGGGGAAAATATGAGAGGTCCTAGGTGCTCTATGAGTTTGGTTGTTTTCTTGAAGACATTTCATTACCCAAACTAGGTAACATCATCAGTACTAGTGCTGAAGGGAGTGGGGTTTGCTCTCATTTTAGATACTAAGCCACTATAAATAAATATAAAATAAAAGCAAACCCCACTTCCTTCTAACACTGATGATGTTATCTAGTTTGTTAATGAAACGCCTGCATGAAAACAGCCAAGGACTCCACAGTTTATTTATTTTATAAATTGATGGTTATATGTCAAAGATCATCCTTCATCAAGTTGATAAACTGCTCTAGTGCAAATCCCTTTATGCTAACCTTCAAAATAAAATTTTTCCAAATAAATATTTTAAAGTCACAATTTTAAAAATTCACCTAAGAATAAGGGATAAAAATATCTAACATATAAACAACAAGAAATATTAAAACAACAAGAAAATTACATTTAAAAAATCTCTTTATGGAGAATTCAGTATAGTTCTGATATGTGACCTGAAAATCCTAAAAATCCTAATTTTTTCCTCCAAGTTTATATGTTATTAGGTGTTGGGTCAAGGAGCTGCAATTTTTAAAGTGAGAAGTTATAAGGAATCTCTTCGTACTAACATGATGCCAACTGCGCTATAGGAGATGTATATTTATATACACATCTATTCAAGTGAGAAGTTTTTCAATTGTTTTAAATTTAACTTTCAGAAGAAATGAGCAGATCTCCAGGGCTTTCTAAAATGGAAGAGTATCTGAAATTTCATTTTGAATAAATAAGAGTATTAAATTAAAGTGTTACATTAAGCAAAGAATGCTTTATCACAAAAATCGTTTGCAAGGAAGAATTCAGTAATCTCATGAAAGTAAATCTAATTTTATTATTTTATGATACGATTAATCCAGTTTCGTTTTTCCTTCTGTAGACGTTTGCCTGCAAAAATGGAATCCTTGTGTTAAATTTATTTTATCAGTCAGAACAAGACAAAGCTTTATAAAGCAATCTTATTTTGAAATATCACATAAGCTTTAACAAGATAAATGTCAAATAATAAATTAAACTGCTTGCAAAAACCTGCCATAGTAGGAAGCATATGCATTTCTGCAGAATAACAGAAGAGATTAGAAATTATTAAACTGAATAAAGGAAGACTTTTATTATGTTTTTAATCCCTACATTTTTCTGCAAATAACTAACAATATTATTTGTCTCAATAGTACAGAGTACAGTAAAAATGTCCTTTTTGGATAAAGCTTTCTATTCCTGAGTTTCTCGTTAATTTGAATGACACTGAAGCTTTTATAAGATTTAAATGCACTTTAATATTTACCATTGATTGCTTTACTATTGACAATAAGGGTGAAAATGTAATGTAGTTACCAGATGGCATTCTGGATCTTAAAGCATTCCTGGCCTTCGGAACCTGAGCTTGCATTTATTTCTTTAATTTAGAGGATTTTTAAAATGATATTCTTCAGCAAAAAGAAAAAAAAAAGTGGAAGGAAGCAAAAAGCACTTTACAAAGATCAGCAATAAGAATAAACAAGTTGCAATCTAAAATAATGAAAAAGGAAATAAAAGCGAGGAAGAAAGGACGACAAGGCAGCTTAAGGGGAACAGTTGCTCTGTGAAAGATGAACGGTTTCTAAATTTGATATATAAGCAAACAAACAAATTCAGATGCTGCGTCAGTCTTGGGAAGCGTTTAAACTATTGGACTAGGAATGGGGATCCCAAGTTCAAATTCCCCTACTTCCTTTAATTATGGAAGTTTGCTGCCAAGCTTTTATCCTGACATTATTTTATGCTAAGTCACCTCACCAGAATTGTTTTTGTTTGGAGATACAATGCGAAAAGAGTGTGATAAGAACATCACCTTGAGCTGCTGCAGGAAAGATGAGATACCAGTTGAATGAATATGTTCAGTAACTTTATAGGTAACTTTATATTTGCGATGACAGTCTTCCAGAATGGAAAACTATTCAAAAGACCAGGATCCCAAATTTGCTTATCTCTCTGTGGAGGAAGAGATAAGATTCAAAGGTCCAAATTCAAAAGGCAAAATGTTGCTTGGGAAGTGGGAGCACACATAGCACTGGATGTGAATACTTTAAGCAGCTCGGTCTTTTCCTGTGCTCAATAGCTGCTGTTTGCAACCGACACACAAACTTGGGAAAAGATACTGAATAAAATTTTGCCTTTCAAATTTGGCTTGCTCTCCAGACTTCCATGCAGTGGCTCCGCTCCTCTTTTTCTGCCTGATGGAACGAAAGTTAATAGTTGAGGAGGGACAGGCCAAGCCTATTAAAGTAGCTTGTCACCTCCCATTTCTTTGCTGGAATTCTGCAATGTTTCATCTGTGCACACAGAAACATGTGTTATGAGGATTAGGAGGGAAAGGATACAAATATAATCTGAAGCTACTGAAAGTTGTGATTGTATTCATTGTACTGATTGTATTGATGCATAAGTTCCTTTATCCAAAATGGAGTTCAGTGCTAAAGCAGTATGGAAGAAGAAAGAAATAGGGCAATAGAAATAGGTATAATTAAATGAATGGAAATCTCATCTGTAATTTCTAGAATTTACTGCAAGATTGCATTCAAGGAGGATTGCAGCATGTTGTCACCATGAAATGTGACTGCTTGAACAAAGGGAGATGACTCCAGTTTTGGTTAAGCACTAAACAAATACATTTGCCTTAAATGTAGATATGCTACATATATACAGTAGTTTTGTCACCTAAATTCACTCCAATCAGTAAATATGCTGAAATATTTCCTTAATTTCTGCTATGTGCCTCATTGTGGTGAAGAGGTGCTCCCGAGAGGGATGAGTGAAGAATGTCAAGAGTGAACACTTCCATCAGGACCTCGCAATGCATGAAAGTCACTCCAGCTGAAACTGAAACAAGCAGATACTTATATTGGGCAGCAGTGATAAAGGAAGGTATAGAGGCAGTGATCACTTAGCGAGAATAGTAAAAGAATAATTTTATATTGCATGAGAGAAGATAATGGTAAACCACACCTGGATAGACAAAATAAAGTATTTGATGAGCTAGTGCTGGATAATAGACCTTTCAAGCTAGATATACTCAACATGCAACTGAGGAAGAGCTGAAGAACTTTCAGAGTAGTGATAGTGTTGATGACCTGGTTAGATTAAACCCTTTTGGATGTCTAGTTGCTGATACTCTTGTGCAGGAAAAAAACTCCAAAGCTACAAAGTTACAGAGGTAACATGGAAATTAAGAAATACGATCATGAGAAAGCTCAACACAGTGAAATATTAAATGGATCAAATGAACATTGGCAATGCAGGTACCAGTTAAATTAAATGAACTGGATACTTTCAATCCAAACAACATACTGTATACTACTCAGGACATGAAAAACAAAAAAGGAACAGCACTGCTTTCATGGGCAGGAAGGATATAGCAAAGACACTGGATACAACATCTGCATGCAAGTAATAAATGACGGAACAATATCCATTAGACTTTGCAGATAATCCTTTAATATGACGGTTGTCCAAATTTATGTTCCAAACACTGATGGAGAAGAAAAGGAGATCAACAGGTTTTATGGTCAAGTTCAGTCTGAAATCAACAAAGCATGCAAACAAGATAAGTTGCTTATGGTTGGTGATTGGAATGCCAAAGAAAAATGTAGTTGGACTATAGAGCCTAGAGTGATGCAGAATAATGTTTTATCAATTTATGCCCATCCAATGATTTCTTCATTGCTAAATCAGACTTCAAACAACCAAAATGATTCCTATATCATGGATGTTCCCAGATGAAGCATACAGAAATCAAAATGACTATGTTATTGGTGTAAGAAGTGAAAAAGCTTAGTTATAGCAGCAAAGATGTGATCAGGGGCTGACTATAAAAAGATCATGAATTGCTTATGTGCAAGGTCCAAGTCAAGCTAAAGCTGAAGAACAAAGCCAACCAGTTTCTATGATATGATCTTAAGCATATATCCACCATTCTCAAGAATATCAGGAATCACTTCAAAGACCAGAACTGATGGCAGAGGCCCAGAGAACTGTGGCATGAAATGAAAGAGAAGAAAATGAGCTGGATATCAGAATAAGTGACGAAAATTGCCAAAAAGTGAAGAGAGGACAAAACAAAGAATGACGAAGATCTCTAGAAGGAATTCAAAAAGAATTTCAAAGAACTGTTAGAAGAAACAAAAAAAAACACTATTAAATGATATCTGTAAAGAAAGGCATAAAATATCAAAACAGTCTGAACTCAGAAGGATGTTCCAATGCAAATTGTTATGTTGAAGAATGCCAATGGATAGATAGTAACTGATTTAAAGAATATTAACAATAGAAACAGTATAGTGAAAATGCTTGATATAAAATGGCTGACTATATAAAGATATAAAATAAAATAAAATTTGATGAGAAAAAAAAATCTGCCTTAAAGAGGTAGAAATTAAAAACACAGATTCTAAAGCTGAGCAAGTGTTCTCTCCATGGAAGCTAATTCCCTCCTAAATTGTGTATATTTTAGAACCAAATTTCTTGCTCCTATTCAGCAATTTCATAGAAGCAGTGACTTTGTGCAAATAGTTTGCTTAAATAATACATTAATCTGGGGGCAAGGTTGTCATCTTGAGAGGGACTATTTCAGGGACAGCTTTAAGGATGGGAAATTGCAGCTTGTAAATTTTCTTCACGTTTCTGACTGAGCAATTTACTAAATGGTTTCCTTCAATTTCCCAGACTGGAGCAGACTCTATCAGTAATAGAAGTTATTCAGCAGTGAGATTGAATGTGTAATTCATTGTATCATATGGAACCCATCCTGCCTTTATTTCTCCCACATCAAGGGAGTAATCCACAAGTAGTGGAATGTAGGAATTAAGATTGCCGGGAGAAATATCAACAACCTAAGATATGCAGATGATACCACTCTAATGGCAGAAAGTAAAGAGGAACTAAAGAGCCTCTTGATGCGGGTGAAGAAGGAGAGTGCAAAAGTTGGCTTGAAACTCAACATTAAGAAAACCAAGATCATGGCATCCGGCCCTCTCAATTCCTGGCAAATAGATGGGGAAGAAATGGAGGTAGTGACAGATTTTATTTTCCTGGGCTCCAAGATCACCGCAGATGGGGACTGCAGCCAAGAAATTAAAAAACGCTTGCTTCTGGGGAGGAAAGCTATGGCAAATCTAGACAGCATACTAAAAAGCAGAGACATCACCCTGCCAACAAAAGTGCGTATAGTCAAGGCCATGGTTTTTCCAGTTGCAATGTATGGCTGTGAAAGTTGAACCATAAGAAAGGCTGAGGGCCAAAGAATTGAGGCCTTTGAACTATGGTGCTGGAGAAGACTCCTGCGAGTCCCTTGGACTGCAAGGCGTTCAAACCAGTCAGTCCTAGAAGAGATCAACCCCGACTACTCCTTAGAAGGCCAGATCCTGAAGTTGAAACTCAAATACTTTGGCCACCTAACGAGAAGGAAGGACTCACTGGAGAAGAGCCTGATGCTGGGAAAATTTGAGGGCAATAGAAGAAGGGGACGACAGAGAATGAGGTGGCTGGATGGAGTCACTGAAGCAGTAGGCGTGAGCTTAAATGGACTCCAGAAGATGGTAGAGGACAGGAAGACCTGGAGGAACATTGTCCATGGGGTCGCGATGGGTCAGACAAGACTTCCCAATTAACAACAACAACAAGTGGAATGTAGTCTGGATTCCCAGGAGGCAGGGGCCACATTTCAGAAGAGCAAGAGGCAACAAAGTTTACATAGTTAGGTCAGGAGGAATAGGATCAAGACAGCTCCTCCCTAGAGTTTCTCAGAGTATATCTTTAATGATGAAAGTAGTAACTTTAGTCTGGCAAGATTTCTGCCTATAGGCGAGGAACAATAAAGGAATCTGCTTAGAAGTAACTTTGCGTGTCTTTCTTGGTTTTTGGAGCCTGACATCACCTTTGGTGTGGGACATTTCTGGGGCAACCCCTTTTAATTCTTGGATTTGGGTCATTAGCTGAAGGTTAGTATCTTCTTAGCTGCATTTGATCCTATGAATCCAACAAATTTCACTTCCCTTCTCAAAGGTACGTGCAGAAAGCTGGGCTTCTCCATCCTTCCTATAATAGTTGTTTGAGGGCAGAGGGAAGCTTTCTTTCAATGATGGGATGTTTCACTTGTTTTTTCTCATGCATTGCTATTACGTTTGCTTGCGAACTATAGTTAGGTCTTAGAGGAAGGGAGATGCTGCCCCAGATGTCTGCCCATGGCTATAATAAGAAAGAAAATAAGACAATAAAAGGTTTTGCTAAATAGGCCTTGTAGGGAAATGATGGAAGGGATACCCTTCTTCTTTATTGACTTCCTGGACACTTTAAATAAAAGGTGTTTCCTGTTTTCTGGTCTAAGAGCAAAAATACTAAATGAATGGAAGTATTGCTCGCAACCTGTCTAGGATTTCTGTCTGAGCTGAAGAAGATAAAGTATTTTAATTCAGAGTGGTTTTCTAATTTCATTCTGCAAAAGGCATTGATAGTTGTTGAATGTTCAGTAATATGATATGAGTGCCACCTTCATATTATAGGACAGATAGAACTGGCAGATATGTGTCTGCTTGTCTATGACTCTCTCTTTCTAAATAGATACCTACATAATATGTAAACTTCTATCAGTGAAGAATGTATTTTTTTTTTACAAAACCGGACATTACTTGGAAGAGTATAGTATTAAACTGTTGTAATCTTTTCTTTTGTCAGATAACTCAATATGGTTTTGTCCAGTTCGATGGATTTACTCCTTAATATGCACACATTGAATCTAGTCTTACTTCCATTATGCATCATTTTTTAAATTGTTAAAATTATAGTCTTTCTACCCAAAGAGGTTCAAGGCTGCTATAAATAGTAAATAGCCAGATAAATAGCCAGACCAGTTTTACACTGTGGATTTGCAAAATGTTTCTTGGTACCCATCAGGATATCTATTCCACTTATATTTGTTTATGGGAGGGGAGAGGAATACAGGAAGCAGTGCAAAGCAAATCTGTATTTTCAGCAATACCTCTTATAAAGCCTCAGAAGTTCGTTTACAGAACTGGGCTGCAAAACCTCAGACAACCACTAGGGAGAAGCAACAGTCAGATTTTTACATACCTCTTCTCTGCCATCTAATGGACATCAGGTTTTTTGAACCCAGATCTAAGAGCCTTAGCAATGCTACACTTAGAAAATAAAATGATGGACAGTTCAAGTCTAGTGCTTTCCCTAAACATGTGTCCAACTTCCCCCCAACAAAGGAGTCAGAAAAACTGAGGTAGTAAAAGCAGCTTGGAGTATGCGGTTGATGTGAGCAACCTTGGCCTTCTCATGTTTTCCCTGGCCATACCCATCCTGCCATCATTTTGACAACCTTTCCAGATCAACTACACATATTTATAAAGCTTGTCCATCTTTAGTATGCAGCACTGGATTTACACTGCTCACTTGTGCATATTTATCCACAAGAATTTGCTGTTTGGGTTTACTCATAGGAAACAGTGCTTAAGTGTGGCATAAATAAAGTTGAAATTCCCACTTTCCTAGAAATCTTCAGATAAGGATTAGCTGATCTGAATCAGGATTAACTCATTCCAGAAGTTTTGATTTGATTCAAGGACTAGGGAGAACTTTCACTGTTTCTAAGAGGGAGATCTGAGAGGGAGATCACTAGAAAAATGCAATTAATATGACCTAAATTACAACCTTTTCTATTTCTAGTCTCTAGTCCAGTGCTTCCCCTAATTTTTCCTTTGTTACCCAAAATCATTTTAGGGTTTTAGCAAACATTTTTGTGCTCTTTTTGAAGGCAAGAGGGTAAAATCTTATTTCACTCATGTAGAGGCTTGGAAATGACAGTAATTGTATTATAATCTCCCCAACTGTTACAGGATGTTGATGATGTTATCTGTTTAATTGTGTCCAATTCTGTGCGATTCTATGGACCATCTATCTCACTGCACATTTTCTGATCTACAGCTTCTATTGGTTGTTTTACGCTCTGGCTGGTATTGGTTTTGATGATGCCTAGCCACTGTGTGTTTTGGTGCCCTCATTTCCTTTTACCACTGACCCTTCCAAACATAACTGCCTTTTCCAGTGCATTTGATCCTGAAACGAGTAAAGCAGAATTTTGTGATTTTGCCTTCCAGCAAGGTCCCTGGTTTCATACACTTCAGTACATGCTTATTTGTCACCTTTGCTGCCCAAGGAATACGCAGGAGCCTTTTCCAACACCACAACTTAAATGAGTTGATTTTCCCCCTGTCTACATTTTTCATGGTGCAACTTTCACAACTGTTGGTAGCTAAGGGAAACATGATAATGCAGACTAAATTGCATTTGGTTGCCAAACTTATATCCTTGCTTTTCCATGCTCAGTTAATGCTCATCATTGCTGGGTGACCAAGTCACAATTCAACACTTAATTTCTGGGCTGCATTCACTGCTTTGATCAATCTGCAATCCTAGGAAAGTGAACTCTTGCATGCATTCAATCTTTTTACCATCAATTGTTATTTTGACATTTCCATTCTACACATTGGTCACTGTGAACGGTTAACCAGACAGACTCCAAAGGCTCCTTCTTTTCTTCAAAATAACCAGCAGTCAATGCAAAATAACCTTTTGCATTGACTGCTTGCTTGACCTAAGCTTGTTCGCTTGCTCTGCAAAACTATTAATGGGTTTGTAAGTCATTACTCAAAGAAAAGCCACTTTTACAGGTAATCCTTGACTTATGACTGGTCATTTAACAATCATTCAAAGTATGATGGATTTTAAAATACCTACTTACGACCAGTCCTACTTACGCCTGCTTCCCCTCCTCCATAGTCATGTGATGGCATTTGGGACACGTGGCAATTGGTTCTCATTTATGACCAGTTGCAGCATTCCACAGTCATGTGACCACAATTTGTGACATTTTTTGGGGTTTGGATATGCTGGATTTGCTTAATGACCAAATGATTCACCTAATCACCATGGTATCTCGCTTTACAGCCATTGTAAAAACAATCATAAAATTGAGTCCAGCCACGTGGTGTCTCAACTTACAAGCACAATGAGTTACAACCGAAATTTCAGGCTCCATTGTGGTTGTAAGTTAAAGACTATCTATACCCAGTTTGGGGTAATTTAACCATATTTGGGAGAAAACTCTCTAGTCTGCTTCCTACTTAATACAGCTCAAAACCAAGAAACAAAGCAATTACAGTAACAATACAGTAGAAACTTTGAGTCTCCCAATATGCCTGACTTCCCTTGTTTATCTACTTTGTGTTAACAATTTCTTTCTTTCTTTATGAAGAAGCAGATAAGCAGTAAAAATTAATTTGACGGAAGCCAAATATGCAGAACTTAAATGACGAGCATTTCTTAGTTTATAAAAAGCAGCATGTCGCTGGTGATGGGGAAAGAGTAGCAGTGAGAAGTCATGCAGTGAGAGCACTTCTTGGCATTGTAGGAAGAATTTCCTTTTTTGTGTAATTGCCCAGTATCTGCTACTCTCGCAATACTGGAAATACTTTTGGGTGAGCAACTCAAGTCGCAGAATAGATATGGATGCCACAAATGCTGTTGACCTTGAAAAAAAAAACCCAAGCAAAATTAGGCACTTGCTTTTATACCCGGAATAATTTTACCTTGACTAAAAAACACGTTGCTATCTAGAGTTGCACAACCATCAGAGGGACTATAATAATCTTAGGTGGCAGATTCTGGCAGTGGGTAGCAATGGTAGCGCTAGTCATCTTGAAGTATTCAGCCATTTGTTTCAGTTGAAAGATAGAACCTGCCTTGCCCTCTGCCCTCAGTTAACTTGCTGCCTTAAGTTTCGATTGCCAACCCACCAGCTAAGCTATTCAACAGAGTCATCCAGAGAGAACATTCAAAAAAGTCAATATGGTGGCCACAGCTACATAATTGGCGCCCCACCCATTTCTTTTCTTTTTTCTTTTGTAAAAGTTTTTATTAGTTTTTTCCCCCCATATATTCAGTAATAATTTTTCAACCAACGTGCTGTCTGAGTCCGGAAGTCCTCACCCATTTCTTTTTACATGCCTGCCAAAAGAGGTGGGTTTTGACCACACATTTGTGACCACCCTCTTGATATAGCGGTATCAAGGAAGTTCGGATTTATAGTAATCAGTCTGATAAAGTTCACTGAGTCACAGATACATAACATAAAAGCAGCAGTGTTTTATTTTATTTCCTCTAAGACAGGGCTTCCTAAATAGTTAGGAAGCAAAGTTTAAAGCCAATCAGAACTCCTTTAAGATTTTTGAAATATTTCTTAGAAGTGATGCATTGCAAAATTGAAGATATTTTCATGTAGCAAGGTTTATTCTCAGCGATAGTTCACTGTTTTCAAATTCAGAATAACAGAATAACAGAGTTGGAAGGGACCTTGGAGGTCTTCTAATCCAATCCCCTGCTCAATCAGGAAACCCTATACCATGCCAGAAAAATGGTTGTGCAATCTGTTCTTAAAAGCCTCCGGTGATCTTATCTGAATAAAAATCCTAAATTGATATTACCAGCACCCTACTAGCTATTAGGTCTTAGTGTTGTGTTGTGTTTTCTTAGTTTGAAAAAAACAAAAATTTGAGCATTAAAAGTTCAAATAAATTGTTTCATTGGTAGCACTTTCATGACCAAAAAAGTATTTGCTGCTAATCCTGCAGTCAAGCACAATCTAATCTTTTTTACTCGTGAAACTTTTAGTTTAGAAATTTTAAAAGTGGATGATTATTTTATATAAGAGAAAATTCTAGTTCTGCATAGTTTGCCTTCAGCAATACCCTTGCTATACATCATCAGAGTCTGAAGGGAAATCACTAGCAAGGAAGAGATGGCTTTAGAAAAAAATGTACAGCATATGAAAAAGAATTAACTTTCCAGTGCTTTGGATTAAGACATAAGCAACTGGAGGAAGTTGAAAAACAGAACAGACTCATTTTTGCAAAGCAGAAATAAAACATACTTCCTCACACTTTAAGCTACTCTGACAAAGCAGGAAGAGAAATTACTGACAAGTTGAGTTTTTTTTAAATAAGTTCACTAATAGAACAGTACAAGGAGTCGCCAGATCTGAAAAACACTGCACTATTTGATAAGGTTTAGATCAAAATGTTAGATTGTGGTTCAAATATTATGGGAATCCAACTGTCATATATTCAATAAATGATATTAAACAAATATGTGACTTTGCATCCAGATGAGTTTTTGATAGTGGAATTATAATATCCTGGCACCAAATTGCATAGGTCATAGGATATCAATTTTTCTTGCATCCAAATTAAAGCCAATTAAGTTATTTTTGCAAATGAGGCAGAACAGTCCAAAAATCTTTCTTTTGCATATATATATACATACATATCTTTGTTTATTATTGATCTGTTTATTGTTCACACTGAGGCCATATTTGATGTGTGTCTGTGCTTGTAGTTGTAGTCACATGTGTCTCTATTTTAAGGCAGAAATTCAAAACACATATTTCTTCAAAGAAAATCCTAGTGCTGTTGGTGACTTATCATACCCATTTATTGCCGAATTGGCAAGAAGCTTTTACAATTCTTGAAATTAGTGGAACTATATGGATGAACAAGTTTAGAATTATGCTAGAGTAGGAGTAATAGGACAAAGCTGACTACCATCAATTGTTTAACCAGTTCAATGGTGCCCTCATATGGAAAAAAATAGGAATACTGGAAGTTGTTTTATATTGTTTGTGTTTCTGAATAATGTTAAACCTTGAGATATTTTAAGCATGAAGGCAATGTCACGAGGCCATGACAGAATAAAAATAGTTGTGTGATACTGAATGCCGAGCTAGAGGGCTAGGATGTGGGCCTGATTCAGTGGAACTCTTCTTCAGAAGAAAAGCCTTGTGACTTTTGTGAGACCGACTTGGACTCTAAGAGCACATACTCACATCCCACTAACTTAGCTGAAAAATGCTTCACTGATCTTTCTTTCAAGACACATCCACATGACACATCCTTCCTTTCATCCCCAGATCATAGGCAAAGCAAGCTAACTTTGGGGTTTCTGACCTGATGTGGAAGCGGTTTTCCATCTTCTCCAAAACACATTGGCATGATGTATGATGTTTTAGTAGTGACTAAGGTGATGACAGGGTCCCAGTGATACCAGGAGTTGAGATCTGCCCAAATCTTATTGGCCAGTTTCAGCAGGCGAGGGCATGCTAGTCCCTTGTGATTATAAACTCCAAAGGGAGAGTATTTCTTCGAAGTCTCCCTTCTCAAAATGACCATGTCATGTGCTGACAGGCATATTGACAGATCATGGGGGAAGCACTGGTTGAAGTGAATGAACCTGTCAACACACTGTGTCGGTTAGGGAGAGCAGAATATTCAAAGAATAGGAAGTTTGTGGGTACGTTATAAGGGCCAGCTGCCAGTGCCAGGTGCTGTGGAAAGGAACTACCAGTAGACTTCCAAAGACAAAAAAAATCATCTCTTGAACACTGATCCTAGGAAAGACTCCGGCTGCAAATAAAACCAATTAGAAGCTTTATGACATTTGAAAAAGCAACAAACAGAATCTAAGCTTTTGTAAGTCCTTTTTAAACTTGCCAGTTATCCTTAGTGAATTCCTAGTACACTGCAAGAACAAGAAAAATGGCAGAAGAGTTGGAACACAGAAAGAGGGAAGAAGATTGATTGTAATGGGTTTGTTGGTTCTTCCAAGAAGCTCCAGAAACATAGGATCATTTGGTAAACATCTTTCTTTTGAAATCTGCAGTGAGTCAAAAGTAATGTCAGAAATGAGCTGAGATGAGCTGAGAAATAATTTCTGCTCCCAGATTCCCTATGATTTACCAATATTCCACACAGGGAAACCTAGTTTTGTATAGTGGTTAAGGCATTAGGTTAGAAACCAGGAGACTGTGAGTTCTAGTTCTAACTTGGGAAAGCAGTTGGGTGACCTTAGGCCAGTGACTTTCTCTGAGGCCTAGGAAAAAGGCAATGGCAATGGCAAACCACTTTTGAAAAATGTTGCCAAGAAAACTGGAGGGATCTGTATAAGCAGTATCTGAGAATAGGACACAATTTAATGGAAGAAAAAAGGGGGGATATGATTTAAGGAGTCATGTTGTTTTTTCCAAAGTTGGCCTGTGACTTACATCGTCAAGCAGGAGGATTCTCTTGCTTCAGCCAGAGCTACTCCACATGAATGCTGAAATGCCTGCAACCTAGTATCAAGTTTCCCACCAGGAAGCTGAATGGGCAGAGAGAAAAAGGCACACAATATATTGTAGAAAAGCTAAGAAACCATAAAGAAGGAATTTCCAGTAGTTGCTGCATATTGAACAGGAGTTCCATTTGTACTGCAATCAAGGTTCAAATTCTGGCACCATTTTCTCCTGCCCATTCCATGTAAAACAAGCAACTTTTTTTTGGGATGAGAGGCAGACTTTCCATTATTCCTTGATTTGGCAAAGGACGGATTTACTATTACGCTGTTTGCTTCTGACCATGTGTGAATTGTGTCTCACAATCACATAGAGAATCTTGCTGCACCTACATCCCCCTCCCCCCCGCTGCCCTGAATGAAGCTTGTCTTTTCCTCTCCCAGCTCCAGCCCATTTTAGAAGCACTGACTGATGGATGGTGTTCCCACTGACAGAAAATTTGTCAATTGTTGTATTTTGTTTGCCATGCTGTAAACAGAAGAATGACATTCATCAGATTCCTTAAGAGGCAGAGTAGAGATAAAGCATGGGGACAGTGCAAATTTATGCTCCATGCTTTGTACCGCTTCACAGACTAAACAATGACTTACTAAATTGGGTGTCTGGATGTGCCCTATATCAGTGGTAGGATTCAAATATGTGAACAACAGGTTCTTTGTGTGGATGCTGCTTCTGGAAACCTGTTCTGGGCCTGGGCAACAAAACATTAGCTACCAGTTCTGCCGAACTGGTGTGAACCAGCTGAATCCCACCACTGCCCTATATGTAATAAAGTCTAATGTCTACCTTTCCATTTGAAATAGAACTGGATAAATAAGCAGGTACAAAGTACCCTTTATGTGTAATCAGAAACTAGCAAGGTGTGAGTAGAGCTTTCTGGTTTGCTTCTCAGATGAAGCTTCTATTGATGAGAGAGTTAAATACCAAGCATATGAGGGTGAGTAGAAGACAGGAAGGATGAGAGTCACACTGCCATTTCTTCTTGGCTGCTGCCACAGTATCAGGCATCAATATCTTAAGTGACTCAGGAGAGAGAAGTCAACAGTGAAGGTCAGGGCAGCTATAGGGGAGCTCTAATGATCTCAGAATAACAAAATAACAGAGTTGGGAGAGACCTTGGAGGCCTTCAAGTCCAACTCCCTACTCAGGGAGGAAACCCTATACCAGTGATGGCGAACCTTTTAGAGACCGAGTGCCCAAACTGCAACCCAAAACCCACTTATGTATCGTCGGGTGCCGGGTGGGCGTGGCCCATTGGGTGGGTGTGGCCAATTGGGTGGGCGTGGCTGCGGTAATAACGGCAGACTGGGTGGGACTAAAAAGTTCAATCAATCAATTGCAACTTTGCGAGATCTTTTTTTTCCCCGTGAGAAGTTGAAATTGATTGATTGAACTTTTTTTTTTTTTGCACACGGCGGCGGAGGCCTAAAGCGAAAAGGTTTTATAAAACCCAGCTGAAGGCCTAGGACTGGGGCGACGGCACGCGTGCCCACAGAGAGGGCTCTGTGTGCCACCTGTGGCATGTGTGCCATAGGTTTGCCACCACGGCCCTATACTATTTCAGACAAATGATTGTCAAATCTCTTCTTAAAAACTTTCAGTGTTGGACCATCCACAACTTCTGGAGGGAAGTTGTTCCACTGATTAATTATTCTTACTGTCAGGAAATTTCTTCTTGGTTCTAGGTTGCTTCTCTCCTTGATTAGTTTCCATCCATTGCTTCTTGTCCTGCCTTCAGGTGCTTTGGATAATAGATTGACTCCCTCATCTTTGTGGCAACCCCTTAGGTATTGGAACACTACTATCATGTCACACACACCCCTAGTCCTTCTTTTCATTAAACTAGACATACCCAATTCTAACAACCGTTGTTTATACGTTTTAGCCTCCAGTCCCCTAATCATCTTTGTTGCTCTTCTCTGCATTCTCCTTCCATTGCATGATCCAGCCCATCCAGCCCAATGATTCGAAGAAGAAGAGATGGGTACTGTCATCAGTGCTGAGTAAGATGATAGCTGACTTAGGAGGAGCAATGGAGGAGAAGGTGATGTAGCTCCTCCCTTCCTTTATCCTTTCATTCATGATGACCCTCTGTGATGGCTGCTATTCGTAACCCACATGATCAGGCTTATTGAAAGCATGAGATAAAAGGGGAACTTCAGCCTATTTTTGGACACAGGTACCAAAATGATCTCCCGCTTACTGATTTTTGTGTCCTATAAGAAAAAACTAAATACTATTATGTTATATGGAAATTTATATGTAAAAGCTAAGTGCTATATATGTTATGGAGATTCATATTCAGGGAGCATGAAACGAAGTTGAGTAGAAAGTTATAAAATTACTTTGCATATCAGAACCATCAATTCTTCTGTACAGTAAATGTTTTGTACTTCTGTTTACAATTCTTGCTTTTATAACATGCTAAATTCCTGGCTCCTTTGAAGCTAACTTTCCCCAGTCTTACTTCAACATTACAATCCAGTCTCTCCCAAACATTGGATTACTGTCTCCAGACTTTGTAGCCAATATGGTTAATGGCCATTATGCTCCAAAACATATATTAGATTTAATAAAACTATTCTAACCCATACATCATATTGAGTCCAGGGAATAAACTCAATGTAATCTCTGGAACTTAATCCTAAATAAACTAGAATCTATTGCATTAAAATTACAATAGGATTGCAATAGAAATTAGTATAATATTTAGAAATATATTTGGTGAAAATAGCGTATATATGATAGCCCAAAGTTATTAGAAGATATAGCTAGTAAAATTAGGCAATTTGTTACTCCATCCATCTTTTTCTTCTTCTTAAGCATAGCTTTGAAATCTAGAGAACAGACAATTGCTTGGAGAAATATACAGTACTTCAGAGCTGTTTCTATAATCCACAAGGTATATTTTAGAAATTGAAAATCATAAATATATAATGATATACTCAGATCTACACCTGCTGGCTCTTATAAATGGAAACACTGAATTGATTCCAGCATGGATGAAAAGAACTCAAGTAATTTTTGAATGAGCACAATTTTACCCTTGTGCAGAATCAGTATCAGAGAATTGTTTTATGTTAAAAAAGAATCTGGATATACTGTATAATCTGACACAATATTCTAAAATAGTAGAATTTATATAGCCAGATTACATGTACCCGTATGTGTTTAGCAATTCACATTTTAATTTAGAAGGGTTTCAATAAATATGTACTTCCCATTTCAGTTAAATTGCAGAATAATTAATCTAAGTTAATATTTTTTCAGGGATAATACACACCTAAAATGTAGTGTTTGAGGATGAGGCAATAGTTCCATCCATTTAATTTCATTTATTTTGAAAATAAACATTTTCTTGAATTGAGCTCCGCTCCTAATGAGTACACGAATGCATTTGTATTTTTTCTTGGCAATCATACAGAAGTTATCTATGGCTTTTATAATGCCTTACATTGGTCATCTGGATTTTTGCAGCCCAGATATAGTAGCTCCATAAGGAAAATCCATTCTATTTGTCTTACCATAGTTCTCCCCCCTCCCATTTTTCTCCCTACAATCTATCTATATTCAATTCTATATTATCTTGTGTAGTGGAACAGCTGATATACATACATATATGCATACATATATGAACAACATACATTAGGTAGCAGGTTGAACATATCAATGCCCTCTCTCAAAAACTCTATGGATCTTCACAGTTTGGTCCTGCTTCTTGATTTGGGATAGTGGCTTGGCAGATACCACTTCCATCACTTTCTTTCTCTATCTGATCCTGATGTGTGATAGAAACTGGGTTCTCCCTATGTGTGTGCAGCTTTTCTGGCGTTAAAAATGTCAAATAGTGAAATAATTTATATAGTGTCACCTTTGGGCTATATAGTGTTGAAGTATGTGAGTTCAAACCCCTCCTTGGCCGTGAAAGGCATCTGGGTGACCGTGGGCCAGTCACTTTCTCTCAGCCTAATTCACCTCACAGAGTTGTTTTTGTGGGGCAAAAATAGGAGAAGGAAGGTGTGGTGGATATTGAGTTATTTCTGTAAATAAAAAGGTGGGATATAAAGAAACAAACAAGCAAATAAATAAATAAATAAAATATGATTAGAGGAAAAAGCACTTCTTCCCACCTCCTGGATATCCCACTTCTTGAAGAGTGGGGTGGGGGGGGAAATTCAAACTTTATTTTTTGGGAAAAAAAGAAAAAGAGAAAAATGTAAAAATATATGTTAAGTTTAAATATTAAAATGAAACTATATTGTGCTAAAAGGGATTAAAGCACTTTTCAGAGATTAATGACTGGACTTTAAAAAATAATAAAACACAACAGATAATCAAATGTTCTGAGAAGACCACAAGATGGTGCTAGTATGTTACAAATGGAATTTCTCTGTCCCAAAGTCCCTTAAAGAGATGGGAGACTCCCAGATATTACCATCAACACCACCACAAGATTAATATTAGAGTTAAAAAAAGATCAGGAACATGAATGAAATATGAACCAACACTGACATTAAAAACCCACTTTCTTAATTTATATAGCGTTTTAAAGAATGTTAGGCTAAATATAAATACCATAAAAAGAAATCAGAATCCCAACATAAATTCCTCACTAGACTATTATTTATTTCTACAGAAATAAAAGATTAATTAAACAGATATTTTCTGTTTTTTCAATATACCTGGACTTCTTCCAGATTCCTAGCTATTCTAGTGTTTATCAGAGGCTGCTTGAAGCAATGATGTACCTCACGTTTTCTGGCCTCTGTCCAAGTTTCTTTTAAAAGGAATAAACCCATTTTTTTCCCATACCCATCTCTACAAATAAAATCTCTCACTTTGTGATAAATAGTATTTCTCTCTTATGGAGACATTTGATTCTAAGAACTCTTCTCCATTACCCTTTAATATACTTTCCTGCCATTCTTGACATGTAAGGAAAATGGAAGACATCTGTCTGCACTGTGGTCCGTTTGCCTTGTTTATTTAAAACATTTATATAGCTAACGGTATAATGTATGCAAGGTAAAGGCTTAGGCAAGGTCACTCTTTCCTATGGTAACACGGAAGGTAAGACAGTTGATGTTTTTACAATAACCATCACAACCTTTATGTTGTGTCAACCTGGCTCTTATATGACCTCCTGCATCTAACAATGAAACTCTAAAACTGAAGTTCTAACAATGAAGAGAATGGATCACCTGACTCTTTCTATACAAGCTTCCCATTAACTTTTGTTAACTATTGTCCCAAAGGTGCTTTTTTCTAAAAGGCAACTGGACTCCCCCCAGCTTCTTCAGTTCTCACTTAAGTAAAAAGCACCTTTGGGACAACCATGGCCTGGATGATTGAGAATCTCCATAGACATTTGTTAATAATTGCACATCTATCTGGAAATCCGAACTAGACCTCGCTAAATAAAAAAAATGATGATGATGATGATTGACCTTTTAACTCTTTCTGTATAACACCCCCATCCATTTTTTTTTGCGCGCGTAACCAAAGAAGAAAAACGTGCCTGGCATATAAGCTCCGCCCATTGCTCCTCCCTGTTCTTTCTCTCCTCCGCCTGCGATGCCAAACCCCGCCTTCTGATGTCACTAACTCGACAGGGTGAGAGAGGCGTTCCACAAGGTGGCTCCCGAGAAAGGAGGTCACGTGATGGTTTCAATATGGCGGCGCCGTGTTGCTGTCTAGCCTCAACACCTCCACCTCTGAGGGAATCACGCTTCTTCCGGCTCATGGAGTTCCTCCGCGGCCGGAACCTTTGAGCGTCATTTTCGCTCCGGTAAGGGCAGGCCAGGACGAAGGTCTTTAGTGCGAGAAGGCCATGCAGTTCCCGGCCCGCGAGGAGGACACTCGCACGAAGAGTATGTTCGTCTCACGGGCCCTCGAGAAAATCCTCTCCGAGAAGGAGGTGAGGCGGCCCCCTCACGGACAGCTGAGGAGAGCTTGCCAAGTGGCACTTGGTAAGTTGAAGGAGCGAGCGAGATCGGCCCTTTGGACGTAGGCAAGATTTGATTAATTCGGTTTCTCCACAGCCACCCCTACCCGCTGCCGCTGCCCTCGCAGGGCTCCCCGGAGCCTGTCAGATGTTGGAAGCGCAGCTGTGGATAATTGGCGCTTCCATTCCCAGTCCTCCCACTTCACCCAGCGACTTTCCCCCGGAAGACAACCGAAGGCAGCTACCAAAGGTCGCTAGTTGAGCCCGAGGAAGCTTTTCTGCATTATCAACTCCCAGCCCTTCTAAGCTCACCTTTAAATGAGCCAGATATGAAACTTTAAACTCTGTCTCCAATTGTGAAAAGTGGCTCTCCTCATCAAGGCATCCTCAGCTGTCAGCTTCTGTAAAAGTTACACACCTTTGGGTGTGAATTTGCAGATTTGCTTCTATGGAGTCTATAAAGTCCCTCTGTAATAACTAGTTAGGACCCTGCTCAGGGTTCTAGATTCATAATTCCTCATGGTCAGTGAAAGGAGAAATCTAATTGTATGGATATACAGTTCTTCACCCCTGTGACCCCATAGCGAGGATCTTATATTTACAGGAGCTCTCAAGTGTCTGGGGAGTCATAGATAGATACACACATACACAGTTTTCCTTGCTCCCTAGCTGCTGCGTAATAATGTCAACAAGTTAATGCAGTTGGTGGAGTCAGGACTTGTCATCAGAACCTGCTCTGTAAATTAATCTGCCACGTTGGCTCCTCCCTGGTTTGTAAACAGCTGAGTTTATTTCAGATCTTCTGGCAGGAAGTGTAAACAATTCTCTGGTCAGGTTAATTTTGACAAATATTTCTCTTTGATTCAGGAAATGAAAGCAAGGCTTGCTTTGCTTATCTTACTGTAGCATGTGGTACTGTTTGCTATGAATTTCCTGGGGCTAAGCACTGATCATTTTTTCAGTTTCTTATCAAATGGATGGGCTGTGTTTTTTTTACAATTTTTATAGCCCCAGTAATATTTTTTGAAGCTCTGATTGGACAAAATCTCTTATTATAAAAATAACAAATTTTCTAAAAGAATAATCCATTGGGGACAAGGAAAGATAAAAGAAATCCAAACTATTTTTAAAAAATTATTCCAAATAATTATTTGGAGTTATTCAATGAAATTTTTATAAAAAATATAATTAGCACATATTATATTATTGTATGGTCACTATTTCTGGATGTTTTTAATCCAAATATAAAAGACAATTTGACAAATTTTGAGTCACAGTCAAATTTATTAAGTTTTAAACAAAGAGATCATTGAGATAGATATTTTTTCTCCTGAAAATGTCAATGCTGTTTTTAAGAGGCAAAAAATTTCACAACCCTATGGGTAATGTTCAATTTAGCCTTGCTTGAGATTATTTTAAGCTGCATTTTTTGCACATATTTAGGAGTAAGTTCACTGAACTTGCTAATGGATGTAATATTGCACTCATTTAACTATGACTCATTGCTTTTCACATAATACACTAAGCAATTAAACAAACACATTTTAACTTAGTGCAGTGTGTGATATAGCCTCAGATTTTATAAACGTGCAGGTTTAGCCATGACCAAACATAGTTGTCTGAATTCAATTTCTGTTTTCAATAAACTGGTACATGAGAATGGAGCAATGTATTGCTAAGTAATCTGCTTCTTAACTAATCAATTATAATTTATTTTGCAGTGCAATTTTATCTTTTGCATAAAAATAAATCCTGATGAATTTATATTGTATGCTCAGTTGTTTGTACATTATTGCCCTTTCATGTAATTTAAATCTATTAATTAAAAAGCTGTCAACCTGGTATTCAATTAAAATATTGGCCCATTCATATTGCAATTATGCAGCACTTTGACTGTTATATAAATACTATGTATTATAATTATATGACTGAATGAGGAGAGAGATCACTGTCATAGAAATTGAAGGTACTAATAAAAATTTGTATTAAAAATGAGTATACCAAAGTGCAGTGTACTTCAGTTGTTTCCAATAGCATACATAATATTCTTTATGTATCTTTATCTGCAGTTCAGAACTGGTGATTATTGATACATTTACAGGTATAGTGGCTATACATTTCAAACTGGTTTCAAGGCTGTTTATGAGATAGTGACTGAATCAATGTTATGGATGCTGGCAAGGAGTGTTTTGATGTGGCCTTCTTGATTTTGCAAACCTGTTAATAACTTTCGGTATAATTGAGCATGTTATCTTTCTGAAATTTCTCAAACTTGATGTTCTTGTTTTGCAATGACTCATTCCTTTTTGAAAGATTAATTCATAATAGTTCTGGGGCAATATATCCTGTTCATGGTTGTTGATCTGCCATGTTCCACATTTTATCCCATGTGCAATTCTGCCAAAATGTGAAATTGTTAATAGGAACTGTCTATATTTTGGGGTTTTTGAACCAACAGTATGTTCATGATATCCAAATCTCTCTCCCCCCTCACCCAAATGTAAATTCCGATTTGATTTCTGAATTAATGTTTGATATTTCTTTATTAAATTTATATGCCACCCATATCCCTGTTAAGGCGACTCTGCAAATTAAAAATTTAAAACTATGCAACGGATATCAGCAATGGACTGGAGGAATATAAATTAGTAAAACTTAATTTAGTCAGACATGGTCTTGATTTATATTAGATGTGTTAGAAATCAGATCAAACACTAAGAATTCATTTTCTATAGGGTAAGGTTAGTTATTGTTTTCTTCTGAAGACTCAGAATCAAAGTTTCGGCCTACTTCTACAATCACCCCTGAACTTGGATCCTCAGGTTCCGGGGTGATCTTAGATGTTTACAGTGGTGTACCAACAGATCTGAACCCAGAGCAGTAAGGAGATAGAAGTTAGAAATGTTAATATATGGTGATGATTTAAAATGACTTAAATCTTATTTTAATGAAATGAGTTCTTAGGAAGTTCAAATGCTATTGTCTCCTACAGATTATGCTAAGAAATATGTTGAATGAAGATTCCAGGTAGAACTAGCAAGACAAAATTATGTTTTTCAGTGAATTTGCACTCATAGTTAAGGCATCTATAGACTCTAGTTCAGTGATGGTGAACCTTTTAGAGACCGAGTGCCCAAACTGTAACCCCAAACCCACTTATGCATCGTTGAGTGCCGGGTGGGTGTGGCCTATTGGGTGGGCGTGGCCCATTGGGTGGGCATGGCTGTGGTGGTAACGGCAGACTGGGTGGGACTAAAAAGTTCAATCAATCAATTCCAACTTTGCAAGATCTTTTTTTTTCCCGTGAGAAGTTGAAATTGACTGATTGAACCTTTTTTTTTTTTTTGCACACGGCGGCGGAGGCTTAAAGCAAAAAGGTTTTATAAAACCCAGCTGAAGGCCTAGGACTGGGGCGACGGCGCGCGCGCCCACAGAGAGGGCTCTGAGTGCCGCCTCTGGCACCCTTGCCATAGGTTCGCCACCACTGCTCTAGTTCCTCAGTGGTAATATTTTATTTATTATTTGAGTTAATTTACATGGCCACCCATCTTGCCAAAGATTTTTACGCTGCATGTAATTTTGAAAATCAAACCATTGCTCACAGATTTCATGATAGATAAAAAAAACTAATACCTTTGTAGTACTTGTCTTATTTGAAGATTGCTTGGGAGTTTTAGATATAATAGTGCTTTAGATAGTGAGATGGGTGGTGTATAAATTAAAGAAATAATAAATGAGTAAAATAAAACAGATATGTGTAAGTACGGTATTAGACAATTTAGAGGTACAAAGTGCTATACAACTCAGTATCTTTTACAAGCTGAAAAGCTACAGCTGCAACATATATTAAGCTGGAGAATATTCCTTAGTACTGGACGATAACTGTACATTATTGAAATGTTCTTTGAAAGCCATTCATTCTTTAATTACAAAAAACTTGTTCTGACTGCCAACACTGTTTTGGTATTCTGTAGCAAATAACACCGTTTGCATTTTGCCCTATTCCACTTAACTGCCTAAAGTTCACAAAACACAGTGAATAATTTCCAAAATATCTTATGAAACTAGTTGAAACCATGGTAAGAATCTTACCGCAGCTGATAGCATTCAACTCAAACTGGTGGCTTCAACTGCCAACAGGCACTAAAACTGTTCTTATCTGCAGTTCTGCAGATACAGGAAGAAAGGAAACATGATGGAAGATTTCTTTGAAATCTTTTCTGGTAGCAACCACATACTGAATTTAAGTGTTCCTTTTGTACTGAATACATTGTTGATCCAAGATTTACTATAAAATATCTATAGATTTTTAATGGTGGATGTAATGTTTCTCCCAAAACATATATCAAATTATATCCTGATATATTTCAGTCTGGAATTGAAACAATCATCATGTGTTTTCAATTCCTGAACTAGTTAGGTGCATCTGAGTTTTGCATCATGAGGAACATGAAGTTTTGATCTAATTTAGGAGCAATCACTCTAATGTTGCCAAGTAAGAGTTGTTAAAATACAGTCATTTATTCTTTTCACAAAAGAGTGGATTGTGGTTGATAGTTCCCAGTGAGTTTATCAGCATTTAGCATTAGAAATTGAGCATTCTAGATTACAAGTGAATCTTGCTGGCTTTCTTTTCCATTTTTATTCTTCTCCACAAATTAAAATTAACTGTTTGCAATAGTGGCGAATATCTGTAGCTCGGGTGTAGGATGAGGGTGAACGTTCATTGTCCAAGATTGTGGGTTGATTTCCGAATGCTTCATTACCAGGCTAGGTAACATCTTCAGTGGTGTTTAGGGAAACCAACCCACAAGCTCGGGGAACAAACCTTCACCCTCAAAATTAACTCTATTATGATGTTTAAAATTGTATAATAGAAACTATATGGAATTAATAACCTTAATGGCAACATATTGTTTATGGCTATGAAAATAGGCTTATATCCCATTACACAATTAGCTTAGCTTGTCAGAACCTCCTTTATGAATTATCACCATGAGACTTTAGTAGTCATTATTTATGCTTTTTGCATGTCATTATCTTTTGACTGGACATACTTTCTCATCTATAATACGTAAATTCACGTACACTTTTTTTATTTGCTAAAGTGTATGTTAATCTATGAAAGACCATAGTATGATAAATTGCGTACTTTTACCATATTAAACAGGCTGCTCTTTGAAAACAAAATGACTGTGTGCTTTTAGACCGCTCAGATCTGGGAATATTCCAACTTCCCTGTTCAAAGATGGTGCACAGTTGGGGGGGAGGTTGTCTTCCCAGACATACAGCTCCTGCCCAATGAGTAGGTGGCAGCTCTGGACACAAAGGCTTTTACCCAGCTTCATCTAATGTGCCAGTTGAGCTAGTTGTATCAGTTCTTAGATCAGGGGCACTCAGACAGTCATTCATGCCCTGACTGGACTATTGCCATGCACTCTACATAGGACTGCCATTGAAAAGAAACGTCAGCTGGTCCAGAATGCAGCAATGTGGACAATGATGGGCATGCCTCAGTATCCTCATGTAACTGCTTTGTGACCTGTACTGGTTGTCAGGTTGCTTCTGGATGTGATTAAAGGGTGTTGATTGCTACATATAAAGTCCTACGTGATGTAGAGCCTGGTTATTTGAAGGCCTGCCTGTCTCCAACAGTATCTGGCCAGTTCAATCTGGCAGGATTGGTGCACTCCAGGTTCTATATATTAAACAATGCCATTTGTCTGGACCCTGGAAGCATGCCTTCTCTGTAGCAGCAACTGCCCTCTGGAATGAGGTTTCCCCCAAAATTCCAGCAGCTCCAACTCTACTGGAATATTGCAGAATTTTAAAAACCTGGCTCTCTGCTCAGCCTTTTGAGAGGAGGAATTATTTCTTTGCCATCACTGTTCTTTTATGCTGGTTTTGTATTTTTTTTAACTTGTTCTTTGTTTTTAAATGTTTTAACAATTGTAAGCCACCCACAGTTGCTGAGAGTTGGATGGCATTTAATTATTATTTTTATTATAGGTGGTCTCATAGTCTGCTTAGGCTGTGTTTAGCATTTTTGTCCTATACTGAATGCTTCCCAAGGATCTGGGATAAGCAGAGGTTATTGTTCAATAACGTTAAAGGTATTGTTGCAGGATGTAAGTTGCTCCAAGTAAACTTCCTTTGCAATTGACTGATGGTGATTTTGTCAGTGCTGAATGATTTGGATTGCACACAAAGCACCTATTGTTATCTTTACTTCCTATTGGCAGATCTTTATATTTTGTGATTTTCTCCAGTTCTTTCTCTTCTGTTGTCTCCAAGTGTTGCAATGTTCGCTATCCAGAGCTTTTTTTTAATTTATCTTATCAACAATTGTTAAATCCTTGGGTGTGGTGCACCAGATGCTTGTCTGATTGAATTCTATAGTCCCAGATCACTTTAGTTTCTTTATTTTCTATTATTTTGTCTATTTGTGGTCCCCCCCAGTTTTTTCATGCAGACAAGTGGTATTTCTTGCAGAAATATTATGGTAGGTTACACAATCAGCCAGATGTTTAGACTGGATTTGGCATTTATCATTATGGAAGGCATTATGTATCATTTCATTTTTTAATATTATTTTTTAATAAAACAAGCAGCTTCTTTTAAAAAATCACTAGTTCATAATAAAGCAATATGGTTCTTAGAATCAACACAATAATTACAACATTGTAATCACACTTTTAGATATCATCATTACATTGAGAAATACAGGGATGTGGAAGCAGAAGAGTGGAAAAGCTAATGATACTGCAATCATAAAGCCTTTATGGTCAAAATCCTAAAATTAAATAGAAGGAAGACACATTTAAATGATTTAGTTTCTCTTAGGTGTTCTGCAAGATTTAGGTTACAATTTGGACTGCTGGGACAAATAAACAAAAAAACAAACCTGACCTGATTCTCTTATTTTTCAAAATATCAAATCTAGTTTAACAGAGAGGAACTGTCTATGCATGTACAGTTTGTGTGTGTGTGTGTGTAAGGAAGAATGTGACAGGTGAAGCAAGAAAAAGCCAACATTGGGGAACAAAGTATTGTGCAATGCCTTCTGGCATATACTGTACAGTTTTCTCTAATCAGACTTCCATGCTGCAATCTTAATTTAAACAATTCTGCCTTGGAAAGTAGCCAGTTTAGATTTTTGAAACTAGAGTTTCCAAGTACAGGCATCAGTCAAATGGTATGAAAGTTCAGTGCCACATCATCATAGTTACGAAGTACAGTAATTTCCAGAATATATTTCTAAAATTTTTTAAATGGGTATTATAATATTAGAGCAACAGCATAATACCGAAGTTATTGGCTTCTCAAAGCAGATGCCGTTTAAAAGTTATCTAATGGAAACGTATTTTAAAATAGCATGTAGTATTATAGTTCCAATCTTGATATTTGCAATTAAGTTAGACAAGAAAACATACTTGGGCAAACATAGTATATTTTTAAAAAATTATAAATGTACAAAAAGATAATAATGTACTTATAATTATACTGAGAGTACCAAAACATTCTTAACCATCTTACAAAGCCAATAAGGTTGTGACTTACCTCATTTTGAAAAATAGGAAAGGATTGGCAATTGAAAGAACATTGATTTTTGGATAACTTGTTTGGGAAGTTCAGGAAAGACTCTTTAAATGTATTCTGAATGATTACATGGTATCTAACAAATGATTTTATATGTAGCCATAAGACTGGATTAATAGTTTCTAAATTTTGGTTTCCTATTGTTTTATCTGAAAAAGTTTAGAGGTCTTCCAAATAAGGCCCGACCCTGATAATTCATATGAGATAAGATTCCGCCTTTTTTTATCAAATGATGAAACTGGGGACTTGTGATTGTGAGCAATTTCAGTATTTTCCCAGACTGCTGGCAATGTATTTGTGGATGGGACAATGCCATTTCAAGCCAGCCAAAGCTGCTTAAGACACAGCAACGTTTTAGTGCTTCTGTTCAAGAGGCAATCGGGGCTCCCATTGGAGAGGATTCTTGGCTTATCCTATCTCTCACTTCCAAGGATCCTGTGATAGTTGCATGCTGGCATGATTAGGTAAGGAGTCCAAATGCAGAATTGCCAAAGTACCAGCATTAAGATTTTGGAAGGCAACTGAAGTCTGCTGTTGTGGCAAGTCTGCCATGCGGAGAAGTATTAGAAGTTTTATTTTATTTTTTTGTTTTGTTACTCAAGAGGAGAAAAGGATATGTGATTAGGCATAGACCTAAGGGAACAGGTAAGGCAATTTCAATGAGCTTATTTAATCTCTTGGGTGAACAGATCCATGAACTTGATTAGCTCATAGTTCTCTAAAAATTCTGGAAATTGGTAAATGCATAAAAATACCCATGCTCAATATCAGATGCATTTTACACTAGCTTCAGAAGAATTAGAGGAAAAAGTGTTAGAAGTGTTCTTATTAAGTAAATTACATGATAAACAAGGTTGATAGTGAACGAAGGTAGTTCGGATCTTCAAATAAATATTTGGCCTACTATATTACTATCATATTTAAATCAATAGAAGTACTTGTGGCACTTTAAAGATTACATTTATTATCTTATAAACCTCTGGGGTCACAGACTGCTAATCAAATACATACAGTATAATCTGGGTAAGGCATATGATGTATGCATTCATTTATTAATAATAGATTTATTAGTCTTAAAGGTTTGAGAAGACTTTCCTGCTTTTACTGCAAGAGATTAAATATAAATCCAGATGTTTTTCCATAATTGTGATATTGAAATATAGATTGCTTGCTTTGTTATTATGTATTACTTAAATCTTTTGTTTTGAGAAATCTAGGCAAACATGCTTTTCCCACAATGATCAACCAATGGCTAGGAACCTTACTGAAGTAACAATTAGCAGTTCACAGATATCAGACTGTAACACTGAAGAAAGCATATAACTATGAAAATAATCAGTTGAGATTTTCATCCTTCATATCGTATCTTGTAGACATTGAACAGTATAGCCATCAATAACTCCAGTGGTCTCAGTATGCAGTATGTGGGATGGAAATAGTTTCTACCTGCCAGTTGATACGTTCAAGAAAGTTTAGAAGCATGTGAACAATCTTAGCAGTCATACGACACCATAACAAATCTGAATGCTACTATACTCTATAATTACTAAAAAGGTGTTATTTTAAAAACACTTGATAAAATTAGCCTACTGTTATATAGAGAAGTCTTTGTTGGTATTTATCTTAAAAACTCAGTTATTTGAAAATATAAGAACATTTCCAGAGAAATTTGTATATTTGTATACAAGTCTGACATAGTCGTAGGTCTTAAACTTTCAACATATAAAACAACATATATTTCTTTTCCCCCCTAGATGAAATAAAAGCAGAATTAGAAGAACAAAGGTAAGTAAATTCTCTGACAAGTTAATGTGTCAAAGACTATTGATCATCTAGCTTGAGGTATTTGTAACGTTTGTTAAATATTGCGAATAGATTGGGTCTTGGCATACACTGAAATGTTATTTATACGAATATTTTGATAAGTTATATAAAGATAAAACTTTGATGATTCCTTCTGCTAGTGATATGTTTCCTGCTAGTGATATATGTTTCCCATTTGTATCTAGACGTGGAGGAGCAGATGGACAAAAATAGTTTGGGATGCTGAAGAAACTTTCAGAGTTTCAGAAACTTATTTGTAACTATTTAGAAAAGTGAAGGATTTGAGGAAGGGATACATGTTTAAGCAACTCTTGTGGCTATGTATGGTTTACTTAAAACGGTCATTCTATTTCAGTTGCTAGCAATGACTTCCACACTTCTGAAAGATAATGCATACCACTTCCTTTCTTTTCAACTGGAATTTTTTTCCATACCTATCATTTATCTATTTTTGGCTATTCCCTATCATCATTTTTCATATCAATCATAATTTAGGCATTTAAATGGCATGGACACAGATATAATTAACAAGGTTAATTAACCACAGCTAGATTCTGTTTATATTCCTTTCCAATAATTTTGGCTTTTAATATTTTCTGAATCTCAGTTTGCTTAATGATATGTTTTGCTTGTCATTAACGTAAATCAATGATTTTAGGAAGAATCTTGCTGATTTTTAAAATAGTTTTATGTTTTAATTGATTATTTTCCTCACTGGATTTTTGTTAGTGGTTTTTGATCATCTTAAATTCCATAATCATATAAAAATAATATTGTAATAATATTTCATAAACATGTTATGACTTTCATGTTCTTAATTTATAATTATAATATATAATTATAATATTAGTTTATATGATGTGAGCATCAGTCCCTTTTTAAAAAAGAAATTTTAGGCACTGAGGTGACGTGCAATAATAGTCTCATAGAAGACTATTTTAGTGGTAGCAACATCTGATGGTTTCTCACCCTAAACCTAATAATTTTGTAGCTATTAGTTAAAATACTTGAACTTATAAGTTAAATACAACAGTGAAGAAATACTGTAAATTGGTTTTGCACAGCAAAAGTATACCATAACAAAGTTGATAAATGAAAGCACAAATGGAAATCTTTATTTGTCTTCTTGAGAGAAATGTTTATTCTGTGCAGCCACAAATTACTGCCTTCCGAGAATGACTCTGTACACAAATTTTCATCAATGAACAACTCCAATTGTTTGTACTTGGGGTGGAGTTAAAATGTCATTTTGCAAAAGGGAACTGGTAGTAACTTGATGTTGTAAGAAGACATAGGGAGTTCTGCTTGTCTGTGTGCTGAATTTTAATCAGCATGGATATTGAAGATTATAGCCCTAGGCTTCAGTATTTCAGTTGCCTGTTGATAGACCTACTTCCAAGCAGGTATGAAAAAGAGTAGGCTTTTCATACCTAGAAACAATAATTGATGAAAGTATTGAGCCAGTTAGATATATTTAACATACAGAGGACAATCTCATACAGAACTGGCACAAACTCTAGTGTGAAAATGATTTATCATATCGAATAATTTTCTTTGAATTTTTCTAATTAGCCAAGGCAGTGAAACCATACCAAAAGCAAACTTCATTGAAGCTGATAAATATTTTCTCCCATTTGAGTTGGCCTGTCAGTCAAAATCTCCACGGATTGTCAGCACCTCTTTGGATTGTTTACAGGTATTTTATTGAAATTTAATCTGTTAAATTGGTTTTACTTGCTGAGTTTATGTTCTACAATTTTATGTATATGTGTGTGTGTTTCAGTACGAATGTTACTGTGCTGTAGAGGGAACTAAAACTTGATTTATCTGTTCCTTTGAGCAATGTTTTGAATATTCCTGTTTGATTTCTGTTGATATCAGTTGGTTTAGTTTTTTAAGTGCTTTATTTTCCCACACATCATGCTTAAAATATTCTTTTTAATGCCATTTACGTGCAATGCTGCTTTGTGGAAAAAAAAAATAGAAACAGATTGATTTTTTTTCTCAAATCCCTTCTCCTCCTCCCAGCTTTAATAGTTCCATCTCCTTCCCTGGATTTATTCATGAAGATGTTCTGGTATTTTGAATATGTTAAGAGATCTAAGATATTGATCACCTGAAAATGAGCTTAATACTGTGTGTATATATATATATGTTTCTTGCCTAGAAACTCATTGCTTATGGACATATCACTGGCAATGCTCCAGACAGTGGAGCTCCTGGAAAGCGCCTGATTGATCGCATAGTTGAAACAGTGTGCAACTGCTTTCAGGGTCCTCAGACTGATGAAGGAGTACAGTTACAAATAATAAAGGTAACCTCTTAATGTACCTTTTAGAAAACTGGATATTTTGTTAGTCTTCTATTATTTCAAGAGAATCCTTATATTCATTTATAGATAATTTTCTTCTTAATTATTCTTCTTAATTTTCTTCTTGTATGTTCTACAACATTGATGTATCTCTTGATATTTATGAATGTATGCCTTATTTAAGAAGTAGGTTCTTAAATAAGGCACACATTCTGTTCTTATGGAACATAAGAAAACCACGTATAATACTTTCTGCCTTCTCAGTTATTTTGCTAATTGATGTTGTATTCTGTGCATTTATTTTTATCTTACTCAATTCCCTATTTTCTCATTTGGCATCTCATTTCCTACTGCCTATTTTTAAATAACTGATTGTTGCATAAGCACCACTACTGTTTTAAGACTCTTTTCAAATTAAAAATTCTTGTGAGCGATCTTGTCCCCAAACAATGAATAGATTTTAAAAATATTCCATGTATTTCAAATGTTTTCTCAATGTTTTAAAATATGTATATATATTTTTCTGCAACATTCTCTTTTAAAGGCTTAAAAATTGAATTTAAGCTACATATGACATTCGGTCACATGTTATTTTTCTCCATGTAAACAAAAACAAGTTGGTAACGGGAAATACTGAGAAGGAAGGTGTTAGAGATAGGGAGAAAATCTCAGACTTAAAATATAGTGCTACATACAGTGGCTGGAAAGTTAAGTTCCCATTGAAAGTTTTTGGCCTTGCTTTTGAACTGGCCAAAGTAAATGGCTCACCCAACGTGCTAATTCATATAAATCATAATTTACTGGCTTTATTCAACCAAATGTCAGTGGCACAGTTCACTCAAAATACATCATCATAATCAAATAAATCACATTACAGTATAAGATCATTTGAGAATACAGCCAAAGATTCATAAGAATGCAATATTAATTCCTGGTTAAATGGATAAGATTATAATAGTGTCATTTTAACAGCACATAGAGAACAAGTTCTTAGATATATAGTTCTTGGACATTTACTTTTGCACTAGTAATATGAAAGCAGTACTGTGTGAGCCTAAGGAATAGAAAATGCAAGCTATAAGCATGCAAGAATTGTCCTCTTTCATTTATAAGTACTTTCTCCATAACGGAAAATAGTATGATTTATTTGATAAAAATCTGGAATAAAATAGTTGCTACAGATTAGATAGCATTTTCCCAAGCAAGAAATTGTTCTTGGGGATTACTTCCTACCTTCTATAAAGAAGGATTTCAGGACAGCTGTGTGTGTTGTTGCCAAGGGGGTAGGGGGTGGGGCTATTTTATTATTTTTATTATTTTTATTTTTTTCTATACTGTGCTTTATTTTCTGTAAGCTGCCTGGAGTCACCATGAGCGAGTAGGCGGTTATGTAAATTTTCCTAAATAAATAAATAAATAAAATCAACATATGTTAGCAAAGATTTGGTGAATTTTATTCCTTTTTTAACCCTTACTTCAGAAACACCTATTTAAAAGTGCTGAGTAATACATATTTTAAAAAAAAGGTTTTGCCAATTTATTATAATGTCTTTGTTGTTGTTAGTTGCGAAGTCGTGTCCGACCCATCGCGACCCCATGGACAACGTTCCTCCAGGCCTTCCTGTCCTCTACCATCTTCTGGAGTCCATTTAAGCTCACGCCTACTGCTTCAGCGACTCCATCCAGCCACCTCATTCTCTGTCGTCCCCTTCTTCTATTGCCCTCAATCTTTCCCAGCATTAGGCTCTTCTCCTTCTCATTAAGTGACCAAAGTACTATTATAATGTCTATGTGCCGTTTTTTCCAGGCTCTTCTTACTGCTGTCACATCTCCATATATAGAAATTCATGAAGGAACAATCCTTCAAACTGTTAGAACTTGTTACAACATCTACCTGGCCAGTAAAAATCTCATTAATCAAACAACTGCCAAGGCTACTCTCACTCAAATGCTGAATGTCATTTTCACACGGATGGAAAACCAGGCTGTATGTAACAAATATTTCTTTCTCTATCTTATACTGTATATGCATCTTTGATTATTGATTATGCTATTGTTTTTCTTTTTTATATTCATGTTGTGTATTATCTAAAAATAGAAGAAATGACTCAATTGAGAGAGTTTGTGAGTTATTTTTTTATTTGCAATCTGCTTATTTTAGATCTTGCAACTCAGTTGTCATCTGTTTTCCTCATAATGGTGGGATATTGTGCTATCAATAGCAGTCCTTATTAGAAAGGATTCCAAGGGCGGCAAAAATGGAACTTGGTAATTAAAAGTTCCTTGGCACTGGATTTAGGATAAACTTTAGACATAAAACTGCTGTCTGCTGTTTTCTTCCCCTCTTATTTACCTAGTATGTCCACTATTTTTTTTATTTGGCATATTCACAAATGTGATATTGTCTGAATCAGTCAAGAATCCAGTTAGTAAAATTGAAAAGATATGTTTGGATCACAGTGTACACTTTAACCTGTTGTTTCCTATCCATGTCTTGGATGATAATTATGTTCAACTTCATTTAGACCTGATGACAAACTCAGAAAAGGAGAAGAGTTTATGATTTAATTTGTATGACCTATCCTCCAAATCATGTATCCCATCAAAACAGATTCTCTGCAGCTCTGCTCCAAAATTTACAAGAACAGATGCAACTTCGTTTCATTTTGTGATGGAAAACTAAAATGTAATCCTAAATAGACTTTACAAAGCTTAAAGAGAAAAGGGAAACCCAACCCTGGTCCAAAATATCTGAGAAAATAAATGATTAGCCCTATAATTACTGTATGATATAACCATATTCATTGTTGTCTTATCCATTTCAGCCTTTACTATATCAAAAGCTTTAAGACGGTCCCTATTTTAGATTACATGCTTCTGGAAGATGCAGACTATAACTGATATTGTTTGACATTCCTGCATTGAATGTCAGATTAAAAGGGCATAATAAAAAACAACCTTTGTTTTCCTTAAGTTGAGAAAATACTTTCTATTGGCTTTCTTTCTTTTCCTCCCCCCCTCATATTTATATTAGTTTGCATTTGTTTTTATCTTCCTTTTTAAAATGTTTTAATATGAGAAAATGTATTATAGATGAAATGTGAAATAGTAATAATTTTATTTAAATTTAGCTGCCTAATCTTATAGCTTTGGGTAGTTTACAAATACAAAAAAACCCACACACATAATAAAAGCGATTAAAAACATACAAACCCCCACCCAGGTAGCCTGAGCTAAAAGAATAATAAAAATAATATCTGAAACCAAACCCCAGGCCTGAGTTTCTCTCTCCCTCTCCCTCTCCCTCTCTGTACACACACACATTTTGGAAAACACTTCATACTGCTGTTGTCCTGGAACATTAAACAAGGCATTTGAATATATAGGAAGACAGAAACATTTGGAACCACTTTAGAGTATTTAGTTATGTTTCTTTCTGTTAAATATTTTTTGGAACATATTTTGATGTATGTTGTGGAAACACTTTCATTTTTTTAAGATGCAAGAGACAAGAGATCTAGAAAAATCAATTCAGCAAAAATCCCAATCTCCTATGATTCACACTGTGTCAGGGTCTCCTAAATTTAGCCGACTGAAGAATAGCCAACAAGAAAGCAAACCCTCAACTCCTGTAAAAGCAGACTTGACTAATGGAGAGCCAGAAAAAAAAGAAAATGGAGATGACAAACCACAGGATGATTCCACTTCTGCAGAACTTGGTAATTAAGCTTTAGTATATGTGGCTTAAAACTTTATGAAGGTCTGGTTCAATGCCAAAATTACATTCCACTCACTTCGCCTATTGTGTGCTAACTTCATTATAAAGGTCATGGTTTGAATTTTGCAAAGTTCTCCATTACATCTAAACAATAAAACTATGAAACTGGCTTAGTCAACAAACCACACAAAGTATCTAGTATCTGAGGATGGCCTTAAGGGACAAAATGAAGAGCCACTACTAATTAATGATCAGACATGGCTCGAATCCATTCCAAGAAACTAATTTGAGTAAATGACCCAGATTGTTCGCCCCCTCCCCCATAGGAGAGGGTAGCACATTCAGATTTGCAATATTCTATTACTGAAGCTTTTTTAATAAAAGTAGTTTTAGATCTATATGGCATTGGTCTGGTGTACCTTATAAAGCTGAGAGTGTTCAGCATTAAGTCAAAGTGCCTTAATTTATAAGTAATGTGGAACTGTAGCTGAATACAAATCAGGACTGTTGCATCCAAGCCACAGCATGATTTGGGAAGGGGAAAAAATAAAAAAAGAAATGTAATGTCATGACACTGATACTACTGCGTAAATCATAGTTTTGGATAATTCTTCAAATATAACCAAAGTAAAGTAAAATAATCTAGAATGGCAATTTTGATTTACATATCTTTCTTAAGAGAGTATATTTTTACATTTTGATGAATTTATTCTAACATTCTATCGTTTTTCTTCCGTTGACCACTTTAAAAAATCTAGCACACAGAGTATTTTAAAAAATGGTTATCTGTAAGCAATAATCGTATCAGTATATTATCAGTATATTATGTAACATTAGGATTTCATAATTTCTGTTCTATTGTTCTGCTTATAAGGCATAAACTATATGATTATCAGTATAATCTTTCAGGAGGGCTCTGTCTTAAGACAACTATTGATTCTCAGTGATTTTTAATAGCTCATCACTGAGCAGGATGTATCCATGAGATGCAGTTCAGTGTACCATGTATGTTACAATTAAGTGACGTTGTAATATTCTTAATCTATATAGCACCCGATTTGTCTTTGAAGATGTGTAGATAGGTGTCTTGATAAACATGCATATTGAGAAATCTGCAGGAAGCTTCTGATAATTGTAATCACCTCTGTGGAGAGCCTTATTTTATGAGTAGTGCAATAGCTGTCCAAGCCAGTAGTTGTGGCTGTCAGGGGTGGCTCATTGCCCCATTGAGGACGTTTGTAAGTCTCCTGTGCAAATTGGACATGAATGGTCAGGTTTTTTTCTTAACTAGGCTTTATGAATTTACAAAAAAATTCAGGGAGTAGTGCTTTTTTTTAAAGAGATGATCAATTGCAATTTTTTTCCAAATAACTTCTTAATATATATTTTATCAGAAGAAGAAACTGATGGAGGCAAAGAAATTGTTAAAGAAATCTTGGAGGATGTGGTCACTTCAGCGGTTAGAGGTAAACGTTATTTGGCTAGGTCTCTCTCTTTCTTCCTGCCTTTTTAAAAAGAACTTCCTCGTTCTTAATTTTTTCTTTAGGATGACACTCTTGGTAAGAATAAGTTAAAACCAGACCTAATTGCCTTTTCACATAAAAGATTCTGTATCAGCCTAACAACTCCCATATCATTAGAGAAAAACTGATTCAGTACTTTAGCAAATTTCTATTTTCTTATTGTTTTCTATTGACTCTCTGAATTAAATTCTTTACAAAATGTTTGGTATGTACTTATGGCAAATATAATTCTTCAGCCTCTTTAGATGAAGAACTTCTAAAGCAAGGTCTGCCTGAATCAAGTAGGATTTTATCTGAGCTGGGAACTGCAGTTCTTGCCTCTCCAAGTGGCAGTCATGAAAATCAGCAACCAAATGGAATTTCAGATGATAGACAGTCTGTCTCCTCCACAGATAATCTGGTAGGGCTCTTAAATATATAATAATTTGAATGTAAAACTCCTAACTTTGGGGAGAAGGGGATTGTTTGAAGATAGGTATCTGGGGCTAGGGTTGGAGAAGACACTGAAATATTTGGAAGGGCAAACCTAGCTCCAAAACCAACAAATGGTCAAAACCTATGGATTTCATTATCAATTTAGCTACTTAGGTTGGTATTTACTACTATGATAAAATAGATGCTGCATTGTTCTATTGAACTATGAATTTGGAGCAAAGTATAACAAAATGTAAAATTTATTTTGAAATATTAGCTTAACAATCTGTTATGCAGTTAATTCTACCTTCTGTCAAACCTTTTAGATGTTTTTTAATTTTACTTTTATTATTTTTATAAGCAACTCAAGGTGGCACATATGCCTAATACTTTTTCCTCCTCCTGTTTTCCCACAACAACTCTGAGATGGGTTGGACTGCGAGTGAGTGACTGGCTCAAAGCCATCCACTGGTTTTCATGCATAAGCTCGGA
The DNA here is from genome assembly GCA_023970755.1 of Azemiops feae. Classification (NCBI taxonomy): domain Eukaryota; kingdom Metazoa; phylum Chordata; class Lepidosauria; order Squamata; family Viperidae; genus Azemiops; species Azemiops feae. Next base: position 145,681 of record JALGBA010000409.1, read on the forward strand.
CTAGAACTCACAGGTTTTGCCCCATCTATTTATTAGCTGTAGCTATAATTTATTAACACATCCATAGAAATTAGTTGTACTTTGTTTTGCTAAGATAGAATTGCATAAAATTTCCTATATTCTTATAATATGATGAATTAGTTACTGTAATGATAAATATACATATTTATTGCTGTGTCAGAGGCAAGCATACATGAACGTGCTGCTTTTTTATAATGCATTTTAACCCACCACAACTGGTTAGATATAATAGATATTTTAATTCAGATGCTTGGATCTTCACCTTAAAAAAATGCATGCTTTTAATAAAAAAATAATAATATTAAAGAACCATAATATTAGAAAATACAATCAAAAAGTGCAACAGGAGTTGAAATGATATGAATATATCTACTGCAGTTGGCACTAAGAAAATATTTGAGAACTGTCAGAAAAATTATGAACAGCTTAGTTGAGCTAACATGTTAAAGTAATTTCTTAATATTAATTGAATATTAGATTCAACAGTAGTAAATACAGGGCTTTTTTTGTCATAGAACGCCCAGAACAGAGTTCCAGCACCTTTTTTGGATGGAACCTTGTAGGGTAGGCAAGGTGGGTTGTATGATGTGTGTGAGTTCCGGCACCTTTTTTTTTTTTTTATATAAAAAAAGCACTGAGTAAATATATTTTTTATATCAACTTTATTTAGAATCTGACTAAAATGGGTTGTAGGCGCAAATGATTCATTTTCAAATTTAATCATTACCTGTCCACTTGAACTGAGAGCCTGTATTTTTACTGGTATTTTATTGGAAAAAATGAGAAGAAATTGTGCAACCATTATTCAAGCTGCACAAATGAGGATGCACAAATACACATAGAGTTACAGGTTCATTCTTGCATAATGTTCAATCTCAAAAAAGTTGTTCTGCCTTTTAATGTTAGAGTATAATCATCACTAAAGAGTTAAACATCTGTCAACATTAGCCATCCTAATTAATTCTTCTGTTGCTTTGATGTTTAGGAAACTGATGTCCCTGGGCCTCAGACAGTTGCAAAGTTCTCCCATATCCTTCAGAAAGATGCCTTTCTTGTGTTCCGGTCATTGTGCAAACTTTCAATGAAACCACTTGGTGATGGGCCTCCAGATCCCAAGTAAAAACTAAAAGAAACTTTATGACTTGTATTTTCTCCATTTGCTAGTACAAATATCAGAGAACAAAATTAATCACAATTTGATTTTACCCGCTTATGTAGGAAAGCTAAAGCATTTTAATAAAAAGAAACATTCTCTTAATAATTTAATTTGCTTTCTGACTGAATCCGCTGTTTTCCAAATGACATATAGTACTAAGATTGTATACACTGTATAATCATCTCAAAATATGAAACTTGCAAAGCTTGCTATCCAAGAACCGAATTTAGGTTCTTGCAAATACCAGTGGGCCAAACAGATGCCTTTGGGCCTATAGACTTATGTGTTTTATTCTCAAGTGTCAGAAAAGAAAATAATGTGTGGATAAGTTATTGAGTTATTGGTATTTCTGCTAGAATAGAAGATGGTTGTGTGCACAAAGAGGAAAAGACAATATTAGAAGAAGCAGAGTAAACGAAAAGGCATGTAGTGAGATTATTTTTACAATATAAATTGCTTTATTTCTTAATTTAGTTAAAACTAAAGTGGAGTCTTGTAAGTTTAAAGTGCCCTTAATCTTTGTGCGTTGCAGACGTCCAATGCTGCAGTGCTGTTCTCAATGGCATGTAATAAAAGAAAAGTTTGTTGTTACTTCTCTTGATATCTATGGTGAAGTGAATTAGAATCTATCCATTTTTAAATATTCAAAAAAATGGGAACAAATTGGTCAAAGGTTTTGAGATTTCAGAATCAGAGTCATCTTTCAGAGTCACATTCCACAAGTAACTTAGCAAAAAAAAAAGGGTTGTTTTTTTTTGTAAAAATAAGTTCTTTTCTTTTTTCCGTTTTCAGATCTCATGAAATGCGCTCTAAAATAGTATCACTTCAGCTGCTGCTTTCGGTTTTGCAAAATGCTGGTCCAGTCTTCAGGACACATGAAATGTTTATAAATGCAATCAAGCAATACCTCTGTGTAGCATTGTCTAAAAATGGAGTGTCATCTGTTCCTGATGTGTTTGAGCTCTCTCTTGCAATCTTCCTTACCCTTCTTTCAAATTTTAAGATTCATTTAAAAATGCAAATTGAGGTAAGAAAGTTTTGTTTTTTTTCCTTTACATTAAGGGATTTATATTCTCTTTTGGTTAACTTTGTACTAAACATCACTGGTTCTGTATATAGTTTATCTCTCAGATGAATGTAATATGTTTCAAAATGTATGTGTATAAAGTCAGCATTTTTTTTTCAAATTTGAATGAGTTTCACAAAGACTGAACAATGCATAAATACACATTTGGAATTATGCTTATACTACAAATGTTTTTGCTGCTTTTTACATGTGTGTTCAACAGGTGTTTTTCAAAGAGATCTTCCTGAATATTTTAGAAACTTCTACCAGCTCTTTTGAGCACAAGTGGATGGTTATTCAGACTCTGACTAGGATTTCTGCAGGTAATTTGTTAATGTCTTAATAAACCTTCCTTTTCTGCTTTCTTAAAAAAATATATAAAGCAATATATGAATCTAAATGTAGGCATATAGAGGATTTTTTCCCAGAATTTCTTGTAATCTTATCCTGGTGTTTGTGTCTAAGCTTTTCCTATAAATAGTTGCATGAAGAAACAAAGGTAGCTGATATATGGGCTTTTGCTGTAATGAATATATTTGCGCCATTTAATCTCCTGATAAGAATGGGTAGGTTATACAGTAGTGGCCAAAATTGTGGAAACCTTTTGGGGAAAGTGTATTTTTGAGGTTTGATGGCTAATAACACCACTTTTTTTTTTGGAGTAGTACCATAAAATTATATATCAATGGAAAGATAATTTAATCAAGAATGTAATGCAACAAAGTTTGTTCAATTATCTGTACTGTATTCTATGAAAAGTTATAGCCAAATAACCAGAAAAAGGAAGCACAGCTTGCTTAGGTTGATATCAGGTAGCTTTCCTTCATCTGATTGTAGCCAATGAGCATGAGTGTTTACAGAGCTAATCAGGTGTCATCTTGTTTTGGCAATGAGCTAATCAGATCACAGTAGGATTCAATTATTGATGTCATGTGTTGAAGCTGAGAGGAGGACATTTGTCAGTGTGTTATGTGATCGCTATCAAATTGGTTGGGGTTTTTTTGTGTTCTTTCATTTAGCGAGCTTGTAAAATGTAATAAAATTAAAGTAATGATGCAAAGAGTTGACTGGTTGCCCAGAAAGCGATGTAAAATAGTATTATTAAGTGAACAAGGCTACAGTTATAAAGAAATTAGAAGAAAAATTGGTGGAAACTTAACCAAAGGTGTCATTTCTACTCTACACTTTTCTCAAAAGGTTTCCACAATTTTGGCCACTACTGTAGATAACTATCCAGTCCAATATTTGTGTTCTCTGGAGATTAACTCCCCCCCACATCCCACTGGCAAATTTTACTAGCAAAATGAAAAACTCAGCAGTACATTTTTTTCTTAACACACTTAGTTCCTTTTTAAAAAAAGAAAAAAAACTAAACTAAAATTTCTTCCTCTAATACAGGCTGAAAATTTCAAACCAACCCTATTTGCTATGCTTCTTGTAGCCTGTTTTCTGTTTACGTCTGTCTTTACATCTGTTCAGGGGTTTTACTTAAGAACTGAAATCAGCCTTTAAACATGGCTAAATAGTACCATATCCAAACTACCATTTAGAAGCAGTCTTACTAAAGGTGCTTTGGATATGAAGGGCAAACAAGGAAACAAAAGGGAGTGTCTGGATTTGCATGAAACATTTCCTCCTTTTGAAAACTCAGGTCCAGGACCTTTTTAAGGTTAGGAAACATTCCAATCCTGATATTATAATGCAAACAATCAGCTCTCATTTTCTTTTATATAATTTCTTGATTACAATGGAAAAATGCCTTGTGATATTGTATTGTTTCTCTAAATCATTGCCAGTCAACTGAATTTCATAAATTATATTTCTGTTTTAGATGCCCAGTGCGTAGTGGACATATATGTTAACTATGACTGTGACTTAAATGCTGCTAATATTTTTGAAAGGCTTGTAAATGATTTATCTAAAATTGCTCAAGGACGTAGTGGACATGAGTTAGGCATGACACCACTGCAGGTAAGATCTTGTGTTTTTTTTAATTCTGAAATTATTCACCATATCAGTAACAGTACCTCCTAAATAAATATATATAGAAGTTTAATATTAATATATATTTGTATTTTTGCTTCTTTGCATTAGTGTATCTCAGTTATTCTATTAACTTGTTTATCATAGATTTTAGGAGCATATTTTCCTTGTAGAGAGATCCAGGCCTGAGTAACTGTTAGCAATAGAAGAGATAGCACTATAATCTACGCATTCTTAAATCATGATTGATTTTATTTTGCATCAATCCATGGTATTTTTGGTGAATTTGCACTGCTCTTCCTTTAAAATGAAGCTAATGACCATTTTCAGTATAGTTGATTGTTCCCCACTTTTTTGCATATAGGAACTAAGTCTAAGGAAGAAAGGTCTTGAATGTTTGGTCTCTATTTTAAAGTGCATGGTTGAATGGAGCAAGGACCTATATGTGAATCCAAATCATCAGGCCAGCATTGGTAAGAAATCCCAAAACGTACTTATAGTTGGTAGTTCAATTTTTCTTGCTTTCCATTTACTAATTAAGTCTAGTTTCTTGATCTTAGGGCTTCACAAAACTAGACTTTTCTGTGGCAATATTTGTAATGCTGTTTGAGAGAGGTGGAAGTAGGATATGCCAGTTTTTCTCTAATTGTGAGAAATAATGAGAAACATTATAAGGATTGAAATTCAACATGTCTGGGGATCAACGCTGTGGAGAAAGCCAAAATGTACTGTTGAATGAAAAATCTTCATCAGGGTCCAGTCTAAGCAGGGAATAAACAAAATAGAGACTGCTTTAGAAAGAAGGTTGTAGTTTATTGAAGAGCAGAACCACAAGACATGAGGCTCTGGAGCAGCTGACCACATGTAGCTGGGAGTGGTGGGTTTTTATACCTTCTTGGGCTTTTGTGTTTGGAATTCCTGTTCTGTGCCATGAACTTTGACCTGAGGTTCAGTGTGCCTTTCTGGTATTCTAAGGGTTAATCCTATTATGTCCCAAAGATCATATCCTGCTTCTCTGGGGCTGGGGCTGATGGCTTACTTCCTGTGTTGGATTTCTTGGGTGAGGGGTTGCTGGTTCTAATTCTATCACTCTGCTATTGTTAGCTATCAGTTTCGCTGCAAGGGATTTCAAAAGATCCTGTCTTGAATGGGCTTCTGCCTGGTAGTATTTGTTCATGAATGGGGCCTCAGACTTTCTGAATGAGATTATCAAATCTGCATTTCTACAGACCTGGCCTCTGCCTGGGGCTATTAAGAAAAACTGGGCCTGCTTTTCTGCCTTTAAGATCCTTTGGGGAAATACAATATTCTGCCTTTCAATATTCCCAAAATATTTCTTTCTCTGGGGGGGTGTTGTTCTCCTATGGTACTTGTATGAGATAACAGGATTCTAGTTCCAATTAACTAGCAACTTTCTGAATTATTAAGTTGGGAACTATAACAGAATTACTCTGTTGAGCGGTCCAAAAATTTTAAAAAAAACAAACAAACATAAGAACATTTATAATGGGGTTTTGCGCAGTAGAGCGCAGCCGAGGGACTGGAGCTCCGTACCCCATGGCTGGCTTCGCCCTGCCAGGGGACCCTAAATGGGTCTAAGTCGCCCCGGAGAGGCGACGAAGAAGGAGGGCCCCCCGTGGATGACAGAAAGACGGCGCTCAATCTGTTTGATCCAGGTGAAGCCCTCAAACCCGACAGGAGAAGGGCTAGCTGCACATCAGTGACTAGCCCAAGCTACCAGCAGCCAAAGTCCAAAAGCACTACTAACTAGAACAACTGTGAACAGCATGCTTGGAACTGGGTGAGAATATCGATCTTCTCTCTCCTAATTTGTAACTGATTTCCTGGAAAAGATCCCCAAGAAGCAAAAAATGCTCCAAAAGTGAGAAGGGAGGGGATCACACCCCCACCCTTCCATAGACGGAAGTGGTGATTTAATTTTTATGGGAGACAGAAATATATTGAAATGAAGTTAATAATACTATAGTCTGGATAAATCTGAAAATTATGAAAAACTGTTAAGATTTCACATCTGAAAAAGTATTGATGAAATTATAAAAAAATAATTCTTCGTCTTAAAAATTGGAAAATGAATAGCTACTGACATCTAGTGGAGGATTAGAGCATAGAACAACAACTACATTGATTCAGAAATTGGCAAGATGCCCAGAAATAAAGAACAACTTGTTCCTTTGAACCTCAGTGACTTCTAGCCAAATAGAGAGCAGCTGGGAACAGAGGAAAGAAAATACACTGGGCCACCTACTACAGATTGAGAACCATATTTGTTTTAAAAACTGCTGACCTTCTGGGATTATAAACACTTACTGAGCGGTGATCTCTAAGCTCAAGAATTGTCTGCAGACAAATAAAAACTTTGACTTTTGGCTAATCTTTTAAGGGGGAATTTACTGCATGGTTAAACATTCTGGATTGCAGTTTTGGCTGGCTGATAATTGTAAGACCCCTGAATAGAAGAACTGTTATAAAATATGCTTTCAGTGGTGCTTTGACAATTGGAAATGCCTTGGATTATAAAAACCATATATAAAGATAAGAACTATATAAGATTTGGTTGCTTGGATTTTAAGATTGGCTGGTTTAACAAGGCTAATCATAGAGACTATGGTACCGGTGAAAGAATATCTGGAGGAGGGAGATAAAATGGATGCTGCATACCTATCTAAAAGTGACAGGAAACCACACCTAATATCTCCTTCTGAAGGCCCCAGCCTGGAATAACAGAGACCTGCAGGAGCAATACTCCAAGGAATGGCAAATATTTTCCAGGAGGAAATGTATGCAATGCTGTGACAGATTCAAATGACAATGGTGTCAAATCATGATGAGATTAAAAACAACTTTGACGATATAAATGAGCACATCTTTAACCTAAACTTACAATTAAAAAACTCTCAGAAAACGATGACAAAGAATGAACAAACAAACCAGATAACACAAACCAGAGGACAGTGACCCAAAGAGCAAAGCTACAGATGAAGAAAACCATAGCTTAATACAAACAAAAGAAAACTTCCAAGATTTTACTATAACAGTGGAAATGGAAAAGATATCTTATTTTTCAGGGCTTCAAAACAAACTTGAAGATAGGAAAGAAGATCTAAAAAAATGGATTATAGAGCAGCCAGGAGAATCATTAAAGTTTGGGAGACAAAAAACGTATGTCTTACTTAACTTGTCTCTTCTATTTCCAACAACATTTACAAAAATACAGGAAGAATCCCCTGACAAGTTGAACACACTGACTTGGGAAGTTACTTGGCAAAAGAAGAAGGCTAGAGTTAGATTCAAGAGATTTGATTCAACTTACCAGATGGAGTACTATATGAACACTTGTTTGAATATGGTTAAAAGAATAGATAAATTATGGATATAAAGGGACCCTACAGTAAGAGGGACAAGTTATACAAGTAGTATAGTATTTTTTGTAATATATGAAATGTAAAAATAATGAGATGGTGTATGTGAATGGAAAGTTTGGATATTTAAAGCTAATTAACTTTGAGAAAATTATAACTGATAAGAATGATTTGAATACAGAGGGGAAATTAAGCTTAAATAAGAATCTTGAAAACAGGACATATAGTGACTTAACAAGATGACTTTTATAAATTGAATGAAACATAAACTGATCAGAAAATATGTTATATGCTGATATTACTGTTATTTGTACAAACACAAGAAAAATGTTTATGTCCAACTTTGTATGTATCGAAAATATTAAGAACTATATTTGTTTAATGTTGACAAAAGGAGAATACTACTGGAAGAAGAGAAGATTAAAGCAATATATCATTAATGAATATATTGATTATGGAACTATAGAATTTAATTATTATTGATTGTTTTTTAAATATATGAACCCAGACAACACGCTGTTTACCAAGCACTAAAGATTGTTATTGTAAAAAATCAATAAAATATATATTTTTAAAAAACATAATGATAAGCGAGTATTTTTCTCCTGGAATTCCCACATATGAAAAGCCAATTCCCCTCCTCTTGATCTATTAGCTCTGTGGACTATTGGGAAATTTGGAGATTGGGAATAGGCTTACATCTTGATTTTTATAGCTCTGATTTAAGCTTGTGCAGTGGTATAAATACATTTCTCTCCGTTGTATGTAGGTTTTGAGGTTCTCTTCTTTTTTATGTGCAGGCCCAGACAAACCTTCAGGCCAAGAAATAGGGGAAGGAAGATGTTTGGAGATTGGGGGACGAAGAAGCAGCGCAAGCTCTTTAGACTCAACAGTATCCTCAGGAATTGGGAGTGTCGGCATCCAGTCTGCTATTGCTGATGATCCAGAACAATTTGAGGTCATCAAGCAACAAAAAGAGATAATTGAACATGGGATTGAACTGTGAGTTGAAATTAATGCTGGAATAGTTTCAAATCAGTCTTTTCCTGATAGATACCTTTTTATTCGCTGCTGTTTTATTTGCTGTGTAAGAAAATGAAGGTATTATCAAGTAAGCTAGAATGAAAAACTAAGTGCACTTCAGATGGTCTCAACTAGCAAATTCATTTTACTGACTGCCCTTTATTTGCATTTGCATTTATAAAATCATTTATGCAAAATTAACAATGACCAAATTTTAAACTCTAAATATACATTTTGAAGAAATGTTTCATCAATATAGTTGTTTTAGTGCATGTATATTTGGATGAAGATTGTTATAAATGATTATAAATGGGAAATGCACTTATGTTTTCTTTAAATCACATACTGTTTCTTTGGATAGATTGTACTGAATACTGAATGCCATTGAACGAATAGCATGTTAAAGTCTGTAGTCCTTTCCTCCTTCTTGTTTGCAAATTATTATTTTTTAACTGATTTCTGCTTTTTGCTGATTCTTGGTACAAAGAAATTATTCCATAAAATCATATAACAAAATGACTTCGGTGAACAGAAAGGCACTTTTGCTTATACAAGGCATCTTTACTGAATTCTTTTGATGTTCTCATTCAGCTGTTTTCCAGTATCTCATCTCATATTATTCCATCCCACAGTTAATTGTTTGCATCTAGCTTTCTATATTTTTCTATATAAATTAGGATTTCAATATTGATATTTAAATGTAGCTGTACTTATAAAATAGGTGGCAGCATCTGATTAACCTTGTTTGGGTTTGGAAGTTAAGTAAGGTTATACGTGGTTGGTAGTTGGATGAGAGACCTCCCTGGGATATTAGGGCTGTAGGCTAGACTTGGAATAGCAAACTCCCTCTGTTTTGCTGCCAAGAAAACTCTGAATGTGTAGGTGAAGTTCTCAATACAGTAATTAAGCTTAGTTTGAAGGATAATTTATATTATGCAGTATTTTTAATTATATAATACATTCTGATCAACTGGGGACAAAATAATGTAGGAAAATTCTTTAATAACATCTGTGCAGTTTGTAGAACCATTTTAATATTAAAGAGTCTGTGCTATGCTACATAACCCATTTTCTAAGTTTTCTAAGTTCACTCAACACTTTGAATCATAAACTCAGATATGTTAGTCTAGATTTCCATGATATGTCAACAAAGGCACAAAAAATAAGTTAAATATGTTGCACATATATCTACGTAACTTCCCTACTTCTGTTAAGCTTGTTGCATGAAGCCAGCCTTGCACCAACAGTACAAGAATCACAGTACAAGCAGTTTACACTTTTTCCTCTGCCTTCTCTATCTTATCTGCACCAAATAGATTTAACAAGAAATCCAAGAGAGGACTACAATATTTGCAAGAGCAGGGAATGCTTGGAGAAACAGCAGAAGACATAGCACAGTTTTTGCATCAAGAAGAGCGCCTGTGTTCTGTAAGGCTAAATCTTACATTAACAAAACCTTGGGTTTCTTCAAATTGCATCTTACATCTTCACGTGATTCTCACAGTTTTTTGTATTTCATGTTATAAAGGAATCTAAATATTAGACTAAATATATAATAGTTGTATTTAGATGCTTCCTCTTACTGGAGCCTAAGAACATTGATGTCCAGTTTGGCAACAAAGTCACACAAACCCTCCATGGAGGTTGTTACTCTGCCATTCACTTACAGAGTCATTGTGAGAAACATGCTGAGCATCTAAAAGATAAAATTGCTCCAATTCACTCCGTATCAGATCCTGGTCTTGATGTAGGGCCACTGAAGACCTGACTTTGTTTCAGGACCTGTGGCCTCCAAGGGCATGGGAGGTCCTATCTCCTGGTTGTTTTAACAATAATGATATCTTCCTTGGGTTTTATGTATTTTAATTTTTGTATCTTTTCTGAGAATTTGTTTTTAATTTGTTTTATGATTGTTCATCATAAAACAAATTGTTGAGATGGGCAGATGGGATTGTTGAGATGGGCAGCCATACAAATTGAATAAATTACATAAAGAATACACATACCTAAGATTTCCTAGAGCTTGTTAAGGAGCTGTCATGTTCTGATTTTATAGTCTTTTTTTATCAGATGCCAATTAAGTTTAAAATGGTGCGACTGTTTACTTAGAAATAATAAAATGCAAATAAAAAGCAGAGGAGACATCCCTGGCCTACACTGTGGCAGATTTACCTACATTCTTTTCCCTTCTTTTGTTTAGCTGTGTTGAGAAGCAGTACCATTAGTAATGCTTGGATGTTGATCTTTCTCCCCCCCCCCCAGAAAGCACATGATGCCTTTCAAATGGTGACTGCTATAGCAATAATAGTCAAATATGGTACTGTTGTATTCTAATTATAATTTATATGTTTTAAAAATGAAGCATTAATAATGCTTTTTCTTCCATTTTGTTTTCCTCATGTTAGAGCCAAGTGGGAGAATTTCTGGGGGATAGTAACAAATTTAACAAGGAGGTGATGTACGCCTACGTAGACCTGCTTGATTTCTGTGGAAAGGACTTTGTCTCTGCTTTACGCATATTTCTGGAAGGATTTCGGTTACCTGGTGAAGCTCAGAAGATTGATAGACTAATGGAAAAATTTGCTGCTAGATATATTGAATGCAATCAAGGGTAACTTGTGATATATGGTGTACTCTGTGTAATAGTTAAGGTGCTGAAAGAGATCAGTAGACAAGGTGTAGATCTACTCATGGAAGCTCTTTGATGACTTTAGATCAGTCACAAGACAGGAAATCTAATGAATAAATACATAGTAAATGTTATAATGCAACTGAGTGCATTTTTAAAGCCTCCATTAAAAGAAAATTGAGGAGATGATTAGCTACGCCAATTGCCTTGCTACTTAGTTTCACAAAGTATTTCTTTTTAAAATATTTCTTTAAAAAAAAAAGCACAAGTTATTTGTCACCTACTCTCAACCTGGCATCCTCCAGATATGGACAGAACAGCAACTCTCAAACTTCTAGCCAACTTGGGTGGTATACTCTCAAGACATTTGGAGGTTTCAAGTTAGAATTTGTTCTATGTGTTTAAAATAAAATAGGCTAAGACTACATTTTTTTCAGTTAGATACATATTTTAAAAGCAGAAATGTTATTCTAGGATGCAAGCCAAACTATAAAAAATGATTTTTCTAGAGGTTTTCTGTTTATATATTGTGGTAGTTCTTTCATATGGTGAATTACTGAGATAGTAGACATTCAGAATTATCAAGTTCCTGTTTTTCTGTGCTGAAATTGGTAGAAAATCTGGAAAAACCTCTAGTTACAGATAAATAAACAGTTCCTACTTTTCTGTTTGAATGACATTTTTAAAATGATTGTTTTCAATAAGAATCATTTTGTATATACGAAGAGGGTAACAGAGACAAAGATGTAATATTCTAAAATCTTGCTTTTTTTCCTTTTCTTTCCAGCCAAACTCTCTTTGCCAGTGCCGATACTGCTTATGTTTTAGCATATTCTATTATAATGCTGACAACAGACCTGCATAGTCCTCAGGTAAACATGTAAAGAAAGATTTTGCCAGACAGGTACGGTTGAATTTCTAGGAATTTAAAATTTTCTCTTTACTGATGTTTGAATTTAACAGGTAAAGAATAAGATGACAAAAGAACAATACATTAAAATGAACCGTGGGATCAATGACAGCAAAGATCTTCCAGAGGAATATTTGTCTACTATCTATGATGAAATAGAAGGAAAGAAAATTGCAATGAAGGACACAAAAGAATATGCAATCACTACCAAATCTACTAAACCAAGTATGACTTTTTCTCTAAAAAATACGTAGCCTTTTTTAGCATACCATTACTTTGTGGATTAAGCAATTAAACTTTTGTGAGTACAGTGTTAGCCAAATCTTCATTTGTTACATTGGACCAATATATTTTGCAGCCACTCTTACCTCCCAGACTGGTATTGTAAAATAAATATCTACTAAAACTTGTTGGATGAAGAATGTTTATAATATTTAAAATCATGCATTTAAAAACTTGAATCTAATCTGGCCGTGGCATGCAATAGCAGCCTCTTCTTTTACCTGATCCCCTGGCATTGCTTGGAGACTCCCTCCCCTTCTACCTGCCACCTCTTCTAGCCTGGACAGTTGATCCCCAGGATAGGAAAGGGAACAGGCAGGGGATTAGGGATGAATTTTAGCAGATGGCTAGATCCTTCCTTCCACATCACAAATCTTGGATTATCACTTAAGAGATGTCTGGAAGTTTTGAGAATGAGATTATTTCAAAGTGGAGGTTGCTACTGCTACCCTTCTGTTTGACCAGGCACGGTATCTGATAATAGAGAGTGATAATCCAGAATGAGTCAACCCTAATAAAATAACAGCAATGGAAGCCAATACTAAAGATTGTAGGAGTTCCAAGGAGCACTTTGGGCCTGTTTGTAATAGAAGAATAACTTTTAACAATAAGTTACTGATTGTAACTTATCTTTGGAGTGTATTGGTTATTTTATTGCTTACAGGTGGTCCTTGACTTAAAGTCTGAAATGGTATAGGACAGACATGTCAAACTCGCGACGTCACGTGACGTCGCGGAACGTATCGGGACAGTTTTGCCATTGCCGGCAATGGGGTGGGCGTGGCTGCCGCGTGGTGCGTCCGGCCCGTGGGCCGGCAGTTTGACACCCCTGGTATAGGATCTCCTACTTGAGCAAGAGGTTGGACTGCAAGACCTCCAAGGTCCCTTCCAGCTCTATTCTGATTGATTTATGATCATAATTGAGTTCAAAATTTCTGTTTCTAAGTGAGATATTTGTTAAGTGAGTTGCTCCATTTTACAATCTTTTTTGCCAAAGTTGTTAAGTGAATAACTGCAGTTGTTAAGTTAGTAACATGGTTGTTAAGTGAATCTGGCTTCTCCATTGACTTGACTTGTCAGAAGGTCGCAAAAGATGATCACATGACACCAGGACACTGCAACCGTCATAAATATGAGTCAGTTGCCAAGTAGCTGAATTTTGATCACATGACCATGTTGATGCTGCATTGGTCGTAAGTGTGAAAAACGGTTATAAGTCACTTTTTTCACTGCAGTTGTAACTTCGAATGGTCATTAAACTAACTGTTGTAAGTCAAGGACTACCTGTATTGGGTAGTTGGGTTTTTTTGGAAATGTAGAAAGTATATCTTTTCTTAAAGTCTATATCCTGCTTGTTTAGAATTGTGTGTGTGTGTGTGTGAATGTTTAAAAACACATTTGGGTAACAAGATATTTTTTAGGTGTAGCCACTGAGAAGCAGCGACGGTTGTTATACAATCTAGAAATGGAACAAATGGCAAAGACTGCTAAAGCCCTTATGGAGGCAGTAAGCCATGCAAAGGCACCCTTTACTAGTGCAACCCATCTGGATCATGTCAGACCTATGTTCAAAGTATGTATGCAATTAAACTTAAAGATATTTAACATTGTTTTCAAATATGTCAAATGTAAAACTGAAATTATAAGTGTGTTTAATAAATGGGATATTTGGAATATGCAGTGACATATCATGAGTGTAAAAGACAGGCTGGAAATAATGGAGGAAAGAGGATGTATATTAGATTTTGCTATAGACAAATTTTAAAAAGATATTTCAAAACTTACTTTATTTCTTGGTTTAGTGTTAAAGTTAGCAGTCACTTTTGTCTTTATATTAGATTGCTCTTTGGCACAAGATGCATTTACATGATAATAAATTTAAAGCTATTTCTTTTTCTCTACCTCTTCAATGTTAGCTTGTATGGACTCCATTACTTGCTGCTTATAGTGTTGGTCTTCAGAACTGTGATGATACTGAAGTGGCCTCATTGTGCTTAGAAGGAATACGATGTGCTATCCGAATAGCCTCCATTTTTGGCATGCAGGTTGGTATACTGTTATCTTATGCAATACATACTATATACCAGTGGTGGCGAACCTATGGCATGGGTGCCAGAGGCGGCACTCAGAGCCCTCTCTGTGGGCACGCGTACCATCGCCCCAGTCCTAGGCCTTCAGCTGGGTTTTATAAAACCTTTTCGCTTTAGGCCTCCACCGCCATGTGCAAAAAAAAAAAAAGGTTCAATCAATCAATCAATTTCAACTTCTCGCGGGGAAAAAAAAAGATCTTGCAAAGTTGGAATTGATTGATTGAACTTTTTAGTCCCACCCAGTCTGCCATTACCACTGCAGCCACGCTCACCCAATGGGCCACGCCCACCCAATGGGCCACGCCCACCCGGCACTCGACGATGCATAAGTGGGTTTTGGGTTGCAGTTTGGGCAGTCTCTAAAAGGTTTGCCATCACTGCTATATACAATGTTAAATGCAGAGTAGCAGCATTCTGAAATTATCAATTATTTCTTAGCCTTGGTCTAAAGTTGTGTACACATCTAGCAGTTATAGGATGTGCCTGATATGCCAAAATCCCAAATTAAGTCTTTGGCTTCTCTCTGGAGTCTTGGAGAACTATTACCTGTCACTGGATATGGTTTATGGCAGGTTCCTCTTTAATTCTCTCAATTCAAATACTTATTCCTGTTTCATATTCACCCATTCACATCTGCATATCAGGCTTCCATTTTAACTAGCCTTATATAACTTTGTCAGCCCATAGTATCTCTTTTGAGGATTTTTTTTTATTACAATGGCTTATTTCAACTTTTGTTTTTTATATTTTAGCTTGAACGAGATGCTTATGTTCAGGCACTTGCTCGCTTTTCCTTGTTGACTGCCAGCTCCAGCATCACAGAAATGAAGCAGAAGAACATAGATACAATTAAAACACTTATTACAGTGGCACACACTGATGGCAATTATCTGGGAAATTCCTGGCATGAGGTAAATAACCACCATTTGCAACATTTTTTTGCCAGTTTCCAATGTTTATCTCTGATTCCTGGCAAAAAAACTCCCACTGAGGAAAATTGATTTGCTTAACTACCATCATATTTGTTTAACAACAACTGCAAAAAATCATTTCCAATTTCATTGACTTACGATTGCGATTCCAAGCTCATTTATGGTCATAAGTCAAGGACTACCCGTAAGATGCTATTTATCAACCTAAAGCTGAGGAGTTGTCAGAGGAAGCATGTGGTAGACCCCATCAGTTGGGGAATTCCAGGAGGAGAAGTGCCTTCTCTGCCATAGCTCCTGCCCTTTGGAACATCTTCCCTCCTGAGGTGAGATTTGCTCCCATCCTCCCAACTTTTTTAAGGGCCTGAAGACTTGGCTCTGCCTATTAGTTTGGGGCCCAATGGGGGAATATCACACTGGAGGTGATTGATGGGCCAATAGCAGATCTCACCTCCCCCCATACATTCTGTGCCCTCCCTCCCCATCTGTCAGAGATGGGCAGCAAACAAATTTAATTAATAATAATAACACCAACAACCCGACAACAACAGTCCTTTGGTCAAGGGACTACATTTCAGATTATTTTGTCATTAATGGCCATAGCTAGCAATATCATTATGTCCGTAAAATAGATGGGCAAATATGCTTCCGCCTATTTTGGGAGAGTGGGGACGAAGCCTTAAGAGACAAAGTGGGTACCATAAGTCTATGGTTGTTATAACACCAAAAATAGGGAAGATGAAGCCAAATTTGGAAACTATATAACACACTTAAAATATTGTTTATATAGAGAGAGCTATTCTTCAGTGAAGATTGGAACAAAAAGGGAAGCCTTTGCCTATATGGAGTTTACCCTAGATTTTGGAAGTACTTCATTTAGAAAGTTTGTTGTTACTGGATTTGATACTGAATTTGCTTTCATTAGATTCTAAAATGCATCAGCCAGTTGGAGTTAGCACAGCTGATAGGAACTGGAGTTAAAACACGCTATCTGTCTGGGTCTGGTCGTGAAAGGGAAGGGAGTCTCAAAGGTTTCACATCCGGAGGAGAAGATTTCATGGGACTTGGACTGGGTGAGAATTTGACTCCCTTATACCTATAATTATACTATTTCCATCACAACATTTTGTCACTGTAGTAAATGCTCAGTTTTATTATTTCTGATGGCCCTAGCTATTTTAACCTTGCATGAATGCTTTTTAATGTAATTTATGATAATAAAAATAAGAAACTGAACAAACCCTATAAATCACTTTTCATCATAACTTCAGTCATGTTGTCATTCTATGAGCCCCCTTAGCTTCTGAATCACATGTAATATAGTAAAATGATCACCTCAGTCTGCCAGTTTTGTAATTCTTTCAAATTCTTATCTATATGTTATTGAATCACAGTGAAATAGCCCTTATAATGGATCCTAATAGTGACTTATATTTTATATATAACAACTTAATTTTGGTGTTTTCCTAATAAGGTAACTTTGTTGGTGGAAGTGCTGATAGAAGACAAATAGCCAGCATTCAGGAATCTGTAGGAGAAACCAGTTCTCAAAGTGTGGTGGTAGCAGTGGACAGGTATAGTATTGCTTCTGTATGAAGTATGATAAATTATTTCAGTAGGATGTAACATTCATTTTGGGATTCATATACTAATTTAAATACTTTTCAAATAAATAAATCAGTTATATCACAATTTGGTTAGATTTCAATCAAAAAATGAGAATTAACATTGGAAAAAATGCCATGGTTGTTGTTGGGTCTTTTCTTTCTCCAACACAAAATGCCATATAATACTTTAAAGTTATAGTTGTCCTGAAATCTGAAAATAGGTAGTTCTCAACTTAAAAAAGTTTGTTTAGTGAACATTCAAAGTTAACAACGGTATTGAAAAAGCAACATACTACCATTTTTCACAAAACTGTGGCAAGAAAGATTGTAAATTGGAGTAAAACTCACTAAATAACTGTCTCGCTTAGCAACAGAAATTTTGGGCTTAATTGTGGTCATAAGTCGAGGACTACCTGTACTATATAGAAAATTTGTTTCTTCAAAATCAAATACAGTATTGTAGCATGATCACGCCTTAATATTCTGTATGTTGAGGATTAATACTGCTTCTCTGTTTTTCATAGGATATTCACTGGTTCAACTAGATTAGACGGAAATGCAATAGGTATGTTGAAAAATATCTCCTGAAATGAAAAATAACTGTATCAGACATTATTATATTTAACATGTCTTATTTCTTAAACTTTTAGTTGATTTTGTTCGATGGTTGTGTGCTGTTTCCATGGATGAACTGGCTTCCCCTCACCATCCCCGGATGTTCAGCTTGCAGAAAATAGTTGAAATCTCCTATTATAACATGAATAGAATTAGACTGCAGTGGTCCAGGATATGGCATGTAATTGGAGATCATTTTAACAAGGTATTTTAAATTTTAAACACTGCAAAACTTCTTTGATACAATTTAGATATGAAAATTAATTTCCATGTAGTTGTTTCGACTTAAGACTTATAAAGTTCTAGTGGCAAGTTTTGTACCAGATGGAATATTGACTTACATTATAAAATCTTGACATGGAATCATCATAGTGTACTCTGTACTGCTCATACATGGATTATGACAGAAAATGTCAATTTGGCACCATTTGCAAGGACTCGGGTCTCTCAACCTGGGGACTGTATGTAGCAGATAGGCAAAATTACACATTATTGGTATAAATATCCAATATCTATTGCCTGTAATTTTATTCTAAACTTTCTTGAGATATTTAAAACAGGAAAGTGTATATAAAATGTATTTAAATAAAATGCATTTGTTTTCTGAAATAACCCTAATATAGTAATTCATAATTTTGGATTTCATAAGGTGATGAATAATTGTTATGAAGATGTTTGCTCTTCAAGTAGAGCGACAAAAGAGTTTAATGTGCTAAAAGCTTTTAAATGTATGGAAAATTCACTTTTATAGCATGTAAAAATATACATGACATACAAATATTTCCATAATTACAGTTACAGGTTTAAATAATTTTTTTGTTCCTTGATGATTTTGGCCTATTTTCTATATATAGATTTATTTATTTATTTATTTATTCTATGTGTTTTTGCCTTAAGACACTAATATTTTTAAGATTACTTAGGCTCGAATTACTTAGGTTTCATATGCTTGTACCTGATTAGAATAGAGTAAATCATAAGTGAACAGAATTTCCTGAAAAGATACAAGTTTAAGATTAGGATAATCCTTTTTGGAGAACTCCAACTCTGGACTTACTGCGATTATGTCTGTTGCCTAAAGTCAAAGACAGTTACAACAGATGGAAGCATTGGATTTCAGTAGTCTGGTTTATCTGGGATTATTCTTCTTTAAGGGAATTCCTATTTTTCTCATTTATAGGTTGGCTGCAATCCCAATGAAGATGTGGCAATTTTTGCAGTTGATTCTTTGAGGCAACTGTCAATGAAGTTTCTTGAAAAGGGGGAGTTAGCCAATTTCCGATTTCAGAAAGACTTTTTGAGGCCTTTTGAGCATATCATGAAGAAAAACAGGTCTGTTATGCGTCTTGAAATGTAAATGGTTTCTTCTGCTTATCTAGTATTTATAAATGCTGTGCAGAAAAAGTTCTCTAATAAAGTAATATTTTCCCTTTAGATCCCCAACTATTCGGGACATGGTAATACGTTGTATTGCTCAGATGGTGAACTCTCAAGCTGCTAATATTCGCTCAGGGTGGAAAAATATCTTTGCAGTATTTCATCAAGCAGCATCTGATCATGATGGGAATATTGTGGAGTTGGCATTCCAGACAACAGCACACATAGTTAGTAAGTGTTATGGAAACTAATATCCCAAAAGAAATCAATAATGACCATCTTTATATAGTAGAAATAATAAAATTTGAAATATTCTGTTTTCTTGCTTATGCTACACATGTATTTCTCATTTCTCTTTACAATATAAAAATGAGTGTGGGCTGGGTGCCAGTTCTCTTCAGACTGTTCAGATTACTCTACAAGAAAATTCACTGACAAAAGTATGGTTACATTTGCAGTGAAACTAATGTATTACTAGAGGTCACTGAGTTGTGACCTCTAGTACAGGGCTTTTCAACCTTTTTACCGATTGTACCACTTTTAGGATATGGCAATATTCGAGTACCACCTAGCAAGGTGTCAAAAACTTGGTGACAAAAACAAAAACCTGTTCAAAGTTGCAATTGCACTGAAATGACTTATGACCATTTTTCACACTTATGACCATTGCAGCAACAGGGTCATGTGATTTATATTTGGATGCTTGGCAACTGATTCATATTTATGATGGTCACAGTGTCCCAGGGTCATGTGATCCCCTTCTGCAACCTTTTGACAAGCAAAGTCAATGGCAGAGCTGCTGGTGGCCAAGTGCTAAGGCGGGACTTCCTTCCCTCCCTCCCTTCCCTGCCTCCCTTTTTCTCATTCCCATCTCCTTCTGAAGGAAGAATTTGAAACCCCCCCCCCCCCAATATTTTCCCTCTTCCATATATTGATCAAACAAGGAAAGGCCTCCAGAGACAGAAAAGACAAGCTGCTGAGTGAACTAGCTTAAAAAGGCACTTCCCCTTTAAGAATTAGCTACTGGCTAGAAAGGAAAGTAAGGAGCCCAGCCGGCACTTAAGGAAGAAAAAAAAATGTAAGTAAGGCAGCCTCCCCAAATGGCTCCATTCATAAGTAAAATCTGCAGCTCCAGAGGACTCTCTCACTGTAAGTCTTTGCCTGTGCTGGCTCTTTCCCTCCCCCACTACACTTGGCTAGGCAGGGCTGCGTACCACCTGCCACTCATTAATGTACCACAAGTGGTACGTGTACCACAGGTTGAAAAGCCCTGCTCTAGTATACCTGTTTACTTGCTGGGCCATGTAAATATAATTGATTACAACTATAAGTTGTAAGTTAGGCAAGCTTGGTATAGCTGGTCAGCTTTCAGTACTGCAATTCTTTGACTTTTTATTATTATATCAAAGATCAAATGTTTCTTTCTAATTCACATGGTTTCCTTGGGCATCAGCTACCCAAGATATCCAATAGTAATGTAATTTTTTAAATGGTGGCTTGTTTTTCCTTTTATTTTCTTCTACAGCTACTATCTTTCAACAGCATTTTCCTGCAGCCATAGATTCATTCCAGGATGCTGTAAAGTGTTTATCAGAGTTTGCCTGCAATGCCGCCTTTCCGGATACCAGTATGGAAGCAATTAGACTTATTCGTTACTGTGCAAAATATGTTTCTGAAAGACCACAGGTATTTCTTTTAATTTGTATTTCCCTGGATTTTTAAACTCCAAATTAATATTTCAAGAGAGCTTTTAGAAATTTCCATATTAGACCAGCATTTACTGGTTTTTCCTTTTAAAACTGAAACTCGCCATTATTGACTTTAAACTTATGTACAATTCTGCCTGGAGAGTATAAATATCCTGATTTATCAACCTATTCTTTTAGTGTAATATATTTTCAAATACAATTTAAGAAGGCTTAAATCTCCTATCCTACTTAATTTCAAATATATTTATAAATAAATATATTTATAAATAAATAAACAGGTTAAACTGAAACATGTTTCAGTTTAAATTTTGTGTTACCAGGAAACATGTGAATTTCTTGTAAGGTGTAGATTTATATCTGTTTAAAACATGTTTAAAACATTTTCTGCTTTTATTTACCTTCATTTATCAATTTTGCAGCAAGATCTGATTAAATGGTACTGTATTTGTACTAATTTACCAGCTCTCATCTGTTCACAGGTTTTGAGAGAATATACAAGTGATGACATGAATGTAGCACCTGGAGACAGGGTTTGGGTTAGAGGATGGTTCCCTATTTTGTTCGAGCTTTCTTGTATCATCAATCGATGCAAGCTAGATGTGCGGACAAGGTAATGAAGTGATGTGATTATAATTGCTAGTAAAACATATTTTTAAAACATTTTAAGGTTTAGATATGCAGGGTATTGAGAGTAAATTACATTGTTACTTTTTCTCTTTTTTTGCTAATGTTTTTAACCATTTCTGATGGCTGTTTTTCTCACATTGTAGGGGACTAACAGTTATGTTTGAAATCATGAAGAGCTATGGCCAAACCTTTGAAAAGCACTGGTGGCAAGATCTATTTCGAATTGTATTTAGAATATTTGACAACATGAAGCTTCCAGAGCTTCAAACAGAGGTATTGAAAGCAATGTTATATTATCTAATTAGGTTTAGAATGCTTTAAAAAGTTATATAAAACAAGAATAACAGCCAAATACATTTCTGGTGGTTTGAGAAAAGAAAAGCTTTAAAATTAAAACTTTCAATCTGGTATTTTCCCTGTATGTTAAAGTTTAATTGCCACAATCCCCAGTTACCCCAGTTCCAAAATTCAGAATTACGAGAGTTGTATTCCAAAATGTCTGGAAGGCAACTGGTTGGAACAAGCTAAGTTATAAAGCTTTTTTAATGAATAAATCTAACAAACAAAATGGAGACTAACTCCCCCACGTCTCTTTATCTTTTAGATAGGACCAAGATCAAATCCAGTTCATCTCTTTGCCTAATCCCATCAGACCAAAATTGACCCTCCCTACCTCAGACAAAGCCCCACTGCATTCCCATCTAAACCATTTTGCCTAATAATAGAACTGACTCCAGATACACTGACAAGGGCCGGCCTAGTTTCCCCAATCTGGTCAGCCAATCGAATTCCCAAGATTTCCAACCTTTTTCATTGTTCAGAGTCCCTCTTTCTTGTAAAGGAGCCATCTAATAAACATAGTGCTTTATGTTGTGCTGTTTCTTCAGAATGAATGAATCCCCAACACTTAGTTTGACATTGTATGTGAAAGGATCTAGTGATGGTTTTCACTCTTTAGTTCTTGAATCTTTGTGAAGTTGAAAAGGAATATCAGGCACTCCGTTTTTCAGTTGGCCCTCCATTTATCATTTACCTGGCAATATATAACAGTTCGTATAGTCAAGGCCATGGTTTTCCCAGTTGCAATGTATGGCTGTGAAAGTTGGACTATAAGAAAGGCTGAGCACCAAAGAATTGAGGCCTTTGAACTATGGTGCTGGAGAAGACTCTTGCGAGTCCCCTGGACTGCAAGTCGATCAAACTAGTCAGTCCTAGAGGAGATCAACCCTGACTGCTCTTTAGAAGGCCAGATCCTGAAGTTGAAACTCAAATACTTTGGCCACCTAATGAGAAGGAAGGACTCACTGGAGAAGAGCCTAATGCTGGGAAAGATTGAGGGCAATAGAAGAAGGGGACGACAGAGAATGAGGTGGCTGGATGGAGTCACTGAAGCAGTAGGAGTGAGCTTAAGTGGATTCCAGAAGATGGTAGAGGACAGGAAGACCTGGAGGAATGTTGTCCATGGGGTCACGATGGGTCGGACATGACTTTGCAACTAACAACAACAACATATATCAGCTCCTGGTGTTTCCTTTGCTATTTTTTTTTTAAAAAAAGAATAAGACCTTAGAATTTTGCAGTCTAAGTGTTGATATAAGAATAGGTGAATCTGTAAACAAGAGTGAACTCAATATTTTTGTTAAAGTGATTATTACATAATCAAAACCCTTCCTTGATTCTTCTCTCCATAGAAGTCTGAATGGATGACTACTACCTGTAATCATGCACTTTATGCAATCTGTGATGTATTTACCCAGTTCTATGAAGCTCTGAATGAAATTCTTCTTGCAGACATATTTACACAGTTACACTGGTGTGTAAAACAAGGTAGCTTATTTACATATGTGTCACTTTATTCTGAATAAATATTTTTGGAGCAGTTGTGTGTGCAATTAATCTTCCTCTTTTTCCCTCAATACTTCTATGCATTTCTAAAATGGATGAGTCTGAAAAAAAATCTTATTTTTTGAAAAACAAATTACAGTGAAAAAGAATAATATAAGTTTTCTGTTTCACTAATGCTGCATTTGTGGTATTGTATTGATAACAGTATCTCTTCATTATTGCTTCTTTAAAATATTCTTTTTGCATAGCATTGTTCTTTCAGTAATCTGGGAGATGGTTTTAAATGCTATGCCATTTGTTACATATTGCACTTGTTCTTTTAAATAATTTTTACAAATGTTATATAATGGCTGGGTAACATCAACCTTTTTTTGTTTGCAATCAAGCTGCAGAATTAAATTCTTTTTTGAAAAATGAACTCATAACCACTTTATATATACTTTAAAGCCAGATTCAGATAACAAGTTTTGCAGATTTTAAAAAGAATAAACCTGTTTCGTACAATGAAAAGAAAAAAGGAATGGTTTTTTCAGTATTACTACATTCCATTTTCTCCTTTAAGGGAAAAAAAATATTGTGAGCAATTTTTTTGCCTCTTCTTCTATGTTCAATATGAGACAATGGGTTATTAACATTCCTAGTCTCACACCAAGAAATACATGCATCTTTTGGTTTAGATTTTCTATATCACAGGATCGCCAACATGATTGCCAACATCCGATAACGGATATGGCAGAAGAAGAAGAAGAAGATATCACAGCATTGCTGGCGTGCAAACATATTTTGGTGCAAAAATCATAGCAGCTTTCTGTAAAGCTATTATCAGATTTGGAATAGTACAGGTTTTTTTCTTTTGTTCCTTGAAACAGTTTATCATCTTATTTCTAGCATTAGCCATGGTTTTCTTCTTTTATATTTATAGTTTTGGGGTACAGGTGTGTGTGTGGAATGGATTTATGCAACCAAGCTTGGTTCTTGTTTGGGTTCTTTAAAAAAAGTATCTTTGAAATCATTGAAGTCTCTGAGTAGTTTGTTCCATTAATTTCAATGGAAAGTAAATATAGCTTTTTTTAGTTTTAAAATGAACTTTGGATTCTGTTTTTCAGGGAACTCAATAATTAGTAATCACCACAATTCTGTATTAGTATAACTATATGAAGAACAGTGGGTAATCAAATGGTTGGGAACTGTTTTGGAGGGGAAAGATAGTGGTGTCAATCTCTCAATATCAACTTATTTTCAGTTTTGCAATAGGCTTATCATTTATACTAGGAACTATCTCACAGGACAATTAGTTATCAACTCAAGCTATAGAAGTCTCTGATGTTATCATCATAAATGTTCTTGCTTTCATCTGTGATTTAATTTTTCTATAGACAATGAACAGTTGGCTCGATCAGGTACGAACTGCTTAGAAAGTCTGGTAATATTAAATGGGCAAAAATTCAGTCCTGAAGTATGGGACCAAACCTGCAATTGTATGCTAGAGATCTTCAAAACTACCATTCCTCATGTGTGAGTGTACAATATATCATTAACATAGATTATGCCAATTTTTAGATCCAGCAGTATATCTGATTTAAGCATTTCTTTCCTAAAGTTTGCTGACATGGAGGCCAGCAGGAATGGAAGATGATTCATCGGAAAAACACCTGGTACGTGCTTCAGTTTTTTACCTAGTAAAGATACACAAGACAGCTTCAAGTTTATTGACATTTAACATGGAAATAAAAATTACAAGACTATGCATTGTTATGTTTCTAAGAATCTGTATTTCAGGATATTAATCACATAAACCAGGGAAAAATGCCAAGGAGCAGCTATAGTATAATTTTATTGTGAAATGTCTGAAGAATATAAACTGTTTTGAAACTGAAATTTGTGACTAAGATGTAAAAGAAATTAACAGAGTATATTTTTTATTAGGAGGTGGACCTGGATCGCCAGTCTTTAAGTAGCAAAAATGCTTCAGAAAGGGGACAGAGCCAGTTTTCAAATCCCACAGATGACAGCTGGAAAGGAGGTCCTTATTCAAGTAAGTTTGCATCTCATTGATGCGTACATTTTCATTCCAGTCCTTTGGGAAATAAGTCTTCAGTGCAAATTAAGAAGTGCAACTATGTTTGCAGCAACAACTATATCCAATTTTTGGTACATTAAGATACTGTTGTTGCTTCCTTAGTCTCATATTTGATTTTATAATATAAAGGGTCGGAGAAACAATTATGGCAATTTACCACAAATTATTTTATTCGCTATGATTCTGCCTGCCCTGTAAGTGCTTTGAGGAAGCACTTGCTTAAGGTCCTGCCAGTGCAATATGTAGGGCTTCCCTGTGGCTAACCTCATATCTTGGAACATGCTGTCTAGAGAAATAAGATAAGCCTCTGAAAATTCTTCTTTTAAAGTAAATGTTTGATCTGAGATCATGGTCTCTCATGATTTTTCCTACATTATGTTGGTTTGAAGGCTCAGAGTTTTACTTTGGATTATTTTATGCTTTAGTGTTAACTGCCCAAAGTTATTTGATTGGTGTAGTATAAAGATTGTTTCATTCAGTAATGAAATAAATAATACAAGGTATTCTCTACATCATCTTGGCTGAAAAAAAATTTAGAACAGTTTTTCAAAATCAAATTATGCTGGTTGATTCTTTCAGCCATTTGATTGGTTAATTTAATCCCTAAGTTTAAAAGGCCGTATAGTAATAACCAAGTTTAGTTTTTTACATGTACAGGTGATATAATTCTATCCTGGGTTTATTTTTAAGATATATTAAGAAAATGGTGTGGAAACTATTTAGAGATAATAATCATTTTCATTTAACAACACAGTAGTAGAAGAAAATCATATGTGCCTGAATCTCTAAAAACAAATGAATAGTGTGCACTAACTTAGAAATCTTGTTAAAAAATATTAAGGCTTTGAAGTATGAAAATTATGTTCTTTTTAGAGTAAAATCTAAATACGATGTATTATTTTAGACCAGAAACTCTTTGCCAGCCTCCTCATAAAATGTGTGGTCCAGCTGGAATTGATTCAGACAATTGACAATATAGTATTTTACCCAGCAACAAGTAAGAAAGAAGATGCTGAACACATGGCTGCTGCTCAGGTAAGACATCTGCTTCTTTGATTTACAGAGCATTCTCTGCTCTCATTGTGCAGATGTGGGATTCAGTGATCAAAATATCAATCTATTCAAATATATTTGAATTAAGATCAAAACTAGGGTCTGCTCTATTGAAGCTTTTCTGGAAATTATGTAATGCTCTTTAAAGTTTAAACCCTTGTAACCTGTGTCCTTAACTAATATTTCCTATCCCTGGATTTCCTCTTTAGAGGGACACACTAGATACAGATATACACATTGACACTGAAGACCAGGGAATGTACAAATTCATGTCTTCCCAACATCTGTTCAAGTTACTGGATTGTCTGCAAGAGTCGCATTCATTTTCAAAAGCTTTCAACTCAAATTATGAACAAAGGACCGTCCTATGGAGGGCAGGTAAACGTAAAATACGGTGGAAGATTTTAGAAAATTATTGTAACTATTATACTGGTTTAAACTGCAATCTAAAGTGACTACTGGCATGGAATTATTAATGTATAATATTATCATATAATGTAACATACATGAGAGATGATCTTATTTACTGTTCAGATGTACAGATAATTTCAAGTTACAGTTTTAAGGATATTGAGCAGTATGTCATTACTTTTCAGGATTCAAGGGTAAATCAAAGCCCAACCTTTTAAAACAAGAGACCAGCAGTTTGGCTTGTTGTCTCAGAATTCTCTTCCGAATGTATGTTGATGAAAACCGCAGAGATTCCTGGGAAGCCATACAAGAGAGGCTCCTGAAGTAAGCTTGTGTTTCTAGATTTCAAAGTAATATTGAGATGGACAATTTCAACACAATTTCTGCAGGATTTCAGGGACCATATAGAATTTTTCTGTTGAATCATTTTAAATTGGGGAGCTTAAACAAAGCATGCAAAGGAAAACTTGTTCAGATTCGAGCCTTCATTAAGAGCAACTGGGAAATTTTTATGTGAAAACAATCTGATATAGGTACCCCATGATTTTTTTTTAAACTTTAAATATTCATTGGAGCTGCCATAAAATTTCCTAATCATGAAAAGTGCTATTCTGACAAATTGTTACTATGTCCGAGTTGGAATGTTCTGAGCATTTTGTCCAGTCCTTTTTATTACATATTTTACTTTTTCTTTCTATATAAAAAGTTTTATTAGTTTATAGTATACGATACAATGAACATACAAAAGTAAATAGCAGAAAAGAAGGGGAAGGGAAAAGAGAATAGAGAAGTGAGGTAGGGAAGAGATTGACTTCCGACTTCCTTTGGTGCAGCAAAGTAAAGTATCAACTTCAAACCTCAACTTTTTACTTTTACAAAATAATATAAGCTAGCCATTTCGATAACATCAAGTCTATCTAATTGGTAAAAGGCAAAATCAAATTTCATTTTTTTCAACCTCACGCACAAATTCTAGAAGCGGTTTCCATGTGGCAGTAAAAATGTTCATATTCTTTTCTTTAATCAGTACAGTCAGTTTAGCCATCTCTGCTAGCTCCATCAGCTTTTGTAACCATTCCTCCATTGTGGGAATCAATGTAGTCCTCCATTTCTGAGCGTAATCTTGCTGCTGTCAACATATATAACATCAAAGTTCCATATTATTTTTTCCAGATCTTTGTCCATTAGCCCCAAGAGAAAAGGCTCTGGTTTTCTTTCTATATTCCCTTTAAGAATTTTCTGTATTAACATTTGAACCCTACTTCAATATTTTCTTGCTTTATCACACGTCCATCATAAATGGCAAAAAGTCCCTTCTTTATCTTTACATTTCCAACGTTCATTTGAAATACATTTATACATTTTTGATAACTTGTCTGGTGTTAAATACCAACGGTACATCGTCTTGTAAAAATTTACTTTTAAATTATAATTTAATGTCAATTTTAATCCTTTATTCCACATATTTTCCAATTGTTCGAGCATTATATTGTACCCAAAATTCCTTGCCCACTGAATCATACAATGTTTTACTTGTTCATTTTCCAGATTTAAATTCAATAACATTTTATAAACTTTAGCAATAATATGTTCAAAATCACCGCACATTAGGTTTCCAGTTCACGTTTAACAAAATTAAACCCATGATTCTTTTTATCTAACTTAAATCTTCTTTCAATTGCATATATGTAAACCAGTGGCAAACATGACCTTCTGATTTTATTTTTATTTTTCTATTGACAGACCAACTTTTGTTAAGTAGATAATCATTATCCTCAATATCTATGTATTTCTTGATAACATCTGCTTTCCACTGGTTTACTAATAGTTTACAGATAATCCTTGACTTGCAACTGGTCACTTATGACCATTCAAAATTATGATGGGCCCAGAACAGGTGCTTTATAGCCCATAAAGTAATGTTCACCATTGTAAAATATTGTGCCACACACATGCACCCTGCAGTCACATGACCACATTTTGGTTGCTTGGCAATTGGCTCATTTTTGTGACCCTTTGTTGCATCCTGTGTTCATATGACTACAATTTGCTATGTTTTTTGCCAATTTTACCATTCCGAAGAATGGGCTCACACTTAAACAGCTTTCACTTAACTACCATGGATTTACTTAATGACCACAGTGATTCATTTAACAACCATTGCAAAGTTGTCATTAAATTGGGTCCTGTCGTATGAGTGTCTCAACTTATGACCATAACAATTTTGGAAATCCGATCCCAATTGCATTCATAAGTTTCACTGCCTGTGGTGAAAACAGAAATGGAAAAAGACTTCTTAATAAATTAATTGAGGTTATTTAAATTATTTTAGAAATGAAAGGAAACCTTATTAAATGCAAGTTTGAAAACATATTAATACCCCTGAATTTTATAATCCAGATTTTTAAAGATTAAAAATTAATGATATTCTGTCACTTTCTGTTCTTCCTTTTTCACATATGCACCTGAAAATTTCTTTTGATTGAGCAGAACTAGCAAAACCTACCTCACTGAATTGCTTGCTGTTTTCTTTTCTATGGTTCTGAATATTCACATGTTCTTTTCTCTAGTGTGTGCAGTGAAGCTTTGGCCTATTTTATCACTGTGAATTCTGAAAGCCATCGAGAGGCCTGGACCAATCTCTTGTTGCTACTTTTAACAAAAACACTAAAAGTCAGTGATGAAAAGGTAAGAAGTCTTCTTCAGTTTCAGAAAAAAAAACATGGAACTTTTACAGGCTGCTGTAGCTCCCTTCAACTGTAGATTGTGTGAGGAGCAAGGCATATAGGATGGGCAGGACTCAGGCCCCTACCTGACTGGGGACAATTTATGTTCATTGTGAGGTATTATCTTTGACAGTGACAGAGTGGTAAAGAAATAATTAAGGCAAGGGCATTCCAGTGACAAGATGAAGTGTAATGAGAAGTAGGTTGCAGTTGATAGAATTTTGCAAAATTGCTAGTGAAATATTTTGGCCAAGACCAATTGAAGATGTGGAGTAGGATTAACAGGAGCATATTTTTTAAACGTGGATATTGCAGTGCCATTCCCTTATCATGGGAATTGTACCTTCAATTGAACTGTGCTGTTTGGAGGAACTGACTAATATAATTTCTTACTTTTTCTCTCCTCTTCCTTCCTCCCAAGTTTAAAGCACACGCATCAACATATTACCCCTACTTATGTGAAATAATGCAGTTTGATCTGATCCCAGAACTCCGAGCTGTGCTGAGGAAGTTTTTCCTGCGCATAGGGGTAGCGTTCAGAGTCTGGATTCCTGAAGAACACTTGCGAACAGCAGGAACTCAATCCCTTGCATGGTAGTTCTATGACTGCTGTTTACCAAAGCTTGAAAAATGCTCAGTTCACTGAATGAAGCATAAACAAAGCAAATAAAAATTGATAGGTCTCCAAAGAAGAAGAAACTACAATAATGTGAACAGCAGGGTTATATTGGTCAAACTGGTATTTCTGAAGGCTCTTTCATTGCTACTATTATTCTGGCTGTCCTATAGGAATAGCTGTTCACATTTGACAGTTTATTGCAGTAAATGTCAAGTTATCCTTACCATTCAGCTTGTCTGCTCAAATCGATTTTGCAGTAGTTCCCTCTTAATACCTTCCAGCTGTTTGCTCATAAGCTGTTGGAAATAATGAATGGAAACCCTTTATATAAGTTTGTGATGCTAGCAAATGTATTAATAAATATTTGAGAAGATGAAAATTCATTTGAAAATTGGCTGGAGCGTTTCTCCACCAAGAATGCATACAAAACGACTTGGTGCTCTCTTCTTTCAATACAGATTTGAATGATTTGGTGCTGTCTATTGTGTATACCTGTAGCAAGATGGTGACTAGGCAGTAATATATGTAGTCACCCAGTTAAAATCCAAAGCAGTCTTTTACCTCCATCTCCCTTATTGCTAATTCTGCTGTACCTTGCAGAATGTAAGTGGTACATCATTTTCAGAGCAGCACGGAATCTTCTCTAGGGCTGATATTTTTTCATCATATGAAAATTCCCTTGTTACTGGGTTGCTATCAATAAAGCAAACTATAAAATGTATTATGAAGGAAACACTCTTCCCAGAAACTGTAGGAGAAAACCAATTCACACTGCCTTTTAATTCAATTATTGCATCTCTCATGACTTGAATGTTTAAAAAGTTTGAAAGCTTTGAAAAATGCTTCTTAATATCTAATTATTATTAAATATTAAGCAAATGACAAACTCAAATTCTTTGATTAATTTTGAAGTGCACATTGAATAAATCAAAATTTATACTCGTATTTCCCTTTTGGAGTAATGTATAGATTAACATTTGGGTAGAAACTGTCAATCTTTAATGTGTTTTCAGATATTTCTATTTTTGCTGCCGAACTGTGAGTTACGGTTGTTTTAATGGCTTGGGTAATGCTTTATTATTATAAGTTGTATAAGTCAGGGGAGTCTGGTTCCTATTGGAACCACTTGATTTATTAATATAAGTGCACATGTACTTGTGAAAGAAGCCTGCTTTCTGGGGCCAATAGGAAGCAAAGTCCCAGTTCAGTACTATTGGCTCTTCTGAATTTGGGTCCAAGGAGGGATTTTAGTATTATAATTATAATAAAACTAAGTCTTGCTATTCTTGGCCCAATAAGAAATAGTTTTGTAAGATATGGCAGGCAAATTCTGTATAGTTGTAATAATGTAATGGTTTCTATAAGAGGGCAGGAAGGAGATGATTTCTGTCCAAATGTATTAAAAGTGCAAAAGTATTAAACATACTTTTTCTTATTGGCAAACATGAACTGTAAGGTGCTAGTGAAGTGGGGAGCAGGGAGACATGGTAGGTGGATGACTGCAGCCCTAAGGAAAAGTCCTGAAAAGATTCCATCCAAGGTGACACGTGTGATGAAAAAAGTGAAATTTCTTGCTCTGTAAATGGAGTCTCGCTATTAACCTGTTAATCATTGTTGCAATTAGGGATGAGCTCTGGCAAGATATTTTTTTAAAAAAATACTAGTGCGCTGTCTCAAAGTAATTCAGTAATAAAGCAGTGTAAGTTTTACCTTCTTTTTTTTTTTTTTTTTTTTTTGGCAATTCGTAGATATAAACAGTTTCTGACATTTAATTTCTCTACCAAAGACTTTTTTTGTACATAGCAAGTGAAAAATATTGTTTTCTGTGAAATATGTTGGAAAACATATAAACAGTTCATTAGAAAGGATTGTGACAAAATATTAGCTTACTTATTTAGTTATTTATGTTTGCAGTGAAAAGAGGGATTTCACTGTGTGTGGGGAAAAAAGTTATTTATTTTTATATCATGTTATTTTAATCCTTGAACTGACCAGAATTCTTCTTTAATTGGACTGCTTCCCCCCCCCCCCGCCCCCCGCCCCCATTGCTATAATTCTGGTGTCAATATGTTCTGCAAATACAGCATGGTCTTCATCTCTCTCTCTCTTGGTTAAATGTTTTGTTTAGATGTGCAGCTCTTTGACTTCATTAAAGAAGCATGGCAACACTGCAATTAATGTTCAGAACCTGAATAAAAAGTGCAATATGCATAGGGTTTGAAATAGTTATCTTCCAAAGTTTTGCAATGTAAAAGCACTGTGAAGAAGCTTTTGTGTGATCTTTACTTATAGACAGAATAGTCTGATCATAAAACGTAGAACCTAGTTAGTAGTATTAAATTATTCATTTTCATAGGAAAGCTTTATTTAGCAGCTAACAGTTGCATTTTCAAATGGCTAAGACATTAATTAAAAACATATAGGTGGGACTCTAATAACCATGTAATTATCATGAAGGGTAGCACGTGAGTATGTGTGTGCGTGTTTGTATGTGTTTAAAGATGTTCCATAATAGCCTTTCTTTGTGATATTCCTGAAGATTGTGAAGAACGGTAATAATGGTACATGTATTATTTGAATGTGTTTTTATAATGACTATGGGCATCAATACTGCTTTGTTTTGGCAATATCAACCTCCATGGACAATCGTAATAATGTTAGGAATACTCCTTAAAAGTTTCTATGGTAATTGATTGGAGATTAGATCACTGAACAGGTTCTGCAGGGTAAATCCAATGTTTCTTGTATCACTTCTTTAAACACTCATGAAATTTCGTTTGAGCTGGCCGCATAATAGAATTCTGTATCATGAATCCAGTGCAAGATGAACTGTCTGTGTGACACACAATTCCAGTGTACAGGCAGTTGTTGATCTCTTAGCAATTGTAGTAAGCCTTAGACTTGCATGTCAGGTTGTAGTTGCCTCTTCCCTCTCTCCCCTTCTTTTGCCAGCATTAACTTTGCTTTAATTTTATGCCCTCAGTAGCAGCAGTTGTGATAAAACATGAAATAGATTCCTTCTGAAGCAAGTTTGCAACACTGATTCTACCAAATCAGGTTTGCAACACTAATTTAAAATAGTAGCTTTGGTTACCATTAATTCTGGCCATGGCTAATAGCAGACAAAGTATTACTCTATCATTTCAGCTAAAGAACAGGAATACAGAAATAGTAGTAAAAAAAAGAGGTATGTTGAACCCTGCCTCACTTGGTCATTCAACACTTAGTCTTATGTGTACTCTTATATTCTGAAATAGTTCTGGTGAAGTCACGCTGCAAACGTTGAAAATACTGTGCAAAAAATTAAACAGAGTTGTATGTAATCTAATACTTGAAATACTTGGAAAATATTTTACAGTAAATGGGCTAGAAAGAAGTCCAGCAGTAGCAACAACAACAGCATCAGCATTAAAGTGACTTCCAAAGTGATTGCTGGGTTATCAGGTGGAGCAAGCATAAAATATTTATATCACTTAAGAGTTTAGGAAGGGGTAGTATTATGTATATTCTTAAATATAAAGTCCTATACAAAATTTTCCATTCCCCTATTATAAATTGAGAATGAGGCTGAAAACCCAATTATTGAAACCTGCAAATTTGCACATAAGGGCCCTTTTAAAAAACAAACATTGAATAAAAATTTGCTTAAATGCTTGGTGCATTGCATTTTTAAAGAATAATTCACCACGGTTATACTTCCACTGAAGTTAATATAAGCCAGTATAAATTGCCAGTGAAATTTGTCCCTATTAATAAATATGTTCAATCAGAGATGGTGTGGTGTGATTCTTGGCTTGAAGCAAGCAACAGAAAATTTTGATTTGTGAGAGGTGCAATTCTTTAAATGTCTTGATATTTTTGTCTAGAATATCTCTTTGCAACTTTAAATAAAATATACTTTGTGCAAAATGTATGTTTTATCTATATAATGCTTAAGATTAGTTATAAGCTTTTTTTCTTAAGAGACCTTCTATTATGAAGTACATTTAATATCATTAAGTTAATGAAAAGCATTCCTTGCCCGATGGATGTATACATTTTTGAGAGAATAGCATAATTATATACTGTAATACAAAAGTTATGTAAAGTTTTTATATAAAATATTATGAAGAATGTTGTATTCCATGCTTTAATCAGGTGGTAAATAAAGTTTAACATCAAACATACTTTTTTTGACCTTGTGATTAAAAACTTGTTTCTACTATTTTTTTGTCACCTTGCCAGGGAGTACTGCTAAAGGCTGCAGAACAGAGACATAGGTTATATTTTACATTCAGTATTCAGAACTTCCTTGAATGGACATGTTTCTTACCAATCAATAAGAGGAAAATGTCTATGACCCAAAACGTGATCTGTTCTCCACACAATATTCCTGACTTGAAACTGTTCTGTAAGGAGGGATGGGCTAAAACTTCTCTAAACTGATGCACAAGACTTATCAAAAGTTATTGGAAAGATTTAGTTGCAGTTACAGGTAGTCCTCATTTAAAGACCATTTGATCTGTTACTGTGCAAAGTTATAATAGCACTGAATGAGAGGGACTTATGATTGGTCTTCATGGTTGCAGTTGTCATGGTTCCCCGTGGCAATTTGGGTGTTTGGCAACTGGCTTGCAAATATGATATTGCAGTATCCCACGGTCATGTGATTACCATTTGCGACCTTGACTGCTGATTTCCCACAAGCAAAGACAATTGGCTGGAAGTTGCAAATGGTGACCATGTAACATTGCAATCACCCTGGATTTGCATAATGATGGGAACTGGGACTGCTGGAACTGCCATTGTAAATTGGCATAGTCATGTCACATTGCTTTTTACAAGGGCATCACTTAGCAATAGAGTTTTTGGTCCCAATTACTGTCAATAAGTGTAGTAGAATCTCCATCTAGAGTTTGGGGGGGGGGAGTATGAAGAGATTGGCTAGCTTAGAAATATTTCACAGCAGAATCCTTAGCTGGCTGTTCTCAAGACAATGCAATCAGCCTGGTGAGATTCCTATAAATAGGAAAGAAACAATAAAGAAGCAAATCTGATCAGCTCACAATGTTGCTCTGGTTCCTTGCACCTAACAGTATGCAAGGTCTACTTATATTGCTGCCGGGATGTAAGGGGCACA
Organism: Azemiops feae; assembly: GCA_023970755.1. NCBI lineage: Eukaryota > Metazoa > Chordata > Lepidosauria > Squamata > Viperidae > Azemiops > Azemiops feae. Next base: position 180,938 of record JALGBA010000409.1, read on the forward strand.
CCAATTACTGAAAGCAAAGGTTCACATTTGCCACAAACAAATATGTAGTTTTGGATCATTTTCCTCAATAAATAAAGGAATAAGTATAATGTTTTTGATTCATTGAGTTCTCTTTATCTAGTTTTAGGACTTGTATGAAAAACAGATCACACTTCAGATTATATTTATGCAGAATTATTGAAAATTCAAAACATTACACAAATTTTTATGCAGCACAGTATACTAGAAGAGCACTCTTATAGTCTATGGAACTGCAAAAGTTGCTGATGATCATGCTGATAAGAACCTGCAGTTTGGAATCCTACTTCTTCATCAAACCTATGAGATACACACTTTGCTTAGTACAACTCAGTAGTTTGTATTATCATGGCAATAGTGATTTTGTAATTCTTCTGTGACTGTGTCAGCAATTAGTTTTGCTTTATTTAATTGATTAATTAAACCAGAGTTGCCAGATTCACAGAAAATATGAAATCAGAATCACCAGCATCAAGTTCTGGACTGAAGAAGCTTCTTGGATTACAAGTGAAAAAGTTTAAAGGAAAACACCAAGAAAATCCAGTTGCCTTTTGGAAAAGCAACTTTGGGACAACCATGACCTGGATGGTTGAGATTCTTCATAGACAAACACCAGCTACGTTTGATCATTTTCACCCCATATCCAACCTTTCCTTTTTAAGGAGATATTGAGAAAGTGATAGGGAATCAGCTACCGAGAATCCTAGGGCAGTGATGGCGAACCTTTTAGAGACCGAGTGCTCCAAAACCGGCCCGCCCCGCCCCGCCCGCCCCGCCCTCACCCCACCCACCCTCAGGGCCATCCATGGCCCGCCAATCGCCCAGGCAGCCCTGCAGCGCCATGGTGGCCACGCCCTCCGCCCAAGTCCCACAGCATCATCTGCTGCCCAGTTGCTATGTGCTTGGCTGCGCTGCTCCGCGCGGGCCGCACCCCGGGGGTGACTCTCCTGGGGGGGCTGCTGGTGAGAAGGGGACTGCCGGGGGAGGCGGGGCTGGGGCAATGGCGTGCGTGCCCACAGAGAGGGCTCTGAGTGCCACCTCTGGCACTCGTGCCATAGGTTCGCCACCACTGTCCTAGGGGAAGCATATTATCTGGATCTTTTTCATTTGGTTAAGAGTTGTAGGGCCATGACCTCCCAAAGGAGATAGATAGATCATGTTTTGGAACTAGTCCTGCTTAAACAGCAAGTAAGAGTTAGAGCTAAGTAGGGTTTTGCCCAGCTTTGGCTGGTGGTGAACCATTTACAATTCTCCTAAAGCATTTTTTTTTTTACTTCAGTATGGGTGACTTGATAACCCCTTGGACTATACTAGCAACATGCATTATGAGGCATCCTTTGGAAGACCCTGAAGCTGCAGACTGTACGAAACCCAGCCACCAGATTGTTTTACAGTTGCTTGGAGGTAGTCCTGGGCTGGATGAAAGCCATCGAATCTGAATCCCGATAAGACTGATATTATGAATCAATAATTCTTTAGGCTGGGGAACCGGAGAAGCAGCCAATTTTAGATACAGTGGGGCAAAAAAGTATTTAGTCAGCCACCAATTGTGCAAGTTCTCCCACTTAAAAGGATGAGAGAGGCCTGTAATTGTCATCATAGGTAGACCTCAACTATGAGAGACAAAATGAGAAAACAAATTCAGACAATCACATTGTCTGATTTGGAAAGAATTTATTTGCAAATTATGGTGGAAAATAAGTATTTGGCCACCTACAAACAAGTAAGATTTCTGGCTCTCACAGACCTGTAACTTCTTTAAGAGGCTCCTCTGTCCTCCACTCATTACCTGTATTAATGGCACCTGTTTGAACTTGTTATCAGTATAAAAGACACCTGTCCACAACCTCAAACAGTCACACTCCAAACTCCACTATGGTGAAGACCAAAGAGCTGTCGAAGGACACCAGAAACAAAATTGTAGACCTGCACCAGGCTGGGAAGATTGAATCTGCAATAGGCAAGCAGCTTGGTGTGAAGAAATCAACTGTGGGAGCAATAATTAGAAAATGGAAGACATACAAGACCACTGATAATCTCCCTCGATCTGGGGCTCCACGCAAGATCTCACCCCGTGGGGTCAAAATGATCACAAGAAAGGTGAGCAAAAATCCCAGAACCACACGGGGGGGACCTAGTGAATGACCTGCAGAGAGCTGGGACCAACGTAACAAAGGCTACCATCAGTAACACACTACGCCGCCAGGGACTCAGATCCTGCAGTGCCAGACGTGTCCCCCTGCTTAAGCCAGTATATGTCCGGGCCCGTCTGAAGTTTGCTAGAGAGCATTTGGATGATCCAGAAGAGGATTGGGAGAATGTCATATGGTCAGATGAAACCAAAGTAGAACTGTTTGGTAGAAACACAACTCGTCGTGTTTGAAGGAGAGAGAATGCTGAGTTGCAACCAAAGAACACCATACCTACTGTGAAGCATGGGAGTGGCAACATCATGCTTTGGGGCTGTTTCTCTGCAAAGGGACCAGGACGACTGATCCATGTACAGGAAAGAATGAATGGGGCCATGTATCGTGAGATTTTGAGTGCAAACCTCCTTCCATCAGCAAGGGCATTGAAGATGAAACATGGCTGGGTCTTTCAGCATGACAATGATCCCAAACACACCGCCCGGGCAATGAAGGAGTGGCTTCGTAAGAAGCATTTCAAGGTCCTGGAGTGGCCTAGCCAGTCTCCAGATCTCAACCCCATAGAAAACCTTTGGAGGGAGTTGAACGTCCGTGTTGCCCAGCGACAGCCTCAAAACATCACTGCTCTAGAGGAGATCTGCATGGAGGAATGGGCCAACATACCAGCAACAGTGTGTGCCAACCTTGTGAAGACTTACAGAAAACGTTTGACCTCTATCATTGCCAACAAAGGATATATAACAAAGTATTGAGATGAACTTTTGATATTGACCAAATACTTATTTTCCACCATAATTTGCAAATAAATTCTTTCCAAATCAGACAATGTGATTGTCTGGATTTGTTTTCTCATTTTGTCTCTCATAGTTGAGGTCTACCTATGATGACAATTACAGGCCTCTCTCATCTTTTTAAGTGGGAGAACTTGCACAATTGGTGGCTGACTAAATACTTTTTTGCCCCACTGTAAGTATCTCTCTTTCCAAAATGGTGTGAAGTTAAATGAGCTTTCCTCGATTACAATCTTCATCTAAGATTCTAAGGGACCCTTTGTTAACAAACTTTGTAAGCAAGATTTATTTTTTTTCTTTTCATTTTCCATTAACCACTCCAGTGCGAAGGAAAAAAACGACGTGGTAAGTACCGGTAGTACTTTTTTCTAGGAAAAAACAAGACTTTTTACAGCAGGCTGCGTTAGTGTGCCCTGCTTACACCCATCGTTCACCGTGGTTTAATGAGCCGTTAAGCCAGGCAATAGGACAGGGTTACCAAATATGTCAGGCTAAAGCGTGGTTGCCAATTTAAGGACCAGCGTGTAACTCACACGCACCCCACAACGTTCACGGTATTCCGAAGGCTCGCCCACCGAGGAAATGCGCGTTTCCTGTCTTCTCTTGGGACCTCGCAAGAGCCTCACAGTTTTCACCACCCCGCAAGACATTCTGTAATGTCCCTGCACTGAAGGGCTCTATAGTCGATTCTAGATTCAGAACTAGCGCGCCCGTGATTGGCTGCCGGTTTGGAAGAGTCGCCTGTGGATTGGCAGCGGCGGGAGGGCGGGGGAAAGCTGGCGCCGCACTTGCGTGTTGCCGTCACCACGTCGTCGTCGCCGCCGCCGCCGCGCCGCCTCATCGAGGTTTGAATGTGAAGCTGAGCCGTAAGAGGAATTGCTGCTGATCGCGCTGTCAGGGGACCCGTCAGGTAAGGCCAAGCCGTGAAGCGCGATCCACCGTCCCTTTGCATGGCGGCTGGGCCTCTCAGCCTCCGGAAGAGAAAGCCGCGGAAAGGGGCGACCGAGGCAAGCGTCTGAGTCTGGGGAGACGGTCGCGAGTGCGGGCCCACGGCCCAGCAGAGGGAGGTGCCTCTGAACCTGCTGCGCCTGTCTTGGTCTGCCTCCTTTTGCCTACGCGTGCCCTCGTTGGCTTCCGAGTCTCGCCCGCGGCAAAAGCAGCCTGTTGATTGGCTAGCCTCGCCTGTCACTCCCTCTGGAAAGGAGATAGCGTAAACCGAGCACCTCGATCGCTGACCCTCTCCATTTTTCCTTTCCCCCCTTTTCGCCGTGTGTTTCCTCTCGCGTCAACCCGTTGAAGAGGGGCAGGACTTCCAAGGGCAGGGAGGTTCCTCGTCCTATTAAGGGAAGTGTGGTGGTTTTTCATTTCCTGAGGCAGCAGCGTAGAAGGATGCCAGCCTTGTCTCCCCCCCCCCCTCCGCTCCCAAAATAGAAAGATGCTCTGTGGGCTCCGTCCTGGGCATAAAAAGCAAACCCTGTTGCAGATATTGAAGAAAATACCCTGCCCTATGCAGAAGTTATGTTTCATGCTAATATGGAGGATTAAAGCTCCTTGCCAATATTCTCTTTGCAATAGTATTACTGTATTTGGATTTTTTCAAATGGGGCGGAGAGAATTGTTATAGCCACTTACTGAGGTCATGGTGGAGGGGAGATTTAAATCGGTTGCAATTATTCAATATGTACGAATGATTACTTGGAAGTAAGCTCTATCTACCCTATAGTAACATTGCAGCATGCTTGCAAAAGATGGTTGAGATACTTGGTTTATTGATATTATATTCTTTCCCCCCTTCCTTTTCTCTCCTTCTCCAAGCCCATTTTTCGGAGGGGGGGGAACCCAGCTATTCTGAATGATATTCCTTCTGTTTTAATCCCTTTCTTCCAGTTTAAACATAGTTTACTATTCTGTAATTGCATTTATGCATGTTCATTTTCCATTTTTGCTGCTCCTGCTTCTCTAGTGTCTCTACCAAGGTTTAAATGAATTGGTCCTCTTGGAGGGAGGGTGCTGCACTATAGAGGAATCACAGCTTTCAAAAACAGTAAATCATAGGCCTATTGCTGATAATGCTAAAATAGGGGGATATTTTACGCATAAGCTTAAGTTGATTTACATATTCCTCCTTTGTAAAAAGTACAAGAACTGTGTGCCTAATAATCAGAAAGATTGGACATCTTTCTGAGATGATTGATATTTTGTGGAAGTTAAGATATGTCAACAGCATTTCCTTGGAGGATTCCATGACAAGTCTAATTAGCAATGAGTTAAGTATAATTTGGGTGACATGACAAGTAAGTAGATAGCGTGAAATAATGCCAAGAGTTCTTATTAATGATCCATGATCAAATTGGGGAGAGATATTAAGTGGAATGGCACAAGAATCAGTCCTGGACCCTCTAATCCTCTGTACATTTTTAATGCAGAGATGGAATAATTAGCAAATTTGCAGATGCACAAATTTGTGTAGTTAACAAGAACAAATAAAATGCAAAATAATACTAATAGGTTGGAGAAGTAGCTTAATGTTACAATAAATATAATAGGTACAATAATAGTTGGTTGCAAACTGAATATGAGCCAGTAGAGTAAAAGGCAAGGATAATTTTAAACTACATCAACATATACTTTTTAAATGATGAGAAGTAACTACTTTATTCTTCTTGCATCCCCAAACCTCACTTAAAGTCCTATAAACAGTTCCATCAACAAAGAAACTGAAAACAGGTTACAGGAAGATGAACAGATATCATTAGAGGATTAAAAATGTTCAGAAGGAACTAAGTATCTTTAGTTTGAAAAAAGACACCTGTAAAGATGTGATAGCACTCTTCAGATATGTCAAAAGATGCCACATCAAAGGTCAAGTCCTGTTTTGTATCATTGCAGACCTAAATAATAGATCTAAATTACAAAAAGACAGATTCCAGATTCCTCACAGAGCAATTAACTGGAAAGATGGTAGATTTTTTTCCCATGTTCAGGCAGATTCTAGAGAGACATTCATCTTTGTCTTTAGCTTGACTTCCCAGGCTGGAGGTCTGGGAAGGATAGCCCAAATGCTCCCTTCCAACCTTTAGTTCTAGTCAGAAATAGATAACCTAATGCAATAAAGAATAAATAGATATGGAACTGGAACTTGGTTTGAAAAATACAGCTTAAGTGTGATTCAATACAGTTTTCCGTACCATGAAAAACTTGGAAAAACTGAAACAGCTTGAACTGAAAACACAACCAATGTGTGTGTTTAAAATGAAACAATTTCAATAAGGTCATGATCTGCTATTTGATATTACATAGTATGGAGTTGTATAGTCATTTTTCATGATGAATCTCAGCCCTTCAGGATAAGCAAGGTCAGGAAATAGGAACAGCAGGGTACACCTATATTGTAGGGTATAATAATAGGTTAATAGGTTAATAACTAGGTTCAGCGAGGTTTTGCTTATGTACCTTGTAATTCCACCGCAACATGTACTTTTCATATTTCTTCCAGAGAATTGGGGGCATTTTCCAAAGCAGATATGAGGTACAATTAATAGAAACAGTGGCATAATGAGAGTATCAGAAACCCGGAGTCTGGTCATATAATATTGGATATTACTGAAATTTTAGTCCACATGATATCAGACCATGAAAATTATAATTTACATGTTATATTTATTGTACTATTTTTGTGTATATTTTTATTCACAATTCTAGGTTATGTTTACTATTGGCTAGGAGACCATACAATGAATTGTGTTTATATGTGTGTCTTTACTGACAGGACATTTGTCAATTTAAATATCCTAATTGAGAGCAAAAAGAAGACTGATTTGAATTTCTATCAGTGTGCGCTCTGTTGCCAAAAAGGTATTTTTTAAATAATGCATATGGTAGTGTTTGTTTTGTTGAGAATAAGGTTGGTCCTTATTTTTTCTTAATATACAGCATTAACAGTTACTGAACATTATTTTGTTAATTTTTAGGTTTGGTTATGGAGCTGAGTGATGCCAATTTGCAGACTTTAACAGAATACTTAAAGAAGACGCTAGATCCTGATCCTGCCATAAGGCGTCCTGGTAAACTGTTTAAAAATTAAGAATGTGAATAAAAAAACTTGAGACCACTTAAATGGCATCCTGGGAGAGTTTAGAGCACAATATTAAATGGTGTTTTGCATTTTTTTTTTCCTGACTCAAATAGAGATTTTTCAAACTTGCAACCTTATTATATGCAACACTATCCCAAAGGTCCTTTTTTCAAAAGGCAACTGGACTTTTTTCTTCTTTGGTAAATGTTTCCCTTCTCATCCAAGAAGCTTCTTCACTTGAAGCGAAACATTTTCAAAGGGGGGGGGGGGGAATCAAGAATATTCTCAGAACTGAAGAAGCTTTTTGGACAAGAAGTGAAATGTTTTCAAAGGGGAAAAAGACCCCACGAAACTCCAGTTGGAAAGTAAAAAGCACCTTTGGGAGAACTGTGACCTGGATGATTGAGAATCTTCAAAGACATGCAACATTTTAGATTCAAAGGCAAAAACATGTTTTAGTATATGTGAAGCATGAACATAGCACCTATCTGTATTTTTTAAACTAAATGTATCTTTCTCCAGGATAGATCTGCAGGGCAGTCATATGAACTTCTTTGTCTACTTTTAGGAGCTACAGAAAAGTGCTATTTTACTGTCCCAGTAGAAATGTAAGGCACTTCATAGCGATACAATGCAAAATAATTCTAGCTTTAACTCTTATTTTGAAAAAAAATGTATTAATCAAATAGGAAGGCATTAACTGGAAGACACTGACACGTGCCAAACAGAAGGATAAGATTTTATATCCTTGTGTCATTTTAGGAAATACATACATTAGTTTCAGAGAAAATTTAGGTCATTTAGCAAATTAAGAAATTATCAACATGTTTTTAATACACTAGATACAATCAAGGGGTATGCAGGATAAGCTTTTGCCAGTCTTATTAGCTGTCTATCCTTAATGAAATCTCTATATAATGAGATAACTGAGATGATGCAAAGAACTCCATGCCCTAAACCCTAAGTGACCCCGATGGTACTGTTTAGCACATATTATTCATCATTAGCCATCTTGGTATTCTTTGTATTATGTCTCATAAAATTACCTTAGCAGAAATAATGATTACAGTCTTCCCCATAGTTACCACAGGGATCTGAAGGGAAATCAAAAGAAATTTCAATAAAACTGAAAGAGAACTAATGTGCTTTTTGCCCATGAAAGTTTTTAGTTTTTACATTAGATCTTCATGTTAAATCATACAAATTATGAAGGTGCCTTGGCAACATCAAATTGGCTCTCCATGTACAATACTGCAGGGAGCAATTCCGTTAAAAGAATAAAATCTAAGTTGCTCTTTGGGGCAAGTTGCACTTTTCAGTGACAGAAAAAAAAGTAAGATAAGAGCCTTGTAGCCTTTTTTAATCAAATGTGGGGCAGATTCAGACTTGGTAGATATGAGGAATATTGCTGGACATGATCATGAGGGAGGCATAAAGCAAACTAAGTTATCAAATTCTTTATAAATAGCAGTAGGAAAAACATCAAAAAGTCTTCAGTGTCCTAACGTGGTAAAATAGATAATCTGATAATTATCACAGAATCTTGGTGGATACAAGTCATGATTGAAATATATCGCTCCAAAGATATTATTGCTTGTTCAAAATTAATGTTCCCGATAAAAAGTAGAATGAAGTGTCTTCATATGTAAAGAAGCTATATGCCTTTGAAGAAATTATATCCATATAATAGTTTGAAACTTTAGAATAAAATTATGAGTAAGAAACAAAAGTGATACCGATTGTGAGAGTTTATTACAGGGGATGTACTGAAGCAGAGGACAGTGCCTTTCTGAACTCAATGAACTCAATTTTTCAAGAGTTTGTGAGAGCTCAACTGCTCAGCTAAGTGCTGGAAAATTAACTCAGCTAGAATCTCTCTTGCTGACATTTCATTTTTCAGAAAGTGAAAAAGGAAACAAGGGATCACCCTGAAGAATCTTAATCAATAGAAAGAAGTTGGTCAATGGCCTGAAGGTGTTAGGCAATTTGGAGGAAAGTGATAGTCTCTGTTGGAGATTGATAAAGGAGACAAACCTGAGAAATGTCAGTTCTTGAACTTCAGGAAGGCAGATCTTAATAAACTCAGGTGAAAGATGAGCAGCATTATAATTGTGGATGAAGGAGAATGGAATGGAAATTTGTAGATATCAAGTTAGGAAGATGGGCTACTACATTAAAGGACAAAATCATGATTCAGAATGATCTTGGCAGCCAATAAAAGGAATTGAAACAAAATGCTGTGAAGAATGGTTAATGGAGTTGAGCATGCTCAGCTTGTAAAAAGGAAACAGACATGACAGACATGTACAAATATCTGATGGGCTGTCATATAGAACCAAAATGCTGTCATTTAAAACCAAAAACAGGGTAATGGATTGGAATTAAAGGATGGAGATTATGGCTGAAGGTCAGATGGAATTTCCTGATAGAAAAAACTTAAGAAATAAAATAGTCTGCCTAGAGCAATGGTGGATTTTCCTTCCGTGGAGATTTTCAAATGTATCTTGAATGGTTAATAGTTGTGCATGGTTTAGTGAATTTTTGCTCTGAATGGGAGCTTGAATTAAGTGTCTTATAAGATTCTAACTCATATATTCTATGACGCTATGAATAATTTGAATAATTCTATGAATAGTAACTTCTATCCATAGTTTTCTGTGTTTTACATTTATAAATAATTTTAAATGTATTGCCAAGTTGCTTCTGTATACTATTAAAAATCACTGGTACAGTGATGGAAGTGAGTCTATTTTATTCTTATTTAATGATTTCGAGCACTATAAGAAAGTAGTCCAGAAGAGATGTCTTTTCAAAATATAATAGAGTATAAAATCTAAGAACAGCATCCTGATCTGTGCTTAGCAACTACTGTACAATCAGAAATGTTTAATACTAGCAGGATGACAACTGTACAGTCAATATAAAAATATTGATTTCAATTTATTATCCTTACCCAGTCTTTTTATTTCTTTTTGATGTTAAATAATAGGAGTTTGACAGTAATAAAACTATGAACTACATTTATGTTTTTCGTACAGCGGAAAAATTCCTTGAATCTGTTGAAGGAAGCCAGAATTATCCACTGCTACTCTTAACACTATTGGAGAAATCACAAGATAATGTCATAAAAGTTTGTGCTTCTGTCACATTCAAAAATTATATTAAAAGAAACTGGAGAATTGTACGTATTTTTAGCTAATAATATTGTATTATATGTTGCCTGTTTATTATACCCCATATTAATTGTTAGGATTCTGTAAAGGACTTGTAGGAAATCCAGTAGGTTTTGTGCTGCATACTGTTGAAAGCAGAATCAGTTTTATACCTGAATCTTGGAACAATAACTACATAAATGTCTCCATTATACATAAATCCATATGCACATTCAAATTGATTATATGGTAATGCATTAAAATATGCTTGAATTCTCAGGTCCTGTGACTAATGCAGAAGCCTTCACTTCGCAGGTAGCAAAAGCATAAGTCGCAAAAATAAATTGTCTATTCCTTTTCCCCTTTTAGAAAGGGAAAAAAAATAACTAGAGCGAAACTATTAGAAACAACTAATAGTTTCGCTCTTACAATTTTAACTTTTTGAGAAAGTAGAGAAGCCGCCAGTAGATGAGAAATGTGGACCAGAGATTTGCAACTTTGATTTGGAGGGTATTATATATAATTAGAATTAAACTTTAGTTTTATAACTGTTTCAGATTTTGCACCAACTATATATCCTGACATGATGATTAATTAATTAGGGGTATAGGGATAGTATTTGTTTCCTATTTATCCTCCTTATGAAGCAAACAACTTAGCAGTGTCTAGAAAAGCCATGGTCTTAAATGAATTAATACTTTGCAGATTGAAGATGAACCAGACAAAATATGTGAAACTGACAGGATAGCTATTAAAGCCAACATAGTACACCTGATGCTTAGCAGCCCAGAACAAATTCAGAAACAGGTAAGGCAACTAAAAATGGAATTCTGCCTATTGTTTTGCAGGAAGATTTGTTGTTGTATAAGGGTTTTAAGGAATACTAGATGTATCAAAGGACATCAGTTCAAGTATGTAAAGACCAAGAATATTTAAGAGCAATCATATATGTATTAAATATATTTAAGTCAAATGTAAAAATTGGTAGCGTTTCTCTGTTGTGGTTAAAAATAGTGATAACATTGGCTCATCTAACCTGTTTGAAGCATGCTATGGATGCAGTGAGGGGAAAAAAATTATTTGATCCCCTGCTGATTTTGTACATTTGCCCATTGACAAAGAAATGATCAGTCTATAATTTTAATGGTAGGTTTATTGTAAAAGTGAGAGATAGAATAACAACCAAAAATCCAGAAAAACGCATTTTAAAAAAGTTATAAATTGATTTGCATTTTAATGAGTGAAATAAGTATTGGACCCCTTCGCAAAACATGACTTAGTACTTGGTGGCAAAACCCTTGTTGGCAATCACAGAGGTCAGACATTTCTTGTAGCTGGCCACCAGGTTTGCACACATCTCAGGAGGGATTTTGTCCCACTCCTCTTTGCAGATCCTCTCCAAGTCATTAAGGTTTCGAGACTGACGTTTGGCAGCTTGAACCTTCAGCTCCCTCCGCATATTTTCTATGGGATTAAGGTCTGGAGACTGGCTAGGCCACTCCAGGACCTTAATGTGCTTCTTCTTGAGCCACTCCTTTGTTGCCTTGGCTGTGTGTTTTGGGTCATTGCCATGCTCGAATACCCATCCATGACCCATTTTTAATTCCGGGAAGGAGGTTCTCATCCAAGATTTGACGGTACATGGCCCCGTCCATCATCCCTTTGATGTGGTGAAGTTGTCCTGTCCCCTTAGCAGAAAAACACCCCCAAAGCATAATGTTTCCACCTCCATGTTTGATGGTGGGGATGGTGTTGTTAGGGTCATAGGCAGCATTCCTCCTTCTCCTCTAAAAACAGCGAGTTGAGTTGATGCCAAAGAACTCTTTTTTTGTCTCATCTGACCACAACACTTTCAATCATTCAGATGTTCATTGGCAAACTTCAGATGGGCCTATACATGTGCTTTCTTGAGCAGGGGGACTTCGCGGGCACTGCAGGATTTCAGTCCTTCACAGGTAGTGTGTTACCAATTGTTTTCTTGGTGACTATGGTCCCAGCTGCCTTGAGATCATTGACAAGATCCTCCTGTGTAGTTCTGGCCTGATTCCTCACCGTTCTCATGATCATTGAAAATCCACGAGATGAGATCTTGCATGGAGCCCCAGACTGAGGGAGATTGACAGTTATTTTGTGTTTCTTCCATTTGCGAATAATCGCACCAACTTTTGTCATCTTCTCACCAAGCTCCTTGATGATAGTCTTGTAGCCCATTCCAGCCTTGTGTAGGTCTACAATCTTGTTCCTGACATCCTTGGACAGCTCTTTGGTCTTGGCCATGGTGAAGAGTTGGAATCTGATTGATTGACTGCTTCTTTTATATAAGTAACAAGCTGAGATTAGGAGCACTCTCTTTAAGAGAGTGCTCCTTATCTCAGCTCTTTACCTGGGAGCCAGAAATCTTGCTGATGGATAGGGGATCCAATACTTATTTCATTGATTAAAATGCAAATCAATTTATAACTTTTCAAATGCATTTTCTGGATTTTTTTGTTTTTATTATGTCTCTCACTGTTAAAATAAACCTACCATTAAAATTATAGACTGATCATTTCTTTGTCAGTGGGCAAACATACAAAATCGGCAGGGGATCAAATAATTTTCTCTCTCACTGTAGTTAATAATGACTAATACTCCAAAGTCTAAATCAATTAGTGTCCCATTCTATGGCTGAGGCCTAGAAAGCCAATGATAAAAAGATTCTGATTATAATGACAGTTTTAATAATTTTGAAAATACATTTATTTCTATTCAGTGCATGTTTATCAGAGTAGCATGCACATTTACAAAATAAAATAATTCTCTAAAAACTGGAGAACAAGGCAAGATTACTCAGTGGCTCTTAAGAGTAACAACTTCCCCATCAAATATTTCTCATTGGAGATGGGATAGAATCTGCATTGTCATTCTATGTTGTGTTTTTCTCCACTCAGTATTATTGGCCTCAGTGTTAAAGATGTCATGTAATACTAAAGATACATGTCACTGCAGAATAAAGATTTGTAAGATAGGTTTGGAATCAGGTAATATTGAGACACTATGAAAATTCCACTGTTTTTTAATCCAAAAAAGATTTTGTTTTTAGTTTCCACATGTAGTCTCTTTCCCTACCTGTGTATAGTAAAAGTGGTATTGCTTTAGTTAAAATAATAAACATGTGCGCAGTTGAAAACAGCAGTTTGTATATGTAATTATTTGTCCATAATATTTAATAGAACATAGCATGATATAGTCTGTGACCTATTTCCTTTTGCTAGATGCAGCCATTTCTATGGGGTGGCAGAATAATGTATATGTGTATATATATGTGTATGTGTGTTTGTGTGTGTATAACATTTATATAGCCATTTACTTGACATATTAGTCAATGTGCCATAACATTTTTTAAAGAAATAATTATAACAATGAAATATAATACAACATAAGAAAACATTTTGTGCTAGAGGCAATTCAAATAATGACAGTCATTTAAGAAAGGCTTCAAAACCCTCTGATCCAATATCCAGGGGAAGAGTCAGCTGTTTTAACAGCTTTTTGAAAGGCAGACAAATTAGCTCTTCACATTTCAACTTCCTCCAGCGGTGTATGCTGGGTATCTCTTCTGCAGCCTGATGTCATGACCAAGATCATCTGAAGAAAAAGAGAGGTAGACACGTTTATAGTTTTCAGCTACAGTGTATAATTGGGTTCTTTATTCTAAACAAGATTCTGTATTCCATTTAGTTTATCCCTTTTCAGATATCTTTATTCTCTTTTTGTAGTTAAGTGACGCTATTAGCATAATTGGTAGAGAAGACTTTCCTCAGAAATGGCCTGACCTGTTAACAGAAATGGTAAATCGCTTTCAGAGTGGTGACTTCCATGTTATTAACGGAGTTCTTCGTACAGCACATTCTCTATTCAAAAGGTATGGGATAGGGCTCTGAATCTTTTATTCTTGTTTGCAAGTAAAATTGCTCTGTTGTGCAGTAATTGGGTTTTGATTGACTTTGAGTGTAGTTTATCAACTTCTTTAAAAATTACTTGAATTTTCCTTTCTTTGTTAGGTACCGTCATGAGTTTAAATCAAATGAACTGTGGACAGAGATCAAGCTTGTCCTTGATGCATTTGCACTACCCTTGACCAATCTCTTTAAGGTACAGTAAATTTTGACATTTGAATCCCCACAAAAACACTTTACAGTATTTCATCTTCAGAGCACATTTTAAACATATGTTGAGTACACGATGTTGTGATTTCTGCATTTCTACTTTGAATGTTAACTTCCTAGGAAAATTAAGATAAGAAAAAATACTGATATTGAAATCATTAAGTTTTTTTTTTAAGTAGCACTTTTAATATTCAGACTTCTGATGGCAGTGCCTGTGATTGTTTTGCTGATTTTTTAAATATCTTGTTATTTTTGCATTTTAATAGAAAGGAAGCAAAAATGTTAAATTTAAAGTTGTTATTATTTATCTTTCCTTTTCTAGGCCACCATTGAACTTTGCAGTACTCATGCAAATGATGCCAGTGCTTTGAAAGTTCTGTTCTCCTCTCTGATTCTTATTGCTAAGTTGTTCTACAGTTTAAATTTTCAAGTAAGCCACCTTTATATTTTCTAGTTAATAATACTAGTCCATCCATATTGACGTAGAATTCTCCTCTGTTTCACCTTCTGGAATATTACTGTTTTTCTACAAAGCTATTGACAGCTATTTTGTGACTGTATAAGCATCCTCCCTACCATTTCCTTAAACTTCTAATGTTTTCAGATAGTCATATGTTCACTGATTCAAAAAAGTTGGGTCAACTATACTAATGAAAAATGAAAAGGTTAGAATGCTAAGTATAAAAAATAAAATTTGGATTTCATAAATCCCGTTTTGATCATTACTGTGTTTTGAAAGCTTTTCTTTGAGCAGGTCCTGCCACAATTAGTTATCATAAAAAATGATTAAAAATAAGAACTTGTATCTTAATTCTGTAGGACCTTCCTGAATTTTTTGAAGATAACATGGAAACTTGGATGATGAACTTCCATAATCTTTTAACATTGGATAATAAACTCTTACAAACAGATGTAAGTAACATGATAAACATTTTCTTAAGTTTCTCTGAAATGGTATTTATACTCAGTAGTAAAAATAGTATTATGACTATATGTTAATTGGTAGCAAAATTTATATGGAACTTTTAGGTGGTAAGGCACGTTGAAATGTGAATAAAATAAGGAGAATGTGTTGATGATTATTTTTGTTCATGGTGATGCTAGGATGAAGAAGAAGCCGGCCTCCTAGAACTTTTGAAATCCCAAATTTGTGATAATGCTGCTCTGTATGCACAAAAATATGATGAAGAATTTCAGCCTTACTTGCCCCGTTTTGTTACTGCAATTTGGAATTTATTGGTCACAACTGGTCAAGAAGTTAAGTATGATCTGGTAAGTGTAAGTGCCTGGCTTCCTTTCACCATGCTTGAAATAAATATTGTGGTACTTGTTCAAATAATGTTTGTTCATGTCTTTCTCTTGTAGCTGGTAAGTAATGCAATCCAGTTCCTGGCTTCTGTTTGTGAGAGACCCCATTACAAGCACCTATTTGAAGATCAGAATACACTGACAAGTATTTGTGAAAAAGTTATTGTTCCCAATATGGAATTTAGAGGTACATTTATTTATTTATTTATTATATTTCTATATAACCAGATTAAATTTCTGTACATCCAAATGACTTCCAGCACTTTACCTCAAAAAAGATAAAGCTTTATAAAACAAATTGTGGTGTCCTTGGTGCTTCCTGAGCTTGATTGTTTGTAGATATTTCATTACCCAACTAGATAACATCATCAATGGAAGTGAGTTTGGGATTTGCTTCCTGTTTATATACAGTAGCTTGCCCTCCCAGTATTGGTGTAGGTGTGGTTTTCTCCTTGATAGTTCTGTGATTACAGTATTGTTTTCTGCTTGATTTTTTGTCATTGTTAATCCCTGCTTATCTAGCTGTTGACTTCTGGAAAGGATTTGTTCTGGTCTTTTTGTTTCCTTAGCTTTTTTTTATATCATTTCACTTGAATAGTGTGTAAGTCTGCTTTATTTCTGTATCTAGTGGTTATACAAAATTACTTCACAAATCATGCATGTGGTTGATTGAACAAATTATTTTCAGGAATATGTAATATTAAAAACAAATTACTTTTAACCAAGTGTTTAATCTTTACAATGTTATGTCACCTAGCTGCTGATGAAGAAGCTTTTGAAGATAATTCTGAAGAATATATTAGAAGAGATTTGGAAGGATCAGGTAATTGTTCTGATAGTGGATAAACAGTAGTAGTGGATAAATATACAGTTTGTGTGTGTTCTCTTTTTTGTTGTCAGACTATCCTTACTTTTTAATATGCACAGTGTGGTAAATCTTATTCAGTAATATTAAAACCATGTATCCAAATCAAGAGACAGTGATGCTGTTTAAGTATAACCTGCCATGCATTGATTTTTATCTTTTTCTGGTATAGATATTGATACCAGACGCAGAGCGGCCTGTGATCTAGTAAGAGGATTATGCAAGTTTTTTGAAGGACCTGTAACTGGGATCTTTTCTGGTTATGTTAATTCAATGCTACAAGAATATGCAAAGAATCCATCTGTCAATTGGAAGCATAAGGATGCTGCTATTTATCTTGTAACATCTTTGGCATCAAAAGCTCAGACACAAAAGGTACTTGGTTTTGATTAAAAATTAAAGGATATAATAATATTTGGATCCTTATGGGAAAGAGGTAATAATATCAGTTCATACTTTGATTTCCATCACGTTGCCCTATTTTAATCTTTAGCATACTTCTTAAAGGTATTAGCCCCCTGGTATATATTAATTGCAATCTTTTAAGTCTAAAAAGCAAACATCATGGCATACTTACCCTTAGAGATTGCCTATATGGACATTGCTCAGATTACCTTCCACTCACGCCTGAGGTGGCTATTCTCCAGTGCTCACCAAAGAAGATACTTGTTAACCAGTGTTGGGACCTGAATAACAGTGTTTGGGTTCAGCAAAATGAGCTGTGCTGGAAATGTGTAAGGTGAAACAAATTGTAATGATAAGTCCAGAATACAAGGATCATCTTGTAGCGCTGGAGTGAATAGAACTTTGGTGAAATGGAGACAGATATATTTCTGGTTATCAGTTAATTTCATTTCAGCAGTAGAATCAGACTGATAACTTCATTCGTTGGAGAGATACAGAAGTTTTCTACAATAAAAATGGTCATGGTTATGCAGATCTTTCAAAATCTCAGTGTTTATTCACTCTTGTGAATAAATTGGATTAAGTGAGCCTACTATTTGCAGTGTTGCTTCTGAAATCCAGAATATATTGCTAAAGTATCATGGTTAATGTAGTTTATGCTGGTCCAAGTATAATATTTCATTTAGAGGGTTCATTTGTTTCTGTTTTACAGTTTAAACTTTGAACCAGAACAATAAGACAGATAGCTTACAGAAACTGGTAGAAAACCATTCACAGCACATTTCAACAATGCATATTTAAATTAAGGTATAAATAAATTAATACAGACTTTAAAAAAGTTATTACCTTGCTTCCCTCTATAGCATGGAATAACCCAAGCCAATGAACTAGTGAATTTGACCGAATTTTTTATGAATCATATTCTACCAGATTTAAAGTCTCCTAATGGTAAGTTTAACATTCTATACAAAATATCTTAATAATAATAATAAAGTTGGAAGGGACCTTGGAGGTCATCGAGTCCAACCCCCTGCTCAGGCAGGAAACCCTATACCATTTCAGACAAATGGCTGTCCAGTCTCTTCTTAAAAACTTCCAGTGTTGGAGCATTCACCGCTTCTGGAGGCAGGTTGTTCCACTGGTTAATTGTTCTAACTGTCAGGAAGTTTCTCCTCAGTTCCAGGTTGCTTCTTTCCTTGACTAGTTTCCATCCATTACTTCTTGTCCTGCCCTCAGGCGCCTTGGAGAATAGCTTGACTCCCTCTTCTTTGTGGCAACCCCTTCAATATCTCTAACTATTAGTTAACCTGGATATAATTTAGGAGCTGTGCATTGCATTGTATTTATTTCTGTAGCAACCCATCTCAACAAGTGACTGAGGAGTATATCATAAAATTTATTATTTGCTTAATTTACCAAATAACTCTTGTTATTAATATTAGTGAAAATCTTGCTTTACCCATTCCGGTCAGTCCTGCCTCTCGCTGTGTGTGTGTGTGTGTGTGTGTGTGTGTATGTATATATATGTATATATATATATTTGTGTGTATATATATGTGTGTATATATATGTGTATATATATATATATATGCGCGCATATTTATTTATTTATAGAAACTATTTAATTTTTACAGTAAATGAATTTCCAGTGCTTAAAGCTGATGGCATCAAATACATCATGATTTTCAGGAACCAAGTAAGTTTTTTTTAAAGTATTTATTAGCTTTCTATGCTGCCACTTCCCAATGACTCTGTTGCTTTATCAGTCTTAAAATCCATCCATTCTTGTGATATAATTGGGGAACTCGGGGGATCCAATATGCAGGAAGTGCTTAAATAATACACCCCTAACTCTTGAAGATCCTTATTTTCAGTATAGCAGGTCTCAGAGCCCCTGTTTTCTTGTGTATTATAAAGGCTTAACCCTTGGATGATGAAAACAGTAGTCAAAATGAAAAAGAATCACAGTGTAAACATGGAGCATGGGGTATTTCAGTCTTGCCTTAGTTGACATTTCTAATCTTACTTCTGAATGTTGAGTTGAATTTTGGAAAAATATATAGAATCTGAAATGCAGAATGTCTGAAGAGTCTTGCTGATTGTATTTTTTTTCCATATGTTTTTTTTTTAATAAGTGGACCATCTAAATATACTTCACCTGTACTTCTATCAGATGGGTTGGTATTGTTTCTAAAATATTTTAACTGTATGTATTTTTATTTTGTAGGTACCTAAAGAACAGCTCTTGTTGTCTATTCCTCTCCTAATCAATTACCTTCAAGCAGAAAGTATTGTAGTTCATACATATGCAGCCCATGCTCTTGAAAGATTATTTACAATGAAAGGAGCTAACAATACCACACTGTAAGTTTTAGACTGGCTATAAATGTACTGTATAAAGCATGTATTTCTGGCTTTCTTACTACTCAGGTTAGAAAAAAAATGATTTTTAACATTCTTGGACTTAGGAATCCTAATTTCTAAAATTATCCACATTTATACGCAATGCTGATTTTTACATTTCTTAAACTAAAACTTGATTGAACTTCAGTTTTAGAGGGGCTTAAAAATAGCATGATTTTCTGTTTCTTGCATTTTTGTCCATTCTCTAGTGCTTCCTACTTTCTCTCTTTAAGAGAAAGTGAGAATATTTTGTCTCCTCAGGGTATTGATAAGTAATCAAAAGACTAGAGCGGATATTAAAATAATATCTTCTTCTACAGAATTTCAGCTTCAGAGATGGTTCCATGTGTTGAAATGCTGCTAACAAATCTTTTCAAAGCTCTGACACTTCCGGGGTCATCTGAAAATGAGTATATTATGAAAGGTAGGAGCCTATAAGAAATGAAATGATAGAATAAGTGTAAAATTTAAAAACTTACAAATATACTGCTGAATCAGGCCAATGCCCATTTTGGTCTAGATCTTTGTTTCAATAGTAACTAGTGCTGGATAGTTTGTAAGCAGGAGATGGGAAAAATAGTTCACCCCTATTGTTGTTTTCCTGCAGTTGATATTTGGAGGCATGCTGCCCACAACTAGAGATAATCATCTCTCCAACCTGATGTCCTCCAAAATGTAATGAATATCTTGATAACATAGGATTGTCCTGTTTATCACTTCCTCAGACTGGAAACGAGCACTAGAACTGTAGCTTCCAGGATCAATAATTTTTCAGCTTCAAAACTCTAAAGCCTGAATTATATGCTTATATGAAACTTATTCAAACATAATGTTCAGTTAAGAATAGAATAGAATAGAAAGAACAGAACAAAATATCTTTATTGTCATTGTGTAACTCACAACGAAATTAAATTATCTTGATGCAGTTGACGTTATGTAACATTTTTATGCAGTTTATAAAATTAGATTACAAAAAATTGCAGTTCTTTCTGCCTTCATTTTGATATAAATTTCTGAATTTTCAGCTATCATGCGGAGTTTTTCTCTTCTTCAGGAAGCCATAATTCCATATATCCCTTCACTAATCACTCAACTTACAGAGAAATTGCTTGCTGTTAGTAAGGTAAGGAAGAAATTTATTTCTAGTTGTACCGCCTGTTCCTTTTTTTCTTTTATCAAAATGATTAGATTGATTGCCACATGTTTTCATACCCATCATGACCAGTTAAAGTAACAGCTACATTTTAGATTGCCTTTCTTCATAAGGAAGAAAGATATTTAGATTTGCTAGAATCTGAAAATCTGCTAAAGTAATTTAAGCACTTAGGATTTTTATAGGCTAATAGGCTATATTGCATATGGCCCAGATGCTGGATGGCAAAGTAACAAGGCGGGGAGGAAAGGAAGAGAAAAATGATGCAAAGAAATTTTAGAACAATATGAAGGGATTATTATTTTTTCCAATAGGGACAGTATAATAGTAAAAAAAAAGTGTGTTCTTCTTTATTAGATCTGTAATATTTCTTAACATTATAGAACCTTTAATATGTACAATTGTTCTAAATATTTATCTTAGGCTAACATTAAGAGTATTGCCTATTCTCACAATTGCTTCCTTAAAATGTACAGCTCATAGGGGGGGGGGGGAAGGCTGCTCAAGTGTAGGCAGCCTTCACTTAAATGGCATTATTTGATCCAAAATAATGAGTATTTCATAGATTTGTAACAGTTCTTGTGCTACGAAAGAAAGTAGCTGTGAAGATAGAAATCTTATGCACCCAATGTTTCTGTTTTATAAATGGGCAAACAAATTTCCAGAAAACTTAGGGAAGAGATCTGTTGTTCAAAAGATGAAACAATTTTTAAAAAATCTTACTGGATGAGCAGAACCACCTGCTTATTGTGATCTTGGCCATTTTATCAAACTTCGTCTCACGAATGAAGGCGAATGTGCTGTCCCAGTTTAATGTTGCAGGATCCAATCTTGGTCGGTCACCGGGACCAGAGGTTTCGTCTTCCGAGCTTTTGGACTTCTCGTGCTGGAGCCCCCGCCCTCAGGGACCTTCTCACAGAGGGAAAACTTCCCTTCACACAGAGACGTTCCCTGAGAGGATGGGGGCTCCAGCACAAGAAGTCCGAAAGCTCGTAAGACAAAACTTCTGAGTCCCAGTGACCCATCCAGATTGGATCCTGCAACTTTGTCTCATTTTATTTCAGTTCCAAGTAAAAGTTATAAAATGTATCATGATTTATATTACAGAAATTTATTTTTGTTAAATATAAGCAATAGAAATGGCCAAAAATGGCTGTGTCTAGAGCTCTTTACTCCATATGATTTTCTGAAAGAATAAATTTTAACAATTGCAGGGTGTAGAAGATTCTATAAGCTATGTCCCACTTCCCACCAAAAAAGTGAGATATTGTATGGCTGTACTTAATTAAATAGGAAAACTCTTCAAGTTGAGCCTGTTTTCAAATATTCATTGGTCTTCTATTTAAAGAAGTAGACTATAGAAAATAGTTTAGCTAAAAATCTAAAAAACACTCAGAAGGGGAAGACATATTTTGCAATTTTAAAGGTGGTATATTATCTAAAATACTCTGCAAATTTCTTACTGATATTGTTGTATTTTGTCTTAACTCTTGTGGAAGTTACTCATGTGTCATGTAAAGGCATTTATGAAAGGAAATTGGAAGCATTCGGAATTTCCCATAGAAATACTTTGATGGAATTTTTAATATATGATCCTATGATCCCTGTACTTTATGTAAGTTTTAAGCTCAGTGTGATATAAAGCAGCGATCCCCAACCCAACCTTTGCAGCGTGGTGGCCTGTTGGGAGGGAGAGGGAAACCGGGCTGTGCAAGTGGCGGGTTGGTGAGCACACAAGCATGCCTGCGCACAGCTCAACTTGCGTAAGTTGAGCTGCGTGTGAGTGCATGTGCACCAGGCTGCCACTTGTGCAAATTGAGCTGCGCACGTTCACGACAACCCGCCACAAACAGGGCCCAGTTCCAAATCGAAGACCATATTGATACTTTTCTCTGATGAATCATGGGAATTCTAGTCTGATGCGAACTAAATATTGCCATTAATATACTTACAATGGGGTGTATCAGTGGTAAGCTATATGATTTGTTATAATTTAAGTAAAATTCTCATAGTCTGTGTAGTTATGATGGCATTATACACAGTGTTAGACATTTTCCTATTTTTGTTTTATGTATTTTGAAACATTAGTTTAGTTCTGTTCTGTTCATATCTTGGTTTTAGAATCCAAGCAAGCCTCACTTTAACCATTATATGTTTGAATCAATCTGCTTGTCGATACGGATAACTTGTAGAGCAAATCCTGCAGCTGTTGGAAGCTTTGAAGATGCTCTGTTTATGGTATTCACTGAGATTCTACAGAGTGATGTGCAAGGTACAAATAAACTGTTAATGAACCAATGGATTGCTCATTTTAAATGATTTATTTTTAATCTATATTCAGATCTTTCTGAGCTTTAAACATAGCTGTATTTACTATGATTTATAGTCCATCGTTTATTCAGGCTTGGCATGTATCTTAACTCGGGGATGTACTGTGGGAGTTAAGAGTGTACTGGAATATGCCGGGGCCATGTATGAGCTTTGTAAACAGAAAATGGCATTTTCTTAAGTCTGTATTCAGAAATGGATTTCCTTGCCATAGCTATTCCCTCCCACTGTAATATATCATAAAGTTTTTTTATTCAAATTCAACTTAATTGGATATCCGCAACAATAGATGATCAATAGACTATTGATTTGAGAAAGCATAAACGTTGTGTCCGTGAGGTAACCTGGGCTAGTTAGCCTCTAATGGTATAGATGCTGATAAACACCTATATCTCACATCATGAACCATGGGTTGGCTCTAGCCGTTGGGACTTGAAGTTCGCTAACATCATGACATCCATAGAAGATGGAACTGGATGGACCTGCAGTGTCTCTATACAAGGCAGTTTAGAATGCTACGGGAATTTTGTAGCATGAGATTACTTTATGGCATTACTGTATGTGTGAATATAATCTCTCAGTCCCTAGTCCAGGCTATTAACTATTTCCTCCTTTTATCAGAATTCATTCCATACGTATTTCAAGTGATGTCTCTGTTGCTGGAGATGCATAAACATGATATCCCATCATCCTATATGGCCTTATTTCCACATCTGCTTCAGCCGATCTTGTGGGAAAGGTCAGGAAACATCCCTCCTCTGGTGAGACTTCTTCAGGCCTATTTGGAGAGAGGGGCCAATACGATAGCAAGTGCAGCAGCTGACAAAATTGTACGTATAAACTCAAATGAGAATGATATTTTTAGATCTGTATGTATTTTTTTGGAGGGGAGAGAGTTACAGTCTGACAGTACATTCATTACAACTGTAATTAGCCTGGAATAATGGTCATAAGTCCTGCCTGTCATTAGGCGGGTGGTGTGCAAAGACAGATCTTTGGAGGATTTGAGATTTGATGCCACGTATTCTGTTTGGGTTAAAACTATTTTTTCCATAGTTTTATATTGTATTGTATTTTTGTATATTATTAGCCATCATGAATCTTGTCATCAAGGCATTGTACAAAATTGATTAAATAAATGCTGTTGAACCCACAGCTGATAATATTAAGCATATTGTACTCCAATTTTTACCTTTGTCATGCCAGAGTTAAGGAAATAGACTATTTGATTATTGTGCTTGAGCAATCTTTGTTGCAAAATTTGAATTGGATACAATTTTGTAGTTAAGTGGCTTCTTCATTGTGCTTTCAATTGCTAGTAACCAAGATTATTTTGCTTTCTATTTTAATTTATAGCCTGGGCTACTAGGAGTATTCCAGAAACTTATTGCTTCTAAACTTAATGATCATCAGGGGTTCTACCTTCTCAATAGCATTATAGAACATATGCCACCGTAAGTATGAACATCCACATCTCCTGATTATTTTGGCATTATTGAAACAAGCTCTACAATGATGCACTAGATGGAGTAATCAGATTGCTGTGTTCTTTTTAATTTTTAGTGCATCCATTGATCAGTACAGGAAGCAAATTTTCATTCTGCTTTTCCAAAGACTTCAAAATTCCAAAACAACAAAATTTATCAAAAGTAAGTTCTATATAAATGGCCTTTATGGTTTGGGAAATCATCTTGAGGATGGCTTGATACAATTAACCTCATGTTTTTACCTTCACTTTCAATTTGACTTCTGAGATGAAAGTAGCATGGGCCATAGTACTGTATTGGGATTTAGAAGTAACATATTCTATGTAAAGCTTAAATATTGTGACAACAAAAAAGAGTTGGGAGGATTGTGGTAGAGTTATTTTTTTTTAAGGAGAATCCTAAAAGCCAGGAATATTGGGAGTGAAGTGATGAAACGCACACCATGACATAGAATCTGTGACTTACATGCTTGCATCAGATATTGGGGATTTTCTCCCTTGCCCTCATGTAACACTTTGACATAATCTTAGTTTGTCCAAGATAACTCTGTTTATGAAAGAGATTGTACCAAATGCTCATACTGTTAGTCCTGTCTTTTACAACTTTCAATTTTTTCTTTTTTAATATAGGTTTCTTAGTCTTTATCAACTTGTATTGCATAAAATATGGAGCAATCGCGCTTCAAGAAATATTTGACAGCATACAACCAAAGTTAGTATGTTTTTTTAAAAAAAATATCAGTTTTATACCAGGGATTTCTAATTGTTGTATTCTTAGGGCTAAATATAAGTGTTAATGCCAGTAATTTGATAATATAATTTCACAAAAGATGCATCCAGATTTCCTATCTCTGTTTGTTATTACTGTCAGATATTTATTCCTTAATAAGTAAATGTATGTGGAAGATTTATGTTATTCATTTATTTACTTACTTCATTGCTTTTTAATTAATAACAAAGAAAAAATGAGCAAAAACAAAGATAATAGTGATGGAAACACATTGTCAAACAGAAGAAAAGAAAAAAAAAATCATAAAAACTGTTTTTCACTTTTTTTGTTAAAGCACTTTTTATGAAGATATATTTTAAGTGAATCATGGGGATGAAACGGTGCAACTTTGTGAACATTTTCCAAGAAAGCTTATATTAAAACATACATCTATAGTGGAGCTGGAAGCCAAGATTTTTCTTTGCTGGATCAGTATTCCTGTGTGCAGGCTTTTCTTTTTTCACACATAAGAGTGAAGAAATAAAATGGAAGAAAAATATATACATCTGGCTATATCACTGGAATAAAGGTTAAACTTGATCCCTAATTTGGTACAGTAATGTCCTCAGTTTTGACCAGAATCATTGAGAAGGCATCAGCCTATTGGAGTTAAATGTACAAAAAGTACCTCTGATAAATGTTTGTAGAGAAGGAATAGAATAAAAAAAGCTCATAACTAAAAACAACTTTTACCTGTAAACTAGCAATTATTGAGCAAAATGAAATTATACAGGTTTCACTGAGGCTTGAAGCTTTTCTAACATGATAAATTGTACAACTTAACAGAAAAACTTATCATTCTGATAATTGGTTAAAATCCTGCTTAGCCAGAAATTCTTTATACACACTTTGGCTATTTGAGTCAGTGACATGCCTAATTCTGGTGAAGTGATTGATACAAAAATAGGATGAATAGATAAATTGTGTATTTTTTTTCTATTCATGAAGAATGTTAGTTGGAACATTGGAAAAGTATGAATAATTCTGGGTATATTGAAACGTGAATGAAGTTAATGTTTCTAGCAAAGAAGCAAAAGATAAAAAAAATAATCTGTTCTATGAATTCAAATAGTTGAGGAATTTTGGAGACATACTTATTGTAAAGGAATGATGAGCCCTCTTAAAATTCTGTGGGAAGTAACATACTTCATTCACTTATTGAAGAATTAATGAAATGGGTTGACAGCTGAAGAATTTGTTTAAAATTTAATACAGTTGGGTTTTGATTTACCCTAGGTGCCTACTAAAATAAAAATGTATTTATTTCTTTTGTACTTAATAGGATGTTTGGAATGGTTTTGGAAAAAATCATAATACCAGAAATACAGAAAGTATCTGGACTAGTAGAAAAGAAAATCTGTGCAGTTGGCATCACAAAAATACTCACAGAATGTCCTTCAATGATGGACACAGAATACACAAAGTTGTGGTAGGTACAGCCACTACCTTAATAATTAAGGTTGGTCATTAATTCTGCATTGAAAAATAATACTGTGTTTAATTTAGAATCTGCTGCTAAGGTGGCAAGGATTATACAGCTATTCCTTTTCCTGCATGGCAACATCACTAACTATATTTCCCAAAGGCTTTAAACCTACCCACATCAAAAATCCCATTAATTTTCTAAAAGAGCCTCAACTGTACGAGAAAAAGTAGCAAAACCTGGGGGTGGAGTTAAAAGAAGGATCAGCCTAGAATCCCTAAGCAGACACAAGTGAAGTCTAACCCCCCCCCCTTGAATTCCATTGACCCTTATGTAATCGCTAGTAGGTGTTAACCGTTAATTGAGAAGATTCTTGTGCATAGGCATGATTAGCAATAAATTAGTTTAATTGGACCTTCAGGTGTACACTTGATCGTTCACCCCTGACATTAATCTTCTGAACTCACTCAAAAATTTTCAGCTGATTACATGAGAAAACATCAACGTGGCATCTGAATGACAGACTGGTGCAGTGGCAGACCAAGCAACATTGGACACTGTTCTGTGCTGCCACAATTATCTGGTAACCGAAAGGCACAATATGTCAGCTACTATACTCCCAATTAGTGCAACAAATGCAAAATTTGGCGCCACCTCCAACAGTCCCAGCACCCGCACCGGATCTGGCAGCACTGCCGATTTTATAGGGGAGTCATGGCAGCTTGCCAGAAAGATTTGGAGGAATATCAGAAAGGATGAGAACTCAGATTCCAAAGAGGCCATGCAGGAAAGGGAGGGTGGCTACAATGATACCATTGAAGAAACAAGGGGTGATCCTTGCAAATGTTGAGTGTATATTCCAAATTTGAGAAGTAGGAAAATGATTAATTGCCCAGCTGAGCAAATTAATCTAAGTGAGTGATTTGGATCTAAGAATACATTGAATGAACAGAAAGCTACTTTTATTTTCACAATTATAGCCCCATTAACTTCCCAGGCCATTGTGCCCCGTTGTATCAGATTCAAGATATCCCTCTGGTATCTTATGGGGAGGGGAAGAGGAGGAATCAGAAAATTGATTGCATAAAAGATTTTACTTTTCTCTGGATCCAGTCTAGTGTTAATAAAGGGAAAATACACCACGATTATAGTCTACATTCAGACAATCAAAAATAATGAAATCTACAGTAGGAGTAAATAGCTGAACTGACGTGCTGTTACATTGCAGAATGCTCCATTCTCCGTTAACAACAATAGCTTCAATGATATTTAACATTACTAAAATAGAAATGGAAAGTCAGTATAGTGGTGGTTAAGGTATCAGACTAGTAACCAAGAGACTGAGTTCTAATCTAGTTCTGGTCTTGCCTTAGATACAAAGCCATCAATCTGGGTGACTCTGGACCAGTCCTTCCCTCTCTGCCCTAGGAAGAGTAAGCAAATGGCAAACCACTTCTGAAAAACCTTGCCAAGAAAACTGTGGGACTTTTCCAGGCAGCATCCAAGAATCAGACACAATTGAATGGAAGAAGAGAAAATAGAATTTATAGATTAATGAAATTAAAAAAAACACTTGAATTGCATGAATAAATTTTAGATAGATAGATAGATAGATGATGGATGGATGTGTGTAAAAAACAAGTTAGAAAAAATTTGGGCATCTTTAGAAAAATAGGCTGTTAAGCAGGGTTTTTAAAGATACTTCTTTTCTAAACTTAACTGTCATACTTGTATCCTTGTCATTCTCTAGCTATGATAAATGAATCAAATATTTTAACAAGTAATTTGATGGGAGGCATTTTCTGGTTTTTCAGGACACCCCTCCTTCAGGCCCTTATTGGTCTTTTTGAATTGCCTGAAGATGACACCCTTCCTGATGAGGAACACTTCATTGATATAGAAGATACTCCTGGATACCAAACTGCATTTTCTCAGCTTGCCTTTGCTGGGAAAAAGGAGCATGATCCAGTTGGCCAAATTGTGAATAATCCCAAAATCCATCTTGCACAGTCTCTTCATAAATTATCTACTGCATGTCCAGGCAGAGTAAGTTACTTTAATGTGGGAATATGTATAGAGCCGAATGAGCGGTTGCTAAGTGAGGACCCCCTGTATTTTATATTTTTTAGTCTCTCCTTGAAAATGTTGAGGCCAAAATTATAAAACTGTTCCTCACTTCATATGCATATGTGAGCGCCATCCTGACTTATTTCCTCAGAATTTGCAAAAGTGTTAAAACTTAGGATGTCATTGTGTTGCAAGGCAATTTTCTTAATATAGCTTCATTCCCACATTATCCAGTTCTGAAACATCTGACAGTATTAAACTCCAATTAGAAGTTGGAAGGCTTCTGAACAGCTGTACCACACAAGCAAAAACATCTGGCTGTCACAAATGCCAAAGGACACTGAGGAGGTGTTGCTAAATAGGACAAGCAAAATAACATGGTGACTTGACTTCTCTTGAAGCAAGATGTAATGTTATTCTGCATAGCAATTTTGAATGGATACTCATTGAAATAAAGCATCCATATGAACAGCCTTCCTATAAATATTTTTTATTATTATACTTATATGCTGCCCATCTTGCTGGAGGCAACTCTCTATGAAATACAGCCTTAACCAACTCTTTGATACAATAACTTGTGGCAATGCGGAAGACCATTGTATTTCAAGCAGTTTAGTGACATATTTTGATTTCTTCATATTTAGAAAAGTCCTCCACTTATAAGTACAGTTGAGCCCAACATTTCTGTTGCTAAGTGAGACATTTATTAAGTGAGTTTTGCTCCATTTTACGGCCTTTCCTGCCAGAATTGTTGCGTGAATCACTGCAGTTAAGTTAGTGTCGTGGTTGTTAGGTGAATCTGGCTTCCCCCTTGATTTTGTCAGAAGGTCTCAAAAAGTGATCACATGACCCCAAGACACTGTAACCGTCATAAACATGAGTTAGTCACCATGTGACTGAATTATGATCACATGACCGCAGGGATGCTGCAGTGGTCATAAATGAAAAATGTTCATAAGTCACTTTTTCAGTGCTGTTGTAACTTCAAACAGTCACTAAGCGAACTGTTGTAAGTCAAGAACTAGCTATACAAAAGTTTAGAGCTCATCTTCAACTAACCTGCTTGTTTTTCACCCTCGCTAAAAACAAGAGGGAATTTGCGGGGGGGGGGGGAATCTTCACAGAGCTGCAAAGCTTTTATCATTTTTGAAGGTCTCAGACTTTTGGTTCCCATACCAAAGTCATATGTCGCTTGGTCATGATGCCAGGGTTTAATGACATCCTAGTACTGACCTTTAAACTGGGAGCTTCTGCACAGAACCTAGCATTGAGTACTGTTATCTCTGCTGTCGTCATTACAGCTTGTAAGAAATTGAGATATCATCTAGCTTGGTATGCCTCCTTTTTATGTTATGCTTTTAAATCCATTTGCTTGAGTTATTAATAAAGTTTGAAATCTTTTTAGCCACTGATGTGCTCATTGTATCTGGATCCAAAAGAACCAATTGCCTGGACAAGTTATTACCTCCCTGACACTTGGCGAAATATAACTGAATATAGTAGAAAGTGTGTAGATGCTGAAAATAGAATGGAATTATAGTATGGCCATACAATTCACAGGGTAGAGACAAATAAATACTTGGGGATTGATGGAACCTAGGATGCTTAGTTGGAATAATAGATTTATGTTTTAAACTATTTTAATTTAAATGTATTTTAAATATATATATATATATATATATTGCTTATTTCTTTTAAGGTTCCCTCAATGCTAAGTACCAGCCTGAATGCCGAAGCTTTGCAGTTTCTTCAAGGATATTTACAAGCAGCAAGTGTAACATTGCTCTGACATTTTTAATCTGAGTGGCAGAATTTCAGAGTTACATCAAAGAGCAGTGATATTGACTGTCTTCTAAACAAAGCTCGGACAAAATGAAACGAGTTGCTATTTCAGAAATACATCACAGAATTATTGCTTGATGCAGAAGCTGAATGATACTTTGTTCATGTGTTCATAAGAAGGAAGTGATTTTCCTTTTCCCTGTTTGTTTTCAAAGGGAATAGTGTTAGAAGTTTATAATTTAGGAATGATTGGAATTTCACATATGCTGTGATCGAATAACATTTTAAAATATACTGAATACTGGCTGCACACTCATGTTGTCATATATTCTTTTTTTTCCAGTTTATTGTCATTTGTATTTCTTTTGTGTCTTCTAAAATTTATCTGAATTGTGAATAAATAAGTTCTTGTTTAAAAAGTATTTGTCTAGTAGTGTATGTGTAACTCAGTACCATGCCATACTCACACTTCAGCTTGCTTTACCTAATGCTGTTCATAATGAAAGTTAAGGGCTTTTGAAGAGCTCTTTCAAAGAATTCTACCTGTCTTTTATTAAGGAAGACAGTAGTTTAATACCTTTATCTTTGAAGAATGTATTGCTGTAAAATATCATTGAAAATAATTGCTTTGTATTAATCCATGCATATATTTTCTACTAAGCAACTTTACAGGTACTCCTTAATTTATGATCGTAATTGGGACCAGAACTTCTATTACTAACCAATAGAAGTTATAAAGTGAGTCATGCCGGATTTTACTAACTTTTTTGCCATGGTCATTAAGCAAATCATGTGATTGTTAAGCAAATCTGGCTTCTGACTGCTTGTCAGATGCTCCTTAGGAAGATTGTAAATGGTGATCATATAACCCAGGAATGCTGTAACTGTCAAATACATAACTGTTGCCAAGCAACCAAATTTTGATATGATCATGGGGATGCTGCAACAGTTGTAAGTCACTTTTTTCAGTGCCTTCATAACTTCAAACGGTCGTTAAACGAATGGTTCTATGTTGAGGAATACCTGTACCTTAGTTTTCTTCAGCTTAATGTTTGAATGCTAAATTTCAGTTTAGGATGTGTACCTTTGAAAGAAGAGTTAGTTGTCTTTCTAATTATGCCTAGATGTCTGCAAAGCAAATGTAAATACGGTTTGGGTTGAGAATGCATTTAAAAATGGTTGGAATTTGATGTATTAAGAAATGCTTTAAAATTTACCATATAGAAAACATTGCCTATTTCTTGTACCGCTTATATAGCGAAAACTAAAATGCATGTTATTACCTGAGTGTAAAATGTACTAGGAGTCTTGTTTGGGTTTTAGAGTTGTATGCAGCTTTATACATTAACATGAAATGCAATTTATAGATTGGATGCTAGATCATTGAAAAGGTTGAAGATACATAATATTGATCTGTTTCTATGATAGAGCAGATTAAGGCTAACATACAGTGCTAACATACAATGATCAAAGTATTTTAGGACAAGTTATTTTCTTTAAATCAGAGGTCCTGAACCCACGGGTTGCGGCCTGGTACTGGGCCACGCAAGCAATGGGTGAGTGTGTGCACATGCGCAGCTCCACTTGCATGTGCGCGTACACCTGCCGCTCACACGGAACCATCCACTCTCCCCCCCCCCCCCCCCCGCCAGTCCACCAAGCCAGAAAGGTTGGGGACCGCTGCTGTAAATACATTCTTCAATGTACCTTTGTCAGCTGTTTTCCCCAATGTCCAGTTATTACAGAGTAATGATGGCCATCTGAAGCCAATTGAGATACTGTAGTGGTTAAGATGTTGACTTCCCACTTTAAGCATGAAAAGTCGGCTGGATGATTTTGGACCACTTTCTCACCCCAACTTACCTCACAGGATTATTGCAGAGGAAATAGGAAGTCGTTCTTAACTTAAAACAACCACGATTAAACTCAGAATTTTGATCATAAGTTGTGGTTGTAAGTTGAGTCATTAACTAGATTCTATGACTTGTTATGATGGTCATTAAGCAAGTCACATGGTTGTAGGTTTGAATCCAGCTTATCCAATGGGCTTTTTTTGTTGGAAGATAGCAAAAAAAATAATAGCAAAATGCAGTCCCATGATCATGGGATGCTGTAACCAGTCAAATGTGAGCCGGTTGCCAAGTGTCCAAATTGTGGTATTGACTGCATTTTTGAGTACAGCATTTTTATAAATGATAATGCTAGAGATTTGTGCTTTATTTTGCAGCATATCCCTTGATATCCTTCAGATTGTCAGGACCCTCTTTCACAGATTTAATTTTCCAAAAAGGGAAATAGATATGCTGTAAAATAAGACATAAACCCCCTTTAGCATCATCTTTACTTACGAAAATGCTTCTGTACCCCCTGAGACTGAGGAATTCTTGGGGAAAAAATGGTGTGTAAATGGAATTTGATATTTGAATGGTGAACCTGTTATTCTAGCACAAATGAAAATCTTGAGGACTGAAGGTAATAATTATTGTTTTGTGCCACCCAGAGTCACTTCAGGTGTGATGGGCAGCTGTATAAATTTGATTTATAAATAAATACCGTTTATACATTATTGTAGCTATAATATGGTTTGGTTGGTTTTGGCTTTACAAGAAGTGTGAATCTCAACCAAATTGATAAATCACCATTAAATATTTTAACGAAGACCCTTTCAATTAGGAAAGTTGTACCTGCCCCATTTCTCTAAATTCTAACCAAAGATGCAGAATGATCATTTTAAAGCAGCAGAAGCAATACCTCCAAATTGGCATTTATGTCCTAAGAACGAAATCTTTTGTAAAAATTCCCAAACAAGTACTGTATGTCTAACAGGAGCCCCTTTCAGTTTGGTTGAAGCTTGAGAGTCCCTCCTAAAAGCACCCTTTGGCTAAAAAAAAGGGTATACCTCCTTTCTTCACAATTCTTTCCTGCCAAATTCAAGGTGGTCATGGGAAGGTTTTCCATTTTACTTTGATATTTGATAATAGCTGTTAAGTAGACACCACAGATCTCATGATTGGCTAAAATGAGATCTAGGGCCACAGCTGAAATTTCACTGTAGGCCAAAGTGCCTATTTCTGGAAGAAGAGCAGCGTTTTAGAACCGCACCGGCTTGGTTTGAATCAGTATCCGAAATAAACAAATGGGACTGAAAAGCAGAGTTGGCTGCAGTCTCTACCACTGAACACTTGGGCTGCTTAGCGCTATTAACTTGTAGCACTTGCCCCTTTGCCACATAAGCACTTCACTATAGTCTGCCATCGATCTACTTTCGATAGAGTAACATGCTTGAATCAACAGCTTTTGAATGCTTGGGGAAACTACAAGACCCAGAATCCACTAGGGCTACCCAAGGATAGAAGTAACTTGCTGCTTTCCCCTCCCTAACAAATCTTTCTCATGCTTATAAAGATTCTATTTATTTTCAAGGAAGAATAAAAAAAGAGTTTTACCCGATTTAAACTGAGTCAGATTTAATTAAGAAAAAAAAGGTTGGAAGTATTAGGTTGGCGTCTCTAAGTCACCTGAAAGAGGATTTTGATTCTTGATCTTGCTTCTTCAGTTATTTCGCTCCGAAGGGGGGGGGGAAGCAGTTTGTAACCCTCTGTAGGATTATTAGAGAAATAAAAGCTCACATTCTAGAACTGGATAACAAATCCAAGTTGGAGTGGAGCTTGGCTCCAAGTGACTTCATGGGCACGCTTAGTAACAACATGGAAGAGTTCGCCGCTGCCTTCATCCAGAAAAAACTTTTTTAAGTTTCTCAGTCCAAATAAGAGCCCTGGGATTTCTTGGTTGTCTCCTACCCGAATACCAATTAGATGCGACTCTTCTTACATTCTCCAGATCAAGCTGAACCTAAAAAACAATCAAAGCTGACGCAAAGCAGCCTGTCTCAGGTTTTTCAGTTCTCTAGTACTTTTTAAAATCAAGCGTTGCAGAGAAAGTGGAAAACTGTATCCTCTTTTGTTGTATTATAGTTGGTCATAATACATAATATAATCTATTATATTATCCAACTTCAGATCTTAGCTTTGTTTTCCCAGGGTCCAAAGGAGCCTTTTAAAAATATAGAGCAAGTGAATCTCTTTGCATGTAAAAGGCGCTACCTCCGACAGTGTTTAGATTAGCAAACCAAGCTCCTGTCAGACCCACGTTTGGCAACGGCAGCCTTTCCGAACACAGCAAAGTTCCCACTTTCCAGCCCAGTGCGACTACCAGCAAGAATGTTCTTCCGCCCGGCTTACAGAACCCGCAGCCACGCCCTCCGCCGCCGAAGGTCAGGAAGCAATGCACGCTGGGAAATGTAGGGCTTTAAAAAGCACGTGGCAGAAGATATATTGGGGAAGATGAAAGAAAGATCTCTCGAGGGAATGGAGCATGCTGGGAAGTAGAGTTCTTTTAAAAAAAAAAAAAATTCCGAGGAAGGAAGCGAAAGCCGTGAGACACTGACAGACGGCAACGTGTTCTTGGTAGTTACCCTGGAGCATGCTGGGTGTGGTAGTCATCCGGGGGCGATCCGTGCGACAATGCAAAAACTCTTCAAAAGCCGGCTGCTAACTAGAACCACGGCATGCGTGGTGCTAGGCGGCGCTATAAATAGCTGCCATGGACGCGGCTCCTCCTTCTCCCTCTCTCCCCGTGTGGTGCCGTCACTTCCTTCCCGGCCGGAGCTGGCCCCGCTCATTCTCTTTAGTGTTTGCCCTGTGTCTGCTGCCGCTGCGACTCGCTCGCTTCCCTCCCCTTCCCCGGACCCCCCTTTCCTGGGAGCTACCAATGGACTGAGCCGCCCGATAGCCCGCCGTCAACACGAGCCGGCCCGGGAGCCGCAGCCCAGACAAACATCAGGTGAGGGGGGGAAAGAGGAGGGGGAGGAAGAGAGGGAGGGAGGGAGGGGGGGGCGCGGGTGGGATGTGGGAGGGAGAGGCCGCGGCCGGGCCTGTGCTCAGGTTGGGGCCTAGCGGGACGGCCAGCCTCGGGCCAGGGGGGAGAAGCTCGGGCTTCCCTGAGAGGGCGGCTGTGGCAGCGGCGCTCATATGCTGCCGGCAGGTGGAAGGCGCGAGGTTGACTGACAGGCTCTCCTTTTCCTCACCTCGCTGTAAGGGGTTAAGGAGAATCCGCGGGAGATGCCTTCAGGGATTGCGGCTCGTGGCTTCTCGCTTCGGGCTCGTTCCCTGCCTTCCTCTTCCTCGTGGTTCTGGATGTGGGAAACCCAGCGCGTCGTGTGGGCTCTGTGGAAAAAGAGGCCGCGGACTGTGGAAGGTCTGAGGTAGCGCAGCTCTCCTCGGCATCCTAGTGATCGGTTTGGGTTAGAGTCCCATTCTGGGAGAGGTAAAATGAGGCCTTGTTGTAACTTACTGTTTATATGAAGTGAGAAGCACGGGCAACTCTTCTCTCTTGTACTATATACACCCATGCCTGGTCTGTAGCTTTCTTTTCCTAGAGCTGTGCAGCATTTTTATCTTTATTTGTAACGATAGTATGTGTAGGCGATTACCAACCAGATTTCTTGATGTTTTCATATTCAACGCAAGATAGAGGTTTTCTCTGCAGAATAGCTGCTAATAATGTCTTTCTCCACTTTAGCCCTGCAGCCTTTGCAGAGTAGAAACTATTATTTATCTTAAACTCATGGATTGGTTCCGGTGGAGAGTTGAATGTCAATTCTAACTCAGTCACAGTTTTCATTGGATTCGGCTCCTGAAGTATTCTGCAAAATGGTGTCTGAAATCTGGCAGATTTTATTCCTTTTAAAAAAAAGGCCTTATGTGCTTTCATTGACATATTGTAAGGTATTCAGCTCCTAATGGAAATAAATGGCTTAAGGGTTCCAAATGCTGTAGTTTTCCCTCACAAACTGTGTTGTTTCACTATAGGAGAACTAAACATTTGCTAAATCAGAACCAGGTTTTAAAATTAAGTGACTTTATAAGTGCATCTCTTGCTTTGGTTTTGACAGGGTGAGTTGAGATTCAGCCATACTTGGAGAATAACTGAAATCAGTTTAATTGGTTACTTTCCATTCATTGATTTGTGTAGGCTTAGTAAGCATTCCAAAGGGTAACTTTGCAACAGAGTACAGTAAACTCTTCCAGTAGTAAAAATTCCATTGCAACTCAAAGATAGAATCTGGAGATATTTTATTTGTTGTAGGAGAATAATCAGTCTAATTAACATTTTGATAATTTGAAGTTTGGTAGGCTGGGGAATTAGAAAAAAAATCTTGAAAAAAGCAGAGGCAAGCCTTTTTCACATCACACCAAGAAAACATGTGTCTTTGTAAGTCAGGTCCAATTCAAAAATGACTTTATTCTCGGTACTATTTTTAACTTTTTGCATTGCCCTGACATGACAAACTGTGTTCTACTGAAGTGTGTATAACTAAGACAGCACAAATTTGACCAAAACTTGTATAGACTATTCTGTAGTCAAGAGACCATAGTCTGAGTGTCTTGAATGGCATTGCATTTTGAAAAACTGTTCAGATTTTGAACATCATTAACAATATACCAGTCTTCTGCTAACCTTCCAGATTCTACTTTTTTTGTGATTAATAGTTAAATCAAGCAATCAATAATTTGTCTTTTGCTGCAGATACAATTACAATTAATTTATGAGTCTGGTTGCAGCTTTGTTATTGTATTGTAAGCTGTCCTGATTCTTTGGTTGGGGGTATTTCAATTTTTGGATAGGTTTGAACAACATTGGACCTTATTACATCAAATTAAGCTATTAGTTTAATAACCTAGGAAAATATGAAATTCTAGACACTTTATAGCAGAGGTCCCCAACCTTTTGGGCACCAGGGACTGGTTACGTGGAGAGAGGTTTTTCCGTGGACCAGAGGGGGCATGGTTTTGTGTGCTGCCTGCATCCTGCAGATGGGGCTTTGCTTGTTTATGCGACCCGTTGCTGGCATGCTGCGGCCCGGTACCGGTCCACGGACCGGGGGTTGGGGACCTCTGCTTTATAGGGAGTAAGTTCTATTGAACTTCATATATGTACAGTTGGGTTGTGAAAATTAACATTAATAAACTTCCCTAAGTAAATACTGACATTATGAAGTCACATTGTTTAGATTTAGTAAAAGCTGATTAGAAGTAGCTTGTATATAACTTGATTAAACCAGATGAATAATTGCTTACTATATGAACTGTCTCTGTTGAGTGCTATAATTGATGATAAAGACTTAATGCATCCATTATATTGTAAGCAGCCACTTGCTGAAGCTCTTGGCTTTTTTATGTTTTCAAAAGCCCTAATTGTAAACTAGTTTAGTTCTTGATTTAGGATTATTAATGATTTGGAGTAGCAGTTTTGGATGACATGAAAAATAACCTATTTATTTGTTTGGCTATTAGAAAAGAACAAAGCAGGACTAAACAGGTTTGATGCACTAGCACAGGCATGTCAAACTCGCGACTTCATATGTCGTCGCGCGATGTATCGTGACTTTTTCCCCATTGCCGGCAATGGGGTGGGCACGGTTTTGTCGTGATGCATCCGGCACGTGGGCCGGCAGTTTGCCTGCACTAGCACATAACTTGATAA
Organism: Azemiops feae; assembly: GCA_023970755.1. Classification (NCBI taxonomy): domain Eukaryota; kingdom Metazoa; phylum Chordata; class Lepidosauria; order Squamata; family Viperidae; genus Azemiops; species Azemiops feae. Next base: position 218,803 of record JALGBA010000409.1, read on the forward strand.
TATGCCAGTTGAAACCAAAAAAATGAACCTACTTATAAAACATGGGAATATGATAGTTTTTGGGAAAGATTCTATAAATTAAAGTCAATAATAGTCATTCTTAGTAATTTAATAAAACTATTTCTCTATTACTTGAGAAAACTAAGTAAATTATGTACTAACTAAACTCATAGGGAACAAAGTGAAATAGTACTACATCTGCTAGATGTTCCTATTTCTAATAAAGATAATAGTATGAGACAGGTGCACATTTCCTTATCATGAATTAATGTATATGTAATATGCCATACTTTGCCTTGTTCTGTGGATGTAGCCCAGCTTGGAGTATCACATCCCATCAATTGTTCTGCATCTTAGTTCAAATCTCTTATTTTACATTTATGCTTAATATATTTGCCAAATTTATGCCATGCATGCAAATTCATTGGAATAAATCAATGATGCTAGGAATGGTTAGTGGAATAAGAAGGGGAAACAAAAAAAAGTTGGCTTGAAAACATCAAAACTGATGCAAAGATGAACATCCAACAACTGAAAGAAGCTGTGCTTGACAGGGTAGCATGGAGAGAATTTGCCTATAAAGTTGCCAGGATTCGGACACAACTGAATGGTTAAAACAACAAAACCTGGAGTTGTATTAATTTCCCTAGCTGCAAAAGCATTATTGTTCTTTATTCTACTTTGGCCCTTGAAGTAACCAGAAATGTTTTCTGTGTATGCAGTTGTTGGTATTAAATAATGCTATAGCTCTAACAATAACATTACTAAAAATGCTAACACACTGATATAAGTGATGGAATTGGCAATGCCACCAACTAGACTTCCTTTGCTACTTTTCAAATTGTTTTGATTTCTAAGTGTGTATATGTACTTTCTGTCTAGGCTAGAGAGGATAAAATAAGACAGTTGAAGTTTCTTATTACAACCATAGAATGTCATTCATCAACAAATATTTGACAACACATACCTGCTGAAATGAATAGGAGTAGACCAATAATATTTATGTTTTCATTCATTTCACTTCTTTAAAATGCACCATATTTGCTTCCAACGAAGAAGACTCTTGTAGCATCTGAAAGTATGCTCTTACTTGCGGCAAGAACTCGGCAAAACTAACATAATGAAATGACTGTAGATCATGTCTACAGAGGGGAAAGGGCCACGGGATCAATTAAAAATAATAGTTGCCTGTGAGGGAATAGCTAGTGCACTAATCAGATTTGGTTGAGCTGCGATTGACAGCGTTGGTGCAGCTTGGAGATGCTCAGCAGCATGCCTTTTGGTGCAGTGGCAGATCTTTCCTAGTGACTATGGTATTTTGTGGAGGTGAACTTGGGTTTTTAAAAACACCAGGACTGCTTTAGATAGTCATTGTTTAGAGTTATTAAATGTTGTAGAACTTATAGTTTATGTCCATATGAAGAAAGTATAAGTTGAGTTCAGAGGTCTACCTGAGAAATAGGTTAGGTGGAAGCTAATCTTCCTGCATTTCCTTTTTCTGCTATTCCCCAATGCTTGAATCATTAGGGAACTTTTATGGCATTGTGGAAAGGAGAGTAAAAGAAAGAGAAGAAAGCATTGGAGATAGGGTGGAACCATTTTTATGAACATTCAGAAATTGATTGAAGAAGATAAAATTGCTCTTTTGGTCAAATGGTGTAACGGTAAATTGCAACTTGATGTGTTCATCAAATCACTTTTTTTAATGGAGTTGCTAATTATTGTAGTCCTTTATATCTTTGTACTATTTTCTAATTATTTTTCAATGCAATTCTTCCTCCTTAAGTATTTTTAATTACTGCGTCACTGTCATTATGCATTTATTCTTTACTGTTTTGTAACTTGCTGCTGCTGCTTCATAAAACTTTTACAATCTCATTCTGTTGTACTATAATATATTTAATGGCTTAAGTTTTCTAATATCTAAAGTACTGCAAAATCAAGGTGTTTAAATTTGGTTTTGTTTACTTCCCATACTGTTTAGAATTTCAGCCAGCAATGTTCTGACCAGTTTTCTTTCTCTTCCTAAAAACACTACAGGCATAAAAAATAAGGCGCACTGATACAATTATATTTTATCTAGTAATAACAATATGCATTAGCTTTACAGGGTTATTGGCTAGGTTAATTCTTTTATAATCAGTGGATGTCTGAATCCACTTTTCCCATCTTACAGAACAATAAAAATATCACAATGAAAAAGTAGTTGTTTGGAGGATGTACATATTTCCTTATGTGATAACTAATCTATTCAAGAGCTGTGTAATGAATATTACATTTTGAATTTAACTGATCGTTATTTTAGAAAACAAAAAGCAGTTTACTAAAGAGAAAAGTGAAGTTTGTGTGTTGAAAAATTAGCAACATTTGGGCACATAAACTGTCAATAGGAAAAAATAATTTAACCTATTAAGCAAAGTTAAATATTACAAAAACTATTTTACTGTGTATGAAATATTAATATATACATTATTAACGCGTTAATGTATTAAAAATGCAGGGATCTTAATAGCAATTGTATAGAACCATGCATTCAGTTTTCCTTTAAGTGAATATCTTGTGCAGGGTTGTTCATACCGTAGTTATAGGTACATGTAACTTATGTTAGAAATCTTGATATATGTCAATTTTGACACAGAAGGAATCCACACCACAGATGCATTGGTAAGTCTAGTGCTGCACATTTAAGTCCAATGCCTATTCTTATACATGTTGCTTATTATTTACCCTTCCAAGATATTTTGCCCACCTTTAGTTAAATACAAATTAAAACATAAAAAAATCAGAACAGTTCTTACAAGAGTAGATAGGAAGCTGTGGAACTCAGAATCAAAAGTTTCCTAATTTTAGAAGAAATAAAATCTCTGCATGTTAAAAAATAATATGAACTTTAGAAATCATTGTGTGTCTAAATGCTGACTTATGCAGGATTGAAAATGAACTTTGTAGATAATACTAAGAAGATACAATTGATAAGGCAAAGCTGCCAAAACCAAAAGCAAATCAAGTATATTTGCATGGGATATTTTTGCATTATAAAAACAAAACAATGCGTTCTCTTCTTTTTAAGTAGCTTCCTAATCCTAAAGAACTGGCATCAGATATTGTTAAATATGGTATAATTGAATATGTCTTTGGAAGTATAATGGCTTATTTCAGATAAAATCCTGAAAGAAATTAATATTTTATTAAATTGTACATTTTTTCATTGTTCCAGGTAATGTTGATGAATACGATAACATGAATACCATGCAAAATTATTATAAAGTTAAATGCTGTATGCTAAATAAATAAAATGGTATGAAAAACATACAGAGCATATTTGTAACTGTCCTTTTCCTTTTGTTATAGGCAATTTCCATCATATAAATATTTTCCTTGGAACTAACACCCAAAGTAAACTGTCCCAGGAACACCAAAAGGTATGGGAAACTTGTATTTGGTGTATAATCCACTAACTTTTCCTATTAAATCGTTGCCAGTTCTAATAATTAAATACTGGTCAACAGTGCCACAATTTAGTTTGCTTGCTCGGTTGTGAAACTGATTTCCTGCCTGCATAGCCCCCGGTGACACACGATTCCCTATTTATCACTCTATCCTTTTTTTTAAAACACTAGGCATATCTTGTTCCTAGATTTCTTTATACAAACTGCTCTACTTTGTATATTACAGTGCTGCTTAAAAGTTCGTGAACTATGCATATCTAATGTTTCTGTATAAATGTGACATAAACTGTTCTCTACATACTGCAAGTCTTAGATATAGATACAGGTAGTCTTTGAATTATGACCACAGTTGAGCCTTGAATTTTGGTCGTACGTTGTTGTGCTTGTAAGTTAAATTACCATGTCACTGGACTCAATTTTTATGGTGTCATTAATTGAGTACCATGTTTGTGAAGCAAATCACATGGTGGCTAAGTGAATCATGTGGTTGTTAAACAAATCACATAGTCATAAGTTTGAAGCCATTATTATTTTTTTGCTGGAAAACCAAAAATGTCAGAAAACACAGCACTGCAGCAGTCATAATTTCAATGATGGGTTGTAAGTAACTTTTTTTTAGTCCATTATAAGTTTGGAAGGTCATTAAATGACCAGTTATAAATCGATGACTGCCTGCAAGGAGAACTTAGACAATGAGTCAAAAACATACTTGCTGGTTGTGTGCTTTCTCTTTCCAACTCTCTCTGAGTTGCTTTGCGATGAGATGGGCGATAAATGAATACTGCTATGTATACCATTGTTCAGTGTTTTCCTGATGGTGCTATCGTGAACACTTGACATTTGCAGATACAAGAGTTTAATTCCTTACATACTACCCTGGAGTTCTTTGTGACCTCCCGGAGTATTACATACCTTGCTCTTGGGTGTGATCTTGGTTGGTTGACCACTCCTAAGGAAAGTCAAAATGGCATTAAATTGCCTTCATTTGTACATGATGTGCTTGACTTTTGCTTGCTTTGAACTGATGGAGTCCAAATTCTTTGGAAATAGTTTTGTAACACTTTCCAGCTTGACAAGCATCTCTTTTTCTTCAGACACCTCCTTTGTTCAAGCCATACATATCTATCTGAGTGGTGAAAAATGGACTTTGATAGTGAATACCAGAATACTATTCTCTGAATAAGACTGGACCCCCACACACTCACATCTGATTTATTGAAACAACTGACACTAATTTCAAAATGAACTGATAATCCTAGAGATTCACATTCATTTGCCATTTAAAATATGTAGCTTTAGATCATTTTCCTCAATAAATCAATGAACAGGTATAACATTTTGTATAACTGAGTTCTCTTTATCTAGTTTTAGGACTTGTATGGAGAGTAGATCATGTTTTAAGTAATGCTTATGCAGATACATTGACAGTTTAAAATGATTCACAAACTTCTAAGCACCACTGCATTTATGTACTCATCTCTTCTCTCAGTTTTTTGCTTTTCACATTCTTGACAGCTTAGTAGCATTTTGAATCTTGAACTTTCTACTTTTTATGGCAATAGTGCTTGAGAATACCTATGGGGGGGGGAACACAAGTCTATTTTCTTTTTGAAATCTAAGCACTAGTTTTGCTTCCAGTCACAGTATTTTCATTTAATGCATAAATCAATATTAATTGAAGGACTTCCATAACTCTTATTCATAAACCATTGAAATGCCAGACAAAATCTGTATGAAATGTTTTGGTTTTTTTTTAAATTATATGGGGAGGTCAAATATAGAGGCAAGAATAAACATACATTTTAAGAATATATTTTTGACAGTGATCTTTGAATAGTGAAATTGATGTGAGCCTTCAGAAAATCTGTTTTTATCTTTTGGTATATTCAGGTGACTCAGTGCTTCTAATGTGCCAGTGAGTCATTCTAAACAGATTGTTTGATAAAAAAAAACATCAAGTAGCGTCAAGATAATGGAATGCATATACATTTTCTGAAAAGGACATAATAGAGTTGCACTTGTGTATTCATTTTATAGAAAATTCAACTAGTGTAATTCAGTTTATAAAAAGCAGCTATAGGTTGAGGTGGTATTTCATGACAACTTTGCTCTCTCTTATGCATGAACACTTACTATTTGTAGATTTATTTCAATTAAAATGGAAAATACAAAGTCTCTACTTTCATGGTTCCTGGAGAGAGCTGCAAGCAATGGGCTGTATCCTTGCTACAAAAAGTATATGAATGAAATACTACTTGGTCATTTCTTTCTTTCTGTAAGTCAGAAATTGGTTCCATGTGGAGATTTATGATGGAAGTCAAGAGTTATTTGTGATGTTGCTTTTTCAGTTTTTAGAAGTGATCTCTCTAGTCCACTATCACATCTTTATGTAGTTAATAATATTTTTCCTCCAAACTATATAGTACAGACATTACTATAGTTTTGCCACTATAAGCAAACCTTTCTGCACGTGGAAGACAGGAGAAGATGAGAAAGAATCAGCTTCTGGTGTGCTGCATACATACAAGGGCAGTTCAGAAATAAACCTCGGTTTGGTTATCAATGACAGACACAGATACAGAACTTTTATTATACACATTAAAAACTACAACATTACATTATTTTTTGACATAATCGCCATTCAAATTGAGGCACTTGTCATAACGTCTTACAAGGTTTGAAATTAGTAGTAGTCGCTCGGCGGCAAATCTGGGCTATGGGGTGTGTGTGATCAAACACATCCCAACGGAACTGCTTCAAAAGTTCTTGGGTGCATCTAGCGGTGTGCTGGCGAGCATTATCGTGAACCAACACCACACCGGAAGTGGTGCCATAGAAAATCCCGCCAAATGTGAAGATGCCAAAGGAGTACTGCTAGTGAAGTTCATGGAGCGTGGTTTGACCATCAATTCAGAAGTCTACTGTGAAATGCTATGAAAATTCAGATGAGCCATCCATAACAAGTGTCATGCTGACTTCTGGTGTGGTGTTGGTTCATGATGATGCTCGCCTGCACACTGCTGAAAGCACCCAAGAACTTTTGAAGCAGTTCCGTTGGGATGGGCCAGATTTGGCGCTGAGCGACGACTACTAAGGAATTTCAAACCTTGTAAGACGTTATGACAAGTGCCTCAATTTGAATGGCGATTATGTCAAAAAGTAATGTAATGTTGTAGTTTTCTAATGTGTATAATAAAAGTTCTGTATTTGCGAATGTCTGTCATTGATAACCAAGTGGAGTTTTCCCCCGAATTGCCCTTGTATGTGGCACGCCAGAAACTAACCTCCTTCTGCCCTCTCCTGACTATCAGGACAGTTCTAAAATGTTCTATGTAATACAAATTAATTTGTAGAGCTTTACAATATAATATAAATCATCTAAGATAATCTCTATTTCTATCTGTTTATACTGCCTGAATGGTGGAATATTCTGAATATTTCAAGTATTTATAGATTATTTATAGACCAACAAAGATTTGGGGCAGTTTACGTTGCATAAAATGAATGAAGAACAGTAATTAATAAGTCTAATCTAATTAAGGCTATGGTTACCCTAGTATCTTCCACTCTCATATGCACTCAATGAAATACAGTCTTAAAGTAGTCTTAAAAGCCAGGAGATTGGGGGCATTTTTATGGGTGCAAACTGAATCTTATGTAGGCATAGACTTATAAATCTCCAGGTTCTCTTAGTCCACATAGGTCTTTAAAGGTGATGTCCACCTCTTTAAATTGAACCTGGAGCAGACTGTTAGCAAATGTAGCAACCAAACCATAGGTGAATTGTAAACAAATTTATTATCCAGATTAATAGACAAGCCGTCCTATTTTGGATTAGCTAAAGCTTTTGAAAAAGAACTCCATATACAGTATGCCATTTTAACCTACAGTGGGGCAAAAAAGTATTTAGTCAGCCACCAATTGTGCAAGTTCTCCCACTTAAAAAGATGAGAGAGGCCTGTAATTGTCATCATAGGTAGACCTCAACTATGAGAGACAAAATGAGAAAACAAATCCAGACAATCACATTGTCTGATTTGGAAAGAATTTATTTGCACATTATGGTGGAAAATAAGTATTTGGTCAATATCAAAAGTTCATCTCAATACTTTGTTATATATCCTTTGTTGGCAATGACAGAGGTCAAACGTTTTCTCTAAGTCTTCACAAGGTTGGCACACACTGTTGCTGGTATGCTGGCCCATTCCCCCATGCAGATCTCCTCTAGAGCAGTGATGTTTTGGGGCTGTCGCTGGGAAACACGGACTTTCAACTCCCTCCAAAGGTTTTCTATGGGGTTGAGATCTGGAGACTGGCTAGGCCACTCCAGGACCTTGAAATGCTTCTTACGAAGCCACTCCTTCGTTGCCCGGGCGGTGTGTTTGGGATCATTGTCATGCTGAAAGACCCAGCCACGTTTTATCTTCAATGCCCTTGCTGATGGAAGGAGGTTTGCACTCAAAATCTCATGATACATGGCCCCATTCATTCTTTCCTGTACACGGATCAGTCATCCTGGTCCCTTTGCAGAGAAACAGCCCCAAAGCATGATGTTGCCACCCCCATGCTTCACAGTAGGTATGGTGTTCTTTGGATGCAACTCAGCATTCTCTCGCCTCCAAACACGACGAGTTGTGTTTCTACCAAACAGTTCTACTTTGGTTTCGTCTGACCATATGACATTCTCCCAATCCTCTTCTGGATCATCCAAATGCGCTCTAGTAAACTTCAGACGGGCCCGGATATGTACTGGCTTAAGCAGGGGGACACGTCTGGCACTGCAGGATCTGAGTCCCTGGCGGCGTAGTGTGTTACTGATGGTAGCCTTTGTTACGTTGGTCCCAGCTCTCTGCAGGTCATGCACTAGGTCCCCCCGTGTGGTTCTGGGATTTTTGCTCACCGTTCTTGTGATCATTTTGACCCCACGGGGTGAGATCTTGCGTGGAGCCCCAGATCGCGGGAGATTATCAGTGGTCTTGTATGTCTTCCATTTTCTAATTCTTGCTCCCACAGTTGATTTCTTCACACCAAGCTGCTTGCCTATTGCAGATTCAGTCTTCCCAGCCTGATGCAGGTCTACAATTTTGTTTCTGGTGTCCTTCGACAGCTCTTTGGTCTTCACCATAGTGGAGTTTGGAGTGTGACTGTTTGAGGTTGTGGACAGGTGTCTTTTATACTGATAACAAGTTTAAACAGGTGCCATTAATACAGGTAATGAGTGGAGGACAGAGGAGCCTCTTAAAGAAGACGTTACAGGTCTGTGAGAGCCAGAAATCTTGCTTGTTTGTAGGTGACCAAATACTTATTTTCCACCATAATGTGCAAATAAATTCTTTCCAAATCAGACAATGTGATTGTCTGGATTTGTTTCCTCATTTTGTCTCTCATAGTTGAGGTCTACCTATGATGACAATTACAGGCCTCTCTCATCTTTTTAAGTGGGAGAACTTGCACAATTGGTGGCTGACTAAATACTTTTTTGCCCCACTGTATATATGAGATGAGAAGGACATGAGTCACTATTGCCAAGGCATTCTGGCCCCATAAAGTCCACAACTGGCACATCAGGCAAAAATGCCAAAGGCATCCTGGCACAGTGGTTACCTGCTTTACATTCAGGAGAATCTCATTGGGGAAGAGTGCAGTCCCTATTAAAAGCCAAAGATAGAACAGGGATTGGGTCACATTGAACACTGACAAAAGCAACATTGATTCAATAATTTGATCTGAATTTGTTTTACCCATCCAGACCTAGCATGTTGGAGTCCATTACAGGTAGTCCTCAACTTATGACCACCATTAGGAACAGAACTTCTTTTGCTAAGCAATGTAGTCATTAAGTGAGTTGTGCCTGTATTTTTTAAGGAAGATTTTAAACCATTCCATATAACAACTCTTTCTGCCTGTTTGTAATAAATGCAGCAGACGATCTTACTCACAATTTGCTCTATTATTTTATTTTTGCAAGATTCTCCCCCCGTTCTACTCTTTCTTTTATAGAAAAACTGACTAATTCAATCATTACAAAATATTTTTTCTGTTGTTTGTCCAAAGAAAAAATAGTAAAGATTTTAATAATTTTGCCTGGTTTGCAGCCAGATATCAAGAGAAATATATCCATAGTGACACCTAGAACTGTAAGAAAATACATGCTGTGGTTTATTTATTTTTTAACTTGGCATACTTGTTATTTGTCTTCTTTTTGCTACTGTATAACTTTAATTTGTTACAGCATAAATGATACACAAATAAAAACAAGAAAATTAAATGGGAAATAGAGATAGCTTGCAAATTACTTTGTGTTTGACACATCCATTCTAAATTTGGCATCAGTTGTGACAGCCTGCAGAGTACTTGGAAATAAACATTAGCACCCAATGTTTGAGCAGTATTTATATTTCCTAAAGCTGAAAATGGGTCAGCTTTATAGTTTTGAAGAAATATAGAAACTTTTCTATTAAAACTCTTTTTTTTTTTTTGAAGTAAAAAACCCAACTATAATAGATATTAGAAATGTTTATTTGTGACACTGGAAATTGGAAGAGTTATACATTTCACATATCCCAGTATGTTAAACCTGACTCACTTAAAATGAGTAGTATCCAGTGTTTTTGGAGTAAATTGCATCATTGGTTATAAAGTTTGCCTACTGAAAGATTTTAACTATTACTTCTAAGAACTCATTAATATATTTTTATGACTCTTCTTTTATGTGTTTTGATGCCTAGCTGTAAATGGATTTATTGATTTATCCAGCAAGAATGGTTAGCTAAAAACTATAGGTTTGTTGCTCCTTGTAACCAAAACATATTAATTCTTTTATTATGTTGGCAGCCCTCTCAACTGTATATTTAATCAGAAAATAAGAAAAAGCATCTGACTGGCATAATTTTTTTTTTTTTTTTTAAAGGTAAAAATTCAAGCACTTATACAGAAAAAACCTGCATTCAAGGCCACGTTTACCTGCACTGATTAGGTTTGGATGGAAATAAATATGTCTCAAGTTCAAATACAGAATCCATCTGCTACTCTTTCTAGCAGCCAAATACTAAACAAGAACCAATCTCTCGCACAGCCTTTGAGTATTCCTTCTCCCACTAGTTCTTTACCCTCCGAAAATGCGGGTAGACCTATTCAAAATTCTGCTTTACCCTCTGCATCTGTTACATCTACTAGTGTTGCTGCAGGTAAGCTTTAAAATATCTTTGATATCTTTTGATATGTTTTGACATTAATCTTTAGTTTAAAACATTGAATTTAAGTTATGCTTTTCATGGAATATTTTTAAATAAATGAAATCCTTATAAAAGAAATATTGCATGTGATTGAAATGTGTGAAAACAGCAAGTGTTTGCAAAAGAAACGTTAAACATTTTTCTAATTTCACTTTATAAATGTTTTCTATTTTTCACCATTTATCAGTGAGTCTAGGTTTTTTTGGTGCAGTGTATTCTGGTCTAGTATGTAAAATATGCAAGAATATTTGTTAAGTATTTCGGGGAATTAGATTTTTGATCCACATCTTGGTTCTATTAGCAACTGACAAATTATTTTAGATGTCTTATTGTTTTCTTTTCTTTAATGTTTTCATTAAGCATTAAACCCGAACAAAGCTTCTAAGGGCAGATTATTAATTCTAGAAATCTGAATAATTTTCTCCTGCCCCAACCTGTTCTATTGCTCAGACTTCAATTGCTTGATTTAAGAGAAAGGAAAAGACCAGATGTATTAGTAACTTATTCCTGCAGCTGTCTTTAATCAGTCACAATAAAGGCTCTACCTTCTAAATCATGATTTAGACTGAAAATATTAAGAGCTGTAGTTACATTTTATTAATCATTTTCAAATTTTAATCAAATGTTTAGCTACACTAAGCAGGAATGTACTTGTTTTAATTTCAGCCTGGTACAGTGTGTGAAACTGGCCAATGTGGTTTGTAAACCGTAGCTTTAATCCCTTGTGCAAATCCAGTCAGTTGTGTTTAATAAACAAGGGTTTAACAATTTGTGATTTAGGCTGATCCAAATTAAAGTTGAAAGTCATAGCTGAATGTATCCATTATGTGCTAATTTTGAATATTGTACACACAAGCTATGAGAGTGGTATTGCATAACAATTAACATTATGGATTCTGTATAATCTATTTGATAAAGTTTAATACAATTAATAAACCCTAGTTTTATTGTTCCCAACTCTGTTAATTTTAAAAGGCAAGAGATAAAACCTTGATAAAATCCAGTCTTGCTGTACATTATCAGCTTTCTTGCAATTAGAGCTGCAAATCAGGAAGCCTTTAAGCTGTTTCCTATTATATGATTCTAATCTCAGAATACTGTAGACTGGAGGACAAAGACATCGTGCATTTGTGACTTGGATCACCTTGTTATTCTCTGAAATTTATGCTTTGGCATAAATTAGAACAATTAATCAGTGGAACGACCTGCCTCCAGAAGCTGTGAATACTCCAACACTGGACGTTTTTAAGAAGAGACTGGACAGCCATTTGTCTGAAATGGTATAGGGTTGGACTAGAGCAGGGGGTTGGACTAGATGACCTCCAAAGTCCCTTCCAATTTTTATTATTATTATTATTATTATTATTATTATTATTATTATTATTATTATTATTATTATTATTATTATTATTATTATTATTATTATTATCATCATCATCATCATCATCATCATCATTATTATTATTATTATTATTATTATTATTATTATTATTATTTCCTAATAGGGATGAAATTAGGTGACAAAATAGTAATGCTCTACCTGGAGTGAAGCACTCAAAAAGTTGTCTGTTTAAAGGAAGTATTGGGAAAGACTGAAAGATGAGAACTGAAATGTTTGTGATTTTTTTTTAAAGTATTAAGAAATAATGCAGATAATAGTAAAGACAAATGAATTCTTGGGGTGAGAGCAGCTCCAAGAGCAGGGTTTACTATTATGAATATGCCATTGTAATAATGTTTCAATCAAATATAAATTACACAGCCGCTAATCATCAAAGCAATTTCCAAACAAATTAGTTGTATTTTGGTTGCCAGAATTTGTAATTCACTAAACTTAAATATTGCTTTCAAGCTTAATTCTGTCTCAGCATCTAAATTGTATAGAGTGAATCCATTAACTTTTAAGTAGTTAAAGAAGTCAAATGCAATTGGCATGTTGTATAAAAATATGTTATAATAACTGAAGGCTCATGCAATATACGACACATTTCATTTTCTTAAGTTTACATGATATATCACTAAGAGGCCAGGCAGTTTTCAGTTTTATTGAAGGGATTATTGCAAACTGAGGTAACAATTTATCTTACTTTTCAGTTTCTTCTAACATGGCAAACCCCAAAGAGAAAACACCCATGTGTCTTGTGAATGAGTTAGCCCGTTTCAACAAAATTCAGCCTGAATATAAGCTTTTGAGTGAGCAGGGTCCAGCTCACTCGAAGGTAAAATTGTTTGTATGATGGTTATGTATTTAGCAAAATGATGATCTTTTGAACAAAGAGGGTTTACGTTTACATATAATCTGTGGTATAGCTATATGAGATCCTAGGGTTTTTTTTTTTAAAAAGTGATAGAAAATCACAACAATAAGTAATTCTACTACAAGACCAGTTTAGTTTTTAAACACATCCCATTGTAATATATTAAGTCAATACTGGAAATTATAAATCAAATTAAAATATAAACTCTGTAAGAAAGCTCAGATTTTGAATTGGCACAATTTCATGTGTAAAATTGTAATCCAAGAATGGTTTCTAGGTACCGTGTTTCCCCGAAAATAAGACCCAACTGGAAAATAAGCCCTAGCATGATTTTTCAGGATGCTAGTAATATAAGCCCCACCCCCAAAATAAGTCCCAGTTAAGATAGCCAGACGGATGCATTTAATACCGTATTTCCCCCAAAATAAGACCGAACCTGAAAATAAGCCATAATGTGTCTTTTGGAGCAAAAAGTAATATAAGACCCAGTCTTATTTTGGGAGAAACATGGTAATACATTGTTATGGGATGATTTGAAAAATTAAACTGGACTTGTAGTAGAATTAATTACTGTTGTGATTTTCTATCACTTTTTTCAAAACCACCTAGTATCGCATGCTTAGATAACTATAGGTTTTCTTCCTTTTGAATTATATCTACTGCATTAACCAAGTGTTTTTAGCTTAAAATTTAACAGAGACATGTAGGCTTTATTTAGAAAATGGTTATAAAATATTTTATAATACTACACATGAATGTTGCACTGAAATATGTTATTTTTATATTTCAGATTTGTTTATCCACCTTTATTTCATGGTGTACCTTGTTTTTCTAGTTTTTTTGTACTTGTGTTATTCCTATTTATAAACTTTTAACAAACTTTTTAAAAAGAAAAATAGCTTCTACATTGATACAGCTCAATGAACAATGTGGATATAGACTTTTCTCAAAACCAGCCACCTTAGGATAAACAATTATGCTTTGGCCTCATATGAAATTCTAGTAATGAAATAGAAATAAAGTGTGACTGAATCAGAACACCAATATTACATGTTGTAGTAACTACAGTGCTCTAGTAGTTCGTTTTGCTAAATAATTTATACATATCCTATACAGCAATCCTAAGCTTTAGAATTAAATAATCAGTGTGTTATACTAATGATATATGGATGATACAACCTTTAGCCTTTATAGTTGAACACTATATGTATACATGATCAGTCAATGAAAGTTTAAAGCTTACTTCTCATTTACAGGTGTTTACAGTGCAGCTGACTCTTGGGGACCAGCATTGGGAAGCTGAAGGAACTAGTATTAAGAAAGCTCAACATGCAGCTGCTGCCAAAGCTTTGGAAGGGACAAGATTTCCTAAACCTACAGCTCGCCCATCTCGCAATGAAGGAAAGAATCCAGGTACAGTATGAGCTGCTGCCATAAGAAAGGTAGAAATTTCAGTGATGTATAAATTATTGGCAGAACTTGAGAATTTTTGCCATTTATTTGTTTGTTTGTTTATTTATTTATTTAGCATTTTAGTGTGACTTGGCTTAAATGATGTAAGAGAAATAAATGTATATGACAAATTAAAGTAAAGTGTGGTAATTGCTAGGTAGAACTGAACTCGTGAAAATGAATTGCCCGTTTGACTGATATAAATATTCAGCTTTGAAATGATCATATGATTTTTCATTTACAAATGTGAAATTTGGTTAATGAGAATTCTTCTTTATCCATTGATTTATTTATCATTTAACTCCAGAAATAGATCACATTTATGTATATTACCCAATTTATTCTTTAAAAGAAAGACATATTTTTTTTTAAAAAAAATACTGATTATGATATACTATTTTAAAACTGAACATTTGGAGTGGTATGAATGATATTTTTCCACATAGGTTTTCTAAACAGCAAGTACTAGTAAATAAAAATAGTTATAAAATTGCAAATATTCAAATGTATAACTTTCCTCCACTGAATGATTCAGTATCTTATTTGATCCTATTTTGAAATGTAATCAAGGCAATATCCTTTTACAACAGAACAAAAAAGTAGCAAACTCATTCATGACCTTTTAAGATTCACTGATAATTTTCAAGTCTGTTTAAATAGATAGAAACTCTTTCATAGGAAAAAATAATGACCAGACCTCTATTTAATTTGACCCAGTCCAGGTTGAGAGTTGCAAGCCAATTCAGATTTACATGTCAGCGTACGTGACTGTGCATATCTGAATCACAAGCAGCAAATATCAAAAACATAAGAGCTTTAAGAGGAACATTTTGCTTCATTGAATAACCTGATAAATCTTTTAAATCTAGCCCACTGTTGCCAGAATCATTAAGGGTATATAGCATGATGTGTTCTTTTACCAAGTAACAGTGATGTAGCTAACTTGAAAATTAGATCATTTATAGTTTGCTTTGCCTATTATGTTTGTTGTAATGCCAAATTTAGAAGATGACTGCAAAATTTGTTGTTCATAAATTGTCTTTGCTTTCCTTGAGATCACAAAGCAATGTTTAAGTACATGAAGTAGCTGATCTTGAAAACTTAGGCTAAGATTCAACTAGCTCTTTTAAGGATGTGGTGGGCTTCTTGGTTTCATGTTAAAGGAATTAAATTGTTATTTTCTCCTGCATTTTTTATGTAAGACAAATATACCTAATACCCTTGTCTCCTATTTTCCCCACAACAACCATATACAAGTAGACTTCACTAAACTACTGCACTGTTTAGCCACTGTTCAATTACAGCAGCACTGAAAAAGCAACTTTATGACCACTTCTCACATTTACGGCTGTCGTCACATCTGTATGGTCAGGTGATCAACATTTAGGTGCTTTGCAACCAGCAAACATTTACAACCATCGTAGCATCCCACGATCCCATGATCATAGTTTGTGCACTTCACAGCTGGTTTTCCAACAAGCAGAGTTAATGTGACATATGACATTGTAAACACGTGATCAATTGATGTTTTGCTTAAAGACTGTGTTACTTAGCAACAGAGATGCTGGTCTCAATTGTGGTCATTAAGTGAGAACTACCTTTATATTCCTTTAACAATTGATTTTTGAAAGCCTCCTTAGATTTACAGGGCTGATTGGGATTTTGGGGCACTGACTCTAGGATAAAACCATTTTTTCCCCTCTGCACTGCAATTACATGCCCATTATGGCCTATCAATCTTTAGCTAACTCTGCAGTTGTCTCCCTCCACATCTGGCTCTTTTTCTCTTTTCCTGTTTTGCTTTAAACAGTTTTGGGGATATAAAATAAGAAAAATTACTGTTTGAAGTATCCAGGAGAACATATTCTGAGAATAATGAACATTTTTTTATGTAAGCCTGCCTCTGTTCATCCTTACTCTTAATCCTTTGTCCTAAAATATTTCATATTGCTTGATAAATATTGTTAATGCTTTGCTGTAAAGCTGTTGTATAGGTGGGCCTTTTAATGATCTGTTGGTTTTATCTGTGAAATGAGAACTTCAGCCTTGAACTCTTGCTTTTTTTGGTAATTCTATAATTCTTTCACAATAAAACATTGGTATTTAATCTGGGCAAAATAATCCAGAGAGCCTCTTAATGTGGGTTTTGAAATCTTATTTGTTAACCAGAGAACTTCATTTATATATTCTGTTCTTGCTACAGTCTCATTCATTCCCAGGTGTCACTTCCATTTGAGTTTTCAGAAATATGTACTAGGCTGCAGCAAAAGTACATACCTCGGAAAATACTAGTGTCCTTGGAAGAAGCCTATTTATTACTCTTTAGGTTTATGTGGATTTTGATTTGCAAACATTGTCCTATGCATACAAGAAATGGTTGGCTATTATGCCGAAGCTGAATGCAAGCTATAGGCAGCATGTGTTTACTCTCAGTAAAGTGAAAAAAGCATTTGCATTTAATCAAGCATATATAATGCAAACCTTCTTAGTAATATATAACTTTCAATATCTGCTGTACTTTTCCCCCCTGTCCATGCAGCTTAAGACTTTCTAATTAAATGCTTGTATCTGAATACTGTTTGCAAATATCCAGCAACCTATGTGTTGTAGAAAGAATGTCTTCAGATATCATTTCCATTAACAATTTTTAATTAAAACGAGTACCTTCCCCTTAGCAAATTTACAGTAAGAATTGCAATATAGTTACTCTCTGTCATTTTACATAGAAGTCTTGTTCTTCTCCCCCTACCGCAACCCCCCCCCCCAGATTAAGTGTTCTCAGCATTGCATGAAACTTTAAAGAGTTGCACTTTTAATACTTGCTCTATCTTTGTTTTAGATAGTGTAACCCCCACAGTGGAGCTGAATGCGCTTTGTATGAAACTGGGAAAGAAACCTATGTACAAACCTATAGATCCGTATACAGAGATGAGGTCCACCTACAACTACAATATGAGAGGCGGTGCTTATCCCCCACGGTATGTCATGCCTCAGCACTTTTATATAGTGAAATCCTGCATTACCCAAAACAGTTTTGCTTCTGAAGATTTTTTTTTTAAATTTTTACTATGAAATGTATTTGCCGCCCATCTCGTTTCAAAGCGACAGTGTTCCAGTGGTCTTCCCAGAAACAGCAAGCTTTATGCATAAATTAATTAAATATATACTTAATGGAAAGTTATTGAAATACACTCTGATTCATACAATATAGTCACTGCTAGTGCACTGTAATTTACCTTCACAAAATAACCGGGCAACCTTTCCAAACATAAATATGATAATAGGTGGATGATTGAGCTGACATAGCTTTTTTCCCCTTTTTGGATAGGAAATGCACACAAAAAAGTCTGAGAGCCAAAAGATATTAAGATAACATAATATGGGCAAAAAAACCCTGCTCTCCTTGTTATTCATCAACAGTACTTGGTGGACAAAGCATGTGTTATATTGTTGAACAGAGCCTCCTGCTTTGCGGTATTCTGAGAAGAATAATATCCCCTCTTCCCCTAGCATTGAAGCCTGCCTCCTGTTGTCCTGGGCAATAGGCTTGCTCTCTCTCCAGTGAGAACTGCTTAACACAGGGGTCCCCAACCCCCAGTCCGTGGACCAGTACCAGGCCGCGACATGCCAGCAACCGGTCTGCACAAACAAGCAAAGTCCCATCATTGGGATGTAGGCAGCACATAAAACCATGCACACTCCGGTCCGTGGCAAAACTTCTGTCCACGGAACTGGTCCCTGGTGCCCAAAAGGTTGGGGACCTCTGGCTTAACACATTTAAAATCCTAAGCGTTTTAAAAAATACCTGTCAAATCTGTTTACCAATTCAGAATATTGTCTCTTGTCCCTGTTTATTCAAAGAAACTATTTGGTATTTCTACCTTGTACCAGAACAAATGCTCCAGCAAAAATAATAGGATTAAAAATGAAGATTAAATAATTCAAATTAACAAGAGGGTGCTGGGCATTTATTAGTAAGTTTAATGTTAGTAAGTTTACATTAGTAAGTTTAATGTTTATAAGCTACCCAGAGTTGCCTTGAAGCAAGATGGGCAGCAAACAAATCAAATCAAACAAGTAAATAAAGAAAATGAATTCCCAGGCACTTTAACAGAACCATGTCTTTAGTGCCTTTCAGAAGGCCAGCAGGGTTGGAGTCCATCTAACCTCTGATGGGGATAATATTCCAAAGAGTGGGTCCTGCAGTAGAAAAAGCTCCCCTCCTGGGCCCTGTCAGATGCCCCCCTTTCATAGATGGGACCAGGAAAAGGCGATCCCTCAGATGTTGGCTACATTACAGTCCTGAATGTTAGGCGGGATGGTCTTAGTATGATTACCACCCATTGGTTTCATAATTTCTTCCTTTTTTTATCACATTATGAGTTCTGGAGCCAAGCAGCACAGTTTTTTCAGATTATAATTTCAGAAGTTGATTTTTCCTTTATTGTGACTTGAAGGAGCATGTGGGGACAATAGGTCAATGCAACACATCCTCTCTCTACTATAGAAAACAAACCTACACACTAAATTCAATATTAGCATGCATGTTTTGAAAGAATTATATGGATGTCACCCATGTTTTTCGGAATTCACAGGTTCTATATCAAAATCAGACAGGGAATGTATTAAAGACATGAAGAAAATATGTTTGGGCTGGGTTCATGATGTTTTTGTTTGTGTTACTGGCTTTATATGGAGACAATTCTTTAATTATACAGTGTTGAATTAAGAATCCTCCAAAGGGCAACTCTTAGAGTTTCCTTGTCCAAATTGGCTGGGAATTCTATGAGCTGCCATTCCTTTATGTTCCTGAAGAGAGCCAGTTTGGCTAATCTGATAAACACTGTGTGCTGTAATCTGTCACTCAAATATGTAAGGGCCAACCATTGTGCATTTGGTTCAGTATTGGCTTTTATTGTAAGCTCTTAAACTTTGTTTCCTGGCAGAGTAGCTTCATGTGGACTGAAAATCTGAAATGTAAAATCTTTCTGTTTTCAGGTACTTCTATCCATTTCCTGTAGGACCATGGCTCTATCAAGTAGAGCTTTCTATAGGGGGACAGCAGTTTCATGGGAAAGGTAGAACACGACAGGCTGCTAAGCATGACGCAGCTGCTAAAGCACTGAAAATCCTGCAAAACGAGCCCCTGCCTGAGAAACCAGAGGTAGTATGTCTGGAGCATTATCCAAGTCCATTCAAAGCTTTTGATTATGCTTTGAAGTTCATTGAAAATAATAGTGTTGTTCTGTTTAAGTTTGTGCAAAAGCTGTGGCATTGATATTTGAAGACTTATACGCACTTTATTTTGGGGACATTTATCTTGTTCCTGTGGTGGCTTTTCCAGTTTAGCTATAGTGAATCTATCATGTACTTCTAGCTAATCAAAAATAAATCTGTTATTTGGTGTTACAGCATCTGAGAGATATGTAAGCTGATTGCAGGATAACCAACATGTTAACAAGTAGAAATTATTTTATTATAGGCACAGTAAACAAAACTGTAATTTTGTTTGCTTAAAATATCTTTAGGCTACATGTTAGGGCTCCGTGGTCTTCCAAGGCAGCTTAAAAGACAAAGTAGTACATTCAGTATGGATGTGTAATCCATTCTAGTGTGTGGCTAGTCAGGGAGAGTAATCTTGAGAATTGATTATAAATTGGCCAGATAGGAAACACTGCTGGCTTTAGCATGAATCTGTTTTTCAGTATTCATAGGCTTTTACATTGCCCAGTGTCGAAACAGTCTCTCTCTGTTTCTTGTAGCTTAGTGCCTCGATTTATATATTGTGTTAAGTTACATTTGTTTATAGTTTATTCCAAAAAATTGCAGTTTGATGAGTTCATTCAATAAAATCACATTTTGTTTATAAACTACTGTGGCTAGCATATGATGCACTTTATCAAAACTGAACAACGTAGCCAGTACCTTACCAATTACCAATTATCCTAATCAGTGGGTAATTTAAAGTACATTGATGGCAAAAAGGTGCCTAGTAAACCCATTCAAATACAGTATGTTGGTAAGTCACAAAGCATTGGAGAAATACTTTCTCCCAGGGAATGTATTTAAGTAATACCATAGTAGCAAAAAAATCAATAATTCTATTTCATGCAATGCTAGTCAAAGTTATTGATAAGGTTCTCTCTTTTTTAATTGTCTGGTATGAATCCTTGTGTAATTATCAACACTTAAGCTGCACCACAAATTCCATTATTTATTTGAGCTGCATATTTTAGGTTACAGGGAAAAATGTGATCTGTTTGCAGCAGAACTGAATTATGGTACTATCCACATGCATTTGTGAAAGGCGATAAATGTATAATTGTTTAATTTGGTGTACTTTTAGAAGCTGCCTGTTTAGCCTAGTACTAGTTTTTAGAGAGATATTAGTCTTTTTGCAGCATATTAAAACGTGTTGTGGCACCCTGAAGTTTAACAACATTCATTATTACATTAGTTTTGTGGATAACAGTACACTTCATCAAATGCATGAGTACTGTCCTATATGAAAAATATTGTGCACTTCATGGTCTGCGATCTCTAGAAACTTTGGTTAAGCTAAGGTACCAAGGGACTTATTATAGTTAGTAATGTGCTACTTGATAGCAGTTCTACAGGTTCTTTGGTAGGGTGCTTGTCTAACATTGCTATCAAATCCTCTAAACTCAAAAGAGCAAAATCTGGGAACTTGTCACTTCTGTATTCAAAGCATCATCTGTATGAAAAGCTATGAGTATTACAGACACTTTCTAAATAGCACCAATCCTACTTGCTTTTTCTTTGTCTACCACTTCATTATTGCCTTGTAGCAGTATAATTCTAAAGAATTGCTGTTTGCTTTGGCTTTCTTGATGATCCCCTTCATCCTGTATGAAGCTATTTTGCATGAAACTAATTTGAAAGAGAGGAGGTTGTGCTTGTGATGTGTACCATTGCATGGCATAGCAATATTGTTTTGCTGCTGTAAGTGGAAGAGCATGTGTAGCATATAGCTGCTTGCTAATGAGTAGCCTGAACAATGTATTCAGGCTTCTGTGTATGTATGATTTTAATTAGGCTTAAAGTTATTGTCCTTTTTAAGTATGAGCAGAAGCTTGCTTGGATCTGATTTTAAGTGGACACCATAAAAATAGCTGATACAAAACATCTATTACCTTTGTCTCATAAGCTGACTTTCTCTCCTGATCTCCCTTATTCAGAATTGCTTGAACAAGTGATTATTCTCCGAAGCATCTTATTTGCCAGCATTACTGAAATATATATAAATATGCATGGATTTGCTTAAATACCAGGTGATTAACTTGCAGTGGAAAACTTGTTCAGGAATTGAGAATAAAAAGAATTCTGTCAAAGAAAATTTCTGGCTTTTAAAATGAAATGTAGGAGGCTTTGTCTTCCTTGCCTATATATTTCTAATGCTTTCAGAGGGCAAAACCATTCTAATATAAAAGCTAGAAGGAGAAAAGCACGTTTCCATCAAAACTGACACAGCAATCTTCTATATATAAACAAGCCAGAAGTTCCACACTCAGGTGCACTAATTTTATTACCTAGTTTTGTAATGAAACGTCTGCAAACAAACAATCAAGCACCCAAAAATTCCACGGTTCAACCCTGAGGTAGTCAGACAAATTGATCACTATAATCCACATTGGAAAATCAGATATTCATTTGAACCGCCATTTTTTAGAATTAACTTTGTGTTTATATTTTCAAATACTGTGTAGCACACTGGACTATATTACTGAGATTTAATATTGCCAGCTTAGAGTGTACCAAAGCTTTTACATTTAAAGTTAGGATAACATACATACATAGTAAGTTTTTTTACTTGCTTAAAAAAATTTTTTTTAAATCTCTCTGAAACTTGGAAAAGGAGTAAATGGAAGTGTTCTCCCAAATAAGCTAGTTTAGCCTCATGCTGATGAAAGAAATTTGTTAAGCTACTAATAAGGAAAATCTACAGATTTCTAAATTAATCTGTTCACTGCCCAATAACTTGTACTATTTGAAAATTCTTCCTGAAATTTACACAAACATTCCCTTGTTGAACTTTGAACCTCTTTGTCCAAGTCCTTTCCTCTGCCGGAAAAACATAAATGTGTTCCATTTTGCGTAATACTTAAAAAAATTGAAGATGGTTATCAGTTCAAATTCTTGAGATGTGTGCAGAATTATCTGCCTTCAATTTTGTCAGAATTTCAACATGTTTAATTGTAAAATTGTTGTTAAGTATGTCCACTCTTGGAAACTTTATATTGGGTTCAAATTTTAGCATTCTACGAATCTGGTTTTTTTCCCCTCATTTCCTTATATTTTTAAAATAAGAGTATGTGTTGGGTATACTCAGCCTTCCATCTTTCTGAGATTGGTGAAATGAGGACCCAGATTGTTGACAACAATATGCTGACCTTGTAAACTCAGAGAGTGCTGTAAAGCACTATGAAGCGGTATATAAGTCTAAATACTATTGCTATAGCATAGATAATAATTCCAAAAATGAAATATGCACTAAACAGGATATGCAGGGTACTTGAACCTTTTGCATACTTTTTTTTTCTTAATATAGAATCAAGTTAAAATTGAAAAAAATACTTGCATTTTTCCAGGTTTCAAAAATCACATTGATTTTGCCCCAAATAGGATTACTTTTAATCCTTTAAGTATAGAATAAACAGTTGGGAAATTTTCAAAATTATAGTAAAGGAAAGGAGTTTATGCCTTGCCTATTATAATAGTGTGTTCCTTCCCAAGCTACATGCTTCAAATGCCCATACTGCTGTTAGTTTATAAAATAATGGTAGGGTAGGGGCAAAGGACTAATGTTAGAACAATCCCAAGTTCAGAGCTCCCCTTGAACACACAGCAATAATTGCATGGTTCCTCAGAAAGTAGCTTGGAAAGGGTAAAATGCATAGAAAAAAATCTTATTGGTCTTTGTTTACATAATACATGCTGAATTGTATTGTGCAACAATGCAAATGCAAGCAATACCTGCTGAAACTCTAAAGTTTCTTGCCATTTTTTTACATGCTTACTGCAAGCTGTTGCATGTATACATCAAATATCCTTTCCTTGTATGTATCCCTGCATCTTTCAGAATATTCACAGATTTTTCAGACAATAACTTTTGGGCACTTCACTTGCATGTTAGGTAGTCCTAGTGAGACATCCCTAAGCCTTCAATTTAATCTGCCTTTAAAGACATGCTTAACATTCCTATACTAACCCTCTACTGTGTGTGGTAGTCTTGTTGTTAGTGAGCTAGTATGACAGCTGTGCCTCTTCAATGTAATTGTTCTTCTCTTAGATAAATGGGAGAGAACCAGATGATGAAAATCTCAATAAATCTGAAATAAGCCAAGTGTTTGAGATTGCACTTAAAAGGAACTTGCCTGTGAATTTTGAGGTAGGTTTAGTTAATTGCTCTAAAAGCGGTTTTATTTTAGCATATTGAAGGCAGTAAAACATTTGACAGGGATACATTTGGGTCAGATCTGACTGACCTTTAAAACTGTATTAGAGTATGTTTCTTTCCTGGGTCCAATAGTTAAATTGTTTTCCCTCTTAATAGATTACAAGTATGAAAATTAAAAGAAATAATATGCTGGCAGCAGCTAAATTATTCCATAAAGAATAGAATAGAATGAAAGATGCCACAAGTATCCTGTTCTAATACCTCATTGTATATTAATAAAGTTCATTAAATTATAGGATATACAAATACATTAGCTTTAATTTAAAATTTAAGGATGAGCTGAAGATAATTTTCACTTGCATGTGGAATTCCTGATTTTTGCTGCAATCCTTAGAATGTGTCCCACATTATTCCAGAAGAGTCTCCAAGTCCTTAGAAATAGCTCAGGGGGGACTGCAGTGTGAATGGGAGGGGGTGTCAAAGTGTGAAAGGGGAAAGTCAGAAATCTCTTTTGGCAAAGGGATGTCTATGAATGATTGCTGAATCTATTGGCTGTGTTGACACATAATGCCTCAAAGTAGTTTAGTTTACTGTGGATCAACCACAGCAGGCATTAAAGAAACCACAGTTTGAATTTCTCCTTCTGGCAGTGGAGATAGTAGAGAAAAAAGATGACTCATTTTTATTTCATGCACATCAGTAAACTATGTTTTAGTGTGATGTCCAAATGCTGCCATTGGGTTCGATACTTCTTGAACATTAGAATTTAAAGATCATAACTGTTGGATTATATTGGCATGAGAGTATACAAAAGGTCACATATATTCATGTTTAAGAATGTACTATATTTCTGATATTGTTTGCATGAAATATAAAAATATAAAAGAGTGTATTAAAATGTATGTCTTAGCAACAGCATATGATTCTTCATTGTGAATTGATGTAAGGATATTTGTTTAATGCTAGTATGAATGCATGCCCAAGTGTAGTTTTATTTTTTTAAAAATCCTTAAAAATTTGTGCTGGTCAAAATATTTACCATTTGGGCAATATTTACATCATAAGGGACTAATTTTATTTCAGTGTTAATACGATGACAAAAACCATGCAATAATTAAATTTATAGATATGTATCTATGTTTAGACTTTTAATCTGGAGGGATGCTATAATAAACGGGAAGGTTTTTAAAATACAATTATGTCCTGCTTATCAGGAATGCTAATTGATCGTCCCTTAATACTTCCCCGACAAATTTCTGTTTAGCTCATATGAATGAAATTTGTTACAACCATTGTACTTTACCATTTTTAATAAGTGTTTATCACGCTTTCACTCAGTTTTTACCTCTGAAACAGGTGACCCGGGAGAGCGGTCCCCCGCATATGAAGAGCTTTGTAACAAAGGTATCTGTGGGCGAGTTCATGGGTGAAGGTGAAGGCAAGAGCAAGAAGATTTCAAAAAAGAATGCAGCTATTGCAGTCCTAGAGGAGTTGAAGAAGCTGCCTCCCCTTCCTACAGTTGAGAAAATGAAGCCACGAATCAAAAAGAAAACGAAAACAATAGTCAAGGTGAGAGGAAAATACAAATATCTAAGGAAATTTCAGAGGGGAAGCAATGGGACCTCGGCTTGCATTATTGATTAGTGTAACTCTCTGTTGCTGTCGTCATTGTGCCACTCCTATAACACTTGCATTGCTATGTGTGCTTGCTGCCCTCTGTAAGCCAAGTTCTCTAATTCTGTTTCAATGAAGGCTTGTTAAGTAGGCATTTCTTGTTCTTGTTTGGCCTGCATGTTTAGTCTTATGCAGAAGTCTGTCACAAACATGATGTGATAAGTACATTTGCTTGGCGCTTTCAAATTATCCAGGTCTCTATAAAATCAATAACAAATAAAAAAGTACACCCATGATCCTTAAGAGTGTGTGATGTGACTGCGCTGTGTTACAATTGTTCTTGACAGTTGTTAGCTGATGTCAGCTTTTTCTGTCCAAATTGCAGACGAGTCCTGAATACGGTCAAGGTATGAATCCTATTAGCCGACTGGCTCAAATACAACAAGCAAAGAAAGAGAAAGAGCCAGAGTACATGCTCATCACAGAGCGTGGGTTGCCAAGACGTCGGGAGTTCGTTATGCAGGTTTGAACAGTTTGGCACTCTTTTTTTGTGCATAAATTAATTCTAACAAAATCTACTGAATTCATAAATGCTGTTAAATATTAATATTTTAGTTAGTTTTTCTGTGGTAGCATCCACTGCCCTTGTCTGGGCTCAGAATTAGGGAAGGTCAGGCCTGGTTAGTATTCCTACTTGGGATACCAAGTAGGTAAAATTAAGTCTTAAAGAATCCTGAAAGAAGACAATAGCAAAATATATCCATTATGTTGTCAAGAAATTTGCATGAGTGCATCTATGTTGTCACCAAGGTGTTGATAATAATTGGAATAGAGTAATATCACTTATAAATAAAAGAAAGTAACCTTAACATATTTGGTGATAGGCCCCTCAAAGTAGTTTACAATGAAATTATAATTGAATATTGAAAAATAAAACACTTCATTAGAAATGAATATTTATTATTATTACTCAATTTGTATGGCTGACCATCTCAGCTAAGTGACTAGTCTGGGAGAATGAAAATTAAATTGTTTGTAAAAACTGCATTTTTTCTTTCTTCTCAGGGAAAAGAATTTTAATTTATCTTTGCAGGGAATTCCAAAATATAAGCATTGCTATTCAATTTATTCAGATCTAACTCCCCAAAGCAACATATTTACAAGACTATAACGCAAACTCTGGATGCATATTTAAGTGACATAACCTTTAATAAATTGAATCCAGAGCTTCAACAATTTCTGTTTTCAGTGTTCTATGCAAATCCTACTTCACACATACTTATATGTTCCTATGCCCATGTGACTACCATGCAAGCACAAGAAAGGGCATGGCTCCCTTAAGATGCTGCTGAAAAGTAGAGATGTTCATGCAGGATCTGAAGAACTTCTTACCCATTTTGGATCCAAATACAGCAGGCCTCAACTTGTAACCAGTGAAGTTAACAGAAGAAGCAGACAAAAGATGTGTTGGTCAGAATTCTGAATCAGCTGATACTTCAGAAAACGTCAGAAAATATGGATGATTGGCATCTATATATTAATAAGGAACTAGATAACCATGCTAATATATGCACAAAAAGTTATATCTCCAGTCCTTGCATGGTTTCCTGCATGTTTCACCCTTAATTAAAAGTGGTGAGGTTCAAGTTTAATAAATTATTTTATTATATAAACAACAATGTGAAATCATAGCTGCCAGTTCTTTAGATGCTTTCATATGCATCAAGATTTTCCCAAGAACTAGGATGTTGTAATGTATCGGCATACTATATATCTGGATCCAAGCTGGGTGGCTTTCTGTAATTGATAGATGGAAATTCTGTTAACAGACAAGTTTTCAACGTGCCATCCAATATTTTTTGCGTATGGCACCCAATGTGCTAATAATTATTGTTGCTTTATGCTATAATCTTTCAACTTTTATTTTCAGACCTTAATACTTTTTGATCTTCTCCAGTTCTATGTGTTCCGTTCTGCTATCCCCTGACATTGCCACATCAAATATCCACACTTTCTTCTTTTCAACCATAGTTAAATCTGGTGTGTTATGAGCCAAGACTATCAGTTTTATTCAGAAATCACACAATATTTTAACCTCATTTTCAACTACATGTTTTGACCAATTTTTCATTACTAGCTCATGATACTTTTTACAGATGCTCCAGTGAACATCACTATTTCTGTAACTGATACTGCTAATGCAGTACTCTACATCAGCAAATTGTTATGGATGTAGGATTATTCCGATTGAAATTTTATATTGAATGCCCATGCAGTTCTACATAAAACTGATCAATTTTGGAATAACCTGCCTTTCTTCCATAGACATTTAGTAATCAAGTTATTTGTCTAGACGGAATAGCGGTGCACAATACTTCCTTTTTCCTTTCATCTGAGCTTATTATATCATGTGTTCTACAAGCAGCAAGTACTTTCCACTCTATTTCCTCTCCCACACTGGCTTTTGGAGTGGCTAGCCCAGTCTTCCCAAACTTAGTGCTGTTATGCTGTGATTATAACTCCTCAAGTTCTTGACCTCACCAGGCTGGTTTAGTCCAACCTCTTCAACCCATACTTGCTTCCTTCCTTCCTTCCTTCCTCTCTGCTCCTGTTCCCAAATCTGTTTTTAATCTTCATAGATTTTCATATTTTTCAAGGCTTCTGCAAGGGAATAGAAGTTTGGAAAACCTCATCTTTTCACAGTCAGTTGTTACTAAATCCTTTGAAATCTCTGCTGAGTCTTGAAAATGTAGCACTTTTAGTGAACAAAATGACCGGAAACGACTAGCTTTTTTCTTTCAGCCTTAATAGTTTGATTAATATGGGACACAGAATCCATTGCTAAAATAGGAGTTTGAAGCTATGTTTTCTCGATACTGTACTATATGCCAGAGATTTTAAGAATCTAGAGTTACTTGCGGCATTGCAAGAAATTTCTAAGGGAGATCATGATGTGGATTTGTCTGTTATTTGTGCTGCAGCAGATATAATAAATGAGAAGGCAGTGAGTGGACTAATTTATCTTTCCATTTGACATGGTTCTTCTGTCAGACTATATTTGTGCAAATAGGTTGCTAATGATCACCTGTGCTTCTGTTTTTTATAAAAAGATACAGGAGCCAGTTGGCATAGTGATTAAGAAGCTGAACTGGGAATGAGGTAACTTGAGTTCTAGTTCTGCCTTAAGCACTCAAGCCAACTGGAGAACTTGGAGCCAGTCTCTTTCAGACCTAGAAAGAAACCTATTCTGTGTTGCCAAGAGTTAAGACTAACTCAAAAGTTCAAAAACAAAATGAAATGGGGGGAAAAACCACCCTTGTTTTTTCTGTATATCTAGGTGAAAGTTGGCATGCACACAGCTGAAGGAATGGGAACTAACAAGAAAGTAGCCAAACGCAATGCAGCTGAAAACATGCTGGAGCTCTTAGGATTTAAAGTCCCCCAGCCACAACCTCCAAAGCCAGCACTAAAGACAGAAGAAAAGGTAAGACAAGATTGATTGATATTATTATTTTTGAAGTAATACCTAGATTTAATGAACACTCAACTCCAGCTGACTATGGGTGCTTTCCATAAAAAAATCAGACCAATAAGAAAGAAAAATTAAATACATCCAGAAAATTATTTTGCAAAAGAAGATTGAAATTACAGCTTTCATAGCCATTCGCAGTAAAGGGAAAGCAAGTGTGAAATGACCACGCTGATTGTGGAACTGGGTTCTAAAGGCATATTAAAACAAGACAAGAAGCTCATTATTTTGACTTAGAGTCTCATCTTCTGCATTACAATAATAAATCTGAATATATTTTCTGTTAGACGCCAGTAAAAAAGCCAGGTGATGGAAGGAAAGTAACTTTTTTTGAACCTGGGTCTGAAGAAACATCTAGTAGTAAGTGACATTATTATTTTTTTACTTCTTCTGTAATAATTATATTCAGTGAGTTGACTTAAATTATTTAAATCAAGAAATAAATACCTTGTAAATTTCTGATATAAAACTATTCAAAGCAAAATACAAATACATTCTATAACTACTATACATTTGAAAACATTATGAACCTAAAGAGGTTAAATATAAATGTTACTGTTTTGAAAAATAAGAGATAGTACATTGGCTATTAAGTAGATGCTTCTGATTAGATGAATACAATAGAATTACTTGTATGTGTGTTTATATAGTTTGTCATAAAATTTGCTCTGCCACAATTAATAAAAAGATAATCTCAAACAGAACCACAGATTATTGGCAACAGTTGAAAGATAAATGTTTCAATGACATAAATGCAGAAATCAGATAGTTAAGTAGATATTAATCAGAAATAGACAGGCTCCCAGACACTTTTGGCTGTTTTCCAGTTAGTGATCCACAGTTTCAAACTACAGTACATATGCACATGCTATAAAATTGCTCCCTACCCCAAGTGGGTCATAAAGCATAACTTAAAATATGATATAGTACATTGCATTCAGGTTCATTTTAAACCAAATTGTTTCGGTTTTTTGAGAAGAAATATATTATTGAATTAATAGGGAACCCATTATAAATGTAAAAAATAATTCTGTCCATTCTGATAAAAAAAATTGGAAATTGGCAGATCACTTGCATTGTATGCTGAAATACATTTTCCTTAATTTTATAAGCTTCTAGTCTTTTGAGAAGACCAGCATTGAAAATCACTTTCAAAATGATATTAGCCCCAAACTATTCACTCTTATTTGGGGGAAAAATGGATTTGATTTGCAACATCTTTTCAGACTTTGTATTCAATGATCTGCCAATTTGCAGGTAAGCAAATTTGCCTGTTAAATCTCCACTCTTGTATTCTGTCTCTTTATTAGGTAATAAAGAGGATGAGTTTAGGATGCCTTATCTCAGCCATCAGCAGCTTCCTGCTGGCATTCTTCCCATGGTCCCTGAAGTTGCACAGGCTGTAGGAGTCAATCAAGGACATCACACCAAAGAGTTCAGTAGAGCAGCCCCCAATCCTGCCAAGGCTACAGTGACAGCCATGATTGCAAGAGAGCTGTTATATGGTGGCACTTCTCCTACTGCTGAAACCATTATTAAAAACAGTTCCTTGGGCCATGTTCCCCATGGGCCTTTCACGAGACCCTCTGAACAGTTGGATTACCTTTCGGGTGTTCAGGGAATCCAGGTAAACTAAAAATGGATTATTTCAATATCTCTCTGTAGGGTTGGGCTTGATGGTTGAACAACTCACTCTGCAACAAACTATTTTGGAAGAAGGTTTAGATCAGCCTCTTTTAAGTATGAAAGTTTTCTGGATAATCTCGGCCTATAGCATATATGACTGGAGGCTATTCCTGTGCTACTTTATCTTGCTATATTTTATTTTGCTTATTTTGCTCTTATCTCTTTACCAACTCATTTTTCAACTCTGCAGTTGAACAGCCTCCATCTGTATTAGTATTATTGTAGCAGCGACATCAAATCTTTCCAAGGAGATTTGTTAGTTGAGAGATGCTTGAATTTTTCTATTTATATCTTCAATTAGTCTGACATGAGTCTAATTACTCAATTAACTCTTGCTAGTCTTGAGAACCTTACAAGGGAAGATTTCATTCTTAGTAGAAAGATTAAAATATTTTTATCCACATCATAACAGCTTGTGGTTAATAACATCACTACCAGTTATTTGAGATTCCCAACTGTAAGAGTGGCTGGCAATCTAGCATCATGGGTGCTCTAAAACTCATACAATTTCCATATTGTCCTATTAATGGTTTTTAAAAAAGAAAAGGGCTTTTTAAAATACACTTTTTACATGGATCAAACCTATTGAAATAGCTCAATCTTGACTGGTTTTTGCATGAGAACTCACCAGATTTCTTAATTTTTAAAATTGTGTGCATTGCTTCTTGTTTCTGTGAATACTGATTATTTTGCTACCATAGACTAACACAGGTCTCTTCCTGCAATGTCTTATTAGGATAGTTAAATGTCTCCCCCCCCCACCCCCCATTTTTTTTCACTGTATTTGGATATAAGTTTTTGCTTAGAAGAAAACTTTGCAGTTATTTTTCAGTATGATAATATTTAATGTGCCTGAATTGTTGAATTTATGCCGGTCAAGTGTTGGGACACTCATCATAGGACATAGATAAGGGACATTCAATTGAAAGTAATTATTGTTCCTTTTTAGGTGGAGTACAAAGATTTCCCCAAAAACAACAAGAATGAATTTGTGTCTCTTATAAATTGTTCCTCTCAGCCACCCCTGATCAGTCATGGAATTGGAAAAGATGTTGAATCTTGCCATGATATGGTAAGAGTACCATAAGTATTATTAGAAGGAGACTTCTTATAGAGTACCTCCGTTTCTCATATTATATAAGAAAATAACAGTTGTCACATTTATTTATCCTGCTTCTAAGAAAGGTATATCCGGAGAAAGGTTATTATTGGACAGTTTAAACTAGAATAGATTTGTCCACAAGAATGTATTTTCCCATCTTTCAGCTGGAAAACTTAAGGATGTGCTAATTCTATTTTTATTTGCATTTCCAGCCAATCCAGTATTATTGTCTAATAGAATTCTAATCAAATATGGTAATGGGTTGCTCATCTTAGATATCTGATTTTAATGGGCTACTTTCCCTATTCCAGGCTGCATTAAACATCTTAAAGTTGCTGTCTGAGTTGGACCAACAAAGTACAGAGATGCCAAGAACAGGAAATGGACCAATGTCTGTGTGAGTGAAAATATATTCCATAATCCTGCAAAATCTGGGCTGTTTATTTTTTTTTATACTATTTTAGGAAAGTTTTGTATAAATATTTACCTTAGTGTATTTATGTGGAAAGTCACAAATAATGGAGATTGGATATGAGAAATGTATATCTGTTTAATTTTATAGTTTTAATATAATTTTATATGTTTTAACTTTGATTGGAAGCTGCCCTGACCTAGTTGGAAAATGGGTGGCTATGTAAATATTTTAAATAAATAAATAAATCTATGTCCCAAATTGTACATCGGCATTATTTATTTATTTAAGCAATTTATATGGCCACCCTCTCATTGAACATGGTGTACAACCCATCAATTAAAACAATGCCACTGCTGTGATCATCTTACTTTGCATTAGAGCAAAATATTCTGCAATTCATTTTTCCCTGAAGGTTTTGCTCATGTCATTTAGCTACCCCCTTTGGATGAAGTAGATTATTTTGCTTCACTGGAGTAGGTTTTGCTTATCGGATGTTACTTAATTGCATTGTTGGTAGTGCACTTAAAGCAAATGGACAAACATATAACAGTAATTTGCTGTCTGAGAAAAAAGGTGGTTCTAACCATGAATTTGAAGAACTGAATCTTCCATAATTCAAAACATAGCTCTCTTCTAAAAGAGGTACTGTTTTTTTCCCCTCAGATGCGTGAAGCAAGAAATGGAAAGTGACCCTCTCCTCAAACCGGCTAGCTCAAACACTTTGGGACAAACACTGGACACCACTGCCTAAACAGGCTTGACTGGACCCAAACCTGAAAGCACCAGAGAAAATCAAATGCTTCCTAATAATGTAACCTAACTGTTTTAGAGTGCTACAGTTGTTACAACCCACTGTAGTGTCTAAATCATAACCGTTGCTTTTCAAACAGTGATAAAATTTTTAGTTTCATTGCATTGTTTTGAATGACACTATAAATTTTTCATTTAAAAGTTTCTTGATTGTACCTAGAACTATAGCACAGTTTAGAAACTTGATTGTCTGACACACTTACCTATGAACTAACTTGGGAAGATCATATCCATGTATGTGTTCAATTTTTTGTTTTTAATGAAATTGTAAAAATAATTTCACTGGAAAAGGTGTGCCTACCATTTGATTATCAAAAAGTCAGGCGAATCTCGCCTAAATCTCAGACAGTTGAAGAAATAATTATACATTTTAGGAATTTTAAACTTTATTTGATCACTTTGATTTCTAGAATATTTTTGATGGGTAGGGAAGAGGGAGGGAAACCTGAATGCAACAGAAGCTTAAATGGTCGCTAATCTTTGTTTTTTAAAAAATGTGCGTGTGTGTCTGTATATAAAGGCACACCAATTCAGTACAGTACAGGATATGATCTCAATGTAGTGCATATAAAGCTGCAGATTGATTTTCCTGAGTGCTTTATACTGTTTAATTACATCTCCATGTAGGGCTGAAAAAAATTACCTATGTTTATATATAAACTGTGTTGCTTTTGATGTTGTGTTTATTGCCCACAGCAATGTGGGCAATAAAGTTTTTGCATATGGTCCAGGTAAAGCACGATAGCATTGCAAGTTAAGTACTGCTTCAGTTCATTGTTTACGCTGGAATTTTTTCTCCCCATGGAATGTAAGTAAAACGTAGTGTTTGTCCAATAAATGGTAAATACTAAAAAAGAGGGGAAAGTTTTTTTTTTATTAAATGGCAATTTCATAGAACTTTCTTTTTTAACCGCAGCAGATTTTGAATAATATAATGAATGAAAATTTAAGAGTCATAAATTCATAACTGATTGTGAAGACGTTAAACAATTTACTCAAAGTTATATATACCTCAGCTTACACACACACACACACACATAATACATACGTACTTTCTTAAAAATAATTCTAACTCTTACAGAGGTAAACGGGAATCTCCTTCCAAAATATGAACAGAGTGGAAGTCCAAAGATTGTTGCTTACTTGGGGTCATCTTGATTAACACTTAAGATTAGGGGTACACAACTTTGGGGCTGGGCAAGAAGCAGCATGCCAAACAATGGCTGAAGCCAGGACAAAAATTAAATATAATTAATAAGATGACTCCATTCTGCCCACTGAAACTGGAACTGTGCAATGTTCCCTGAAGGGAAAAAAATCCCATAGGCCTTTATCTAGACCAGGGATGTCAAACTCGCAACGTCACGTGACGTGTTGCGACGTATCATGACTTTTTCCATTGCCAGCAATGGGGTGGGCGCGATTTTGGCATGACACATCCAGCCCGCGGGCCAGCAGTTTGACACCCTTAATCTAGAGTCTAGACAAATCCTTCCTGTTCAGATCACCTGCCTCTTCCACATGAAGTCAATTTGGAACAACTGGCCCAGCTGGAAACTATGACTAACTGCAATAACAATGTAATCTGTTGAACCTAAGCAGAGTTGCTATAAAGAAGTCTAAATAAAAATCTGTTGAATCGGTTCTGTACAAGAGTAGTAGTAGAGAAGCTCTGCCATAAATCATGCTAACAACAGCACATTCCCCTTGGAGTATTAAACAGTTCAGATAGAGACCAATGGGAACAATCCAAGTTAAGTAGTATAAGTTGGTGTATCCTCGTTCAATACCATCCTTTTTTTTCATAGACATAGTTGAAAGACCAGATACCACATTTGTAATTACTTTGCTTTTCTCAAGCCCTTTCCAGGAAAATGGATGTAGTGGTTGAATTATTTGATATGAATCCATGCTAAGCCTTCCTTCCTTCCTTCCTTCCTTCCTTCCTTCCTTCCTTCCTTCCTTCCTTCCTTCCTTCCTTCCTTCCTTCCTTCCTTCCTTCCTTCCTTCCTTCCTTCCCATACATTGCTGTTCATGTATCCACAAAAACAATCCTGTGAAAAAGGTTGGGCTCAAATTCATGAGGGTAGACTGGCTCTCCTTTTAGTCTCTCAATGTATCCATTACTATGCTGGGTAGTGGATTAATGTATCTAAATTCAAGCTGCTTTGCATCTTTGCTACATATGAGATCTTCAGCTTCACTTTCATGTCACCAGTTACTCAAGGGTCACTGTAATCCAACACATCTGGAAAATGCCCATATTGGGAGGATAGCACAATCTTGGTTGGGATCTGCGTATATGAAAGCATAGCGTTATTATCTGCTCCCACAATTATAAAGCATTCTGAAATCAATGAAACAAAAACATGGCAGGAGAGATCCAGCGTCACTGATTCTTCTGGCTTTCAGTTCATGATTAAGAGCTTCATTAAATTCAGTCACAGCAGATTTGCTAGCACAATAACCCTAAGGAACAGAGAGCCATTTTTTTGATTATTAAACACATTGTACAGTTCCTTGCAGGATCTACAAAGCGAAGGTTTTGCTACTATTGCTTAGGGTGGACTAGAATAGGGGTCCCCAACCCCCGATCCGTGGACCAGTACCAGGCCACGGCAAGCCAGCAACCGGGCCGCACAAACAAGCAAAGCCCCATCTGCAGGATGCAGGCAGCACACAAAACCACGCCCCCTCCGGTACACGGAAAAACTTCTCTCCACGTAACTGGTCCCTGGTGCCCAAAAGGTTGGGGACCTCTGGACTAGAACCTGGGTCTCCCATCCTGGTCCAACACTTTAACCCAGTGTATCTCAAATCACAACAACTTTAAGATGTGCAAACTCCAATTCCCAGAATTCCCTAGCCAGCTCCAAAGTTGGGAAATAATGCCTTAACCACCAATTTCAAACCATATGTGCTCCTTTGAGTGTTTCCCATTCAACTTTTTCTGGGACTTAAACGTGCTAATTTTCATTATCTTTCTTAAAATGTAGAACAGGATAGTGAACTTCACACAGCAGTGTTTGGGTTTCTTAAAGAAAAATGCTTACGCATTATGAGAGATTTTAATTTTTTTATGTGTACTTTGGCAGGCAGAAGTAGGATCGTGGTTGCTCTGACAAGCAAACAAGGTTTACACTGGGCTGACTGCCCATTAAACTTAATGCCCTTGAATTTAACGACTTTAATGTGCAAAAACAATACGATAATTCCCATAAAGTCTGTGCTCCTTATTAAAGGTATACCTTCTATTGAACTTTGAGAAATATTATTGAATAAGCGAACGCGGCTGAGCTTCCACTCGTCTTATGCAAAGCAAATCCGTACATATTTGCCATGTTTTATGTTTATACAGCCGTCTTCGCGGGTTTGCTATCGGAATAAAGGATCATTGCCCGTTGCCATTCTACGTTTCACACCAGTGCTGTATTTCAGCTTCATTAAACCACATAGTATTGTGTTCAGCGTCTACAAACCAAATTTGCAAAACTAAAGTGCTCAATCCTCAAATGTAATTTATCCCCTCCCATAACGCCAGATACCTCTCAAAGAAAAGCCCGGAAGTATTAGCATACACCAGGGACTTTGAAAACTACATTTCCCAAAATACCTTGGACAGACATGCGCACAAAGCTGCTCTAGCGTATATAAGGGCGCGACGCAAACGCACGCGTTCTTTTTGGGAGTTTTCCTCAAAGGTAAGGAGTGGGGAAATTTGTGGACGATGGAGCTCGGCGATCCGCCGCCATCTACCACGTTCTTCGTTGTTCTCGAGATTTTAGCTTGCCTCATTGATTTCTCATGTCCCCTTTTCTTTTTTTCTCCCTAAATTAGCCTGGTCTACTTTCCCTTAAGGTTATACAAAATGTATTTAGGAGTGCCCCTTTCCCCCCCCCCCCCGCCTGGATTGTTCTTTCACGGTACTCTTCTCCCAATATGCGATCTTAGCGTTTGAAGGTTTAGCTTGGTGCTCGTGATGACTTTTAAGACTTTTTTCCCCATCAGAGCGGAAGTGTTGAACTTTTTGCTGTTAGCCAGAATTTGTCTGACGCACCAATTGTACCGTGAGGAGTAAAATTGGGAACTGGCTGGGAATTTTATACGCCTTTTTATACGCCTTGCTTTTGTCAGGGACGTTGAGTAATCCTTCTATCTTTGATCTCTTTCTGTTTCAGGCAAGAGAAGAATTCCGTGAAGAATGTATGGAGGAATGTCTTGCAAAGCTGTCCAAGCTGAAAGATGTGGAATCACCTGAAGTACTATCGGTTCCATGGTGAATATTTTTTTTTTAAAGGGACATGAGAGTTTCTGGCTGCCTATTATTTTTAGTTGGGTGTAGAAAGGTATTACTGCCTTATAGCAGTGAAGAACGAAAGATATTTATGGCCCACACACTAGTTCTTGACTACTGGGGACTGCCTATACCAGTCCCTGCAGTTTTCTTGGTAAGATTTCAGAAGTAGTTTGCCATTGTCTTGTTTCCTAGGGCTGTTTGTGCTTAAGGTGGAACCAGAACTTGTGGTTTCCTGATTTCTAGCCTGATGTCTTTAACCCAATACACCAACAAGGCTCTCACACGTGCAAATACTTAGCTTGGAATATTAATAGATGTTCTGCTGACGCTTTCAGTCTTCCCTGTTAACACATTCGAACTACCGGAAACTCCTAAGGGATATACTTGAATTGGCAAAACTTCATTCCTCTGTTGAAATTTATTTCTTTAAATAAACGAAGCTACCCACCTCAATAGCAATGACTCTTTTTAAGTATTTCAGTATTTCCTGTGAATATTCTAAAGATTGCTATGCATCCGTTATCTGCTTTATTACAAAAGAAATAAGAGCCAGATTCTTCTTCATAGGATTTGCTGTTGCAACTTTTTGAAATCCTGCCCGATGTGAGTTTTGATTGGAAATTACAGGAGTAATAAACCCATATTGGCGCTCAGGTTCTGTTTGCCTGTTGTAAGCATGGTAGAGGTTGCTCCTTTTTAATATTCCTAGGTTGAAGGAGATGGTGTAAAGAGTGAGACTAAGCCATTGTTTCTCAACCTTGGCAACTTGGAAGATATGTGAACTTCAACTCCCAGAAATCCCCAGTCAGCTTTTCAATTCTGGGAATTGAAGTCCACAAGTCCAGGTCTTCAACTTGGCAAGGTTGAGAAATACTGCTCTAAGCCATTCATTCAATGGATGGATGACACTGAGGCATGTCCTCCCAAGCTGGGCATGCTTTTCAGCAGCACCACAAAGCCAAGTATTGTGCTTAATGCATTTCCTATTAAGGAGAATACAGAATGCTCTTCCTGTTTTATTATCTCCTGTTGTAAATCCCCTGATGTTAACCAATTAAACATTGTTCGATCACCTTGCATATTTAGTTAAAAGCTTATTCATTCTTGTAAGGAGAGTTTTTTTAAAAAATACTTTATAGATAATATTTTAATTTTTACATTTTGAGTTGCTGAAATTTCCAAAGGAATTCTTTTCAAAAGCAATCATGTAGCTGGAAAATATAACGCATTGGTGAACAGCCATTTTTAAAATAGTTTAGGCTACCTGTAAATTGTTGCTTACATGTAATTTCTTGGTGAAGGCTAGATTAGCAAATAGCGGGAAAACTTCGAAACAAGGAAGTTACAGTTAGGGTTGCAAATACCCTGAAAATCCTCCCTTCTCTGGTGTGTCTTTAGAGCTGATGTATATGATGACTAAAGCTTTTTTCCCCATCAGAGCGATACTGTTGATCTTACTGTATTAGCCAGTTCTTGTCTGATACATCAGCGGGGGTGCTTGCTTATTCTTCTCTAGGCAGACTAGCCTATAATGTAATTGCTAGTTCTTGTGTCATTTTAGGATTCGAATGAATCAATGAAGAAATAGCAGGATTTTTGTACTAGATCTATGAAAAAAAGGAGTCATGTAAACCTAAGAAAAATGGAGCTGGCTGTTTCAAGCGCATCCAGGAAATATAAAGGTGGTAAAAAAAAAATTTATGTTAAGTTATTAAATGTACTTATTAAAAGTAGTCCCACTATCCAGTTTGCTAAATGGAATATTGAGAAGGACTCTGAAATGTTACATTTCCCTCCTGGGCAATGCTGATCTGACTGTTCTGACCTGTGGTTGTTCGGACAATTTGGTTCTAAAACACTTTAAAACCAGACTTGGTCCTAGAGGAAATAACAGCATATTGGAGTTCTTTGGAATCGAATGCTTTGCATTTCTCTATATAATGACTTTGTTGGAGCGAGACTACCATAGAACATCCTGGAGTAAATTCTGCCTCTCCCAGGAGCTCATGGGATAACACAACTTTACGGATAAAGATTAAAATGTGCAGTATGAGAATTATCTGGTCAACCTTGTTTTAAAAGATTTTGGAAAGGTTGCACCACTTTTCTTTGCGGTTAAAGAATGAGAGGTAATATTAAAAGCTTCAAGTTGAAGTCAAATTTTTAAAATTCTCAATGGATCAATGCACTTTGAAAAAATGTGGGTGGAAAACTTGGAAATTCTAGTTGAGATTGATGAAATTGGTTCATAAAGCTGCTCAGGTGAATGCATTTATTGCAAATTGACTGAAAAGGCAGTTCCAAGAAAATCGTTATTCAACATTTTTTCCTTAATGTTCTGTGCTGATAATTGTAGCAGTAAATGGAGAAGGATACAAGCCAGTTTGGTTGTGGCTTGTTTGAACTGTCCATAGTTTTGGCAATGTGATGTATTCCAGATGCCTGGGCTTTAACTCATTAGCTCCGGTCAGTATGGGCAGTACCTGGGAAGTTTTCCACTTGTGATTTAAACTGCTTAGAATTTGTGTAAGCTTGCACCTGGTAAGAACCATAAGGCATTCATTGAAAGCAAAGCTTTAATTTACTCATAAGAAAAAGAGTAAGAAATTAATGAGCCTGGGGCTCATATTGTACTAAACTGGTGCAGTGTTGCATATAAAATAACCTCAGTTATAAAGTGAATTGTGCTACTTTGATCTAGGAGCTTGACTGCAGTTGCCAGAGTTGTATAGTTTTTAAAAATGGCACAGAACTTAATCAGACTGTGTAATTGAAAGAATCAAAATATAACAGCTATTCTATGCGATTGTCTCCTATCTAGTGTGCTTGAAAGTCAAGTACTCTTAAGACAAAGGGACTGCAAAACATGTAGCTCAGTGGTACATGATGACTTGATGTTTTATCGTATCGACTATGCTGATCAAGCATGTGTTCTAGCCAAACAGTCTGATTCCACTGATGTCCAAGTCTTCATGTTGCACATTTTATATTTGAAGCCAGATGTAAATCTTAATTCATGTGGCTTATTTTTCAGGAGAGTTGTGCTTACTTGAAGCGCTGGTGATAAAAGAAGCTGCATCACATTTTGCTGTGATTGCTACTCCAGAAAGGTTTGTTTTACTTAGCATACAAATGTTCATACCTTATTTATATAATTACTTTGGAACAAATGTACATTATATCTTTAAAGTATCCACTATATGTATGATGGGCTACTGTATCTCATCTTGGAGGGAAGCGTATA
The DNA here is from genome assembly GCA_023970755.1 of Azemiops feae. Lineage (NCBI taxonomy): Eukaryota > Metazoa > Chordata > Lepidosauria > Squamata > Viperidae > Azemiops > Azemiops feae. The sequence goes on from JALGBA010000409.1 coordinate 259,312, forward strand.
GATAATGGTGCTTTTTCTCTTAAGTGATCCATAATAACTCTAGCACTGCACATAACCTGGGCTGAGATATTTTGCTAAACTTATCTTTTGTACTGTTTTTAGTTTATCTTGATCTGTAAACAAAGCTGATGTGGATAATTCAACAAACTGGTTGAATGAGCCATGCATATGGGAATTGAGCACTAAGTTGTTAGTGGAAAGGATTTAGGGCTTTTATTCAATTCTGCTGCCTTAAACCCATACTGAACATTTTTTCTTCTTTAACAGATTCCCAACTGCCATGTGATGTTTACAAGAGCAGCGTGAGATTGACTGGCTGGAAAATAATTTAAATTCAGTAGTGCTAATGCTCAATAAATACATTATTTGCACTGTAGCAACATGAAATGGTATGAATCCTCAATGATAGAACAAAAACCGTTTTTCTTCTCTACAGTCTCTCAGTTCATGGGTTCACAACTGGCCCTGTATGAGCAGGGTATGTAGTAGTTCGTTGGGATAGTTAACAAAGGGTATATCTTGGTAGGGCAGTTTGTGCTGTTGTACACCTACAGATTTATGACATTACCAGGTAACTGGAACAAGTAAAAATAGGCTGATGTTAATCCATGATCCCTCGTTTCTTAAATTTATTAGATTTATATCTTTCAGGAGCTCAAGAAACATTTGTTTTCTCCCACAACATTGAGTGTTGTATGTTAGACTGAGAATGATTGGCCCAAAGTCAACCATTGAGCTTCTGGAAAAAGTGGGCTAGAACTTGGCTTTCCCCAGTGCCAACTCAGCATCTGAATCTCTGCATACGATGAGCTCCCTTTTGGGTTACAAAGATGATACAGTAGCTATAACCAAGAATTGCAGGAGGGAATATTGAAAGGACAGTATTTGCATATTAAGCTGGAGTGGTATTCTGATGTAGATCATTGATAGTCAAGGTTGAGAGATAACATTTATTCCAATTTATATAGCTACCCATCTCATATTGGGCAGCTTATAGACATGTCAGTTTGCCCAGGTGACTTGAGAAAGGTTTCCTGCTTTTTGTCTCCTGACGAGCCAGCTTGTCACACTGCATGGCAGATACCCAAAGGGTGGACTATTTGTGTTCCTAGAAGAACGTGTGCTTGTGCTCTGCACTAGTCATATGATGCATTGGGTAATATGGTACACTTGCTGAGAATTGTAACCAGCCCACTGGGTATGAGGATGATTGGAACTTAATTGCCATTCATGTTCACAAAGAAGCTAGCAAAATAAGACCTGGTATTTTTTACATACATGCAGCCAATGCAATCAGAGTGGATTATAGGGTGAGCCAAGCATTGGACTGAGTTAAATGCATCCTTAGTGTTTGTTCCAACCTTAGTGAATGCAATGTTAAATGCCTCCTTAATGAAGCAGCAAACTTCAGTTTGTCTAATTCTAAAACGGCTGTATAAGGATAGTTAATATTAGCTTTCCTTTATACAATTTGAATTTTATACCCTGCCTTTGATGGGAAGACTTAAGAGTGGTTTAATAATATATAAAAATCTTCTGCACAGCAATCCAACAACTTTTAATTTTCCATAAGCACAGAGACACATCAGATTTGTGATCTTCCTAGTACACAAGTCACAAATACTCAGTTGGCTATTGGCTCCCTTATGTTTTGCAAATCCACGTATCTTTTTCAAAGGAAAATATTGTACCATTTTTGGTGGATTTTTATTTTTGGTGACTTTCTGGTGGATTTTTATTTTGGAGAGTTTTTGGAGTTCAGTAAGATGTGACACATCTTGCCCAGAAAGTTTCTTCTACTGCACATTTCCATCCCACTTCATATGCCTTTGGAAAAGAGTTGACATCAGGTTAGACAACTGAAAAGTTTCCTTCTCTTGTCTAATGCTGATATTCACAGTTTATTGCTTTCCAAATTCCCATCTTTGCTTATAAGTAGGTGTTATTTAAATGTATTCTAGAAAATTTAGCTCTCCTTCACAAGATTTCACCCCTCAAGGTAGGTCAAGATTAATTTGTCAACATTTACATCAATGATTAAAGTTCACCTAATGTGATGTTTCTTATCCTTAGCAATTTTTAAAATGTGTGAACATCAAGTCTCAGAATTTCAGGACACTGGCTGGGGAATTATGGGATTTGAAGTTGTCATTTTTCCATAGAAAAGGAAGGATTTAGAGGTAATTTATGACTCTGAAAAGACCTGAAAACTTTTGAGCTGCTTTTGGCCGAATTTGCTTAATTACTGTATGATTCACTTGATAACCATGGCAAAAAAGGTGGTAAAATTGCGTGTGACTCACTTAACTGCTTTGCTTAGCAACAAATTATTGAAGACCACCTACAAAAGCACCTTTAATTGTGTGTCTGTGTGTATGTATGTACGTAAGTACTTGGGGCCTGTGATATTACTGTTGGTATAGATGTGGGAACAAAATGATTCATGCATGTAGATAATTTGTAAGGAAAAGTTAAAATAATTACATTCACACAAGCATATGCTTAAATAGATTTAGTTACATAAGCATGTACCTCTTACATCAGACAAAGTTCAGTGGGGTTGCTTTTCTGTGGCTTCGTCTTAAAAAGCTGCTGAATTAAAAAAACAGACATAGCTTAATTCTGCCCCAATATGTATTAAACAAGACAAATCCCAAAGATCTGTATCTGTATTTGTTCTGGTTTTGCATTTTGTGTTAAGACTTCAGAGGGTGCTGCTTGCCCACTTTTAGCTCGGATGCAAAGAGCATTTACATCAAACAGTTCACTATTTCACATGCATTTTACTTTTCACTTGAATGGGAGACATAATTAGTTTACAGATAACATTTTTGTTTTTGCTTTATATTAATGGGAGGAACACACCCATTTACCACATGTCCTTTAAAATGCAGAATGAAAGCTATTTTAGGTTTCAATGGATAATTCAAAGCTATTCCATCTCCCTGGAAGAGTTACTTTACACCAGAGGCCCCCAACCTTTTGGGCACCAGGGTCCAGTCAACTTTATCGTGGCTTTTAAAGCATGTGATCTATGCTAATGAGTCAAGAACTACATCTTTCTGAATTACTGGAAACATGCTCCTTGTGGTATCTCATAAGCCCCATGCCTCAGGAGTTTTATCTGCAAGGTTTGATGGCAAATCTAGTCATTGATCAGCAGTCTAATGGTAGAAAATGAGATAAGATAACCTTTATTGTCATTTTTATATTGTGGGCACAACAGCACACATCAAAAATGAAATTTAGTTGCCCGCTCTCAAAGTGAAACATACATGACACACACCTAAACATACTATGGACAACATATATATAGACCCACATCCCTACATATACGTAGCAAATAAATATTAAATACTGTCCATCTTGAATATATAACGGGAAGGAGGAAGCTTGAGAGTTCGCAAGGTTAATGCTGTATGGAATGAAACTATGGCTGAATCTGGATGTTCTATGGATACCACGAAGCCTCCTCCCAGAAGGTAACAAGGAAAACAGGTCGTGAAGAGGATGTGTAGTGTCCCAGATAATCTTACAGACCCTTCTCAAGCAACGCTTCTGTGCTATGTCCTGGATGGGAGGGAGGGAACTGCCAATGATCTTTTCAGCCATTCTCACCATTCTCTGCACCGCCTTCCTGTCTGAAGCAGTGATGCTTCCAAACCAGACTGATGCTGTATGACAGGATTGTCCTGTAGAAAGTGGTCAGGACAGGGGAAGGAAGATGTGCTTTTCTCATGCGGCGCAGAAAATGCAGGCGCTGCCGTGCCCGCTTCACCAGTTTCTCACTGTTGAGATGTGGCTCAGGAATTCTGGGGGTTGAAGTCCACAGTTCATAAAAGAACCATAGTTCCCCACCTCTGTTCACTAGAGCAGATCAATTTGCTGAGTGACCTGGTTTCCTAGAACAGGTGGAGAGTTACGGTCCTTTTATGACCTCTGGATTTCAACTCTCAGAATTCTTGAGTCAGTGTGGCTGGCTCAGGAATTCTGGGAGTTGAAGTCCACACGTCATAAAGGGGCCTAGTTCTTCACATCTGTTCAGATCATTCAGCAATTTGCAGCCTCCCTCACCTCATGGTGATCTTCATGTCATCTTGCTTAGAAATTGTTAACTGAAACCCAAAGTGAGCAGAGATGTCTCCTGGGTGAATTTCTTTGCTATGTTCACCGTGGTTAAAATAACTACAAGCCTTTCAAATTTCTCAGCACTAAAACATTTATGAAGAGCTAAATAAAGGGGGGAGGAGGGAGATTTCTGAGTATGTGACAAAAAGCACATTTCTCAAGTGTTTTTAATTGTGCGGGACTTCCTGCATTTGTTAGCATCTCTGAAAATGCCCTGCCCATTTCCGTTCTTATTGCTATTTTTCTGAACCTCTCCTTAGTGCACCTTTCCTACAAAGGGTGGTGGTGATAGAATTAAATAGGTTTACAATCCACTCTAACTCTTTTAATCAACTTCCTTACAGTATTTAAAAGTTGTGTCTGCTTTTTGGTAGCTTTTCAGCATTTCACCCAGTTGGGATATCTCCCAGATAGATAGGTAGGTACACAGAGGGGGGGGGCAGGTAGGTTGATAGACATATAAATAGATAGGAAGGTAGACAGACAGACAGATATATAGAGAGGCAGATGCTATAGATACATAGATAGTTGATGGATGGTTAGATGGCTAGATAACTAGACAGAGAGAAAAAACATGCGTAGTACAACATACAGGGATTTTGAAACGGCAAGATCACATGTGAATTCTATCAGTACTTAGACCCATTGTGTTCACAGTATGTCAAAGAGGCTCATAATACCCACTTTCAGATAATGGCCTCATAGACTATTTCCTACTGTGTTACAATTCCATTATCTCTTTGTTTTCCATATTATTGTTTTGAGTGGATAAGTTCACATTTCACTTGACTTCTACTTGGCTGGAATCATCTCTGCTGTAATAGCAGAGAGAGAAAGGTGGTGTTAATCACAACACTTATTTAGTTTCTTTATTTCTGAGAAGCAATGAAAAGGATGTGGCTTCCAAGAAATTATCATTTTAGCAATAAGCTCCTGTGATACAAGGCATTCACTGAAAGTGCATCTGATCTTGATTTTCATATAGAAAGTCCTCAACTTATGACCACAATTGGGCCCAGGATTTCCATTGCTAAGTGAGGTCATTAAGTGAGTTGTGCTGATTTTACAACTTATTTTGCCATGGTTATTAAGTGAACCATGAGCTGTTAAGTGAATCCAGCTTCTACCATTGAATTTGCTTATCCGAAGTCACTGTAAAGTTTGCAAATGGTGATCATGTGATCCTACAATGCTGCAACCATCATAAATACATGCCAGTTGTCAAGCTCCCGAATTTTGATTATATGACTGTAGGGATGCTACAACAGTTGAGGACGGATCATGGATCACTTTTTCCCAGCGTTGTTGTAACTTAGAACGGTTTCTAAATGAATGGTTGTAAGTCGAGGACTACCTATATACAGCATGAGGCTATAACATTGTATTTGGTTTTAGACTATTGATTGATAACCTATTTTTAAATAATAATAAAACCAGATATCAATGTTTCCAGATTCTGCTTTACAAAGTATTTCTGCCATATTGTTGGACCTTTGAAGTATTATGTCCCATTTCTGTTTCTTTGAATTAGTATGATTGTTTTTTAATTATGATTCGCATTTTTTATTTAGGTTAAAAATGTCTATTTTAATTGGCACATATGTGGTCATAAATATGAGGGAGGGAGGGAAGGCCCAGGAGCAATAGAGGAAGAATAATCTTCATAAAACTGTTTGGATTGGGGGCATGTAAACATTCCCCACCATTATATACCAGAATGCTTTAAGGACAAGCACAAACTGCTTGTGTTTTAAATTTGCTTTTCAAGGGGATTTTATTTTCCAAGAAAAGAGACTGAAAGGAAAAGCAAGAAGCCAGATAGTCCAATGGCAGTTTGATAACAGCTCCTTCAGTCATTTGCTTTTCTGCTGGGTCAGTGAGGTGAACACCAAATTAGCAGAATGAAAGGGATGTTTAATGAAGACCAAGGCCGGGCTATTTTGTCTTCTTTTGTCACTGTGTCCCCTACCAGCATGCGTATAACAAAAGGGCAATATTATTGCACAGAATATGAAACCAAATTGTTGTGCTCAGATAACATTGCTTGAATGTAGGTGTTCCTTGCCCTACTAATGACTAGAATTTTCCTCTCCTATAACCAAAGTTATACCCCGAGATTTTTTAAAGTAATAGGTCTCATGGGCAGCCTGAAAAGTTCTTGGGAATATTTATGCCATGGTTGAAGTGCTATGACAAGGGAAGTTGTTAAAATGCCAGTGGAAGTAGAAATGCTCTGGAGCCAAGTTATTCCATATTCAGAACAAGTATTTATTTATTACATTGTCTCTATAAATTTAGGCTTCTTTTCAGCTGATGTCAAAGAAGTGTAATTCTGTTTATGTGTGTGATTTAATACTTGTACTGCCTGCCATATTCTATTGCAAACCATTTTGAAAAAATAGGATTTTATTTAATCAGCATTTAAAAGCTGTATATCCACAATCCTGAACTGCATTTGTCAGCAACTCCAAAGAACTACAGTAACAATGACTTAAATAAGAATGAAAAGTTTCCTGAACAGGAAATACAGGAAGATGGTTCAGAAAGATGAGAGCCGAAATATCCTTTGATTATTTATTTATTCATTAAATTTTCTATTTACTCATCTCACTGATGCAGCTACTCTTGGCAGCTTACAATATAATAAAAAGTAAAAAAGCACTACAGAGCCATTAAAATTAAAAGAATTAAATAGAAAAGCAAAACACTAAGATGATGGGTGGCCTGGGGATGGGATCTTCTCTAGCCAGTCAACCACCCGCAATATAGAATTTGGACCCCAGGCAAAGCTGGATTAAAATATAGTGACATTCCTTGCGGTTCCATATAGAAAAAGGGTGCAACCCAGGCCTGCAGGTAGCATGAAGACCTAGGATCTACAGGTATGCCCCAATATGGATCACAAGCCCTCCCTCCAATTCCTAGGCCATGCACAAATAGACTTGTTGATGATGGAGAGAAGAGGGAAGGCTTTAATATTACCCAAATGTCTGCCCAGAAGACAAACTTGTAACTTTGATCGTCACTGTTTCCAACTGGCACATATTTCTCCTGACCCCTTCTCTCCATTTCCCTTTATTAAATATTTAAATAAAAGAATTAGGCTTCTATTTAAACATGGGAAAGTCTTGTAGATGCCAAGGGAAGTCTCTGTGGACCTGCTGGGAACCATGGGCAGGTACTATGTTGGGGATCCCAGTGTGGACAGTAAGAAATGGCCCTTCATTTGGTGGTGATGTCAGCCCATTTGTTTAAGTGTTACTTGGTGGCTGGATCACAAACAGAAAGGACCCTACTGTCTTCAGGTCAGGTGAAGGACATTCAATTTGGCCTTGCTCAATGAGCATGATGGAAGCTCTCCTTCACATCTCTAGAAAACAAAGTCAAAGAGTTTTAGTTGTTTTGGTTTTAGAAGCTGAAGTTCCAGTGAATGACACTGACAGAAATTGTAGGCCATCTGGAGGGCACTGGGCTTATGAAATATTTTATTTCCATTTTCATCTTCCTTCCGCACCAGACCATCAACTCCCTCATACTGTGAAACCTCAGGCATTGTGTATTTCAGATCTTCGGTGTGAGGTTGTAGTAATTTGAAAAACAAACAAACGAGAATTAAAAATCCATATGTTATGGCAACTGTTCTTTATTTGTATAGCCTAATGCATTTTGGACAAGCTCAAACAACTGCAGACATTTAAGCGTCATGCTGAGGGTGTGTTTCTGGGTAGGCTTCTCCTGTTCCTGCTGACATGAAATCAGGATGTTGCATGAACATCTTGCCTGGAGCACCCCAACAATTCTCCTGGTGCAACTAACAAAGAACAATTAACAATCGCAAATTCCCAGCAGCAGTGAAAGTGAGAATAATTGTTCCCTTCTATCAATCCCCAGCTGCCAGGATCTTCCGGCCAAATCATTTAACAAAAGACACTGGAGTGAGAACTATTGGGAACTGGGTCAAAAGCAATTCCACCACTATGCAGCATTCTTAATTAAGACAGAAAAAGACTTCTCAGCGGGGCTGGCACTAAAGTTTCCATGCCAGATGATCAGATAAAGTGCTTGGTGAGGTCTCAGCAAATAAGTATCTTTTTCTTTCTTTTTTTTTAGTTAACGCCACTATTGAAGCTTGATTATACCTCTCTCAGTAAACTGGGCTGATCTCCTTTCCTGTGATAAAATAAGATCTCTAATGTATTCTTGGAGAAAAACTGGGAGATACGCTCAAATTAAATTATGGCTGCCTCGGTTTTGTTTCAGGGACACGAAGGTAGCAAAATTTCAGTGTCCAATTCTGATCCACTTGTGCAACTGATAAGGTAAGTTCCACCGACTTAGGTCTGAAAGATGGTAAATTTGTTTTCGTTTCATTAAATGTGAAAGGGTATTTTTCTTGCATTAAGTGTTAATTGCACTGTTAAAGAATTATTACTGTTTAACTTGTGTTACAAAAGGCAACTGGACTTTCTTGGGTGTTTTTTTTTCTTTGAAAATGTTTTGCTTCTCATCCAAGAAACTTCTTCAGTTCAAGCTTCTTGGATGAAAAGCGAAAAGTTTTCAAAGAAGAAAAAAATAACCTAAGAAACTCCAGTTGTCTTTTGGAAAAAAAACATTATTTGGACACCCAACTATTACACTTTTTATACCTATGAAAAAAGAAAAAAATATACTAGTTGGATTTAATATGTGTAATCTACATATTTATTAAATGTGAAAATTGAGGAACCCTCTCCATGCATAAGTTATAAAACACTCTAATCACAAACATTTATGTTCTAATAAATATTTTTCTTTCAGCTAAGCAAGACTTGTTTTCCATGACATAACTCTCTGACCTTCAAACTAGAATGATTGAGCAGGACAATTACAGGAAGGAAGCTGTTCAACTGGACTTAATTAAGAAATCTCATCTCATTTTTTATAAAAGGTCTAGATAATTCCTTTACCACACATACAGTACTTACCCAAAAGGAAATACTATTGTGTGTTCTAGCTGCTAAGATTTGGGGCTCCCTGAAAGCTATTCATTTTTATTTCTTGCTTATGTAAGTCCAAATTCCCAGCTCTTTAAAAAGTTCTAAACACTGAAGTCTCATGAAGAATTCTTTTGTTTTCCTCCCTTTCTCTCTATGTCTGTTTGTTGTATTAGTAAAGGTACATAGTGTTGAACTGCGAAATGGTTGGTAATAATAATAATTGAAAGACTCTTTCAAAATTTCATCCAGTCCAATAACACTGAATGAGATGTGTTCAAAATATTCTCATTGGCAGTATGGAGAATCCTGACAGCTGCTTAACCCAACTCTTTATGACTGATGTAAATTGACAGCTGCACAGCTCTGTCTTTATATATAAGAAAATAATTAAGTGAGCACTAAAATTCTTTTGGAGCACTGTCATAGGGTCCTCGAAAGGTTAAAATTAAAATTCAGAGAAAGATTTTGATTTGTACAGGTCAGTGGGAAAAAACAATCCCTAAAATTTTAAAGTCAACATATTCTGAATATATTAAAATAATTTTTCCTCTTCTCAAATGTGGACTGATATGAGCTTCATGTTAACAACAGAGTAGCTGATTTACTTAATCTGTTTCTGTTTTAAAATTATATTTGGCTGTTTTAATTTTTGACATAATAAACCAGTTGTTCAAACTTCAGGTCTTGTATAGACTATCAGAAGAACTTTAATATATCTCATTTGAACCATGACTAACAAAAACAACAAACTATATGGAGATGCCAGCAGGTACCATACAGAAATCAAGACAGTGGTGTACAGTCTTGCTGAGAAAATTACACTGTGTAGTAATTATATGATTTTGAAAGAGTACGTAAGAACACATTAACTGATGGATAATATGGATAAGTATCTTTCTTCTCTTAACTTCCCTCAGGACCCAACTTGATACCATTGGAAAGTCAATGAGAAAGTTATTGTTACCACCAGTAGATTTACTCTCTCTCAATTTCTATAAAAACATCTATTAGTGATCAACATGCCTTGGGGCAGTGAGTCATTGACATGGTGAATGTCCTGTCATCAGTTATTTCATGGCTGAACAAACCTGTCTTGGTCTGAAGATCACATGACAATTTGTGATTAGTCCTCTGAGCATGGCATGAGTAAGGCGAGGTGAAAATGGATGCAATCAAAGCAGAAGGTTGGCACCTACAGACTAGAAGCAACATTATTTTTGAATACCATCCACTTTTCTCATAAAATAACCCCGAGTTCCTCTAATACTAATTTCAACTTAATTAGGGGCTGATCCACATGACCGGCTTGTTTCAATGCAAGTTTGGGCCACTAACCATAAAGTTGCATCCAGTTCCTTCTTTTTCTGCTAAGCACTGAGAATAGTCTTTTTGACGTGTGCAAGCTCAAACAATGCTCTCTAGTTTGCTGGGTACATCATTTCACTGTAGACAAACACCTCTAACTCAACTGACTTGCATTGCTCTGGCAGGAAGGGCCCACCCTTCTCTTCATCAGTTGGCAATCTCCAGGCACATTTTTTAGAGGTTCAATCAATCAAGCAATCAAAATAGAGTGGAAAGGACCTTGGAGGTCTTCTAGTCCAACCCCCTGCTCAAGCAGGAGACTCTATACCATTTCAGACTGATAGCTTCCAGTCTTTTCATAAAAACCTCTAGTGATGAAGCACCCACAACTTCTGAAGGCAATCTGTTTCACTGGTTAATTGTCCTCACTGTTAGGAAGTTTCCCCTTAATTCCAGGTTGCTTCTCTCTCTGATCAGTTTCCATCCATTGTTTCTTGTCCTGCCTTCTGGGCTTTGGAAAATAAGTTTGTGTCCCCCCTACTCCTTCTTTTCTCTAGACTAGCCCTACCCAATTCTTGCAACCGTTCTTCATATGTTTTAGCCTCCAGGCCGTTAATCATGATAGTTGCTCTTCTTTGCACTTTTTCCAAAGTCTCAACATCATCACGGTACAGTGAAAAACTAGGCTATTTTGCAGAGAAATAGTCCCATCCTTTGCTGATGAAATACAGGTATTCCTTGACTTACCACCATTCATTTAGCAACTTTTCAGAATTACAAAAGCCCTGAAAAAAGTGACTTATGACCTCTTGCAATTCTTGCAATTCCTGTTGTAGCATCCCCTTGATCACACCAATCAAAATTCAGGTGCTTGGCAACGGGCATGTATTTATGATGGCTGTAGCATCCTGGGGTCACGTAATTGCAATTTGCAGCTTTCCCAGCTGGCTTCTGACAAGCAAAGTCAATGGGGAAGGCTGGATTTGCTTAACAACCACATGATTTGGTTAACAATTGCAGTGATTTGCTTAACAAGCATGACAAAAAGGTGGTAAAATCAGGTGTGACTCACGTAACAACTTCCTTGCTTAGCAACAGAATTTCTGGTTGTAATTGTGGCCATTAAGTTGAGGATTACCTGCAGTTAAACACTGGGCCAGGTTTTTTTTCTCCCAAGTTTTATGAATTCATTGATGGAGCAATGAAAAGGTGAACAGTGTGGATCAGGGAATCATGTTCCATTCTGAATTTTTTTTTTTTTTTTGAGGTGTAGTAAAATCTGAACAAAGTGTGTGCCCAGAGAACTAACTGTTAAGTCTTAGTGGATTCATTGAGATCCACTTTCAAGTGCATCACAGAAGAATGTAGTCTTAAGCGTTTATAGGTAGTCCTTGGGTTATGATGCCAATTGGGATCAGGACTGCTAGCGCTAAGTGCTGTCAAGCACAATCTCACGTGACTGCATTGCTGAGCGACAGCAATGTCTTTCAACGAGAACAGACAGGAGTCCCAAGGAAGGAGTGCAGGGGGTATATGTTGTAGGGGGGGGGGGGCTGCTGCAGACGGCCACTAGGAAGTGGATTGGTGGTGGGGAGCCTGGAGTGTGTCAGTGGAAGCCCTATGGAAGGTATGGAGGGCAGGTGTGCACTATGGCGTTGGGGCTGCTATGGGGCGACTTACTGGAGCAACTTGCAATCTTCCCTACCGGCTTCCTCATTGACTTTTCTTCCAACGTTTACCTTTTTTAATTCTATGAACAGACCCCTAAATGTGCATATGCTAAAGAAAAATGTACGGACATATCTTTTATGGCAGCCCTCCTTAAGCTGGTGCCGTCCAGATCCTTTGGATTTGAACCCCTCAATTCCCACTTAGCCTCTGGCATCAGGCTCTGAAAGGTTAGTCTGAAGCTACTTTTGGGGCATATACTGGAGTGATGGAACAGTAATTGCTTGTTTGTGAGCCAAGGATCCAGTTGGGGACTGTCACTTCTGAGATAATTGCATAAAACGGTCTGGCTTTTTTTTTTGTGTGTGTGTGTGCATTGAGACGGGGAAAGAGGTAATTGGGTCAAACAGTTTTAAGATCTACTGGCTTAGTCAATGATGTGGTTGATGGTGTAGTCTGGAGATGGCATCTGCCCAGTTGCTATTAGTCACTGTAGGCTGCATCAGGCATGCTCTGTCCCTCTGTGACCATTTCAGGTTGGGCATCAGGATTAAGCAGAGTTCTGCCCACTTAATGCAAAGTGTTGATTACTTCTTATGCGAGCTCCTTCTGCATATGAGTTTATGAGCTCTCAGTCCCTTGTTCCCTGGTCAATTATCATTTGGATTACTGCAATGCGCTCTACATGGGGCTACCCTTGAAGAGTATTCAGAAGCTACAACTGACACAGAATGCAGCAATGCGGACAGTTCTGGATGCCCCTAGGGTGGCGCATGTAACACCTCCTTCACCATGTGCCTCCTCCATTCCTGTAACCAGTCAATCAGGCTAGCAGGGTGTGTGTGTGTGTGTGTGTAAACAGTCAAGCTAACCATCATAATCAAAGGTTGAGGGAACCATCTCTTTTTACTTGCAGGGACACTCATAAAAAAGAGTCTAGAGTTTTCATCATGCAATTGTAGCTGACTTTTTTTTACTTGTTTCACACCCACTCACACATGAATGTCTCTGCCGGCTAGTTTGAAACACAGGGTTAGCACTCTTCAGGGAAACAGTCCAATATGCCATAACCTTCAGCACACCTGCCCCCAGTGCCTCCTCTTCACACATCCAGAACAGTTGGAGCCTCTCCCAGTTGGAAGGGAAACAAAGCCTGGCAAAAACTTCGGTTGCATTCCTTAACTTCTCCAGGATGAACACTGTAAGAGGGCACTTACTCATCAGCCTCCTTACTGAGCATAGGGCTCAGCGACCAGTGCCTGCAATGATACAGGAGCTCACCTCTCCGCCACCAACCTCTCGAATTAGAGGGCAGCCCTTTAATGTGGCTCATCTGGCTGTGTCCCAAGTCAAAAGAAAACCCCCGCAGCAAAGTTCGCTGCCTCCCTTGGTAAACATGCCTTACTTTGAAGGAACAGCTTCCTTCCACTCCAGCCAGCCCAAGCTGACTGGAAGGCGTCGACCGACTCGATTCCTTTAAGCGCGCCTGGGAACTGAATCCGGTAGAGAAAGGCGAAGGTTAGAATAGGCGGAGATGCCGCCCGCTCTCTCGGGGAGGGCTAGTCGGCAGTAATCGCAGGGTAAAGAGGAGCTCGAACTCCAAAGATCAACTTCCTGACTTTTTCCTTGAGGGCGGCCCAGTCGGATCCTCAACTAGGTGCGGAGAGTCGCGCAGGGAACTCGCGGAGTGGCTTGGAGGAGCATCTCCGGGCGCCATCCAAACGGGACCTATTTCTTCGGGGCTGCTTTCAGACTGATTGCCCGAAACGCGTGGAAAAATCTGCTTTCATTGACGATCGTTCCTCCCGCGGATTCACAGTTTGAAAGAAATCGCCCCGGGGCGCTCCTGTTTGGCGGGGCCGGGGCGCCCTCTCTTACGTCACCGCTGACTTAAGGCGGGTTGCTCGCCAGCAGGGCGGCGGGGCTCGGCGCTGTACGGCAACCCGCGCCCGGTTTCTTCTCCCTTGCTTCGCTGCCCTTCCCCAACGGCCGGGCCAGCCATGCCGGTTACCTGCGGCCCTCGCAGCCTGGCGGGCGCGCTGCTCTTCTCCGCCCTGCTGGCCGCGGCGGGAGCGGAGGGCGGCTGTGCTGAGCTGGGGCGCTGCTGCGCGGGCAGGAGCCTGGAGTGCGCGAGCACCGGTTGGCGACCCGACAGATCCCACGGGCTCTGCTACTGCGACCAGGCTTGCCTTTCCGCCCTGGACTGCTGCAGCGACTACCGGCACTTCTGCCCAGGTGGGTCTCCGCGCGGCCCGGGTTGGGTGGGCAGAGGGACCCGGCCAGGTGAGCGGGCCTGGAGGGAGAAGGGTGGGTGGTGGTGCATGGCCGTTCTTAGTTGGTGGAGCGATTTGTCTGGTTTAATTCCGATAACGAACGAGACTCTGGCATGCTAACTAGTTATGCGACCCCCGAGCGGTCGGCGTCCAACTTCTTAGAGGGACAAGTGGCGTTCAGAAGCGGTGAATGCTCCAACACTGGAACTTTTAAAGAAGAGACTGGACAGTCATTTGTCTGAAATGGCGTAGGGTTTCCTGCCTGAGCAGGGGGTTGGACTAGATGACCTCCAAGGTCCCTTCCAACTTTATTATTATTATTATTATTAAGGGCTGGTGCCCGCCTGCTTTCCCCGCGCTCTTTCGTCTCCACGGCTTCTTCTCCTCTCCCACGCTCTGGTAGCAGCTGCTGTGCCTTGTAGGCTCCACTCCAGCGCCGTGGCGAGTGGCCTGGCAGCTCTGCAACTTTTCCCAGCCCGCTGTTCCGACGACTCCCAGAAAATGAACTTTTTTTGGGGGGGGGCAATGTTGGAACCTCACAGTTGTCATACAAAGGGAGCAGCCGGGTGAAGATTGGGGGCAACTGGAGTAGGCAACAGCTTATGCTTAGAGATCCTGTTTCTTTTGTCGTGCTGGGCCCTTTGGTCCCTTGGTTAAAAATGGGAGATTTTCAGTTGTGCCTTCCAAGAGTGTTTAATACTCACCATGACCAAGGAGGACCAGTTGTAAGTCACTTTTTTCAGTAGCATTGTAACTTTGAACGGTCACTAGACAAATGGTTGTAAGCCGAGGACTACCTGTACATTGCCAAAAAACTTCAGGGGGCTAATCTAGGCAGTTGCCAGGAGCTAACATTTATTCGAAGGCAGTATAGAGACATTCAAGCTTTTACTGGAATTTTACTCCACAGGTCTTCACACTTGATGGCCACATTAGAATGCATTTAGCTTTAGAGCAATCCTGGTTTGGCAGCAACTGTGACAAGAAAGGTCATAAAATAGAACAAAACTCACTTAATAACTGTCTTGCTTAGCAGTGGAAATTTTGGGCTCAGTTGTGATCATAAGTCAAATACTATCTGTATATATTTCTTTTGCCTTCCTTTACTCTATACAGTATTTTATTTTTTCCATTGACAATGTCTCTAGCTTCAAAGCATTTGTCTCATTTTCTGGTGCCCTCCAGAAAAGTTTTGCAACTCCCATTATCCCCAGCCCAGAGGGAAATGCTTAGCCTGAAAATAATTATTGAAGCTGCTCTTTAGGACAGCCTTCCAATCTGGTGCCTTGAAGACGATCACTTGACTATGAGCCAGCAGTGTGCAGCAGCAGCCAAAAAAGCTAATACAATCCTGGGTTGTACAAATAGAGGCATAGAATCAAGATCACGCAAAGTATTAGTACCGCTTTATAAAACCCTAGTAAGACCACACCTGGAATACTGCAGCCAATTTTGGTCACATATCACGAAAAAGATGTTGAGAGCTTGGAAAAAATTCAGAGAAGAGCAACTAAGGTGATCAAAGGCCTGGAGACTAAAACATACGAAGAACGGCTGCGGGACTTGGGTTTGGCTAGTCTAAAGAAAAGAAGAAACAGGGGAGACATGATAGCAGTATTCCAGTATTTGAGGAGCTGCCACAAGGAAGAGGGGATCACGTTATTCACCAGAGCACCAGAGGGAAGGATGAGAAACAATGGTTGGAAACTGATCAAAGAGAGAAGCAACCTGGAATTAAGGAGAAACTTCCTGACAGTGAGGACAATTAACTAGTGGAACAGCTTGCCTCCAGAAATTGTGGGTGTTCCATCACTGGAGATTTTTAAGAAGAGACTAGACAGTCACTTGTCTGAGATGGTATGTTCTCCTGCTCGAGCAGGGGGCTAGACTAGAAGACCTCCAAGGTCCCTTCCAGATTCTATTCTATTCTATTCTATTCTATTCTATTCTATTCTATTCTATTCTATTCTATTCTATTCTATTCTATTGGGAATTCTGGAAGTCATAGGCCTGCTCTATGTGGATAGTACTACAGTTGGGAAGGCTGTGAGGGCTGGAATCTTGGTTTAAGGTATAAAAACAAAGAAGCCTCGGGCTATGCTTAATGCAGAATCTGGCTGTATAATTCACCTACTGTAACTGTAGTCTCCTTCATTCATCACAAGTTCATAAAACATTTTGTGATATAAATGATTTCTGTACAGACCTATAAATGAATTAATTTCTATGGTTCTTCCTCCCCAAACTGGTTATTACAATCATTGAAAGTCTATTTTTTGATAACCAATCAAGGGTTGATTTAAGTACGTACTGTATTGTATCCTCTAATACTGCCATCTTCTGGTGTTCTGTTGGTATAGCACAATCTTTGGAGTAGAATAAGATCAGTAATTTGCAATAATGGCAAATATCAGTGACCTCTGTGTTTCTTGTAAAGGTCAGTGGAATGTTTGTTTGCAAAGTACTCTATGATCTCTATATCTGATTTCTCTCTCTCTCTGGAATTCTCTAAGCGAACTCATTTAAATTCCATGTCATCTTGCTTTGCTAAAGATCAAATTGATTTAGCCCAGTTTTCGCAATTGTCTCTACTTAGGTCTGCAACTTATAGACTTCTCAACTAGCACCTGCCAAATGCTTTACTTTGGGTTCAGCAGGAAAACTCAGAAGATACTTGCTTTATAAAATACTGAAACTGTATACAGTACATGCAAGCACAGCCATGGTTTATGTACTGCAAGTTTTATTGACAGCCACAGTTGGCTGCGTTATCAGAACTAGTGTAATGGAGTATAAGATGTCAGTGAAGGAGCAAGGAGATTGAAATTCTGATTTATCCCCAACCACAGAAGCCAGCTGATGACTTTGGTCCAGTCACTCCCTCTCTGCTGTAATCAGTATCAGGCTCTGAAACAAGCTAGCTGAAAAACAAAACCGTGTTGGCATCATGTACTGATACGCTTTGTTGAATTAGGTGAGCACAAAACAGGCTGACCCTGCAGCTAAGGGAGATACGCACTAAGAACAAGAACAACTCTGTCAGCCTCACAAAAATTGCTCTTGTGGGGAAGATAGGAGGAAGGGCTATGTGTGAAGCCTTGAGCTCCTGCATGACAGGTGGGGCAATTTTTTTAAAACAAACAAACAAACAAACCCTGGTTTACAAATCTCAGTGACTGGATTTGTGCCATGCACTAACTAAAACCACTTTGTGTCTTGGCGGGTTTCGAGAAGCTAATCAATTTTTGAACGTTAAAGTTGAAAATACAGAATAAAAAACCTTGCAGCTTGCTAGATAGCATTGGGCCCATTATTATGTTTCAGCTTCACCTATTCACATGATTGTTTTGGGGGTAAAATTGGAGGAAACCCTGTGATGCACTGCTTTGAACTCAGAAAAGATGGGATAGAAATGTAATAAATATGTAGGTGAACATGGATTATAGTGCTTCATCTTGCAGCTGGGAAATCACATTTATGAATATTCCCCCTGTAAATGAAACTCTTTAGTTAGAAAATCAGCATAACAGAGACATTTAGAAAGTCTTTTTAACATCTGGAGGTTTTGTTTGCAGTTAAGTCTATCAGCCTCAATATGTAAACTAAGCCTTGGCTCTAAAATACTATCTAAATAATAGGCGGTCCTTCATCTATGGCCATAGTTGTGACCAGAATTACTGTTGCAATGCAAGGTGGTTGTTAAATGAGTTGCACCCAGTTTTATGAACCTTTTTTGTCATTGTGGTTAAACAAACTGCCGTCATTAAGTGAATCATGCATTTGTTAAGCAAATCTGGCTTCCCCTATTGACTTTGCTTGTCAGAAGCCGGCTGGGAAGGTTGCAAATGGCAATCACATGTCCTGGGACACTGCAAAAATTGTAAATATACCCCGGTTGCCAAGTGTCCAAATTTTGATCATGTGACTGTGGGGATGCTGCGATGGTCATAAGTGCAACGGCCGATTGTAAATCACTTTTTCCCAGTGCCGTTGCAACTTTGAACCATCGCTAAATGGTTATAACTCGAGGACAGCCTTATAAACCAAACATGCTCAGATCTGAATTCTCCTTCTGGGATGTTCACCTGATACCGCCCAGGATGGATCACAGCTTTTTATTCTTTCTGCAGAGGCCTCCTGCCTGGTCTCTAACTGGAGTGAATGGAGTGGATGTACTGAACGCTGCAAGGCGACCTACCGCCTCCGAAGGAGACATGTGTCCCAGAAGCCCAGAAACGGCGGAGAAGCTTGCCCTCCTCTTGAAGAGAAGGCTGGCTGTTTGGAGTATTGGACTCAGCAAGGAACATTGTGCAAGGACTCCATTCGTAAGTGGGGGAAGGCAGTTCAAATCCTCATTTAAGTATATTTAAGAGGGCAACAGCAGTGGAAATCTTTTTTGGAATATTTATTATGGCCATTATTTTTATATTGCATAATACTAAATGTCAGTTTGAGAGATGGGTCTGATTCCGCTAAGCACAGAGACTGTTTCAAATAACAGCTGGACATTACATGGCCCAGCTCTGGGAAGGAACAAAGAAGCGGGCATAGGCAGCTTTTGGGTCCTTACGTGACATGGACAGTGTTATAGCTCCCACTCTATAATTACTTTAGTTGGAACTTATCTTCCACGATGTTATTGCAAGACTTTCCCAGGAGCATAAAAAAAAGCAATATTAAAGATAATTTTGTTCTCACTTTATCCTTTAGTTTCCAGCAAAGGGCAACTGCCTTTGGGATGAGCCCTGCAAGAATCAGCATGCTACCTCTGGGCTAAATATCATAATTATTGTGAAGGGCCCCTATGACTAGGTAGAAAGAACCTGCAGGTAGATGGATCCTTTCCTACCAAGTTTAGGAACAATTCAGGCAGAATCCAATCAAGAGTCACCGGTGGTAGTAAAATTGCTGCTCTGCTCTAAATATCTTAAAGGTTATTCACGCAAGAGTGAGCAGACCTCTGCTGAAACCAAGAATAGGACAAGGACAAGGAAAAAGAATTAAAAGAAAGGAGATACTGGCTATCAGAAATAATTTATTAATGGTAAGAGCTGTTAAGTAGTGGAATGATTTATCTAGAGCAGCCCTGGTTTCTCCCCATTGGGCGTTTTCAAGGAGGTTAAATGATTACCTGCTGGAGATGATTCATTGCATTCTGGTGTAAACTGGGGCTTGGACTAGATGATTAATGGAACATTCCAGCTCATACCTATTTTTATGATCTGTTCTACCGTTTTAGAAGGTATGCTGAGAAATTCATGTGATATTGACATGAATTAATTAGCCAAAGTAGGAATGCTGTTGTACCCTTATGCCTATTTGGTTGTAATCATAATGAAGCATCATTTCCATCTGCATCGGAACTTCATCCTATTTATTTTATCACTTCCAGTTCTTTGATGAACCAAGGAACAGGCTGGACTTTAGAGCTTCTCAATTTTTATGGCGTCCATTGAGATCCATTAAACTCTAAGGGATAAACCAGTTTAACAGCTCCACAATTATTGTGGCAGGAGAAGGTATATTGCCTGTCTGATTTCTCCAGATAATGATTTATGATAATAAGGAGGTAGATCCGTACTCTATTTTGAAACTTTGATCCAAAATCAACATCAAGAGTATTTTCTGCAAGATATGTTGGGCCAATGGCATATGCTCAGGACAGAATTAATGGTTACATCACACCTTTGTCTTTGCAGCTCAAGGCTGTTGGGAATTATAGTTCCACAACAAGTGGAGGAGCACAAGTTCCTCATCTCAGGCATATGGAAATACTTGTATCATGGCAGCTATGAAATCTTGAATTGGCTTCTAAAGTATCAATGAATACTGAGATTCCCTAGGAAACCAGTCAGAAAATGATTAGGCCAGGGGTAGGCAACCTTGGCTCTTTTATGACTCGTGGACTTCAACTCTCAGAATTCCTGAGTCAGCATGGCTGGCTCAGGAATTCTGGGAGTTGAAGTCCACGAGTCATAAAAGAGCCAAGGTTGCCTACCCCTGGGTTAGGCGGTTGTAACTCTATATCAGCAGAATTCATGACATGACACTCTAGCTCAGGAAGAAGAGCAAATGGGTCCCTTACTGAAGAATTTGTACAAGTGAAAGCAGTGCTGTTCCTTAGCTGGTCCAAATAGATACGGCTATATGAGAAACAATTAAAAAATGCTTTTTTCCTGGTCTGTGTTAAAAAGGTTAAATTAGTTAAGGTGAACTATTTTTTCCTTAAAAAAACAAAACACGGTTGAGACCCAAATAAAATTTATGGACTGGTGATCAATTCAAATGGATTGTATTCCTACCGAACTATGGTGGATTATTAAAATAACTTCCTTCCTTCTAGATTGAATGATAATAAGTAGGCCTGTTCCAAAAAGAAAGAAAAGGGATGAAGATTTCCCGATTCTACAGCTGATGAATAATTATTTGTGATCAGGAACTGTGGGAGAAAATTTATCTTTGGCTTCCCACTTGTGAACAAAAACAAGGCATAAAACTCCATGAGCATCCCGGTGGTCTTGGTTATTCTGTTGATGTGAATGAGTTTTAGGGCGCAGTTTTCACTGACTGTGGTTGTTGTGGTTTTTATTCCTCCCCTTCATGTAATCAGTCCCAGCATTAATAACCACTGGAGGCTATGGGAAGGCAAGGAGAAAGCGTGCTGTGCTCAGCGGGAGACAAAGAGTTGGGTAAGTTCTATATTTCAGCACTGAAAACCTATTACCAGTCCTATTGTTTGGCCTCCTTTAGTCTCATTGAACTGCATGGTGAATGATACTACTGTAGTTAACAATCTCAGTACTGAGAGACTTTATAGTCTTAAGTGCATGTCCCTAACCCTAAATCCAGCCCAGCAAATCTTGTCTTCTCAGTCCCCTCACTTCTACTAACAGGTATTCCTCGATTTACAATTTACAGTTGCTTAGCAACTAATCCAAGTTACAATGGGCTACTTACAACATGAATTCGAAGTTCCAACAACTGCTGTTCGCCCCCCCCCCCAGTCCTGTAATCACAATCTGGTTGCTTGGCAACTGGCCCTCATTTATGGGCTGTTTGCAGCATCCTGTAATGGTGTGATCATGATTTATGATCTTTTTGCCGGAAACCAATTTACTTTTTGTTTCTGGCAAAAACCACTCATGGAGGACCATGGATTTGCTTAATGACTGCTGCGTTCACTTAACAACTACCGCAAAAAAAGTCATAACATCGTGCACGTTCATATGGTAAACTGCTTAATGACCAGTCTGGCATAATGTTCAGTCATTATTAAAATTTAAATGAAAGAGCAGTGCAGTGGCCTAGAGATGAAGGCGCTCGCCTCCCACTCGGAAGGTTGAGAGTTCAATCCTAGGCAGCGGCAGATGTTTCTCTATCAGGGTGCAAAAAGTAAATATCTGCTACAAACTCTGTGTAGGCGTCAGTAAATGCTCAGTAAATGCTCAGTCAGTTGTTCTGACTCCACTCTGAGACAAAGGAATTATAGAGTTGTAATGAAAAAATAAATAAAATTAAAATTAACCTAACCCTGCTTACTATATAGGTATGTTACTGAAAAAGGTGAAAATGGTTATAGATCCCTGGCAACTGGAAAGAAGACTTTAAATATAGGATCCACCAGTAAGAATCCCTTTATCATCTAATACATAAGATTGATACAGGAAGCAGAGCTGGAAGTAAAGTGGTCCTTAGATTTTATCATTGCAGGGTAAAAGTGAATGAGAAGGGTTACATGGCACATGCACACAGAAGAAAAAGTGTTGGGGAAAGTATGCAAAAACTCTGTAGTCTATATTTTTTATGTGCATAGCTTTTCTTCAAACATTTTTCTTCAACATTTAGAAGCAACTTTACTAGTTGTGTGAATTAGGTCAAAGATTGCAACCCATTATACACTTTTCTTGTGCTGAATTTCCATTGAATACAATGAGATTTACTGAGGAAAAGAACAAGAGTCTTGGGGATCAAATTCAAGACTTCTTTAGTCTTTCATTTTTTTCTCACAAGGGCAACCAGCTACTACTAGGACAGTGGTGGCAAACCTATGGCATGAGTGCCAGAGGCGGCACTCGGAGCCCTCTCTGTGGGCACGCGCGCCGTTGCCCTAGCCCCGCCTCTCCCCACAGCCCCCTTCTCACCAGCAGCCCCCTGGAGGAAAGTCGCCCCCAGGCGCAGCCTGCACGGAGCAGCGTAGCCAAGGACATAGCCGGGCAGCAGGGACAAGACTCCGCCCTCGTGCCTCATAGCGTGCAGATGATGGTGTGGGCGGAGGGCGTGGCTGCCATGGCGCTGCAGGGCTGCCTGGATGATCTGCGGCGGGCCATTGAGGCGGTGTGTGGCCGGGTGGGCGGGGCAGGGGGTGGGTGGGGGCGGAGCAGGCAGGGCAGGAGTCGGAGCGGGGACGGGGGGGCAGTTTTGGGGCACTCGGTCTCTAAAAGGTTCGCCATCACTGTACTAGGAAGTAGTAGAGAGTTTCTCCTGTTACGTTCATCAGTAACTGGAAGAGCATAAAATTAAATATGTCCTGATTTCCCGGTGACCACATGAACATGTCATGCAGTTTTCTTGACAATCCTACAAATCTGCTCTGCCAATATCTTCTTTAGCAATATTTTTTTCCAGGTCCCAGTCTACTCTTCAACCCTACAATTCCCTGGTTTAATCTCCTCCAAGGGTTAACATCCTAATCTTGCTTAACTCCTGAGCCCAGACAAGATTGGCTGGGTGAGATGAAGAGGCATTCTGACTTCCACATTGCCCCTTCTTTCATCTCGTCTACGACAGGTATTGTGTTGAATTCCAGCTCATGGCCATCACAAAAGGTTGCCTGAATGGGAACAGTTCCTACACTCATTGGATGAAGTATCTCAGTGAAGGACACACAGTGTGTGTGGAATGTCAACACCCAGCCCTAGATCAGAAGACTCTACACTGCTCTGGGGATGGGAGCGGAGCCAAGAAGTAAGAATCAATTACGTCTTTTGCTTAGTGGGAAAATGTGTACTGGATCATTTTAAGTTCATGTCACTGCAAGAAAAAAATACTATAAGACTGAGATTGAAAAGTCTTGGGTAACTGTTAGAGAGATTGTTGTTGCACATATCCTATGTCTCTGTGCTGGAGCTTTGAAGATGCTATCACAGAAAAGGTGTTAAATTTGTTTAGTCTACCCATGCTATAATATAGGCTTGTTCATACATGCAAAAGCAAAACCTGTTTAACCTACATTGGATGGCAGATTCCTTGGTCTCAATACCAATGAAGCAATGTATCTGCGTTGATGTGAGAGGATCCTGTAGATGTGATGAACAAGTCATGTCATTAGGTGTTGCTGCAGCAGCAGCTGCCAGGGCATCTGTTGCAGAGGTCAACATTTGTTGAGGAAGAACCATGCAATCCAAGCTTCACTCCTTTTAGACATGCTTTACACATGTAAAAAACAAATGAGGCTTTGATTGTGGCCACCATTTTGATTTTTTTTAATCTCCCCCCCCATTGATACCCAATATAGCAGCTATTAATAACATGTTCTTGCCACAAGAAGACAGCAAGGGAGCCAGAAGACAGCAAAGGTCAACTGGGATGGCAGAGTGCAGGGTGATGAGGGTGACCTTGGATGAGGCTGGGGTGGCTGCAGCTTCCCAGGGCATGGCAAGGCACCCCCAGAGCTGCACGGTTCTGGGCAGAGGCAGAAGGGAAATAGGTAAGTGGGGGAAGTTGGAGGCAGCCCCTTATCTTACTGAGACTCAAGCTGAGAGAGACCAAGACCAGTACTTATTTAGCAAACTGCACTTCTCAGTTAACAATTGGGACAGTCAGGATTGCAGCCATGCGACATCTCACTTTAAGACTTCATCCCTTAATGACATAAATTACTAGCAGTACAGTGGACCCCTTGTCTCCTGGAGCACACTATTGCTAAGTTCTCATTTATAGTAGTCCATAACATACAGCAATTAACTGCCTAATTCCCTCTTGACTTTCACTGCTAATGAACTCAAACTGCCTTGTTTCAGGACTTGAAATAAATTTTGCTTTATACATAAAATATGTTTATGAGAAGCAATAGATGTAGTGTTTAGTGCAAAACTACTTTTTAAAGCCCATCAGGTATAATTTATTTATGGTATTAAGAAGATTAAGCATTTTCTGCATGCCCTCCACTGTTTTCAGCATACAGCTGCAAAATTATTTCGATAGAGCACAATAGCAGCAAGTATTATAACTGTCAACTGAAGCTATAAAATATAGTAAAAATGCAAATGAAAGTTAAAGCCTGATATAATTTTGTTCTGCCAAGAAAACTAGAAATAAATGTATGAGATAAGGTAAAACTGAAAATGGAGAAGTTCAAGCTGTTAAGAGAAGGTCTCAAACTTCCATAAAAGCATGATTATCGTATTTCATTTGTTCCATCTGGGGATGTTTTCAAGCATGAGTGAATCTTGCCTCTTAATTATCATAAAGAGTACTTTTGTTAAGTTGAGATTTTGGCCACTCCAACTGGGAATTCTGGGAATTGTAATCTTACACATCTGAAGAGGACCAAGTTAGGGAAATCATGCATTTTGATAAAACAAATTAAGCAACTAATTAGAAAAATTGAAAATGGGCAGGAATGAAGGGACAACTATGCTTCTATCTCTGTGTTACTTTTGGAAGCAGAAATTAGAGCAGTTATTTTAATAACATGTACCAATCAAATTTTTCAAGCATGTTTATATTCCTTATTGGGTTGTACAGTATTTCCTCCACTGTTTTTGAAATATTTAGGCAAACCTGCTGGTACTTTTTTTGTGTATACAGATTGGGACTTTGTGCCAGCTCTTTCTTGATGAACTAAAGTCTCATCCATACAGCTTCCTTCCCCTGGCTTGAAGATGGAGACATACTGTTTATTGAGGATATGTCCTTACAATGGACTCTCCATCTTGATGCCAGGCCTCAGCTGAGGTGGGCGGAAGGTGATCTGGCATGAAAGTGTTGTTTTACATGGAAGACGAACTCCAATGAAGACAATATGGTTGCATGGAGAAGGGGGGAGGGGTCAATGAAGTGCTGGCATTCAATTGGTCCACTGTAGGACTACCCTCTCCCATCTGGCCTCTGAGCCACTTGTTCCAGGACTGTGGTGACGGTAGTTTTCCTTCTGCTTTACCTTTTTTTTCCTTTGGTGATTTTGTCAGAGAAATATTAATGTTGTGGAAGATCAAATGGGGGTCTCTCACAAGCTCACGATTGTCACCAGTAAGCTCTGGTGCCTTAACAGATACCATGCAGCCACCATTCCCTTCCACCATGCTAACCATAGCCTCCCTTGCCTTCACTGACCCATTCTTTTCCCTGGTGGTCTTGCCCACCACTAAGCACTTGGACCAGCCATGGATCCTGCTTATGCCTTTCTGTAGATTCCTGCTCATTATAAATGCAACTCCAGAACTAGAGATCTTACATAGTAGAATGGATGGGGAGGGGTGGTGGGAAAGAAAGACCAAACGTTGGTTGTAATTGCTGGACCCTCTACTAGCCTTTAGAAAGGTAAGTGCCTAAAATTTTAAAACAAAACTTAGAACAATTCGGCTTCTGTCTCTTCTTCTGCTCTTGTCTTTTCACAGTTTGCGATACTTTGTGGCAGCAACACTATTGGCCTAAATGTTGATCTTAGAACGAACTTTGATCATTCAAGAGTTCATGTAAGGAGCAGTCTTTCCAAATTAAACACCTGACTATTTTTAATTAAGGTGAAGTTCTCCCACCACGGTCAATTTCTAGTCATCTGAACAACTTTGAAAGAGAAAGCTTAAATTTCTGAATTTCTTCATTCCGTTTAATGGCTTTATGCTCTTTGTTCTTTGTACTTTTGTTTGCAACTAGAATCTCTGAAGATTGTGGACCAATATCACCTAGTCTAGGTGTCTTCCAGATGTGTGTGAACTTCAACTCCCAGAATTATCAGTAACGGCTGTGCAGGTTGGGAGTTCTAGGAATTGAAGACCACCAATATCTCGAATGTGCAATGATTGAGGAAGATTGGAATATCCCCTTTCTTCTCACTCTTCCTTTCTTCCTTGAATTCAAAGTCTTTATACCAGGAATGTGCTATTTTTTTCAGATTGAAGGTCATAGGCCTCTAATTACTCTATTGGGCACCATGTTCCAGATAAGTCAGGACAAAATAAATAAATAAATAAATAAATGTGATTTAATTACATTTAGACTGGATGCATATATAAATAGTCAGTGAACTTGAGGACAGTTTTTGGAGAGTCTAAGGACCACACATAAGGTCACTCAGATGCAGACATAGAAGCACAGATTATGCACGCCTCAATTATTCCCATACGTTTTTATTGTCCTTTTTCTATGAGGCAAACAAACATTCAGAGATCATTATTTTTTTGCTGTTTGGATACTGTTCCTCTTCTTTTGTTCCCTAAAAACAAACAAACAAACAAACAAACAAATGAGAGAAAGTGTTATATTGTTGAACCACCAGTCTCCAAGAATATGGTTTCTCAGTTATGAAGGTGGCTTCATGGCTTCAGGATGTCAACTAATTCAATTCACACGCGAGTATGGCTGCAGTATTTTGTTGAATCAGCTGAGCCATGTCTGGAATGTCTCGTGAGGTCTTACTTGGTGCAACTGGAACCATCTGTCAATATTCCTTTCCTCCTTGTTTCTTCCTGAAATAGACTTTGAGACATTGATCAAAACTACTGGGGGATATGGTGACATGGAGATCTGTCTGCCATGATCACTTGAAAAGATAGAACAGTTGAGAAAAGTCTTTAGAATGGGGGGGGGGGGCAAGAGGAGAACACAGTCTGAAGATCATCTATTCAAAGAATTCTGTGAAAGGATAGAATGGCTGTGAGACTTCCTCTTCCTTTTTAATAGCAAACTTATGTGATGAATGGGAATAGGACTGGAGCCAAAAAACATTTTGGAGAAACCCATGGTTTACAGAAATAAATACCCCTTCAGTGTAGTAGCACCACATAGATGCTTCACATTTTTTAGTGTCTTGGACACATTGACTCTAAGTCCATTTTGTGCCTTATCAATTTATTCAGTACATATGGGCTTAAGAAATAGATTCTAAAAGCTGCAATCAATTTGTACACTATCCATCTTTGGGTGTTCAACTGGTACTTAAAAAGGCAGCCTTTAAAAAGATGGAGTAAAATTTAGAGTGTTTTTTTTTAATGAAAAACTACTGGAAGGTTCAGGCCTGATTAAGCACTACTGACATTTACAAAAAGCATGTGCTAGAAAAGCCAGTGCCTCGTGCTTGCAAGGATTAGCTGTTCCTTAGGATTTGCAGGAAGATATGGCAGTTATGGAATGCAGGTTTGCAACAGTGCATGTAGCTGGGGAAAGAAGGAAGGAAGGAAATGCTTGTCTAGGAATAACCTGCCATCATCTCTATTCAGGTTTGCAACAGATTGAAAGCCAGCCTGCACTTACTACCTTGATGAAGTAGGGTCAAAGAAAAATTAGTTTTGCATCCAACATTTCTTCATCACATATTTCTGCCATTGGATCTCAAAAGTTTCTGTGTTGCTAGGAATATAAAGGATCTGATTCAGAATCCTTAACTCAAGAAAGGGCAGTCATGGACACAAATGTTTCTCAACCTTGGCAACTTTAAGATGGGTGGACTTCAACTCCCAGAATTCCCCAGCCAGCACAGTTGAAGTCTACCCATCTTAAAGTTGCCAAGGTTGAGAAACATTGATGTACACTATTGCATTATATCAAGTCATATCAAGCCTACAAAGTTCTGCTCTTGTTGGCAGTTGCTCCCTGGTATTCATGCCCCCTTTATCTTTCTATGCTTGGAGAAATGGAAACACCACTTCATGGCATGCCTTGTTTTGTTTTACAGGAACCAGCTACTGTACTGGCAGGCTGTGGGGAATCCGAGATGTAGAGGAACCTGGAAGAGGGTTCGCCAGCGGGATACTTGCACTTGTCCTTCGGTTCACAGCTTCTTGTTCATCTGACTTCCATATAATGCCACCAACATTGATTTCCGCGCTACTGTAGTCCTCATTTGCAGAAATTCAGGGAATAAGATGCAACCCGCTGCATGGACTTTTCAACGTTCTGCCAATGTCTGAAGCCCTACCTCTCATCCCAATATTTTATATTTCAAAGTATATTGAATAGCAGAGTTTAAAGAGGAACCACTGCAAGGGAGACCCAGGATTGTAAGGTTTTGATCTGAAGGCAGACTCGGTTGAATACAGATGGATAACCTTGTCAGTGCTCAGTTTGGATCAACCTGAAAATGCATGAAGCAGTTGCCTCTGAAAATTAAACTATTTCAAGATGAGCTAGTGTTCACATATTGCTCTCCAAGTTCTCTTTCTGAGTTTATCGCTTCTTGCATTTCGACAAAGCTTATCTGCCTAAGACAGCTGCAGTGAAGCTGGAGACAGTCAAAGAGGAGCAAAAGTGATCTAATCTTTCTGCTCTGTGTCCATCCTTTTATAATTTCCTAAACCTTATGTCAAAGCCTGAACTTAGGGAATTTTGGTAACATTTCTCATAATTAGTACAGGATGGTTTCTATATGTGCAGACATAAAGCACTGGTATGATACTGATCACAGAACTCAGCTCCGCAAGAATCTCCTTCCCTTATATTTCAAAAGCAAGTTTTTAGATTTTATGGCTGCTGCCAAGCTATGCTTGGAACTTTTACTGCCTGCTGAAATCATGGAAGTTGTAAATTGTTGGATATAATTTGCAGGCATATAACATTTGGTTTCATAGACAGTCCTCTCTTTTATATTTAAATTGCAGTAGCAGAATAAGTTTGTACTGTAGTTCCAGTATCCATATTTTCATACAATTTGCACCAGGCATAATAATTTCAGGGTTTGTACCTTTATATAGAATTTCATAATTGTTCTGCATGTATTCAACTGAACTGACTATCTGTATATTTAAGACATCTGCTTCATTTGTGAAACTGGAAATTAATGCTGGTTGGTTTTTCATTCCTTACCATACTGGTTCTCTTTCCTTAAGTTTCTGCCCAAAACAAAAGGCCAAAGAAATATTGGTTCTTGGACAATAGTGATTGATGGGGCTCCTACAAGGTTAATGGCTGCTTTAGGGAGGCAATTTATATTAGGAAAATTGCATACAAGAATGACTTCCTCTTCACAGTTTCTTCCACTGGGAAGCCCTATCGTGGATATTCTTGTTTAATGGATTATTGTATTTCTACGCTTCCCTGTGTCTTCCTTTGATTTTGATGAATGAGAAAATAAGATATCTGTTGATTTTTCTGATCAAGGTAAATCTCAGATGTCTCTGGACTAGCTTGACTTTTCACTCATTGACATGTAGGGATGCTCTAGGGCAGGGGTCCCCAACCTATGGTTTATGGCTCTGTACTGGGCCGTGGCCTCTTGGCCACCAGCCTGCGGGAATAGCTGGAGAGCCCCCCACTCGTGGTAGCGCTGCCGTGCAGGTGCTAGCAGCCCTGTTTTCGCATGTGCGGGTGCACTAGCACTACCACCAGCATCATGCGAGTGCTAGTGGCCTGTTTGCACATGCACGCGGGCACCAGCGGCTCGTTTGTGCCAGTGCCAATGGGCAATTTGTGCATGCGCACGGGCACAAGTGTGCCACTGGGCACACATGGCCTGTTTGCGCATGCACGTGTGCTATTGCTGCCGCTATGCACGTTTGCCTGTCCATGCTTGTGCACATTTCACTGCTCCTCCCTTTCCTTCCGGGCTGCCAAGCTGGAAAGGTTGGGGAGCTCTGCTCTAGGGCAGGGATGAGGCAATTAGGCTGCAGTTAAGTTGGACGATATGTTGAGATCTTTTTGGCTTACAAAGAGGGGCTTAAGGGATGCAATGAGTTCCTTGGTGTCATCACCCATGGCTGCAGTATCTCTCCAAGGGCTCCAGGACAGAACAACCTCCCCGAAAGAAGTTGCCGATTCCTGTTTAAAATTATGACAATATCAGACTGGAGAGTTTAAAAAACTTGAAACTTGATTTTTGTGTTTGTGTGAAGTGCTTTATATAGACAACTGTCTATGCTCTGTTAGTAATGTTTGAGTAGGATTACTCAGTTAAAACATAAACTGGCTAGGGCTCCCAGAATTAAATGATGATTACATTACAGGCTTTTTGTTTGATTGAGGTTTCTTGCCACTTTTCTCCAGTTAAAATATATAATATATAATCTGTGGCACCGTGGTTATAATGCAGTACGGTAGTCTGACTCTGCCCACCGTCAGGAGTTCGATCCTGACCGGCTCAAGATTGACTCAATCTTCCATCCTTCCGAGATCAGTAAAATGAAGGACCCAGATTGTTGGGGGCAATATGCTGACTTTGTAAACCGCTTAGAGAGTGCTGTAAAGCATTATGAAGTGGTATATAAGTCTAAATGCTATTGCTAAGTGCTAGTGCTGTACTCTAATACTGTGCCTCCCAAATTCAATTGTTCAGAAGGACATTGTGGCTGAATATATTGAAAGTGCCTGAGAAGTGTAGGAAACGTAGCAGAGTGGCATGATTTATTCTACAGCATTAATAATTTTTCAGAGTGATTAAAGCTGATTCCATCTGCCAAATGGAAAACAGATACAAATAGATCTAAATGACCAGAATCTTCAATACTGCTTAAAAGTGGAAACCACTATATGTTTCAGTAATTTACTCCCCAATGGAAAACTAGAATTTAAACAGTGATTACTAAAACAACTGAATATAAATTTATACCAATTTTATTTATCTGGTTGAAGCTGGTTGGAATTATGATGACTGACTGGTTCTTGCATGTGTCTTCTAAGAGGAGCCATATTTTCAAACCCAGCGTTGGCAGATTTGAGAAGCCAGGGTGGACAAGGACAAGAGGTGAAATGAATCTCCAAAGCTTTTGTGTGCTTTGGCTGTAGACGCTGATAAGTAACCATAGCAACATTAGCAAGGTTGTTCCTTTCATTTTAGATTCTATCCAAACTTAATGCTTCTAAGTTGGAATAAGTACGTGGCTATTGGAAAAATGCACAATAAACTTCACATTCCAAACCATCCTCCCTTGATTCCAATCAGAACCTAAGGTTTGTTAAGGCTCTGAGGGAAAATGCCCCAGAGATTGCAAAGAACTATTAGGGCCATCATTCTCAGAAGTCAGTCTTTCTGTTCTCCATTCCAGAGATTTTAAGTAGCCACAATTTCCAGTTTGACCAGATGGGCAGTATAAAAACACTAGATCCAACGTAGCCCTATTGAAGAGTGCTACTCAGATATTATTTGAGATGAGTCCACATGTGTCATCCAATATAAAATATTGATTGACATCCAATAGATAAAAGCAAGGTATCAAAGATAGCAAACATTGGGAGGTGCTTTACAACCTGCTCAGGTCCACTTCTGTCATTTGTGTCAATGAGATTGTGAAATAGCCGCTTGGATAATACCTAATAAAAATCTCAAGTCTATCTTGAGATCTAAATATCAGCTAGGGATGCTCAATTCTAGAAATTCCCATTCCATTCCAAAGCAATGCTTGCCCAATGTCTGTACTTCACATTAAGCTAGTGCTATACAAAATAATTGAATAGACAGAGTGGCAAGGTGAACATCTGCTTCTTCTTTTTTCAAAGAAGCTAGATTGGCATGTTTATTAGCCATTAGGTATAATGCATCATAGCCAATAGGTATAACATACTATCAGCCAGTCTTTGATTATTCAGTGGACCTTCTCCCAAAGTGTCATTAAGATCAGGTTGAATTTACTCTGACTAAAGGGTACATGTCTTATCATCTTTAGCCTACAGGCCAGGAACTTAGTTCTATTGAAGAGATCTGAACCAAGGAATATTGGGAACATTTTCTCTTTGCAATGTTGAAATCACAAATTGGAATTGTGTTATGTGCATATAAACACATAGCTATGAGGAGGTAATTTGTTAAACGATTAGAATCAAGCTGTATGCTATATGGGTAGTCTACTGGGAGATGTCTAACTGACCTAAAGGGCATTAAAGTGGAGTAGTTTGATAACATTACTGTGGGATCTGAATAATATCCAGCATCAGAAGAAGTTACCAATTTGGGGTAATGAAACATCTGCAAGAAAACAACCAAGCTCAGAGAGCACCAATAACCCCACAGTTTAACCCTGAGTTATAAATATTCTCTTCTACTAGAACTTTAACCATCTGCTATTGGATAGTCAGGAAATTGAAAGAGCTGTTTGTTGCAATGGAACATATTTTTATGGATATGGAGTGCTTTTATGTGAGACTCTTCTGTTTATTTATATGCGTGTGAAAATGGTTAATGTACAATGAAGCAGATTGGCAATATGAGATTCCAATATAAGTTCTAGCAAATATAAATACAATATTAATGTTATAATTTATCTTCTGTGTGGACATATTAGGCAAGAGACCAGCAGAGCATAGCCCAGAACCAGGCAATTGCAATATTCTTGCTAAGTATTACCCTACTTGTGAAATGATTGTTTTGTCCTTGAAACAATAAATGTATACAACTAGGACTTCAAGGAACACAGCTGTGAAGAAATTTAATGCATAACATGGACACTGCAGGGGAAAAGATTCACCTCTATCCTAGTTGTCCCTAAATAAACAATTCTTGAAGTTAAGCTCCTGACAGGAAAAATGTGTGTAGAATGGCTTGTCTTAAAAGTGCTGCTGATCCTTAAGAACAAGGATAATTCTAGGTCTCTACAGTTCATAAACCTTGTAAAGATCATGTGCTGCAAAATTAATTATTTGAAAGGTGAATGTTTTACAGTCCTTTCTATGCAAGCAACTTCCTGTCTAGGGGGCAGTTCCTAGTCTGCTTGCTCTGCTGGTCTGCTTTGGTGTGATTTCAATGCTTTTCTCATGCAATTATCTCTGGAGTAGGCAGAGCTCTCATGTGATAGGAATTGTATCTGTTTATATCTCTTTAATGTGCATGGAGTCTATATTGCAGATGATGTAATCATGGTTTTATTGGGGTGAAAAAGAGATGCCACAATGCATAACAGAGATACAACTAAACAGGACTCTGTCATCCCTTCAGAGCTGCTGCCTATCTGTGGCCCCACCCATGCTTATAGGAGGCTGGTTTGGCTCTACTAAGCCTTTCCAGCAATTTATTAAAATTTGATTGATGGGAGTGAGCTTCCTAGAACTCTGCAGAGAACAAGCAGGATATAAAGGTTTAAAATAAAATGCTCAAGCAAGAGGTGTGCATGCATGTCAAGGTGGGGCAGTCTTCGGCACTATCAAATTGACTCTCGAATTTGCTTCTTAGGAAAGAAATCATTTGCTTCGCAAAATGCACAGATATAAGCTCCATAGACATGGGCGTAAGCTCCAGAAGGCATTGCAGACTGAATGTGCTACAGAATCATGGAACTATCAAAAAGGGAAAATGTGCAGCTCAAAAACTGGTACTGCAGTGAAATCTACTAATATAGTCCACAAGAGGGCAGCTCCCTTCTTTTAATACTAAGCCCATATAAGTAAATCCTGTTTTATCTTTTTAAAGTCTGGAAATCTTAGATGGAAAGTTAATATTAAAATAAGAGATGGAAAGACTCTCACGAAGGACAATTTTTTTTAATCTATAAATGTCAAGAACCAACATCCAACCCAACTAATAAATCCTTGCCAGCTTTCCCAGTACTGTATGTTGTAGCTGTGCCTGAAATCAGAATGGCAGGGGGAGGGAGGAAGACACAGAGAGATACATTTGAAAGAAAGAAAAAATACTACTTTTCCCAATCTGTTTCTACCACCACTCCTCGCCCTAGTTTTCATATTTCTGGAAATATATACTCTGAAAAAAGGGCTTGGAACTGTGACAGTAGACATAGAAGGACAAAAATAGTTCCTATCTCTTTTTCCAAGTCTTCCCATCTTCAAACTGCAGTAGTTATTCTTTTTTTAATGCAGATCAGAATTGCATTATGCACAAAGAAGACTGCTGGCTTTACTTATATAGCTTTTTTTTCCCCTTAAGGAATGTGAGCTTTCCCATGGCAACCGTGTGCCTCTTTTGCTATTGGTTATAATGGAAGAAGAGATGGAGCTGATGGTCCAAATATTTTATCAGATGTGATAGACTTGTTTTCTAGTAGGGGGCTTTAGCTTGATATTTGCTAGCCTCTGGATAAAGAGGCACCATGATGTCTAAATAATTTGGCTTGTCTAATTGATACTGAGATGCTCTTTCAATGCAAGCAATCTGTGATAAACACAGCACAACTCAGAACACATTAATCAGATTTTGACAAGCAGGAGGGAAAAAAACCACTCCTACCCAGCTGTTACTGATAATACAAAGAGAAGCCACTCCAATTCTTGCCAGACTACAGTTTAGCAAGATTGTCTCTTGTCTGAGCATCCTGAAGACATTTAACCCAAAGCCAAGATATCCAAACAAATCTCTCTCTCTCTCTCTCTCTCTCTCTCTGTCTCTCTCCCTCTCTCCCTCTCTCCCTCTCCCTCTCCCTCTCTCTCTCTCCCTCTCTCTATCTCTCTCTCTCTCTCTCTCTCCCTCTCTCTCTCTCTCTCTCTCTCTCATCCATCCATCCATCCATCCATCCATCCATCCATCCATCCATCCATCCATCCATCCATCCATCCATCCATCCATCCATCCCACTTTTAGGCCTCCCAACTCCAGGTACTCTGGCCAATTTACAATGTTAAAAGCAAGAAGAGAACAATATCATGCAAGAAAAAAAGTAGTAGCTCTAAGGCAGGGGTGTCAAACTACCGGAAGCATCATAGCAAAACCGCGCCCACCCCATTGCCGGCAATGGCAAAAAAGTTGCGACACATCGCGACACGTCACTGACGTTGCGAGTTTGACGCCCCTGCTCTAAGGTGTCAGATAAATACTTCCCCCCATCCCTCCCAGCCTAAAAGGGCCTGCCACATCCCCTAATCCAGCGCTTGGTGAAAGCACCACATTTTTAGTGCTCATCTGAAGGCAGGTGGGATGGGGGAATATAAGAATCTCTAGGGGGATTGTGCTCCAGATTATACCATGGCTTAAGAAATTGTTTTGATTTAGGCAACATGCAAAGACAATAGCTGCGTTCCTCGACATTCTGAATCACAGACGGCACTCATTTCAGCCTAGTTTAGTAGGTTGTATGAACACTTTTCTTGCGAGGTTAGGCAAGCACATTATTGTCAGGTCTTTTACAGATAACTCAGTTTTAGTTTGTGGAGCTGGCAGCTGGATGGCATAGCCCAAAGACAGTCATAATTACATGCTTCGGCAGGAACCTGCCATCATTGTCTTTACATTCAATTTTAAATGTGGCAGAATTGAAAAACTGGATGGCAATTAGCTGGCAGCAAATAGATACGGAATAGGAGCTATTTGCAGCTATCTAACTAAGTCCAGAGCTGCTGCAATCAGAAGAGAAAAGGAATCACTAAGAAGCAGACAAGAGGTTGCCAGAGTTGTGGGCCACCTATCTTGTGGCCACTGTAGTGGGTCTTCAGAGATGTGACTACAGGATTCCTTGGCTTGATCTGTCCCTAGCTTGGTTTTGGGTTCCTTGGCCTGATATGTCCATAGTTTGGTTTTGATGTAACTGGTTAGTTGGCAACGCTGACTGGAAGCAGCTCGCAGAAGACGCCAATCCTGGGTGTGAGATGACAGTAGTGCCTGAGTGATCCTGAGCACCATGTCTTCCAAACTGCCATCTGAGTCAAGTGGATCAGCATAGCTCACTAATACCCTTGGTTCCACTTCTTTTGATTCCCTATGTTCCATGAATTCAGAGAGTTGCAATTACTGATGAGATAATTGCTTTATGTAACTTATAGCAAAGCTTCTTGAACTTCACTTTTTGTGCTGTCTCAATGATGTGCCAAGAGGAGGAAGCACTACTCTTACTCATGGCCCTGTGGACAAGACTGATCTGGAGGACATACATACAGATCACTGTTCACCTTGTGGTGCACTGAATGTTTTCCAAAGGAAAAAGCAGTGGTGGGATTCAGCCGGTTCGCACCACTTTGGCAGAACCGGTAGCTAATTTTTTGTTGCCCAGGCCCAGAATGGACTTCCGGAAGCGGCATCCACACAGAGAACTGGTTGTTCACATATTTGAATCCCACCACTGGGAAAAAGAGAATGAAATACAATTAGTGACCCAGGAACCATCTTGTAAAGGTGAAAGTAGAAGATGTTTTTTCATCTCCCTTCTGGTGGAACTTTCACAAGGCTTAATATCTGCTTGTTCTTTTTCTAGGACCTGCTGTTTCAACTACATTTAATTGGCTATTAGTTTTTATTGTTTTGCTGTATATGTTTTTGTGGAACTTTCCCATTTTATTGCTTCATACTCTTTCTATAATTTTTGTTTTTAGTTCTGTTGGTTAATACAAGTGTAGTGGGGCTGTCTGAAAGTGCCTGCAGAAGCCTGGCTGGGGAGAGAGAGATTGGGACAGCTGCTGCTGGTTTTGGGTGCGGCAGGCGTGGATGAAGAAAAAAGATATAAAAGGAAGGAAGGAAAGGTGTGTGGGGGTGGTTGGTTGTTGCAGTTCGTCAGGTGAAGGCAAAGAGGGGTTGGAGGTTTTAAGCTGATCCCTTCTGGTGAAGGAGGGGAAAAAAGAGAGAGTGAGGGGGTGGAATTTTATTGCTTTCTTTCGCAAGGGAGATATCCCAAGCGGAGGCAAGAGAGAGTGTGTGGAGAAAGAAAGTTGCTGGGGCTGTTAACCTCAGATTTTAATAATAAAGGATAGGGGGGAGGGGTTTGACACTGGCCTGTCGGAGACTGCAAGAAGCCACAGAAGAGGACGAGAGACTGCTTGTTGCTGTGAAGATTGAAGGCCATCTGAACTGTGACTATTGCTGCTTGTGCCAGTTTTAGACATTGTGGGGAGTTGCCCTGAGGGGGGCAAGCCATTACTGCAGCAAGCTGACTGCTTTTGTTCGTGTTTTATTACTGCCTGGAGCCAGGGGTTTTTCCCCTCCCCACTTGTTTCCAAGAAGGTCGCTGAGGAATCATTGACTGTTGCTGCTATGACAGCCTGGGGCTGCTAGACACCATCACAGCATTGACTATTGGGGCTAGGGGCTGGTCATCTTTGTTCCTGGAAGCCCCTCCCTGAAGACAAGAGCCTGCCATCTCCTCACTTTGTGTGAGCCTCTGTTGGAAGAGACACTTTACTAACACCTAGAGAGCACAGCTGCAGAGCTTGACTAAGGGGAACGGGGCTGGGGTGGGCCCTGGGCTTTAGCGGCCTCTGAGGGGGGTAACGCTAGGTAAAGACACCCTTGAGTCAAGTGTGACTCATAGTCTTTACATGTACACTTTTCTTGGCAAAGTTATGAAAGTCCCTTCTTGGATTCTTTCTTTTAATTCAGTCTAGCCAGCAACAAGAATCTTCATATGGTTCCTTATCCAAATGTTATGTGATCAGTTAGGATCAACTAGGTTCGAATACCTGTTGAAGCTGTTAGTTTGCTGAATGAATGATAGAACCAACTTTTGTGAGCAACCCCAGAGTTAATTAAAGACCATCAAGCCACTAAACCTCATCCAATCAACCACTATTTGGCATCATTAGGCCTCTGCCAAGAATCTCACCCCATGAGATTGTTGCTATTGATTCCAAGAGATCTTTGGCCCACCACGACCTGCTTTTCTTTGCTTCCTATCCAATATCCTTAAAAGGATGGGACATGGCTGCTTTAAAAATGTCATCACCTTGAATAACTTTCCCATGCTTAGTGGCAATATTATAAAGCTCAGTAATTTTGAAGAATTATTTATAATAGAATGAAACCAATTTTAAAAGTTGAATTTTCCTTTCATCCTGCTATTTTTCTATAAAATATTATTAAATCTCAAAGTATATTGGATAAGCTTTGCATGTAGTAAGTGTTACAAGAATACTCTATACTTCTTATTGGAAAGTAATCACTACTTAGCAATCAGCTAAAGCAACTTTTTATTTCAAAAATTAATTTGGTAAAGAATTTAATTCAACATGGAAACAATTTTTTGGAGTAGAACTCTATATTCAAGCTTGTATTATATCTGAAATTTGGGCTTTTCTTAACATAAAGGTTTTATTGATTCTATTGATTGATTATGTGTCATCAAGTCAGTGTATATTCTTAGCAATCACATAGATCTTCTCCATGATGATCGGTCCCTTGCCTTCCAACGGTGCACCTATCACCACCGTAAACACCCATTTTGCTGCTAGTCATCCCCTTCCTCTCTTTCCTTCCACCCTTCCCAGCATTATGTCCTTTCCCAGAGAGTTGGGTCTTTTGCATTATGTGTCTGAATTATGATCATTCGAACTTGGTCAAATATCTTTTCCAAGACCTTCATGGCTCTGAATACTTTCCTTACTGATGAGAATGTAATTGATCTTAAAAGGCAGAATCGATCTACCACTTCAATATTTTCATTGTCAATTCTAAAAATGTTTTATTGCTTGAACAAAAATTGTTGTAATTCTTAATCTAATGTTATGATTTAGACTGCATTACTTGCATTTTAATAATGATTGGTATTTTTTAAAAAAAAAACTTGTAGCATATTCAATTGCTTAAACTAAATATGAAATACTGAACATTTTAACCTTGTTGTATCATATTTGTAGAGTGATAGGCCTAGAGGTCTTCTAGTCCAATTCCCTGGCCAGTGTGAGACTCCTCATACTATTCTGGACCAATGGCTATCCAGACTTTTCTTGAAGACCTCAGTGATGGAGCACCCACAACTTCAGGAGGTTGGCTGCTCCATTGCTTAATAGCTCTCACAGACAGGAAATTCCTCCTTATTTAACATTTGGATCTCTCACTGTTCAGCTTCCAACCATTGGTTGTTGTCCTATACTCAGGTGCTAGGAGAATAATTCTACTTCCTCTTCTCTATGACATTCCTTCATGTATCAGAAGACTGCTCTCGTGTCTCCTCCTACCTCTCTCTTTAGGGAGTAAATTGCAAGTTTCCTGTTTATTTTGTACTTTATTCTTCCTTTTCTTTCCCCTCTTTTTGAATGCCTTTTTTCTTTTTCTTTTCCCCATTCTCCTTTTCTTAAAAGGAGAAAAAATAATATTGTGGCATGGATTTGGGATTGCTAAGGTTAAAGATAAGCCTTTCCCTGTCCCATTAGTGCCTTTGCATGGTACCTGTGAGTGTATGTAATTTTGCAGGTGATCATTAACTGAACATTGTCAATTCTATAGCAATGTGGCCAATGACCTTTAATATTCATTAAGTCTGTTTACTGCTATAGCTTATACGTCATGGTGCTCATATAATGGCAAGTCTCATAGGATCTGGGAAGTGATCACAAGCCCTCTTTTTTTAGTCATTTTCCTGCCAGAACTGAATATTTGCCAAAATGCCTGTTAAAAGCTTCTCATCTTGTAAATGGCCTTCTGACAGCTGTTTGCATGACTTGTTGGTTACCCAACCCGTTTAGCTTATGTTCAGAAGTATGTCAGAAATGGTAATCATCGGGCATAGTTTTCCACATTACTATGACTATGTACGGCTACTCATGGCAACGCAAGATGTTGCTGTGGAGATGGCTGTGATATTTCAAGCAGATTATGGCTTAATGTGAGGAAAGGTTATTGAGAACGGACAAGGTTCCTCCCTCCTTCCCACTTTAATAAGCAAAGATTCTGTTACTCAGTAAATGTCATATTTGCCGTAGAAGTTGCCATAAAGCAAGTTTATTCTCTCAGCTTTTCTCATTTGCTAAATTGACTGGAGATGAGGGCAGGATTTCTCTGTCTGGAATGTGAAGGCCTGCAAAGCTGGTCAATGAGTCCTTGGAATAAACACAAGGCTGTGATGACCAAATGGAAGATTTTCATAGCTTTTGTACATTATTTTGAAGTGTTATTACACAATATATTGCTGTAAAAATTGTCTGAACCATTGCTCTTTTGAACAAGATTGGCCTATCAACAGGCAGAATGAGTCATTTGCCTTAAGCTGTAATTTACAGAATGGTGCCAATGGTGAAAACTCATTGTCTTGAACCAGTGATTTTCATTTCTCTATATTTGGAGAGGTACACATATACATATCGATATATAGATACATATACTGTACGTATAGGCATACATATAGACTCTTCTGCTCTCCTAAACTGGTCTTCTCCTTGAGTATGATGAAGAATGCTATCTATTACCAGAGCTGAAATAAGATCCACTTAGTTCTTTAATCAACTTTTCTTATATGGAACAGGATTCTACCTTATTTCTTGCCTCAAATAACAGAACGTATATATGACACAATATATATTAGCAGCATAAACACACTCTGACTAGGGGAGTCCCTTTGCCACCCTGAAGTATCCTCTATACTAAGATCAACATTTCTGCTTTTCAGAGTCAAGAAATTTGGTTTCTATGTGAAATTTTGATTTCTTATGTGCTTAGTGCTTATTTACTTTTTTTTTTTTTGCCTTGTAGCCTTTCACACTAATAATTGTGCATCATGAATTACTGGAAGGAGTGTGTGGCAGAATGCCAGAGCTAATGGACTTAAGATTTATCCATGTTTATAGCCATTCTTATTTCAATTGGGCCAATTTTTCATTCCCCCCTGTGAGTCTGCAAGTCATATATTTAAATCTGAGATGGAGCTAATGCTATCTGATTGGAAAGCTTTGACACATTGACCTACAGCCATCCTACGAACCCCTCAGAATCCAAATCAACCACACAGCCAACCAGAGACAGCACCGACCCTCAACCAACCCATGCAAGGTCCAGCACCAGGAGTTCACCTCCCAATAACCCTGACCTAATGTAACCTACCCATCACAAGTCCCATCACAAGCCTCTCACTGATGACTCACAACCCATCACAAGACCCACCCCAAGACCCTCACTTGACACACCCACACCTGAAGCCCTTATAAACAGAAGAACACTGACACTGACATACCCTAAATTGTGCTGAAGATGTTACCTAGACTGGTAATGAAACATTCGGATACCAACCCACAAGCTCGGAGAACGAACCTTCACCCTTATCCTACTCCCAAGCTACAGATATTCACCACTATTGCAAGTATCAGGTTAAGTTTACTTGATAAACATAAGAAACAATTCTTCCAAAACCCTTTTCATGCTTTTTATATAAATAAAAGCCTGCATGGTATTTTTTTCATGCTGTATATGGTAAATATAAGATGACCTAAAGTCAAAATTGATCCCCAGGGAGTACAACTATGTAGTTTTGTTGACAAGTCTTTTCGCTTTCCAGCC
The DNA here is from genome assembly GCA_023970755.1 of Azemiops feae. Classification (NCBI taxonomy): domain Eukaryota; kingdom Metazoa; phylum Chordata; class Lepidosauria; order Squamata; family Viperidae; genus Azemiops; species Azemiops feae. The sequence continues at coordinate 300,942 of JALGBA010000409.1, forward strand.
TAATACTTAAGTAGTGATATTTCCTATGCTCTTCTGTTCAAGTCTTAATCATGCCCAGCCTCTGAGACCAAAGAAATCAGCCAGGTGAGACAAAATGCTACCTGAAGATAGTGAAAGGGAGATAGATATGCACATGACATAGACACTAAGAAGCATTATGTTTGTTTTATTTGCAAGGACTCTGCTTTTGCCTGTATTGTACACATGCTCTTACAATTTTCATCAATTATTTGCACTCTTGCTATTTTCTAAACTATACATAGTGCTCACATCATTTGTGCACAGAAATTTCTCAAACATATAAGGGATTTCTGTGCAATCATGCATACCAGTCACGGACATTGTTTGTATTCCCATCCACACAATTAGACTCCTAGCTGATTACGGGTTGTTGTGACTCTCTGCTTTTTATCTTCATCCAAATTGTACCCTATAGCGTTATATCCAAAATGTTTCCTGCAAATTATTTAGCTCTTTGCAATCAGTCAGTTTATTTTTATAATATAAGAGAAGTTTGGTCAATGGCTGCTTGTTTTATATAAAAGTACTTGAGAGTCAATTAAACAACATTTGTTTAATTTATTTATAATAGTTACAGCATCTACATTGCTTTCTTTACTTTTCCTAGTGGAAAAATCTAATCTCCCTGTTAACTCCAACTTCTGATATTTCTGAGTTTTTCCATAGAAGGTAATGAAATCCTTTTCTGCCTTTTATTGATTAGCATCCTATGTTATAATAGGCTGATAAAAATTAAATATTTACATTTTATTGCTCAAATCCCTTCCCTCCCCTTATTTCAGAATATGCCATTATTTACTGTGCCTATTTGATTAGGGTCTTGGGAAGGAGATATCAGCTGTTCTGGCTTGCACTGTTCCTGGTGGTTGCCTGTATAAACTCCTCCCATCATTTAGGACCTATAAGAGTTAAAGGACTCACTGGAGAAGAGCCTAATGCTTGGAAAGATTGAGGGCAATAGAAGAAGGGGACGACAGAGAATGAGGTAGCTGGATGGAGTCACTGAAGCAGTAGGCGTGAGCTTAAATGGACTCCAGAAGATGATAGAGGACAGGAAGGCCTGGAGGAACATTGTCCATGGGGTCGCGATGGGTCAGACACGACTTCACAACTAACAACAGCAAGAAGAGTTGAACATTAGGACCTTAAGAAATGGTCGAACTACCCAGGGCTTTCCTTCAGGATTCTCATTCCAAAGGAGACCCAGTACTAGAGAAGATGGCTTAAATTCCTATGGTTTGGGAGGCTTGAGCAGTGATCTGGGTTTAATTTTTGCTAGCTTGATATGAAATGGTTTTCATTTTTTTTTCATTGTGTGAGCATGTCACCTTGGCTGACTTTGAAAAGCCAAGCAAAATTAGATTTCATTAGTATACTTGGATGGGAGATTGTCAGGAAATCTCAGAGTTGTAGATTTGACTGTAAAATTCAAAAAAAATATCCTGGGAGAAAGTGCTTGCAAACACCATCTATACTATTGTCAAGAAAACTGCATGATCATACACATCTGCAGAAAGAAGGAGGAAAGGGAAGAAAGTGAAAAAGCAGGTATTCACCTCTTCTCTTCTTGTTTGCGATGCTATAATACCAGTACAGAATGTAGAACTTGTGTTATGACATGACAATGCAAATTTTAACATTTTGGCATCATCATAGTTGGAGCCAAGACCAACTTGAAGACTTTACATACCTTTATTGATATATCACATTTAGAAACTGTCGCTCACAGAGCCAAACATGTTTTGACTTTGTTTAGGATTCTTGATCTTAGTTCATTACATGGAGGTCATTTTTGCCAGGGGAAAAATAGAAATTAAATGAAAATAAATAATGAAGATGGGGTTCAGAATAGAAGTTGCCAAACAAGTGGAGTGTTAGGGAGAATGGTAGTTAAATGGTAGCCAAAAAAGCCAACACAGTGCTGGGCTGCATTAACAGAGGGATAGAATCAAGATCACGTGAAGTATTAATACCACTTTACAATGCCTTAGTAAGGCCACACTTGGAATACTGCATCCAGTTTTGGTCACCATGATGTAAAAAAGATGTTGAGACTCTAGAAAGAGTGCAGAGAAGGGCAACAAAGATGATTAGGGGACTGGAGGCTAAGCATATCAGGAACGTTTGCTGGAATTGGGTATGTCTAGTTTAATGAAAAGAAGGACTAGGGGTGACATGATAGCAGTATCCAATATCTCAGGGGTTGTCACAAAGAAGAGGGAGTCAAGCTATTCTCCAAGGCGCCTGAGGGCAGGACAAGAAGTAATGGATGGAAACTAGTCAAGGAGAGAAGCAACCTGGAACTGAGGAGAAACTTCCTGACAGTTAGAACAATTAACCAGTGGAACAACCTGCCTCCAGAAGCGGTGAATGCTCCAACACTGGAAGTTTTTAAGAAGAGACTGGACAGCCACATGTCCGAAATGGTATAGGGTTTCCGGCCTGAGCAGGGGGTTGGACTCGATGACCTCCAAGGTCCCTTCCAACTTTATTATTATTATTATTATTAAGAAAATGCTGGTGGGATCCTGTAGAATGCAATGGGAAGGCTGATCAGATCTTAGAAGTAGCCAAAAGAGAATGAAATTGGAGAAAAAGCAAAAGGGCTGCTCAATAGTATGAGCAGATCAACCGTTTACTGAGGGAGACAGTTCAAGCAGAGGCAGGAGAGCCATACTTTCAAATTCTTGCACTAAGTATGGATTGGAACCCAAATGGTTCCATTGAAAGGAAGTTGTCTTTGTGAAAATGTCATAAATTAAAGGATAAGCATCTCTCTATCTCTCCCTCTTCCTCCCTCTCGTTTGTGTTGATGCCTCAGATTACATGTCAAGACTGATTTGCACTGTCACCTATATTCTCCTTCACTCTCAGCTAGGCAAAGAAAAGGGAGGAGGTGGGATGGAATGCAAGGGTGGGGTTGGACAGTGCTCCAACCCAAGGACACATCGAGCAGATGGACTAGTGTGACTCGCTGGTTCCCATAACAAAATGATCAGAAGTGATTGGTGGACGTAATGGACTGTGGGTGGCCCATAGGGAAAGGGGGAAATTAACTATGCTAGCTTTTGTGGGAAACCCAGAGCTGGTTTCGCTTCGTCTGTGCCAATATGGTTTATTCAGTAAAGTTTATACTCTTGGTAAAACAATGTCCCAGGAATTTCTTTTTCTGGATCCACCAACTAGACAGTTGACATTACACAACTGAATGTTGGCTTTGCATCTGCTGCACAGGTCAGTTAGGAAAGCTACTTATAAACACACTGCAATCCACCCACCCCACCATTGAATGTTTTATAATCATAGTAGGTATCCTAAAACTTATATTTTCTCTCTCTGAAATTAAGGTAGTCATATTGTTATAGAAGTTGGCCTGGCTTTATCCTTTTCAGACAAATTACTTGATAATGACTTGTGAAAGTCAGAAAAGTGTTCTTGTATGGAAATTAATTGTCATAGGCTGGCTTGGAAGACAAAAGGAATCAGCTTGAGAAGGCGACCTTCCTATTGAATATATGTGTGTATGAATCTCTCTCTCTCTCTCTCTCTCTCTCTCTCTCTCTCTCTCTGGGTGTGTGCATGTGGATGTGTGTTTGTGTATGAGACAGAAAAACAACAAACTATTTCAGAAGCACAGTATTTTGAGTTACCTATCAAGCTACATCATAATGTGATTCACAAAGGAAGATGCATAAACTCAAGCATTCTGATGAATGAAAGCAAATATACAAGTCCCAGGATATTGTTGCAGGATCAAATCTGGGTCAATCAGAAGTTTTGTCTTCCGAGCTTTTGGACTTGTCCTGGAGGATGGGCTCCAGCAAGAGTCCAAAAGCTGTCAAGCATTCTGCTTTGTAACTAGGATTTATATATTATCATTAGGTGTGAACTAAGCTACTGAGCCTCACACAGCAATCCATGATTAAGTAAATGCATCGAAGTAATGAAATAGATGGGGAAGGTAAAAGAATCCTGAAATGTAATATAATTTTGAATACTTGGCGTGGATATTTGATATGCAGTTAGATAAATGTGTGCATGGTGTGAAAACAACATCCAACAATGCAATATTATGAATATTTAGTGGAAATGAAGTGACACAGAAATAATACAGTAATGCTTATTCCCATGTTAGTGTGTTTAGGAATGCAGCCCCACTGAATTTGTTTTACCAACATACAGTAGAGCACTAAATTTATTGTAATATAGTGTTGCCACAGGCTACATCTGATATTTGGAAGGTCTCCAAATCATGTAGTATTGAAATGTTATTTCTTCATCCAGATTGTAGGTAGTTTATTTCTAGCAGCCCCGATTTGAAAAATGTTTTTCCATGATCCAGAAGTGTCTCTTTTCCTTCACTTTTTCTAGAAATGCTAGAACTATAGCTCACCTTTTTTTTTATGGAATTAGAGGAACTACAAAACAAAAACAAAAACAGACACTATTAATTCACCTTTAAAAAGCTAAAAAAAGAAAGAGTAATTAGCATTATGGTGGGTCTGAGACAACTTGGTTTTTTTAAGATGTGATCTTTGCTTAAAGTAGTATTATATACTAGGTAAAATTTGTAAGGATACATGAAAAAATATGTACCAGGATACATATTTGAGCTTAGATAGACCCACAAAAATGATAAAGAAAACCATCTTGCCAGATTTCCACAAATATGTAAAAAACAAGGGAAACTGAATTTCCTAATACTACCTAAATTAATTATGGTCTATCTAATTTTCATTGGGAAAAATAGCCTTTTTTCATTTTCTATAGAGATTCAAAAAAAAATTAAGGTCTTTCAGACATTTCATTTTTTTTCAGATAATGTTCTCTGCTTTTTTTTTTTAATCCTCTTATTGAAAAAAAATCTCATAAGTAAGCTACATCAGATGGCACAGAATCAGGGTCAATTCAGTGTTGGTAAGACAATTTAATTTTGTTCTTAGCACATGTCAGCCACTTGGCTTGAGTTTCTATCACATAATAGAGAGACAGATGGTTAAGAGAAGCAAGGGCAACAGATTCATTCATATTATCTGTCAGGTTGCATTTTGATATTCACAACCACAATGAAAAATACAGGTTTCCTGGAAGCAAGAAATGACAATGTGAAAACAGATACAGTATATTACCAATAAAAGGATTTTTGTTTGGGTGGAAAAATTGCAATGTTTAAAATAAGACACAAATGAGACTAATAATATACTTGCAAGTTCTGCTAGGAATTTGAAACTTATTAGGAAGTGGAGTGTAGCACAAAATTTGAAGCAGGAGGCAATGTGATTTGACTCAGATTTCAGAATCTGTTATCAGGATGTCACTGCTGTTTGAATCTACAGAATGAGAAACGTAGAGCAGGAAATATGGATGGTTATAATTCAAAACATTATGTGCAGTGAAGGCCTTTCGGATTTTTAACTTATTTTCTGGAACAGCAAAACAATTTTTTATGGAACAGAAACTAACTTTAATTACCATATTTTTTTTAAAGTTATATTTCAGAATTAGAAGCCAACAACAGGTTGTACCCTGCAGTTGTGCTAAAATAACTTTTTGAAGATTGATTAGCTACTAAAAGTAAGATTCTACATTTAGGCAAGAAAACCCAAATGCACAGGTATAGTATAGCTGGTACTTTGCTCAATAGTAGCAACTGTGAGAGGGATCTTGGAATCCTAGTGGACAATCACTTAAATATGAGCCAGCAGTGTGCTGCAGCTGCCAAAAAAGCCAACACAGTGCTAGGCTGCATTAACAGAGGGATAGAATCAAGAACACGTGAACTGTTAATACCACTTTACAATGCCTTGGTAAGGCCATACTTGGAATACTGCATCCAGTTTTGGTCTTCACGATGTAAAAAAGATGTTGAGACTCTAGAAAGAGTGCAGAGAAAAGCAACAAAGATGATCAGGGGACTGGAGGCTAAAACATATAAGGAACGGTTGCTGGAATTGAGTATGTCTAGTCTAGAGAAAAGAAGGAGTAGGGGTGACATGATAGCAGTATTCCAATACTTGAGGGGCTGCCACAAAGAAGAGGGAGTCAAGCTATTCTTCAAAGCACCTGAAAGCAGGACAAGAAGCAACGGATGGAAACTAACCAAAGAGAGAAACAACCTAGAACTAAGGAGAAATTTTCTGACCGTTAGAACAATCAGTGGAACAACCTGCCTCCAGACTGGACAGCCATTGGTCTGAAATGGTATAGGGATTCCTGCCTGAGCAACATTATTATTATTATTATTATTATTATTATTATTATTATTATTATTATTATTATTATTATTATTATTATTATTATTATTGTTGTTGTTGTTGTTGTTGTTGTTGTTGTTGTTGTTGTTGTTGTTTCTCAGCCTAACCTATTTCCCAGTTCTCCAGAAGCTGTAGCCTTATCTGATATAGAAGTCAAGGGTTTTGGTGTCATCTTAAAAATACAGAATTTTCTGAATTTGGTCACAGGTGAACGTAGAACCGTGGCACATAAAAAGTTAAATCCTGGTGTCTCCTGATGGATTATTTAGGAAGTGATGGCAATATATTATGACCCTGGAGAGCTGACACCAATCAGAATAGAAAACATGGAACTAGAGAGACAAATAGGATCACTTATATAACAGAGTTTCTAATGTTCTTATTAGGAATAAGAGACAAAATTACTTTTGTAAACAAATGATAGATTAGACCAGATTCTTGTAATATAAAATCCTCCAGATGTATGAGATATAATTTCTATTATATCTTGCCAGCATGATTATAGCCATGGCAGCTGGGACTGAGGTCCAGTGCTTTGTAACACTACAAATTAAGTAAGGCCAGTGCTTCATTTTACTCCAAGAATGGATAAGCAGGTTATTCTTGCACTGACCAACTTTTCCTTTATACCTCATTATGCCATGATAAAAAAAGATACATTTATGAACCTTCCCTCTTTTATCCTCTGCCTAGCTGACTTCTCTTTTGCTTTGCTTTGGTTGGTCTGTCATTTAAATGCTTCAGTCAAAATCTCAACATAAAGCATGTTCTAGAACAGGGGTGGGCAACCATGGCAACTTTGCGACTGATGGACTTCAACTCCCATAATTCCTGAGCCGGCCAGTGAGAGTTGAAGTCCCCAGAACACAAAGTTGATATAGTTGCCCACCCCTGTTGTAGGTGATGTGCAAAAAAGGGCGCACTGGTTTACATATTTTGAAACATCTAGTTTTGGGGTACTTGTTGTAGAAGCTGCTTTTTCATTTTGTGCTGACCATTGAGTCTCTATTTTCTTTTGATAAATATTGACCTTAGCAATTAATCAATTCAAGCTGTTAGTCCTTATATCTGATTTTGATTAGTTGGAATACATGGCATTTGTATATTAGCAGAAAGATGGAGCTTCACAGAAAATGGACTACAGATAGTCCCCTAGGGTAGTTATGACTGGTTTTTAAGTTCTAAAGGCCATGCCCCTTGCAGTCACATGACCGCACATTGGGTGCTTAGCAACTGGGCCACATTCACAGCCGAGTGCCGCATCCCATGGTCAAATGACCATGTTTTGCTATGCTTTTGCTGAAAACTGACCCATAGCAAACCATTGGTTTGCTTAACGACCACGACATTTGCTTAACAACTGGTGCAAAGAAACCTCATAAAATCAGGTCAAACACATGGGTGACCCAATTTACCACTATCACAAATTACGACCATGATGGGCAAGCTCAATTATGGTTGTAATTTGCGGACTATCTACAGTAGAAACAAAAGAAAATGCCAAGCATTTTTTTAAGGAGATTCCTCCCCCCCCCACCTTCTGGATGTTCTTCAGGGAATCTGTATCTGTTGTTAATGCAGAAGTACAAAGCCTGGATATCTTGCATCAATTCCCTCACTCTGTTTTAAACCCTTTGAAGTTGGTAGAAAAATACATTGCAGAAGAGAACAGAGTAGTTTGGCAGGAGATAATATTTACCTGAAAGGATTTGAATTCCCCTTCATAATATAAGAAATGTATAGGCAGGAAAAAAGCATCAAAGAAGGAAGTTTATTGAAGAAACTAGCATACTTTGCACCAAAGTTAGGTAACTGTTTTTGGGGAAGAGTGACTTTCTCAACAATAGGAGCCATTTTTAAACCAGAGTCCAGTGTCTGAAAGAATAACAATAGGTGGCTGCAATTAGTTTGCCCCACTTTCATCCAGGGGCACACAGTCTTTTTTGGGACATATTTGGAGTTTAAAGGATATATGCTGATACACTAAAAGCTACCACGAGAGAACACCAGTTGTCATGAGAGACTTGCTTGTTCCAAAATGGCTGCTGTGTATTATGAGCCAAGATTTTATCAATCTGGATTCTGAAATCCCACAATATTTGAACCTGCTTATTTTTGATTACTTTTTCAATTATATACTCTCACCAATTTTTCATTACTGCCACATGATAATTTTTACAGAATAATTGCCTAATTACCATTTGAAGAGATCCAAGGAAGAGAGCCCATAATTGCTAATTGGCTTTATTGTCAAATTGTTATTAGGATGTTTTGCTAACATTGTTGAAACATGAGTTCCTGTAGCATAATTCCACTAGTATTGACAGCTTACTCCTCCTGTTTAATATCCACATCAAGTCATTGGAAGTGATCATCTACCGGCATAGAGGATGATCAATATGCTAATGATACCCAGTAATATATATTTATTCTAATGACACAAGATCTGGACAGACTCACTCAATCACAACGAGATGGAGTGACTTTGAATGAGAAGGCCGTATTCCATTTTTGGCTCTGTATGGGATTACATCTCATGCAGAATTTGTCCATAACCTGGGGATCCTCCTAGACATCCTGTAGTTAAAATCTGGGTTTTCCAGTGGTCCTTTGAGATGTGAATTGTTGCTAGCTTTGTTTTCTCCTAGTGGGTGAATGTGTGGGTTAGTTCTTAGAGACAGGTATTGTTACATGAGACTTCTTTATATTTTAATCCTTCTCCTGCTTGTGATCTATAAGCTCTTCTGAGTCAGTTATGACTAGAGTGACATGTGAACCTAATAAATACATAAAATAATAATGCTGAAATTACCTCTGAATAAATGCACATTCGGTCAGGCTTCAAATCCCTTTGACAATGGGAAAGGGTTGAAGAACTGACATCCCAAATGCTCCCATAATTCATTGACCATTGGAGATTATGAAAGTTATAATTCTATAACTTCTGAGGAATCCAAAATGATAAATATTCCCTAAAAAAACCTGTTGTCTGGGGATGCAGGGATAATGGGATGCCACAGATAAACAGGTAAAATCACTTCTGGATAAAATTACTTACTCAAAGCCCCTTTCACATGATTGTGAGATAAGGAAGAAAATGATCTTGCCCAGGTAGGCAACCGTTGCATACTTAACATTTGCCACATTCTAATAGTCTCCACCATGCTGATGGTTGGACTTGATTTTACTAAGATAACTATATTTCATTAATAAATATTGTTATAATTGGATCTAAAGTAGAAAGTGGATTTTGTTGAATAAAATCCCTAGGATTCAGTGTAAATAATACAAACTGCATATTTTTCTCCTATTCAGCAGAAAGCATAGAAGTTGGATACAGGACCAGCATTGTGGGAGAATAGAGAAAGGGACCTCTCTTTATGAAAACTCTCCAAACTTTAACACTAAAGGAAAACTCACCCCCTCACTTTAGCCACATGCAACCTATGATCTGGGTTTCCAATTACTCCAGTTAATGTCACTAAATATGGTGCAGTACGTTGGTCATTCCTATTGCATAGAAAGGAGGGAAGGATTCAAACATAGTTATCTACTATAGCTATTGAAATGGGGAAGGGTATTTTGGATTATTATTGTTGTTTTGGAAGGGTCTTTTTTTGTATACAGGTAGTCCTTGATTTACAACCACAACTGAGCCCAAAATTTCTGTTGCTAAGCAAGACCGTTGTTAAGTCAGTTTTGTCCCATTTTATGACATTTCTTGCCAAAGTGAATCATTACACTTGTTAAGTTAATAACATGAATCTAAAGTGAATCTGGCTTTCCCATTGACTTTGTTTTCAGAAGATCGCAAAAGGTGATCATGTGACTGTGGGACAAGTTTATTTACATTTAATAAAATAATCTACCAGTTCCACACAATCAAATGGCTTGCACGTTCTTGGTTTATCCCTCTTCTAGCTGATATCTGGATTCATCCATCGTACTAAGCCATGGAGTGTTTTTACTGTAATCCAGTGAAAAGCCAACATGAAAAATTTCACATATTGATATCATAAACCATAGTTTACAAGCAATGTTTACATAGTTTGCAGTTCATCAAATTATCTACAAAGGAACCACATGATTAGTGTGATGTCTAAACCCAATGCATTTAACTTGATAACTGAATTAATCCATTTTCTGAGTTTAATACATTAAATGATAAACTAACCAAACAGACTGGATACAAATGAAAGAAAGCAAGCCTCCCACTAAAACTGTGGGAAATCTTAATTCTAACAAAGTTTCCATATTTTACAAAAGCTACATGGTTTTTATCTGGGCAAGTTAAGAGTGTTAAGTGAGTACAGCCAGTGACTGAATTCAGAAGATTTGGCTAAAATTAAAGGGAGCAATGCTGAGGGAGTGAAGGTTAATTAAGACAATTAATTTAAAACAAGATTCCAGGCAGGTAGATATCATTGCTATAATTGCTGTAATAATAAGGAAACATCAGATATGCTCTTTGCCTTGCCCTTTGCATGCATCCATTACTGTTGCACAGTTCTACTAACACCATACATCAGTTGTTGTTCAGAAATGATAAAACAAGGCATTTGGCAGGCTGGGCACAAGCAGGCACAGTTAATTAGACTTTCTTCCAAAAGAAATGGCTCAGTATAATAATATATCCAAAGTGCCATGGGAACTACAATTTTGCACTGCAACGGAAAATGAGTTAAAGAGAAAACAACTGGTGTAGATACCATTTAAATGATGAAAAAAGGCAATATTTGCTGTTTCCCCTGTGAAGCAGTAAAGGCTGTTTAAAAAAAAACCATAAGGCCCATTCTGTAGAAAATTTTATGTTTTTATACATAGAGATTAGGTGATTTGATGTCAGAATGGAAGAATTGCTCGGTGATTGGTCCATCTTCAAATGTAGAATACAAAATAATAGAGTTGGAAGGGACCTTGCAGTTCTTCTAGTCCAACCCCCTGTTCAAGTAGGAAACACTATACCATTCTAGAAAAATGGCTGTCCAACATCTTCTTAAAAACCTCCAGTGATGAAGCACCCTAACTTCTGAAGGCAAGTCTTTCCACTTATTAATTGTTCTAACTGGGAGGAAATTTCTCTTTATTTCTGGTTGGTTCTCTCTTTGATTATTTTCCATCTATTGCTTCTTGTCCTTCCTTCAGGTGCTTTGGAGAATAGGTTGACCCTAGAAGACAGGTTGACCCTACAAGAAGAGCAAGGTTACTTCTTGTTTTGCCCTCAGGTACAATGTAGACAATGCCTCGACATTCCATTTTATTTCTGGCCTGCTTGGAAAGAGATGGTGAGGTGGGTAGTCCTTAACTTCAGAGTGATGGGGATAGGAGAGAATTGGAAACTGGGGAAGATTGCTCTATGCATTTTAGAGCAATGAAATCTGGACTACAAAAATCTGGAGACTTGGCTATCTCTCTCTGACAATTATTAAACCATATTTTAGCTCAGATTAGATAGCCCTAATACAGTTTATTGCAGTTTGTAAAACTACTTGCAAGAAGCTGGGCCCCAATAGACTTGACTTTGACAGCAACAAACACAATGAATGGGAAGAAAAAAGTAAAATCTCCCTTCCTGTAAAACTCCTTTCCTTGACACCAAGCATGCTGAAACACAAAAAGATGCTAATCTCTCATTTGGTGCAAAGGGAATTACCTGACGCTCTGAATTAAGCAAAAGCTTCTTTATCCAACCCTTTCAAGCCTGATTCCTATCTAAAGAGAACTATTTCACATCAGTGCATTTTCTTCTCATTCCTTTGAAACCAAAGTTTGTGGTTCAAGTTAGAGTTTGAATTTAGAATGTTATATTGCATCATGAACATGTATGCCTCATTCACTTTATCTCGACAAATCAAGAACTTTGTACAGTGGTACCTCAGTACTCCACTGCTTCAAAATTCATTGAATTTGGTAATTGACATGTTTTGAAGCGAAAATCTTGTCCTGGTACTCATCTTTCTCCCAGTACTCAACACATAAGGTAGAACTTGCTGTCATCAGCTACCTCGTGACTCTGAAGTACCACTGTATCTCAATGTTCAGTGGAGTTATTACTTTACTATCAAGCAAAACAAACTGGCAAATGGGATATCAAATTTCCATCCACATACACTGTGATTCAGACAAAGCAACAGTTGTTTACCCTTTCTATAAATCTCAATGGAATCCATTCCCATTCCTTCTCTGAATGATTTCTCATATTAGACGAATTATAGATTTGCTTCTTCTCAGCATTAAAGACTTTTGATCCAAGGATGAATTACTTTATGCCTATGTATTCTTAATTGAAGGGTGCAAAAAAAAAATTAATACTATTTTTATGAGAGAACAATATGATTCCGGTCACCACTGTTGAATGATGTTGAAATCATGGTTGAAATTATACAGTAGGTATTCAGGGAAATCCATCCTGATTTACACAGGCAGAATATATTATCTGATTACACACAGTTGAGCTACTTCGCTCAAAAATGATCAAGTATGACTCTGAAATACCCATAAGGGCTGGGGGAGATGACAGAATGAGCAGAAGTGGCAAAATTGACTTGCCTGATTAGAGAAAGGTAATCACATTTCTTAGCAACTGGAAACCCCTTATGGTCTTTTTGCTGAAAAAAGAAAAACAATTAACTTGTGATTTATGGTTGTGATGATTTGAAAAGGTAGATTATGGAAACAAAAAAAAATATGTTGCAAACTTAGAGAGCGTAAAATATAAATGTAATGGCTCTGAAAAAAAATGAAAACTGCTTCTTTATATTTCTGCTATATATTTCTTTTCTTTCTAACTTTATTTTCTTTACCTTTTTTTTTCCAAAATTTGTATTTTTTTTCTCTTAAAAATTCTTTAATAACAATTGTATAAAAATGATGAGTTTGAGGTTTTACCCAGTGTGGTGAAGTACAATTAAGAGTGAAAGAGCTAGGATCAAATTTCTTTACAGCCATGGAGTTAAACCACTCCCTTGTCTCTCAATCTAATCTGCCTCAAATAATTTTTGGGAATATATAATGGTTAAGGGAAGAACAGTATACCTGTCTGCAAATATGGAAAGGAGGCCATTTGGTAATAATATTAGCAACAATAATAACGACAACAATATTGATTTATGGGATCTCCAGTGACTGTTCCGCATTAGAAAGTCCTCACTTGATGGAAATTACCAAGTGACTATTATGTGTGATCTCATCCCAAAATGTGGAAACACATTCAGATGCAGGACTAATTTGGTGTCATATTTATCTCATTAAAATGCCATTTCAAATGATTGGGGTTTTTCTTTTTGCAACTTGTCCTTGCTTCCTGTATCAGCAAGCATTCTTAAATTAAGTGACAGCTTTAAAACCAGTATGTCAAAACAACACAATTAAGACAGCAAAATTCTGGAACGATCATCTTTAATCAGTCAAAAATGACTCACATCTAACTTGGTATTGCATTTCTAAGAGTTACCCATTAAGGCAGATTCTGAGTTTTTTCAGTGACTGAGCAATCTGATTTAATATCCGGCATGTTAATTTAAAACATTGGATAGATTGGTAGAAAGAACATTTTGGCATTCTGTTTAAATCCCACAGAGCATCAATGGTGACAGTTCAATGCTTCTTGGATTGAGGTTCTCAATATTTTGGGAGTCATAATAAATATATAGAAAAGTCTGTTATTAAACTAGGTAAATATTAAAGACACAGCCATATGTATACTGCTTTTATATATGCCAATATGGTTTGAAAAGTAGGATTGGAGAATACTTAGGATATTTCTCTGTGTGTGTTTGTCTCTGTGTGTATACATTGGTTCCTTCAAATCAGTGCTGACTCCTGGCAACCGCCTGGAGAAGTCTGTGAAGTTTTCTTGGCAAGATTTCAGAAGTGATTTGTCATTGCCTTCTTCCTAGAGCTGAAAGAGAGGGACTGGTCCAAGTTCACCCTGCTGGCTGAATTTAAGGCAGAAGAAGAACTCACGGTCTCCTGGTTTCTAGCCAGGTGGCTTAACCACTACTAGCTCTCAGGATATGGATTACTGTCTTGTTAAGTAATTGTAGGTTGATGGAAAATCCATGCCTGCCTGCTACCTCATATCTTCTGTCCTGTAGAAAAGCAAACAAACAAGCAACTCAACTGCTCCACTCAGTTCAAGGTGGAGTACAGCACTTCCGTACATCCACTTCTATGGTTGGGGAGAAGTATAGGTATTCCTTGACTTACAACACTTTGCTTAGTGACCATTCAAAGTTACAACGGCACCAAAAAAACCTGACTTATGACCATTTTTCACACTTAATGACTGTTACAGCATCCTCATGGTCATGTGACTTACATTCAGATGCTTGTCAGCTGACTCACATTTATGATGGTTGCAGTGGGATCATGTGATTGCCCTTTGTGACCTTCTGACAAGCAAAGTCAATGAGGAAACCAGATTCACTTAACAACCGTGTTACTAAGTTAACAACTGCAGGGATTCATTTAACAAATGTGTCAAGAAAAGTCCTAAAATGGGGCGAAAGTCACTTAAATGCACAATTTCTCTCTTAGCAACATAAATTTTGGTCTCAAGTATGCTTGTAAGTTGAGGACTACCTGTATTCAGATTGATGAAGGATGATTAGATTTCCTTAGAAATCACTTCAATGCCTTTCCCGTTATTATCACTTTCACTTCCAGCTAGGTTTCTGAGATCTTGAGTACAAATTATAAAAACACAATATACATTTCTGGCTACTTTTGGGTGGTAATAAAAACAGCCTACTTTGCTAAGCCACATCAGAACGTGGCACTTGCTCACTACTCAGAGAGTTGGATTGGCCATAGTATTGCTGCTTTGGCTACAATCTCAGTTCATACATTTGATATTTTTATATCAATCTGAACCTTTCTTAATGATCTTAAAATAGAAACAGCTTTCATCAGATATTTGCTGGTAATCAGGCATTGAGTTATCTACTATAATATCAAACAGGCTGGCTTTATAAGAAGGTAAAAAATAATTAATTAATTAATCAATTAATTAATCTGGTCTATCATCTTTGTCCGTCCTGGCTTCTATGATCCACATGCTGATACTCTCTCGAGATTGCTGGAATGTATTTTATGGGATGTTTACTTTATTGTTGAAGGAAACTGAAATGGTATGAGGGAATGACCATAAGAGACAGGAGAAAGAGCAGCCTACTAGATAAGAGGCAGCTTATCAAGAAGCAATGGGATCATGGCAAATGGCTTAGAATGAAGCCTTCCTTCCTTCCTTCCTTCCTTCCTTCCTTCCTTCCTTCCTTCCTTCCTTCCTTCCTTCCTTCCTTCCTTCCTTCCTTCCTTTAGAGATGTATCTTTCATACTGGCAAGCCTTGTGAGATAGTCTAGACAAGAAGCATACCCTGAAGTACTAACTTTATTGTAAGATTACGTTAACAGAATTTAGCAAGCCTGAAAGTTCATCTCTCCCTCCTTGCCTTTACAGACAATTAACACAGTCAGCAGGTAAATACAACCAGTACATTCAATTTAGTGTAACCATTGGAGTGGCTCACCACTACAACTGGACTCTAAATCATGGTGGCGGAGCAGTGTCTTTAGGGTCTTTCTAAAACCAGAAGGTTAGCTCATAATCTAAGTTCTGGGGAAATAATTTTTCAAAGGATATCACAGCAGAGAGGTTTTTTCTCCTGGGAATCATCATTCCTTACTACAGGGAACCCATAACATACATTTCTAGCCAGATTGAATGGTATAGGTAGATATAATTGGGGAAAAGCTGTTCCATCAAATAAACAGCAGAGAAATGTTCCATTAAACATTTTAGCACTCTTTAGCTAGCATTGATTCATACTAGGATTCAGCTACAGAGATAATTGTTTGGAGGACTATTTGAAAAAGATTGCTTTGGCTTGGGGGTGTATCAGCTGCTTAGGCTCTTATGCCCAGAAAGAATTATTCAGCTAGTGGTTTCCAATACCTATGAATGAGTTTATTTTCTCTCTATTGTATTTCTGAGTCTATCTTTTAGTCCAGAGGATGCATATCATTATGTCAGGCATTGTTAACCTTTTGTTCCAGGTGCTTTTCTTGGCAGGCATTCTATTTGCTGGAGCTACAGTTACATTGAGCAGACTTATCAAGTACTCAGAGAAACTCATTGAGTTGCTTTATGTTGTAAAATTAAATTGAAAGATTTGCGGTTCTGCAACATGCATGGTTTCCAAGCCCAGAAGAACAAATGTGATGTGCCAATCTCTGTTGGAATCACTTTGATAGAAGTAAAGGAAAGGTCTTCAAAATTTAATATTGAAAGAGAAATTTAAAATTGAATTTGCTGCAGTGGAAACTTACTGCCTGGACAAACAAGCTTACCAAAAACTATAATGGCTGGGAAACAGGAAAGGATAGCATAAAGGCAGGATGTAAGATAAATACGTAGGCAAAAATTAGCTGGGTCTTAGAGTGGGAAAAGAAGAAGACAAGCTATAAAAACATCTGTAAGAGGAAATGGCTAGCCAGGAAAACTTAACTAAACTGAAAAACGGGAAAGAACCTATTGTTCTAAGGGGCCCAGAACTCAAAACCAACAATTGAATATGTCTAATATTTTATATTATTAATGTACATGTGATGTATGATTTAGTATGTAGCAGGAAATAGGTAGGAGGCGGTCGGAAAGAGTGTAACCTCATAGTACCTCAGCCAATGGGGAAAGAGGAGGGATGTGGTGGCCGGGACAGGGCTGTATAAAGAAGGGAATATTTTGGACTGAAACTTTGGAGAGAACCAAGCTTTGATAGCTTCTCTTCCGCTTATTGCAATAAACGAAACAAAAGGCCTTCACTGTGTCTTGGCTGGTTATTGGTCAGGCGAGCTTGCCTCTGGTCATGAAGGAAAGTGGCCAGGAGCACATAACAACTTCTAGTGTTACATGTGAGTGAAAACTAAGTGGATTTCCTTCCATTAAAAAAAATATGCAATTGCAGGTAGTCCTTGACTTTTCACTCTAATGTAGCCTGCACATGACTGAACCAATTTTATGACCTGTTTTGTGACAGTTGTTAAGTGAATGCTATAGCTGTTAACTTAACATTGTGGTTATTAAGCAAAGCCATTGTTAGTTAGCGGGCATTTTTGGCAAGCCCAGAATTAAACGCTGGTTTTTGACAAGATGTCATAAATACAGGTAATCCTCAACTTACGAATCACAATTGAGCCCAAAGTTTCTGTTGCTAAGCGAGACAGTTGTTAAGGGAATTTTGCCCCATTTTACGACCTTTCTTGCCACAGTTTTTAAGTGAATTACTGCAGTTTTTAACTTAGTAACACTGTTGTTAAGTGAATCTGGCTGACCCATTGACTTTGCTTATCAGAAGGTCACAAAAGGTGATCACATGACCAAGGGACTGTGCAACCATCATAAATGTGAGTCAGTGTCTGAATTTTGATAATGTGACCATGGGGATGCTGCCATGCTCGTGTGAAAAACACTCATAAGAAGAGGCGGGGGGGTGTCATCTATTTTCCAAAGCACCAGAGGGCAGGACAAGAAACAATGGATGGAAACGAATCAGGGAGAGGAAGCAACCTGGAACTAAGGAGAAATTTCCTAACAGTGAGAACAATTAACCAGTGGAACAGCTCGCCTCCAGAAGTTTTGGGCCCTTTTAAAAAGAAAATGGACAGCCACCTACCTGGAATGGTATAAGGTCTCCTCCTTGTGCAGGGGGTTGGATTAGAAGACCTCAAAGGTCTCTTCCGACTTTGTTATTCTTTTATTGTATGCTACCAATCTTTCCAGAGGTGATTCTAGATAGAGACTTTATCATAGTTATGTGTCTTGCAGTCACATGAGTGTAATTTGTGAACTTCCCAGCCAGCTTCTGACAAGCAAAATCAATTGGGCAGGCTGGATTTGTTTAACACCCGAGTGCTTTGCTTAAAAATCATGGTAAAAATGGTCATAAAATTAGGTCTGATCATGTGATGACTTTTTTAAGGATGGCATGGTTTAGTGACCAAAATTCCAGTTCCAACTGTGGACATATCTTGAGGACTACCTACATGTTATACCATCCTATCATCCCATCCCATTTCCCCCCCCTCTCTCTGATATAGTATGCTGCAGAATGACAAAAACTAATACTATTGCTTGCAAATTGTTTATATAACAAGTCAATGGATCGTATCATAATTGGAAAGAACTAAAGTTGAGCCATTCGTCACTTTCTCGAAAATATTTTGTAGAATTATATATATGTGCAAATTCAATTTAATAGATAGTTGACATTCTATTAATCCTTTCCTGAATGATTACACTTTCCTTTCCACTTATGATACAGAAGTTGTTTTCATTTAAGTTTCATTTCTACTTGGTATCTAAAGTTAAGAGAAGTCATAGAAATGCCATGATTATTTTTGACCATGCTTCTGTGAAGTTATTTCATATTAATTTGAATGTATCTTTTAAACTGTCCTGGTGATATCTTTGTTGAATGATGAAGATTCTATTAAGAGTAGGTAGTTTTTTTTTAATTAACAGGAACTTAATTATATCACTGTTTTTGAAATGAGGTACTACAAAAGTATTTGTTCAAGGTCATAGTGTTGCATAGGTTTCTTAAAGAAGAAAGAATTTATTGCAGTTAAATATTAATATAAATATTAAAAAAACAATATTACGTTTTAGATTCCTTCCCAATGTACTTGAGTGATGATTATATCAAATTACCTATAAACAGTAAAATGATTTAGATGGTTACTATCTTTACATAAAATATTTCCCCTTAAAAACTATATTTTAAATATTATTTATTGATATACTCATATCCCATCTTTAATATTTTTATAAATAACTTGGGGCAACAAACATACCTAGTATTCCTTCCTCCTCCCATTTTCTTCACAATGGCAACCTTGTGAGGTGAGTTAGGTTGAGAGAGAGTGATTGGCCCGGCTTTCATGCCTAAGGGAGAAGAACTAGAACTCGCCGTCTCCTGGTTTCTAGCTTTAACTATTACACATACACACACTTTCCCCCCCTTTTTTGAGCAAATCTTAATGGATTCCCCAATCCACTTTGAGCAATTTTGATAAACTCTTTCCACAGAAAAAGCACCTGCACACAGGGGGAAAAAATCCAATTGATTCACAGGAAGTTCAATTTCAGTTTCAATTTTATTCTTTCCCTCCTTTTTGGTGATTATTGCTTTTGAGTTTTGGTTAATTTTTTCTGTTTTTAATTCCCTTTACTTTACTTTTATATTATCATAAGATACCCTAGAGCAGGGGTGTCAAACTGCCGGCCCATGGGCCAGATGCGTCAGAAGGAAACTGCGCCCACCCCATTGCCGGCAATGGGAAAAAAGCTCCGATACGTCATGCGGCGTCACGTGACGTCGCGAGTTTGACATGTCTGCCCTAGAGACATTTCTTGGAACTGAGAAGCATAACAATTGCATGAATAAGAGCCGTGGTGGTGCAGTGATTATAATGCAGTATTGCAGGCTAATTCTGCCAATTGCCAGCAGTCCAGCAGTTCAAATCTCACCAACTCAAGGTTGACTCAGCCTTCCATCCTTCCGAGGTGGGTAAAATGAGGCTCCAGATTGTTGGGGGGGCAATGTGCTGGCTCTGTGAATCGTTTAGAGAGGGCTGTAAAGCACTGTGAAGCGGTATATAAGTCTAAGTCCTATTGCTATTGCTATGAATAACTGAACAAATAAATTAATAAGTAGATGAAATAAATGCTATTTCCATTCTGGTATCCCACAGCCTATAATATCTGAACTGGATTCTGATTTTCCAAGTTTTCACACTTCAGTTGTGAAACAGGTGGATTTTCTCACTGCTTGTAGATTTGGAAGATTTTCATGAGAAAAAGTTCTAGTACAGCAAAGCCTGGCTCCTCCACTTCTGTTAATTTGTTAAGAAAATATTGCACAAGGTTCCCAAAGCTTGAATGCTGATTTCCAGTTTTTGAAGCTCTTTTTAAAGCATCTGGAAACAGTGGAAATTGGGGAAAGGGGTAAACTAAGTCAAGATAGTGACTGTGATTATATAATCAATGCCCATACCCTTTTAAACATGCTTCCTACAGGTACAGTTGCCACCCTGAGTGTTTTCAATTCCCTTGTAGGTGGTCCTGGATGAAAAAGAGCCTTTATTCTGTCATCCATGAGACTGGTGTGGTGGCCTAGTGGTGAAGATGTTCACCTCCCTCTAGGAAGGTTGAGAGTTCAATCCTAGGTAGTGGCAGATGTTTCTCTCTTAGGATGCAAAGAAAAAATATCTGCTGCGAACTCTGCATGGTGTCCGGAAGGGCATCTGGCCAGTGAATGCTCAGCTCCATCCAGTCACCCTGACTCTACCCCGAATTAAGGGATTACAAGACACTAAAAAAGAGAGATTTTTATTCTGTCATCCAGAATATCATCACTCTTAATTTCCACTCCTCTTAAGACTTAAGATAAAAGAAGCCATAACTGAAAGATCAGCAGAGGCATTGGCTGAAGAAGAAAAGAGACATATCGTGATTAAAAAAAATTATGAAAAGTAGGCTCATTCAGGCTATTGTGGATTATAAAATTATGAGACATAAAATTGAGAAAATAATCTTTGCTCTAATAGGAAAAAATGTAAACAGAAGGGAGAATTCAAGGCTAGCTTGAATTCCTGCAGTTACATTTCTATTGATGCAGTCTTTCTGGCAGCCATGCCACACTCCTGGCTGATAATCAGCTTGTGATCAACTATCATCTCGAGATCCCTTTCATAAGTGCTAAGTCAAAGCCAAATATTCTCCATCCTGTACCTTATACACTTGGTTTCTTTCTTCCGAGTGAAAAACTTTGCATTTGTTTCTGTAAATTTCATCTTGCTATTCTGAGACAACTTCTCTAACCTATCATGAATGTTTTAAATTTTGTTAGAGAAATGCTACCTGTCTTCTGATTTTTAGAGTTCACTATCTCTTCCAAGTAGACAGGAACTAAGTTGGGTGAGGGTTTCTCAGAGACTGCTCAATCTGAAAAGGTAGCAGGTGTGCCTTTTTGTGACTTCTGACAACTGAATGGACAATTGTGTTTTTTGGTAACATTTTCAGAAGTGGCTTACCAGTTCCTTCTTCCTAGGGCTGAGAGAGAGAGTGATCAGTCCAAAGTCATCAAGTTGGCTTCATGCCAAAGGCAGGATTAGAACTCACAGTCTTCTGGTTTCTAGACTGATGCCTTTAACCATTAAAGGTAGTCCTTGACTTATGACCATTAGTTTAAAGGTTTAAAGTTATGTTAGCTTTAAAAAAATGACCTATGACCCATCCTCAAAATTACAACCATTGCACCACTTCTGAGGTCTTGTGATCACAATTTGGATGCTTTGTAATCAGTTTGCACTTATGACAGTTGTAGCACCTTGCGTTCATATGATTGTAATTTGTGACCTTCCCAGCCAGTTTATGACAAGCAAAGTCAATTGTGGAAACCAGGTGATTTTTTTTTAACAACCATGGTAAAAGTAGTCATAAAATCAAATCCAGTCATGTGATGATTTGGTTAATGACTGCATTGCTTAATGACCACCTTCATGATATCCTACTAATGATATCCTACTAATGCTGGCAAAAGCGCAAACGGGTTTCCCAACTATACACAGACTACACACTGACCTATAAAATGAGATTAATTTATCCATATAGATTTTTCAGTTGAAAAACTGGAAAAAGTAGCAGCAGCAGTAGCAACAACAACATGCATCTTAATCGCAGGTCAGTCATTTTGGACTGCTGTAATTCTGAATATATCCTTGCCTGCTGGTAGCCATCTTATTGCTTACTAACTTAAGATGTGTCATGTAATAGAGGACAGATGGCAGAGGAAGGGAACTGTGGGAGGAGAACCTAATTAGAGGACACCAACGACACTGGCTTATGGTGTGAAGAAGTACATTATACCCAAGGTTACATTCAGGAAATGAGAAGACTTGACCTTAATTCTTAAGGTGGGAACTAATAATATTACACCCTCTGTCAAGCATGGTGTTATCATTAAGGCTTATTTTGATTTTTTTTCTTTTAATGAAAAATTGAGTTAACTGTTTGCATAGTACAAAATCTTTCCTGATGCTGTATTGATTATTTCCCCCTTCTTAACATTAAGATTCTTTGTGATTGAGGACAGAGGTCAGCAAAGTGATAATATCTTGCTATGTTGAATTAAAGCAGCCACACAGTCATTGTCCTGTCCTTAAATGTTTTAGTGCAAAAGAGCTCATTACCTTTTCAATAATAAGTTTAAGAAGTGTTTTCTAGTGTTCAACCAAATTCTGATTTCCTATAATGTAAGTTATTATTACTGCTTTCTGGGATAATAGAGAATTGAGTTTGACCTTTTTGACTTGATAAATTTGCAGAGTAGTAGTCTCATGCTTTAAAGCTCATTTTTAACTCTTCTTGTGCATTCTTGAATATTCTGTCATGGCCCAGAACTCAGACACTGAGTCTGAGTTTGAATTTGAATAAGCTGCTCCAGTAAAACCTGTTGAATTGAACCTCGAGAGATACAAAGCAAAGAATCACCTGAGGCTGATCAAACACAGATACCACCTGAACAGCTGGAGCAGTCATACGATGATGATGATGATGATGTAAGGCCTTCCAGCCCCTACATGGGATGTGTAGAGCAAAGACCAGAGCAAAAATGTTCTATGAGTCTCCTTGCCAAGCAAGGGAGTAAATCCCTTGATTAACATCAGCTGGCTGCAGCCTAATTTAAGAGGCAGCCCTGCCCTTTGATCCATCATCGGAATCAATTGTCTGATATTGGGCTCTTGCATGATGTTTCTGTAGATCCTGCTTGTGAAATTCTGACTTCTGGACTAGCTGACAACCCTGACTAGGATCTTAGAACTCTGGACTGAATTTTGACTATTCTTGTGCTCCTGTTGAAAGCAAAACCATTCAGGTGAACTTCTTTCAGAGATTCTGTTTTGGTTTGCATTCCTTGCCTGCTGCTTATCTCCTTGACCTTGAGTAAACTGCTAATTTCCATAGCAACTGTGTGTAAGTATATAATCGAAACCAGAAACAAGACACATTCTATCTATTAAAATATTCATTCTAGAATTCGTGCTCTGTTAGGATTCTTGTCACTATTCAAACTGGAGTCTTTGCTGTGTTTAGATTCCATTAGACTTCAGTTTATTCCCCCATCACCCATTTTGAGGTTTGGATAATGGCATGCCATTTAGAGAAGATAATGCCTATCTTGATGCATTGCCAAAGAGTTCCAGCAAGCCACATCTTAAGCAAGTCACTTTCAGGCTTCAAAAGAGAAAACAGCATTTTAAGATTCCTCTTTCCAGAGCATAACAAGTAATATCTTAATGCCTCTAATTTATAGCAGTGTTTGGCAATGTGGATCGTGCCAGCAAAGAGGCCTCTAATGGAAGCTCCAATAATGGAAATTAGTTTTTATAAAATACTGTCCATTTTTACTTTTAATTAGATTAGTCTTTGTCTTAACAGTTATTCTTAACTGTCATCTTTAGAAGGTTTGAAATAGAAATCTATCCTAACAACTGCCTTGTTTTGTCAGCTAACATCTACATCTGGCCCATGGCCACAGCCACCTTTGACTTTTTTTGCAATCCCTGGGAACATTCCAGGAACACCTGAAATTATCTTTCCATAGTAGTTGCTGGAGAGCCCTCTCATTTGTTATTTGCTTTGTTCATACCATCAACAGCTGAAGAAATTGACAGAATATTTCAGTTCTGCTAGGCATTTGCTTCTAAAAGTAAGACCATGATCTGGACCATCAGCTGATTCTACATCCCAAGTAAGATCCCACCAGTTATGCCAGTCCTGAGTCTTCCCCTTTACTTTTTCTTCCCCCAGCCCAGCTTGCCAAGACATAATGGGCAGTTAGATCTAGCTGCCAAAGCAACATCACTTTGGAACTTTGTGACTGTAATTCCTTCAGGGCTCTTGAGTAGTGTTCTACCAGGGCCATTGAGGCAAGATAAGATGTTAGATACAAATATTCACTGGTGTTTAACATTCCGCTGGTGACTTGAGGTTGTCCTATTAGCATCAGAAAAGCTCTTCCTCACCTTTCCCAAGAGAAAGGCTAATAAGGTATAAATTCTCTGCAATTCTCTGCAGTAAGTAAAGTTTTAATTCATTCCAAGTGACTCTTCCACAGGAACCAGAAATGCTTCATCCAACTAGGGGAAAAAAAAGAACCATTGTCAAATGTCTCAGAGTTTTGGAGGAGCAATAGTGATGACAATACCTGGTGGTCCAATACAATCAACAGTAAAAAGGATGGTGGTTCTTGGGCTTCCTTGGGGAAGTTATGTTGGCGCTATTTGCTGGCTTGCCATGGCTATTTTGCCAGTTATCAAGATAAAGTTAGCTGAGCATGGTTTTGCCACCTTCAGACCCTCATGGATCAACCAGTCAAAGCAGAAGCTCCATCCTTATTCATCTTGCTGATCAGCCAACTTCCACTTGTGTTTCCATCATTACTCTTCACATTTTGTTCCACTGACTTCAACAGTGGGAATCTCTTGAGTTCATCTCACTGGGGTCTCTTGAGAAGCAGGTTATGTTTATGTAAAGAGCTCTGTAATTCTTGGGTATGACCCTAATATCATTCCCAGAAAAAGCTATGCTTGGCAAATATCAGGTGCAAGGAACCAGAAAGGCATTGAGAGCTACTCAGAAAAGCATATTTATTTATTTAGGTAAACATTCTGAGGTCTGCCCTCTGTCACTTCCTCCTCTTCAGGGAGTTCAGGCTAGCCCGTCTCTTAACTCCTCCCCCTGCAGTTTCCACCATAGTAAGCTAAGTCTCACATCCAATGGCCTACCTATTAAGGGATTTCTAAAACAGGTAGGTCCAGCAAGTGGTCTCCTGTCATATTGCTAGTTTAGATGAGATCTAGATACAGATAGTCCTTGACTTACAACAGCTCATTTAGTGACTGTTCGAAGTTACAACAGCACTGAAAAAAGTGATTTATGACAGTTGTAGCATCCCCAAGGTCAGAATTCAGAGGCCTGGCAACTGATTCATATTTTTGATGGTTGCAGCGTCCCAGAGTCATGTGATCCCCTTTTGCAGCCTTCTTACAAGCAAAGTCAATGGGGAAGCCAGATTTACTTAACAACTGTGTTACTGACTTAACAACTGCAGTGATTCACTTAACAACTGGCAAGAAAGGATATAAAATGGGGCAAAATTCACTTAAATGTTTCACTTAGCAACAAATTATAGGCTCAGTTGTGGTCGTAAGTCAAGGACTACCTGTACATAGGTGCAATATATTATGAAGACCATCAACAAATGGCTTGAGGAGCATGGCTTTAAAAATCAAGATGAACTTTTGTGGGTAAATGTTTGGTAATTGGTAAAGTGCTTTCATGGATGGTTTGACTATTTAAAGCTTTGATATAGATTCTTTTTATATATAGTAGCACTGTTATCTCATTAAAATATCTGAGTTGATTAAGTGAATAAATGGAAGCAATTTATTACTTTACTAAGTCTGCATTAGCATATGTCTAAAATAAGTATATGAATAATAGAAGCACCCTATTTAACTGCATACTTTTAAATTGCTTAATCTAGGTAGCTTACTGATTAAAGAGTGCAGTTGGAATTTTTGATGTCTTTCTTAGGTTATCCTAGCTCAAAGATTTATTTGTTGTTTATTAGATTTCAAGGGTGCTTGATTCCATAACAAATCTGGGTAGCTTATAGTTGGAAAACAGAAAAATGACAGAGTGTATTAAACATCTGGACAACATATCTCATGTACAAAAGCCATTCCCCACCACCAGCACAAAAACAAAATCAAAACAACTTCCCAAACCACTGACAGGACCCAACAAACCTTGGGAGAATTTAAAAACTTCTACAATATAATTTAGGGCAAATTTTTGCTATCGGCAAAAATTAAAAATAGAAGAGAGGTAGTCTGTACCTTGGGAGCTATTCCTATTTTTTTTTAGATTTTTTATTCTGCTTTTATTATTTTTAATAAATAGCTCAAGGTGGCAAACATACAGTATCTAATACTCCTTCCTCCTCCTATTTTCTCCACAACAACAACTCTGTGAGGTGGATTGGACTGAGAGACAGTGACTGCCCCAAAGTCACCCAGCCGGCTTTCATGTCTAAGTGGGACTAGAATTCACACTCTCCTGGTTTCTAGCCTGGTGCCTTATCGACTAGACACCCCTTTGCCCCAAGTTTTTATTTTGAGTAAAACATATAAATTTCCCAATGCTCTTTGAGAATGAACTCTTTTCTCAGAAATAGTTTGTGCACATAGGGAAAAATGAATCCAATTGATTCCCAAGAAATCCAATTTCCTTATTTTTCTGAGAGACACTATCAAGAAAAATCTTCTCTTTTGTCCTGGAAGACTTGTTAGAATTAATCAAGAGGAGAAAGCTGCTCAGAAGAGTTTTTAGTGTATAAATTATAGCAATAGCACTTCACAGTGCTTCACAGCCCTCTCTAAGCGGTTTACAGAGTCAGCATATTACCCTAAACAATCTGGTCCTTGTTTTACCAACCTCGGAAAGATGGAAAGCTGAGCCAATCGGATCAAAGGAATCAAACTCCTTGTAGTGTGAGTGGAGTTAGCCTGCAATACTGTATTCTAACCACTGCACCACCACTAAATTATGGGAAATATGAAGCCATGCATTGCTGACTTGTCCAAGTACATTCTGACTTCAGCTGCACATATATGCAGCTGCCCATGACAACACTGTTCCCACAGTGAGAAAGACTATTTCAGCTCGGATTATCATTCTGTTTTGGAATAATGCTTTTAAGATTTAAGAGACACGAGTGAATGTCAGTGGTGGGAAGATATGCATAAACCAACACAGTGTCTAGAGTTCGAATATGTAATAATAGCACTTGAGAAGTTAAAGGAGGCCACATGCTGGAATCTTCAATTGTTTCTATACAGAAAATAGCAATAGCAATAGCACTTAGTGTTATATACTGCTCCATAGTGTTTTACAGCACTGAGTGGTTTTCAATGTCAGCTTATTTCCCCCAACAATCTGGGTCCTCATGTTACCAACCTTGGAAGGATGGAAGGCTGAATCAACCTTGGGCCAATCAGGATTGAACTCCTGGCTGTGAGCAGAGTTAGCCTGCAATACTGCATTCTAACCCCTGCACCACCATGGATCAGTGAATACAAAATATATGCGTGGGGTTTTAAGAAATACAGCCAACCCACTGCATGGAAATGGACAGTTGTTTAAATATCAGTATCTAATTTTAGGATTTAGAGCCATCTGCCCTACTCTAAGCTTATTAGCCTTAAGGCTTAGTTTGGGAATTTGGGAACTAAAAATATTTCTATCCCTGCAGACAGGATTGAACTATGTGTATCCATGGGCATCCTTATCATCAGGAATCTTCCCCTATAAGTAGCTTGGTTTTCCAGGGAGATGCCTGTCTAAGAAAGGCTAAAATTACTTCTCTACAATTAAATTATAATTGATTTTTCAGTGCATTATAAAGCTGAAATTTGCATCCTGGTTGCTGGATGAAATCAGAGAAGCATCATTAAAGTGAGAAAACAACTTCAGGAAAAGGCTAGGAAGCTGACTATTCTTTTCTCAAAAGGCAGCAGTAGAAGCTTACTAATTACTAAGAAATGATAGCAGAAGCAGGAAAATGCAACTGAAACACGCTTTTTATTAAACCATGGCAGATTTGTTATTGTAGCACACGAGGAAAGCTGTAAACCCAGCAGTTTCAACCAGCATGGCTGATATAAAGTAAGTGAATTATAATCCAGCAACATCTGGAAAATCACAGGTTTTCTATCTCTGTTTTAGCAGATTAATGTTTTCTCTTTGCTTCCGTGGATTCTGGCCAGCACATAACCCACAACTTCTGGAGGCAAGCTGTTCCGCTGGTTAATTGTCCTCACTGTTAGGAACTTTCTCCTTAATTCCAGGTTGCTTCTCTCCTTGATTAATTTCCATCCATTGCTTCTTGTCCTGCCCTCTGGTGCT
Organism: Azemiops feae; assembly: GCA_023970755.1. Classification (NCBI taxonomy): domain Eukaryota; kingdom Metazoa; phylum Chordata; class Lepidosauria; order Squamata; family Viperidae; genus Azemiops; species Azemiops feae. Next base: position 329,250 of record JALGBA010000409.1, read on the forward strand.
TTGGAAAATAAATTATAAAAAATATATATATAGTGTTTTATGTGGATATGCCATTCTTTTTCCGGGGAGAAAAGAAAGCTATTTGACAAGGAAGACTGAACATTCTAGAGAAACAAAATGAAAAAAGATCTGTTACTCGTATAGTTTACTTTTGCCAATCCAGATGTTAAAGAATTCCAAGTCCTAATATCCTCAACACCTGTATCCTTGTATCCTTCTGCTAGCAACTGAAGCCCAGCAGCTTCTGGAATGCCATTAGCTGTTCAACTCTGATCTGTCAACTGGATTAAGGAGTTATACCTATTGTAATCTCACATACAGGTAGTCCTCGAATTACAACAGCTCATTTAGCGACCATTCAAAGTTACAATGGCACTGAAAAAAGTGACTTATGACCGTTTTTCATAAAGTTACGACCTTTGCAGCATCCCCACGATCATGTGATCAAAATTCAGATGCTTGGCAACTGGTTCATATTTATGACCATTACTGTGTTCCAGGTCATGTGATCCCCTTTTGCAACCTTCTGACAAACAAAGTCAATGGGGAAGCCAGGTTCACTTAACAACTGTGTTACTAATTTATCAACTGCAGTGATTGTCTTAACAATTGTGGCAAGAAAGGTCGTAAATCGGATGAAACTCACGTAACAAATGTCTCACTTAACAACAGAAATTTTGGGCTCAATTGTGATCGTAAGTTGAGGACTACCTGTACTGTTTACCTCATTCTATTAACACCCATTGAGAAATTGAAATTATATGTTAGTAATGATAAATGGTAAATGATATTATATAGCATTATAAAATCTCTCAAATGCATTGTTGCTATTGAGTTTAATATAACCAGAAGAGTGTTCTAGCACTATTGAACGGGTAGACCCCAGGCATCCCTCATATAAACCCATAGCCATTGTTGAACTGTATATCCTCTTAGGTTAGTATCTTATTCCTCCCACTTGCCAATCATGTGCCTCTGGAGAATCCCATAGGATACAGGGCACAGACAATCTTCTAGTTGTACTTTGAACCTTTAAGGGGTTATATTCAAGAGCCGTGGTGGAGCAGTGGTTAGAATGCAGTACTGTAGGCTAATTCTGCCAGCAGTTCAGCAGTTCGAGTCTGACCGACTCAAGGTTGATTCAGCTGTCCATCCTTCTGAGATGGGTAAAACAAGGACCCAGATTGTTGGGAGCAATATGCTGACTCTCTAAACTGCTTAGAGAGGGCTGTAAAGTATTGTGAAGTGGTATATAAGTCTATTGCTATTGCTATTCTTCCTACATTCAGAAAACTGCTCAGTGAACTGCTTAAGAAGATTACATTTCTTGCATAATATTTTTCTATCCAAACTATCAATGTGCTTATCTAATGATGTGATGGAAATAAAATTGTGAGTTCCTTTGGGAAAGAATAGGGAAAAACTAGGGGACATTGTTTAGTTTTTAAATGATAGCCTACATTCATATTTATATACTTGTTTATGGTTTTTAATATTTGGCATTCAAAAACACTCTTTTTGTAGCTGTTGTTTTGAGCCACTGGGCCAGGGCAAATTGCCTTTGGAATAATTAAAGGTATGTTGAAATAAATATGCATAGAAAATAAATATAACATGAACCCCTTGTTCATTTTAATAATCATATTTTTTATTTCTGACATCTGAAGGGAGGGTCCATTGCTTTAAAATCTGTAGACATTTTAGACATTATTTTACAAGACAATACAATTTTTGAATGTCACACAAGGATCACAGTTTCATAACACTACATGCATATAAAGACAATTTTTAAAAGTTTCTTTTTTTTTACAGAAACAACAGGAGAGGTCAATAAACTTCATCAAGTAGTTTAAATTAAAGTTACCAAAAATAAATATTTAAAAAGTAATACTCTAAGTGCACTAGTATATGGCTAATGATATCCTATTTCCTCCCAAACACATGGGAGTTGTTAATGCTCAAAGATTTTAAAATCTTTTGATGCATTGCCATTTGAGAGGATGGGCTACAACTATAAAGAATCTGTATACAATTTAGCAGACTGGTTTGTACAAGTCCAGCCTAGAATTTCCTTCCTTGCTTTCCACAATTTGCTGAAATGTCCCAGTGTGTATTTCCCCTTACAATTTATAACTACCTTTGTTTAAAAATTGTTCATTGGACAATTGTTTTTAAATATGCTAATAACTTACTGCAGGCTGAAATCACATTGGATTCCTATAAAAGAAGATGAAACTTGCAAAACAGTATAAGCCATTCAACTGTTAGCTTTTCTGGTTCTGCTTCACTAGGAGAGGAAGGTTGAGGAGGCTTAGCAGAAGGTCCTGTAATCCTGAAAGTAAGAACACTACACCATCGTGGAAGTACCTGTAATAATACTAACCCAACTTCTTTGTACTTGTGCAAATGATACAACCTGCCTGTCTTATGCTTGAGCCAACTTGTGACTGTGCTGCAGTGAATTTGTGCAAAGATGCAGAAGTTCCAAAGGTGCCATCCTAGATTCCTGTTGCTTTGCCAATCATACTCTTTTGTTATCAGAGGCTTGCCCATATCTGCACAAGGATTCCAGGTTAAAAAAAAAAATCCATGTAACATCAGTCAGGCCAGACTGATCTTATCTATTTCTTTACCAACCTCAACATTTTTAAATGGATAAAAATGTGGCGCGGTGGGAGAAGTCCAAGTGGATAGTTGTGAAACTTCAAATACGATATGAGGCTGGGCTAATCACTTAGCTAATAATTAATAACCAACTGGTAATTCTGATTAAAATATCTAGGTTTTGCAAATCCAAACTCAACAGTTAATTGAGTTAATAATAATAATATATATATATTTGCCAGATCAGCTTTGGGCTCTTTTCTTTCTTTATTTTGGCACAAACCTTCTATAAATTCAGCTATAAATTAATAGCAACTGAGCAGGCAGTAAATGTATAGCTAAAGGATTTTGGAGTCACAGTACAAAGCTCAGTAAGAATGTCAGCCTAGGCTGCTATTAAAAAAACAAAAACAAATTCCATGCTTGGAATCATTAGGAAGTGAAGCGAAAATGGAAATGTTAGCAATAACAAACTCATGCCCTTATACAAATCTATGACAAGATTTCCCTTGCATATTACAGAGCTAGAGAAGCTGCAAAAATAATAATAATAATCAAAATAATTAGGAAGCTGGAACGTCTCCTTTGCAAAGAGAAACCACAGCCAATGGACTGTTTAATGTGGAATGAAGGAGAGGACGGGGACATATGATAGAGGTATAGGTAATCTTTGACTTACAACCTCTTGTTTAATAACTATTCAAAGTTATAAGGGCACTGAAAAAAGACTTATGACCAATCCTCACACTTACAACTGTTGAAGCATTCCCAGGGTCACATGATTAAAATTTTGATGCTTGGCAGCTGGCATGTATTTATGATAGTTGCAGTGTCCAGGGATCATGTGATCACCTTTTGTGACCTGATAGCAAAGTTAATGGGGAAAGCTGGATTCATTTAATGACCATATGATGCACTTAACAACTGCGGTGTTGTTGCAAAACTCAATAACTGCCTTGCTTAGCAATGGAAATTCTGGTCCAAATTTTTGTGTTAACTCAAGGACTACCTAACTATAAAAGCACTGCATAGATGACATGGAAAGAGAAGTGTCTGTTGGGGATATCCATCAAAATATATGTAGGGAGATTTGGAACACAAAGTGTATTTAAAATTATGTTGTAGTAGTGGCAGCTTGTTGTAGCAATGGCAATCAATTTAGGTGATTTTAAAAGGGGATAGACATGTTCATGGAGAATCAGACTTTCAACAGCTACTAATACTGATAGCAACTTTTCCAACTAACACATCTTATTAAAAGGGTCTACTTCTTGATTTTTTGCCACATAATCTAACATGGCCATCTTCCTACAATGATGGTTGTACAACTTCCCCTGAATTCTAAGCAGCATGTCTTAAATACCAACAACTAGGAAGTAATAGGACTATTCAGCTTGTAATGCACCCAGTTCTACTCTTCTTGTGTTATTATTCTGCATTTATCATCTTTGTTCCTATTCTTTTCCCAGAAGCAGAGAAATGGAAGTATATCAGGTAAGTGGGATAATATTTTGTAAGTCCTATGTTTTACTGTATAGGTCAGTGGTTCTGAAGCTTGGCAACTTTAAGGTGTGTGGTCTTCAGCTCCCAAAATTGGAGTTGCTAGCTGGAGAATTCTGGGAGTTGAAGTCCACATATCTTAATATTGCTAAAGTTGAGAAACACTGGTATAGATGTTGGAAAGAAGTTCTCAAGATAGTTGTAATGGACTTACATGAAGAAACAAGTAACGCATATGTGACAAGGTTAAAAAGTATTAATTCTTATTATAATTCCATCCACTTTTCAAGGAGTTTCCCAAATACCATGACAAGTTTTATGCCTTCTCTTAGATGCCAGTGCAATGCAGCATGATCATTTATGATGATTTTATCTTAAATTCTATATGTACAAAATTAAGTTTCCCATAGCAGCAAAGAACGATTACATCATTTTTCTTTGTTTTTATGCTAGCAGTACAAGACTTCAAAAATTTAATTAAAGCCAGTTGAAAACTATTTAAAACTGTCTTTTTATTATTCTATGGATGGTTAAGTCTGCATTTCTAATGCAATCTGGTGTGTTCAAAAATCCAATTTCCAAAAGGAACTTAAAAAAAATACAGAAAGCTCAAAACAAAATATAATTTTAGACTGTGCCCATCTATGTCCCACTTTAGAACACAAAGAATTGTCCAGTTTCTGTGTTCTCTTGATCCATTGCAGAATTTCACATAATCTCAAAATATCCAGAGGCATCATATTAAGGAACACTGCCTTAATTTATATTAGACTCATGCATGTTATATAGAGTTCCATTCAGTTACATTTGCTGCTCTTGACAAGCTCTTCGAATTATTGGCGTTCTCTTTGTTTCTCCACAGTCTCCGTCTAATAATTCATAAGTTGTAAAGTTGATATAATGTTATCTGCAGTTTTGCATTTACTATGCAGAATTTGTTTTTAAAAAAAATACAAATAAAAATCTGGGAAATAATTAATGGGATCAGAGTAGAAATAGAAAGTAAATAATTGTTTCTTCCCCTGAGATATTTAAGACTATTAAGTGCTATTTTCTTTAGGAAGAAAATTTTCCAGTTTTGGGAGGATTCCTCAAAAATAAAATATCCTTTAGAGCGATACAAAGCATTCAAAAGAATATTTTTGAATGCTTTGGATATTTTGTTGGTAGGGCAAACCACTCCTTGTAAGCAGGTGCTCTTTCTAGAAAGTTCAGCATGGATAATTTGAAGACTTTGTCTAATTATTCATGTTATCCATATGTGTATGTGTACATAGGCATTTCTAATGGGAGCACCAGTGAAGTAAAACAGGTATGTATGCTCATATATCCACAGACAATCAGAGAAAGTCTTTGAAACAGCTGCAACAACTCCTGTGAATGACAGGGCTGCTTTAATGCTTCAAAGAAGGGTGACTTTCTCATAGCAACATACTTTGCAAAGGACCTTTTTGTTTGGCACAACTCTAATACCATCTTCAGAACACAAGTTAATCTCTTTTTCTATGCTTCTGCAGTTTCTACAATTAACATTAAAAGTCACTCTGGATGTTAATGGCAGTTATACAGTTGAGAACACATACCTGCTTCTTTGAAGGGAACATAAATCACTTATCCTTGGGAAGTCTTTACACTAGAGCAATCCACCAACCAACCCAATGAATGAATTCCAATCGTTCCAACTCCCGAGTGGGGCAATAGCTCACATACAACCTTAGTATTTTACTATTTATAGCAAATTGCAAGTTATATCTGTGAGGAAGAACACACGGTTGTTTTAGGCCCTCTCACAGCCAATATTACTAAAACGTCATTATATTTTGATGTTTCTTTCTCCTTTTCCTTTTTAAAAATTCTTTTCTTGCTAACTATCTGAGACCACCTGTTCCCATTACTCCTTGAGTCTATATGGTTTCTAATAGTTCATGACTGCAGCTTTGCCTTCTAGAATTGGATGTCCATATCAGAAAATCCCATGCTGAGGAGTTCTGTGAGTGTTAAGAATAGATGGACTTTTCATTTTAGACACCCGAGAATCTGTCAAAATTTTGGACACTTGAGGGATTAAAAAACAAAAACTAAGTGATAAAGTCATTTATATGTGTGCATTCCTTTCACTGTGCTACACTCTGGCCAACCATCAATTTTTAAAATCTGTTTCTTAACTCTTCCCCTTTGCCTTTTAAAAAAGGCCTGCCTGGATGAGATGGAAGCATTATTTGAGTTTCATAATACTTTTTGGACTCAGATAAATGCAGGGTTTCTGGAGATGCATGTAGAACTCTTTCTAACCTACTGCAGTATCAGCTTCAAGGAGCAGGATTCCCAAACTGTCTGGACTCTTGGTAATTATCTGTTTGTACATGAAGTATGGGATTCATATTACCCATGTACTCATACTGTTTTTGCCTTATTACAACTTCAGTAATTACAATTTCAAAGAATGAAGTTAAGACATTATATGACTGTGTTATGCTTTCAAGAGTGTATGGATCTTTTTCACTTGTACATCCATCTACCAGGTAGTAGGGATGGTAGGGAAGGGAAAGGGGGATGAAAAAATATCATTTCTTTTGGAACGATAATACATGACAAACATGGAGATTATTAAAAATGGTAAAAGCAGGATCTACGGTCTTTTACAGACAGAATTTAATGACGGAGATTGCAACATTCTTTTGGAACAGACACACATGGACACACACACACACACTGGAGTTGGTCAAATGTTCAGTTATGGAAATATTTGACAATAAAGATTTCAATACAGGGGATATCCAGATTCCTATAGCAGCATGGGAATGGGGATAATGTTCTAATATTGGGGATAAAGTTCTGTAAAACAAACAAAAAAGACTTTAGAGTTTAATTATCCAATTAGAGGGGGCTTGATAGCTCAGTGGTTAAAGACACTGAGCTTGTCAGCTGGAAAGCTGATTGTCTGGGTTTGAGACTTGAGTGCCGAATGATGGTGTGAGTGCCTGTCCTTGCCTCAGCTCCTGCCACCCAGCAGTTCAAAAGCATGCAAATGCTAGTAGAAAAATAGGTACCATTTCAGTGGGAAGGCACACTCCATGTGCCTCAGCATATGGTCATGCTAGCCACATGACCACAGAAATGTCTTCGGATAATGCTGGCTCCGTTGGCTAAGAAATGGAGATGAGCATTGCCCCCTAGAGTTGGACACGACTGGAAAGGGAAACCTTTACCTTTACCTACCCAATTATATATTTACTAAAAATACAGGTTTTGTGTGTGTGTGTGTATGCGTACTTTTCTTTTTATCTGAACAGAAAAATATAGTACTTTGGAATATCTGAAAATTGTGTAACTTTTACCTGCAACAGAGATGAGCGATATTTTTCAGTCTGGAGATCCCAAACTATCAGCCCAACTGAAACTGCTTAGTGGGTTGGGACTGAACTTTGGACTGGAGAGTTAAGTGTGGGAATGCAAGCATGTCATCTCCCAGAGGACTTGTGCTCCTTTTCCATTCTTCTTTTTCTGTTTTTAGTTGAAAAGTAGCATCACTGAAATTTAGCCATTTTGCTGCCAAATTCAGGTGGCATGATTTGAGCCCATTTTTTGCAGGGCCTTGGGTGTTTTAAGTCTTACAATCTTCATTTCCCCACTTTTTAGCCCCTCAAAAAGGCCACTAAAATCTGGCCTTTTTGTGGCTGAAGAATAACCAGAGAGCTTCAAGGGTGGGTGGGTGGAGCTGGTCATCTGTAGCCAATCATTTTAGAGCCAATGTAAGTCAACCTATTTTCAGATTTATGTCTAAGTATGGATTCCAACAATCACATTTCTTTTAAAATGGATGATTAATAACTATTTAATAAGATACTGTAAAAAAAATCATTTGAAGGACTTTTTATAGGCAAACCCACTAAGTAATTTTGAATATATATAAAAATAAAATTTGGAAAATCTAGATTTTATATACACATATCAACTGACTGAGACCCTGTTGGACTTGCAATAAGAGGAGGTGTTCCACAGCTGCAACCTCTCCCCCTCAGTTTCCTCTAGAAAGGCCCAATAGCTACATTACATCTCCTTTTCTGTCTGAATGCATTGTAGGAGCCCTTGAAGTCAGCAGCTGTGGAAGGAAATGCAATATCCTAAATTAAGCCACTTGTCTGGAATGGTATATGGTTTCTATATCATTCAATTCTACTCCATTTCATACCATTCTGGAATGGCATACCCTATACCATTCCAGCCCCTTGTCTTGAATGATATAGAGTCTCCCTCTTCTGCAGGGGTTGGACTAGAAGACCTCCAAGGTCCCTTCCAATGCTGTTATTCTGTTGTGAAGCATGCCTTAGCAATGGAAAAAAGCCAAAATACAGTGAGCCCAGTGGGTTAAGAACAAATTTGTGAAATCACTCTCTGCCATATACAGTGCATATACAGTAGCTGTGTCCAACAATGAACATTATGGTTGTTGCTTTATTTGGCACCTCTGTTAATAATATGGTTTAGGTGCTTTGGAAGATAATCCAATTGACCAAATATCACATCAAGCGTATCAAGTTGAGAAAACATGACTTTAGTGCCAGTCACATAAGCCTGAAATACCCTGCTACGACTCATACGTTAGTACCAATTATTGTTCTGTCAAGACATAAATACCTAACAATAGGTACAAATTGTATCAATGCATTACATTAAAAAAACCCAGAACAAAACAGAATACTGTTTTGCTTAAAAATATTGTAACTTGTTAGCTGGATAGGGAAGATAGTGCTTCCATTTTTAGTAATAGCAGCTAAGGCACGGGTCGGCAACCCGCGGCTCCGGAGCCGCATGCGGCTCTTTGAGGCCTTACCTGCGGCTCCGGAGCCTCCTCCGCCATTTTGGCGAGCGCATGCGCGCATGCGCGGGCGGGTGCGGGGGGTGCGCGCACGCATGCGCGCATGCGCGGGCGGGTGCGGGTGCGGGGGGTGCGCGCACGCAGGTGCGCATGCGCGAACGGCGCGCGGGCATGCGCGAACGGCGCGCGGGCATGCGCGAACGGCGCGCGGGCATGCGCGAACGACACGCGGGCATGCGCGAACGGGGTCGTGCGCATGCGCGGGTGCGCGCGCATGCGCGAGCGCGCGGCTCCCAGCGTTTTTTTTTTTTAAGCTAAATGGGTCCGTGCGGCTCATCCGACGTTTCGGATGGCCGACCCATGAGCTAAGGAAACACGTCACACTGGATTACATGCAGTGTGTTAAGTGCAGGAAAAATGCATTTGCTTTGGGCCTACTGCCAAATCCCATGGGCTCATTTTTTGCTCCTTCTGCAGCAACTGATTCTTCATTTTTGGGGGGATGTGGATATTCACCCAACTGGCTACGTTACTCTTTGTTTTCCTGAAATGTGCTTAGAAAAGGCACTGAGAAATCTATCACACTCACAATTACAGTTGCTTTTTCTCATAGAAAAGCAAAAGCAAGAAGAGAACATCGCCTGCCAGTAAATGCGAACTCTGCAGTCATTCCTTCAGTCCATAGAACCAAGAGGTTGATTTCAGCTCTGTAAAAAGCAAGTAAAGACTGGCGAGAGGCATGAGGCCATACTGTTGGAGAAACAATAATTCATTTTCTGCTTTATTTGATACAGGATGCACAATTAAATATATAGTTGAACAAACTGCAAGCAATTATTTAATGTTCCCCTCTCCCTGTTATTCAAATCTATTGGATTATGGAAAGCCTGGAAAGCCTCTTGACATACCAACTACCATACCAATGATTCATTTCCAAGAAAAAATATTCCACTTTTGCACCACTCTTCCCAGCTATTAAACTGGATTTTCTGTTTTCTTACCCATCTCTTCATCTTCTTAGCTAAGAGATGCAAAGTTCCAAAGGCATATGTCTTGTTGGTTGCATCATTTCCAGGGCTATCATTAATATCCAGCAGTTCCTGGAACTCAAGCGTCCAAATACATTCTATCAGTAATGCCTGTTATGGACTCGGTTTTAATCCCCACCTCAAATAGTCAAAAAGGCTGAATTTAGCTGCCATTTTAGTTTCCCCACAATGTTACCACTCTGAGGCATTGTGGGAAATTTGGCTTAGAAAGTGCTGCCACTTAGTTTCTAGAAATTCCCAAGAATGACATTTTATCAAGGCAGAATGAAAACTGTAAATGGCAGCTATGTTCAGTCATACTTTCTGACGTGAATCCACCAGGAACCACTGAGAAGGTTCACCAGAGAGCTGTTGGCCAAGATCCCACTGAATCCTAGAGCGTTTCCAATCATTTCATTTGAATGGCCATCTACATATAATCTTATAACAAATCAATTAGCATAACACTGGGGGAGTTAAATTGGAATCTTAGACTTATGATTCACCTTTTTCAAGTTGGTATACATTATTCTTCTCCATGTTATTCTGACAACAATCCTGTTAGGCAAATTAGTTTGGGAGAGAGTTATTGACCTCATATTACTGAATGATTAGAAGATTGCAAACTTGGTTATTTGAATTTGGGATCACCCCAATTCTAATTAAAAGCTCTCAGCCTAACAACACTAGTTTGAGATTCTACACTTTTGCAAGTAATATGCTATAGGAGACTTCTGTTTCTATTTTTTTTTTAGCTCTAAGTTTGAAAATATTAGTAAGAGCTCTATCGCAATGAATATTTGTTTTTTTTTTACAGCTTCTCTCCTCCTGCCAATGGAAATCAACCCGAGCGGGATTAGCAATAGAGTTGACTATGAGCTATCATTTAAAAGGTTATGTAAAGTTGTGCTATGGTTTTTCAAAGTCCTGGATTTTTTCCCATCACGAATACAGATTTCAATTCAATTCATGAATACAGACTTTGCACTTTTGATTTCAAATGCATTTCAATGCAGAATATATTTCCCAGTGTTTACATGTCTGCTCATGTTCTATATGTACAACTTAACTCTCAGTTAGACACAGGAGTATAATTCACTGAGTTTCCAGCGCAAGCTGCACTGAAATGAATGGTGGGTATGTGCAAGAGCATCATTGTGATTTGTGCCATTCCCAGTCATGTCAGTGGGGCTTGCCTTGGACATACACACTTCATCATTGGAAACAAAACAAGAATAGATTACCCTTTCACAAACACAAAGGAAATGCAGTTTGGGGAGCATGTTGTATGTCTGATTTTAATTAACCCCTATCAGAAATCCATTGGACTTTGTCAATTCACACTCAAAGATACACATTTTGTGTTACTTTTGAAACATCTGTCAAAAGTGACTCAATACATGGCTAAATATATGAAAGATTTGTTTCTTGTTTGCCAATGCAAGGCAAAAAAGAGATTTTTTTGGGTACAAGGAGAGTTGCACCAGTTGATTTTTTTTTAGGTTTGTTTTTTAAATACCGTTATTGATTGTCCTCCATGCTTTAAATGTATACTTTTGAACTGAGATTGCTAGATCATTTCTCTAAATGGTTATTTTTACATGCGCTTGCTTTCTTGATATGAAAAATGTAATTTATTTGAAAGGTTTTTACACAAAGAATCTGTTTTAAAATATATCACACAGAACTTTCTATTGATTTATTCTTTGAAATAAAAATATTCTCCCTGCTTTTTTCAAATTTATTTATTTTTTATTTACCATTTGTGCTGATGATGGACACGACAAACCTGTAACATAAACTAATGAGGGGATTTGGGGTATACATGATCAGTTTGCTTTTTTTTATTCTAGTTGGTGTAGAACTTAAGCATAAATGCAAAGAAAAGACAAGCTTGGAATCCCAAGATACAAAAAGGAGATAACTAAGGAACAAACATGAAGAGGAATATTAAAATTTTTGATATTTAATAAAAGAGACCAAAAAGCTCCAAATTATCATGCTTCCATAGAGCAATTTTGCATAATCTGCCACCCATGCTGGCTGAGAATCTTGGATGTTGCAACTTCAACAGTTGGAGGCAAATGGTTGGGGAAGGTTATCTAATAATATAATTTACATGAAATCATATATGTATGAATATATCGAAGTTTATTTTAATCTTATTGACTGCCTATTTCCTCTTTAAAGCAGAGGCTTTATGCTTGGTGTCTTTGCCTGTTTTATTTCAGAATTTGTCAGCCTTCCTCAACCTGATGCATTTCAGATATGTAGGGATTGTAAGGCCCACAATTTCCAGATAGTGGCCAGTGGAGATGTATCCTAACAGATCAGCAGGCTACATTTGAGGTATCTTATACTGTATCTAGATTAACATCTCTCAACCCCAGCAACTTTCAGATCTGTGGACTTCAACTCCCAGAATTCTCCAGCCAGCATGCAATAATCTAGACTCATTTTCTGCATCAAGCCACACAACTTGGTGAATTATTAATCTGAATATTAATAAAGTTTAAAGCATCCCTCAGTTTCACGTTACTGTTGCCAAAATAATTTCTTTTTGCCCTTACAATAATAACTTCTAGTGTTGAGTCTGAAACACATTTGTCAACCAGTAAGCCCAATGAGTTACTGGGACTTAGCAGTTGCATTAAAGACCATCTCTGCAATATTGTGTGCAAAATTTATTTGGTGCATTGTTAATACACCAAGTTGTTAATGACAATTCAGGGCTCCCACATATTTTTATATTAGTTAAAGTATCTTGAATTCACCCTACAGATAGCTGATAACTATCTGTAACTTTCCAGAATGCTGTTTGGCATTTTTTTTGTAAGCATATGTCCCTTTGGTTTACTTGTTTGCATGGAATGAACATTTTTACTAGCTGAAATTGTTCAGTTTACTGGCAATTTGAATGAATAGATACAGTAATATTGGAAGGGCTTCCTAAGTAACGGGATAATTGAGCAAATGTGAAAAATATCCACACTTATGCAGAATCATGTGCAAAGGATTGTTATAACCTTTAACAGTTTTTAAGATAAACATGTGCTTATTGCTTTTGTCTGTGCATGGTGCGTGCATTAGAAGTGGAAGGACAGTACAGCTCGAATTGACAAGAATTACATTCAAGACCAACAGCTATTTGACACCAGAAAAAAATACTGATTTGACAAGTGATGGGTGGTTGTTTTCATGGATGCAGTGCATTATTTACAGAGATCCATTTCAGTTTGCCAAGTCCTGTTATTTGTAATGTAATTACTCATGATAGATAAGTGCAGTGCACTCTACGTATCCCCAAACTGTGAAAATCTGGTACAAAATATTTTCCCCCAGGGCCTGCCTTCTTACCTTCCTTTTTTAATAAATGGCTTATGTTAAAAAGTTTTTCTATCTGCTGACACAGGAACTCACGTTGAATGCATCTTTGTAAGCCTTTTTTCAGGGAATGAAATAGAAAAAGGAAAAGATGCTTTACTTCCTCCAATACTTTTTTGAATTAGGCTGATCTGAGCTTCAGGTCACATTGACTTTGAGTTACCTTTTCATATGTGCTCCTTGCTCAATGCCAAAGGGCCGTGAATTAAGGTGCCTAACCCTTAGATTGGCTAAAGTCCACATCACCTTGTCTCCTGCATATGAATGCACTATTCTACAAAAAGAAATCAAGCTTTCAAAGATTTTTATAGGTGTGCATGTTAATGTTAATGTTACACTATATTACAGTAACAAAGGACAAACATTATGTGTTATCATCACAGTTATCGTGCAACTTGTTACCAGGTGGGTAACAAATCACAGATGTGACGAGGCACAAATAAGGAGTGTTTGTTTTTAAAGTGCTAGTGTTTTAAAAATACATTCTCTGTTCTTCTTGATTCCACCCTTGTCATGACATTAACATAAAGTGCTTTGTAATACCAGCAAAATGAAAGGAAATAGTAGGAATTATAAATCCAAGCTGGTGTAGCTGTTTTTGTTTTTGTCAGAAACGGCCTGTTTCAAAATAAAATGGAAATGTATTAAGATCATGGCCTTTATTCTCTTGATATTTATACCCTCCTTCCTACTGTTAAATTCCAGAAGTGCCTATCTTGATGTATATCACTTCAGATGGCAGGAGGATCATTCCTTGGAAATAACTTTTTTTTGCATATTTATGTATTTATAACTTGCATATTTTTGCATTCTACAATATTTAAGTGCAAAATGTGGTAGAAATAAACTTGTTGCTTAGTGAACAGGTTGGGTGTAACTCACTTCCCCTCCCCTCTCTATGATGTGCAAATAATTCAGGGAGAAGAAATGGAATATCTTTCCAATATTACTTAATTTCTTTTGTGCTGGAATTGTTCTCAAAGCTAATATGGATTCTTGGTTCAGGCTGCCATTTCTGGCTTTTTTTGTTGTTTTGCCGCTGTTCCTTAGTTTCCCAACTGTTGAGGTTTGGGTGATACCTTCCAAGGATACCCTTCTCCACACACAAAAGATTAGATCCACCTGATTTATTTATTTTCAAGAATACATAAAAACATCCATTCATAAAAAAGTATGAAAATCTCTTTTTAAACATCTTACCATATTTAAGTTTGAAAACTATCTTCCTAATCCCAAGTTAAAAACTACACCCCTGATCTCGGATTTTGTATGACTTTTAGCAGAGTCAGTTTTTTTTTTTTACATATAACTTTGAAGGGATATTTTGGATTTAGTACAAGTGGTGCAACTCACCCTGCTGATTTTTTTTAAAATAAAAAAATAGATTTTAATGCATCTAGAAATACAGAGAGAAATGTTTAAAAGTTTATTTCTCAATTCACTGCATTTGTGATTTAATAAGCCTACCCTAGCCCTGTTCGTCTTCAGACCTTGTATTCATCAGAGAAAAAGACATGGATGGGGATGTTTGGAATAGTTACCTTTAAGCATAACGTGTTGCATTTCTGATCACATCTACCATTTGTTCCAGTATTTGACTACAGATGTCTAGATCACTTTAAGATGACAATGCAATTCAGATACTGGTATTGCCATAAAAGAGGTCTATGTTAAAGGAGTGAATGAATGGAAGAATTGGTCACACTGACTTCTGTAAAGGAAGTTGAAAGGAGATCAATTTATGATCAAGATGTGCACAAACTTCATTTTACTTAATGACTGTAGTGTGGTTGGAGTAAGAATTTGGAGTAGATTCGGAGGAGGTATTATCCTTAATCCCATTTCAAGACATCCTTCTGATTTTTACAAAACAGGTGGCTTGTTCAGTCAAAAGTTCATGCCATGCAGAATCTTTTCTTTGTGTGTCGAGTGTAAAGGCATTCCTGTCAGTTGTTAACCAACATTCTGCAGCACTGATCAGATATTTTTATGATGTTTGTTACTATGTCCTCCTCTTCCACCACCTCCTCCACCTGGTAATATGTGAACCTCAGGTGAAATATGATTATCTAATTTGATAGTTTCCTGGTTAGCATGGGTTCTTCCAGTGATATTTTCCATGGAATAAAGGCAATTTTGCCCTAAAAACATGGGTGTAGAGGACAAAGCAGCAGTTGCTAAGTGGTCCTTCTCGGTTTTACAAACATTATCTCGTTGCCTTATATAGCCTCTCTGAGAAGTGTTGTATTTGGGGCTAGTATGTCCTGAAGGGGCTTTTGGAGGACTTGAGTCATAGAGCAACTGACCTTCATCATCTGTGTCAGCATCGATAAATTTATGAATGCCAGCATCATGGAAGTTAAGAACAATCGGTGTCTGTTTTTCAGGTGACTTTGTAGGGGTTCTAGCACTTGCAGTCGTATAAACAGAGGTTTCTGGACTCATTAGAGATCGATCCGAATATCCAGAGCTATCTGTGGCAGCACATGTAGCTCCCCTGTTCTTGATGGTATCTGGGTATATTCTTAGGACATTTGAAGCTGCTGGCCCTACAGCATCTTCTTCCATAAAATTAACCTTTAGAGATCTCAGTTTTAGAGGATTAATGAGTTTTATTGAACTTTTGGGGCTCTCTATGAAAAAGGTAGAGCAATGGCCACTTTCCAGATTTGGTTTTATTTCCATGAATTTGGACCCACTTCCTTCCAATCTATATGGGTCCTGAAGGGGAAGTTTTCCACCTTTGCTAGTCAGTGTAGCCAGTGGGCTATGAGAATATCTCCCAGCTTCAGGAAATTCAGTCATGCAGCTTATATAACTGTCAATGCTTGACATGCTTCTCATGTCAATTATTCCATCTGCCCGAGTAGTCAACAAAGGGACCATTGGGCCAGGAATGGCCTCCATTTCTAGTTCTTCTTTTTGCTTGCTGGGTTGAGCTGTCTCCTTTAAATTGAGATTTGGCTGTGACTGAGCTTTTGTCATTTTGTTGTACATGTCTTCGAGTTGCTGAACATTCAGGTGCTGAGGACTGGAGGAAGACCTAGCTTTTTCAGGTGATCCTTGTTCCTTTGTCTCCAAAGATTTATTGGAGCTAGTTTCAGAGATTGATCTTTTGGCCCATTTCCATTTGCTTGGGGATAAATGATTGTCCTGAACTTTATCTTTTTTGCCTGCATTTTCTCCTTTCTTTTCAACAACTATGTCCATCAATTCTATACTACGTGCAAAAGCATCCTTCATATTCATGGAAATAATGCTTCCGTTCCTTTTGGCTCTTTCAAGGGCTTCCCTACGCTTAATGGCTTTTTCCTGCCTCTTCTGTTCTTTGTAGAACTCTGAAAAGTTATTTACAATGATTGGGATTGGAAGGGCAATCACTAAGACTCCAGCAATACAGCATAACCCACCAACAATCTTACCTAAAAGAGTCTTAGGGTAGATGTCTCCATAACCAACAGTTGTCATAGTTATTGTTGCCCACCAGAATGACGCTGGTATGCTCTTGAATTTTGTATCATCCTCATCTTTTTCTGCAAAAAACACTAAGCTTGAAAAGATCATAATGCCCATGGCCAAAAACAAAATAAGTAATCCAAGTTCATTGTAACTTCTCCTCAATGTAAATCCCAGAGATTGCAAACCAGTTGAATGCCTGGCCAGCTTTAGAATACGGAGTATCCGCATGATACGAAATATCTGGACTACCCTCCGGACATTTTGGAACTGAAGTACACTTTTGTTGGATTCTGTGAGGAAGATGGTGACATAATAGGGCAAGATTGCTAACAAGTCAATGGCATTCAGTGGTCCTTTGAAAAATTTCCATTTCTTAGGAGAAGAGAGAAAACGCAAGAGATATTCCATTGTAAACCATGCGATGCACACTGCCTCTACGTGGGCTAGCTGAGGGTTATCTGTAGGATTTCCATACTCATCTGTGTCCTGAAGCTCAGGCAGAGTGTTTAGAGACAAGGCAATTGTAGAGAGCACAATGAACATGATGGAAATAATGGCCAAAATCTGCAAAAGAAAGAAGAAAAGTAGTCAGTACCACAAAGAAATTACATAGTAATAGTATTCTTTTGGTTTATATATTGTTTTTTCTTGGGTATTGGTTATTAGCCATCTATTACTTATTTAAGGACAGCCATATAAATTTCTAAATAAATAAACAAATAAACAAATAAAACTGAAATAGGGGTTGTACTGAATCTCTTTCAGCTCCGTAGTTCTTGATTCCCAGACTGTCTTCCATCTAAGTATCAATCATGCCTCATCTTGCCTAATTTTTGAGATGAGAAAAGGTTAACTGCCTGTTGACTAAGTCTTTGCTTAGGGGTAGCTGTAGCTCCTCAATTTACTTTAAAAGGCATTACAGTATATTTTCAAAACCTTAAAGTCTAAAATGTACTTTTTCTTACGACAAGCCAAGTCTGCTTCAAAGGTGAATGGTATGCATGATACCAAGGTCTTATTGTACAGTCACTGCATATGTTTCTCTCCAGGGATTTATATTCCACTCAAATGGCTTACATCCTTCAAAAATACTAGCAACACATAATAAAACTGTAATGTGTGATGTAAAATATCAGCCACCTAATGAAACAGCAATACAAAATAATATACAAAACACAATCAAAGCACAGCGCTAAGGCCCAGCACATCATATATCATCTGCTTGATCAGATAAAAGCTGGATGGAACAATTTTTCATTAAAGAGTGAAATTAAGCAAGAGGGAAAGAGGACAACTTATTTCATAATTTGGGTGTGGCTACCAAGACCATCCTTTCCCTTGTCCAGAATATAAGTATGCATCATGAATACTATCATATTGTAAATAATACTGTCTTTTATCCTTAGGCTTTTCCCATCTCTAAATCGGGAGGGGTTGTTTTATAAGTTCTAATTATAAGATATGGCAGGAAAACAGTTAATAGTCAGGAGGTGAAAATGGCTGCAGAAATTTCCCTGGGAAGAGCGAGTCTCTTCCCTATTACTTGTCCAGCGAATGTTTACTCTTTTTAAAACTCCGAAAAGAGGATTTACAATTTGCAGCTTCTGTTGGATAATGAGATTGGAAATGTGTGTGTGTATGTGTCTGTGCTTGTGAGTTTCAATGTGAGAAAAAAAAAATCTTTATGTTTGTGAGAGTTCAAACACACAGTAAGCAGATTGAGAAAATGGGTTCATTATTTATTTATTTAAATTTATTACAGCTCCCCAGCTCAGTAGACCCTGGGCAGCTTTCAGTAAATGGGCTTTCTTATTTTTTTAGAGACAATTTAAATTAATTATTATGAATGCAATTAATAATAATAATTTGGCATTGCCCTGCCCCCTTTTGGGAGTGCATCTGCTAGCATCTTCTATACACTTGGATGTCTACATGCATCCGGGGCTTTTTTTCTCATAGAACGCTCAGAATGGAGTTCCGGCACCTTTTTTGGATGGAACCTTGTAGGGTAGGCAAAGTGGGTTGTATGACATGTGTGAGTTCCGGCACCTTTTTTTTTTTTTTTACAAAAAAAGCACTGCATGCATCTCACATATATATTTATTAGCAGGAGGTCTGGTTTCAGATGCAGTTTCAAAGTCTAGGTTGACAGGATGGGATGCTTGGTCATTGCATAGGATTTGTGTTTATCATTTTTTTTTCCTGCCTACTTTCCCTTCTTAGGGGCAAATCATTTTAAATTCAGCCTGTCTTCTGTAGGCTAAATATAGTTAAGTATCAACAGAAGCCTCTTAAATGATCAAACACTGAAGGCACTAAATCCATGATAATATTAAAGAGGATGATTTAAAGCATTTCAGGTTTTTGCCTTTACGCTGGTTCAGTAGTACTGTTGATATTATTAAAGTAACACTGTATTGTCAAAATAACTCTTATTACATGTGTGAAACAACGTTTAGGAACTTTTCCTATTATGCTGTTGTTGACCAAATTTTTGTATGCTTCATCTGCCCAAATGCAGCATGGATTTTGTAGTTTAACCTCAGATAATTTTCTAGTCCATTGCAAAAAATTTTTTTTGGCTCTTATCAGCACTTCTGTCTTGAAGTATAATATGTAGACAAGCAGATTCTGGGAACACAAAGTAACAGCTGGTTTCAGGAAAACTATTTAATTACTTAAGCCTTGTAAATCAAGACGTCTCACATTTAATTTTGGGACTTTGGGACAATCAGTGTTAAAGAGATCAGGAGTACTAAACACATTTATAAGTAAAGGCTATTGATTGTATGAATCAAACACATATTTCTTCTAAATTTTTCCATTACAAGCATCTTTTCATCATATTTCACAAGACCTAGAATGAAACTGCTATTAAGCCAGGTCAGCATTATCATTAAGCACAGGAAAATGAATATCCCTATCTATCGTTCTTCCTATGGGTATTACAACAGAGCATCAAATTGATTCCAACTTTTTACTGATGAACTCAAGATGGCATACATAGTGCTCCTTCTCCAATTTCTTCCCATAATAATCATGCAAGTAGGTTGGGCTGAGAGAAAGTGAGTGACCCAAGTGATCTTCTGTGACTGAAGGTGACAAAATCTGGGTCTTTTCAGTGTCAGTCCAACACTTTAGCCCAGTGGTGGCGAACCTATGGCACGGGTGCCAGAGGCGGCACTCAGAGCCCTCTCTGTGGGCACACGTACTGTCGCCCCAGTCCTAGGCCTTCAGATGGGTTTTATAAAACCTTTTTGCTTTAGGCCTCCGCCGCCGTGTGCAAAAAAAAAAAAAGGTTCAATCAGTCAATTTCAACTTCTTGCGGAAAAAAAAAAGATCTTGCAAAGTTGGAATTGATTGATTGAACTTTTTACTCCCACCCTGCCTGCCGTTACCACCGCAGCCACGCCCACCCAATTGGCCACGCCCAGCCAATTGGCCACACCCAGCCAATGGGTCACACCCACCCGGCACTCAACGATGCATAAGTGGGTTTTGGATTGCAGTTTGGGCACTCAGTCTCTAAAAGGTTCGCCATCACTGCTTTAGCCATTATATCTATTATATGTTTACTGCCAATGGGGAAAATTACCAATAGGATATTCTGTCAAATATACTGAAATAAGTTGACCTGGAATTAGTTGTGTCCATAACAAGAGACAATAATGTCACATAAGGTATATGGAGATAGCATCATACATTGCTGGAACTATGTACTTGTGTCCTGCTGGCTGAGGTAAATATAAATTGAGACATTAGCATAATCAAACAATCATATCATTTGCTCCCCTTGTCCCCAAATGCCTAGGTTTTAAATAATTATGTGTCTTTGTATGGATAGAAGTTTTTCTTCAATTGGGTGTTTACAGCAGCCGCCGCCAAATGCATGGCAATACCAATTTTACCCCCTGCTCATACAATACAAGTACTTTCTCTCATCCCTGCTCCATAATTTAAGTTTTCCTATTTCCTTGAGACATCTTTCCTCTTAAACAGCCCCCACACGATGACATGAAAGCTTCATTGCACTTCTGTTCCCTTTTGAAATACTGTGATCACAGAATCAAACCAGACTATTGGTTATTGTATCAACCAATGATACAATTGAGCTTCTTCAAAATATGCATATTCCCACCTATGAAGACCCCCTGCAAACGTAAGGACAGTATAGTGCCACAGCAAGGGTGATGATTTAAAACACAAATGAAGAGGTATTATTTGTTGCTCTGTTGGGATCTGTTTTTACTTACTCTCACTTCTTGTCTAAGTTCCAGGCCTCAGGAACTTCTCAGAGATGGTATGTTGTGAAGAAGATTCAATTGCTCATAGCAAGGCTGCCTGTGGCAAAGTGACTCATAGCAAGAGGTTCTGTTGCTTTTGTAATCATAACACCAAAAGGTAGCACTTCTAAGGGACTGCCTTAGTACTGTACATAAGGTATTTCCCCATCTCTTTCATTACAAAATGTTAAGTACAAAATGTAGTGTTTGGTGATTTTCACTTTGGTTCAATCAGCCAGATGCCAAGAGAGCATGTATTAGAATTTTCTCAAAGGGATTGTAATGTAAAATGAAATCAAGAGAAGATTTAACAACAGGATACATTTGTCAATAGTTTGCTTATATGCAATTAATAAAAAGGTTTAAAATGGATAAACTATTTTACCATTTTAAATAAAATAAGACCAAGTTTGAAATAGAATTATATACTAATGATGAACATGTTACTGCTAAAATGTTGTTGCTGAAATTGACAAAATGGGCTAAGAAGTTTGGCTATAATATCCCAATAGGACCAATAGGAAAATATGTGAAATGATTGAAATTTACATTATGTTCTAGTCTAAGAATTTTTATAAAATGATGTGTCATAGAATAATAAGGCTGAAAGGGACCTTGGAGGTCTTCTAGTCCAAATATTGTTGGTATTTGTCACCAGAGAAATTGTCTAGAAGGTATAAAGGCATTTCGGATCTTTGCTGGAAATGCGAACAATATGAAGGGATATTTATCATGCTTGGTGGACATGTAAAAAAGCTTAAAAATGGATAGAAATTCACACACTAATTCATAAGTTTTTAAAGGTGAAAATACAATTGAAACCAGGGACTTTTATTTTGGGACTAATAAACAGACCACTAGAAAAAAAAACATGGAATGTTTTTCTTATATATGATAACTGCATTAACACTATTATATGCTCAAAAGTGAAAAGGTTCAATGCTTCACAATGGAGGAATGGCTGGTGAAGATGATGGAACTTGAGAGGGCTAAATTAATTTCTTTGATTAGAGAAAAAACAATATCTACATTTATGGCTGATTGGAAAACCTATATAGATTTTTTGTATAAAACATAAAAATGTACTTATGATGTGTGGTTTAATGATTAGAAAAAAATGAATAAAAGAAAAGAGGGAGCTTTCTTTTGTAATCATAGAGTAAGAGATAATTTTGCAAGTATACTAATATTTGCTTCAAATGAAATCAGAAGCTTCTTCATTCTATTTCTCTTTATTCTTTCTTTCTGTCTGTTTGCCTTTTTCTTTATTGCTTTTACTCTTTGTGTTAGCTTTTATGTTCTTTGTAAAACTTTCAATAAAAATTATTTTAAAAATTGTTACTATTTTTAAGCCAGACTTCCAAATGGAAGATGCCTTAAAATAGAAGATTCATTTGACAGCCGTTCAAATAGGGAACACTTTTAAAAAGAAAATTGTCCTTTGTAAAATGCAACACTGACCTCACTATTACTTCTTTTTTTCAACATGGAAAATACTTCAGAACTATCTTCAACCCATTAGTTCAACTTCTGATCCTACTTTCAGACAGCAGTTGAGTAAAACTCTGATGTTTATAGCTTTTGAAACTGTTATCTTGTCCACAGTACATTCATCACTGATTTTCAGAAGTCTTGTGTTTTAAATCCTTACTATCTTTATTGCATTTTCCAATACCTTCCCTGTTTATACATACTTTTCCCAAGAACATTGCACAATTCTAAGCCCAGAACTCAAAAGGATGTTGAACTAAGACGTATGCTTTAGATAAAATATGTCTACTACATCTCTCTTAAGTGGTTCCAGGACATTTAAATCAGAGAATAATTTTACATATGCATTTATTTAGAACTAGGTTTTTATACATTTTGAGGGTTAAAATGCAATAAACTTGTTTTTGTAACAACATAACATTGATTTCAGTACCAGATACTCCAGACTATGGTGTTTCTTCTGGATTAGCCTCAATGTTTGGGGTATGTTTAGCAAAAGTTAAGCTCCCAAGTGATGTGGATTTTAATAAGAGAATTAAATACATACAGTATTTAATGTTCTGTCCTTGAGATCAGTTGGGAGAGCTACTTAATTTAGTTAACTCATTAGGTTTGTCATATTTTGAAGAGTGTATTTTCAATCACTCAGCAAGGGGAAGAAAGGAAATAGAGACTGATTTGAAGAGATTAAAATGTGCTATGTAGAATGTGTACAGGGCAGGGACCTTCAAACACTGTATATGCTATCTTGAGCTCCTGATTTAAACCAACCGTCTGTCTGTCTGTCTGTCTGTCTATCATCTAATCTATATATCAATCATCTATCTATCCATTATCTAATCTATATCTGTCTGTCTGTCTGTCTGTCTGTCTGTCTATCTGTCTATCTATCTATCACCTCTATTGAAATAAACAAGACAAATAGCATCTGTCAAAACATTTAAAAGTGGGTGACTAAGTGGTCTTTGCTGGGGGCTCTCTAATATCACTGCATGATCGGATTGGTTTATCAGTGTGCTATAAGTATTGTGATCTGTGGCAATCACCCCTGTATCCCTTTATAGTATTGCTCCAGGACATCGTGGGAAATATAAATTGGCAGCTCCTTGAGGTTGGTTAAAATAATGCCCTTGGAGAAAATATATGTAAAGGCCAAAGGAAGGCATCACCACTGATGGACTATGCCAAAGTACTGGGACCCACCTTGTAGCTCTTCAAGCATTCTTGGTATTGACGATATCCAGATAATATAAAATTAAATATCATATGCATCATCTTAGTTCTTTCTTTGCTGCAAGAACTAACTTAGTCTATTAAATTTCACCGTGGTCCAAATTTTATGCTGCTTGATTAGGACTGTTTTCATAATCATAATCCTATCTTTTCTTTATGTACATACTGTACATTAATTCAATTCTAATTAGTAAACCAGTCTGGGGTACCCAGTCCCTCTCTCTCTCAATCCTAGGAAGGAGACAATGGCAAAATACTTCTGAAAAACCTTGCAAGAAGACTCCAAGGATTTATCCTGGCAATTGTCAGGAATCAAGACTGACTTAAAGGTGCAAACACACACACACAGGGCCGGGGGGGGGGAGGGAGGGAGGGAGAAAGGATTTCTACTTCATCAAAAGTTGTATCCAAGTTTGGAAGTAATATCCAAACTATGAAATATTCTAATTATTAAAGTAGTGTGGAATCTTCACTTTTTAAAATCCAACAAAGGAGTGCAGTCAGTGACAATCAGTATATGATAAAACAACTAAAAATACCAAAAATATAGTCTCATATGAGAAGACTGTAATCAAATAGGATTCCTGCTAGCATCATTTATTCACTAAGAAATTCAGAATGTAGCTGAGATCTTACAAATTCTCATTCTCTCTTTTTCTCCAGTGTTACGTGTGTATGATCTTAGCTTGCACAGAAAAGGGTAAAGCAGCTTTAGTTGCACTTGTGAAATACTAACCAAAGACTGGTATTGTCCTTACCATTACTAAGGAATGCTACATATTGTACAATTACTACCATAGGCAATTACTTCTAACCATGATGATGCAAACATGATGAAGTGCTGTCACCACAAAGCTTTGCCAATTTGTAGTTGGGTCACAACATCACAAACAAGCATAAAAAGTACCATGTAGTCTGCTGCCCTGCCTTTCCTCTTTTGTTTCCTTGCATATAGAGGGCTGAATATAACTAAATGATTCCCCCCCCCCAGATACAATAGGACCCTGGCAAGCACTAAGAAAGATACCCATGGATACATTTGTTAGGAAACTTCACTATCTCGGGTCTGACATTCCTGAATCCTAATTTCAAAGTGAAATTATTAATTAATTAAATTATTATTCTCTCTAAAAATGTTAATTTATAGAAACTGACTTATTGTAGGATCAAGCGGTGGTACAACTTAAAGCGATAAATAAAATTGTGCCTATTGCTGTTCTATTGTTGTCATGACAACCTCCCAAACTCATCTAACCTTTACCACATTTAATGCTTGTTCATTACATATTATTTCCACTGGTTCCAAAATCACAATCAGGAAATAATTCTGAAATGACTGTACGCATCTGATTTAAAAAGTGCTCTGACTTTGTGAGATAATAAAAACTAAGCTGGTCTTTCTTTTTTCCAGACAGCTATGTAAGAGGGAACACAAAGGTTTTCAACTCTTGCTCCATTCCCAAATAATCCCCTACTACAACATAATATTTTGCTTCATTGCATTTTGATGTTGTATGGCAATTATCAGTGAAAGAGGCAAGATGAATGAATAAGCAGAGAAACAACAATGGTAAACAAACTCTCTTGTAGCCAGTAGTAAGCCTGACAACAAGGGAATCTTCAAAGCTGACAGTTTGCATATCTCTCCTATGCCAAGTTGCAAAACCTTCTTAACAAGCACAATAACATGCCAGCAGGGGTCTCTTTGTGACTGAGTGGCAGCAAAACCTATGCTTTACTGCACTGCAGTCAACATCATTATAACTGCCATTCATTCACAAAAGGGCAGAATATGCACACTCTCTCTCTCTCCTTCCATTATTGTTGAATGCAATCCCCTTTCAGATATCAACAGGATTATAACCAAGGGCTAACTGCCACCGGAAAGATTCTAGAAAGTCTAAACATTAAATCAGATGTTGCCGTCAGGAGATTGGTAGCTTTCCAGTCTAGTAACAGGCACACTGTGTTTTGACTTTCATGCTGCTTCTTCCCCATTTTTTATTTTGCTGACATCCTGCCAGATGATGAATTTGGAGACATCAGACTTTTTGCCCATTCTGCTTTAGGTCATTACAATTGATTCTAATGAAGACATTATCCAATTTTAAATTTTGTAAACTTGCAAAGAAACTTACAAATTTTGAGAGGAGAAGCTTCACAAATCCCATCAATCAATCAATCAATCATACTTCACAGAACCATAGAGTGGGAAGATACCTAAGAAGCATCAAGTCATACCTCCTGCGCACTGCAGGATTCACATTATCTCCAGTAGATAGATGATTATCCATTCTGGTTGAAAACCTCTAGTGAAGGGAAAGAAATGACTTCATGCAGTAACCTGTTTCACTGAGTAATAGCTTTTATTATCAAGATGTTCTTCCTAAGGACTAATCTGTACTATATTCTTTATCACATTGTACTTCTAGTTTTACCTGGTGAGCATGTGAGGATAAATCTGAACTCTCAACAATGTGACTACCCTTCAGATATCTGAAGACAGCTACTGTGTCCTTGTCAACCTTCAGATATCTGAAGACAGCTATTGTGTCTGTCTCAACCTTCTCTTCTAAGACTTAGGTTAAGGGTCTTCAAACTTGGCCCTTTTATGACTTGTGGACTTCAACTCCCAGAATTCCTCAGCCAGCGTATGCAAGTCCACAAGTCATAAAAGGGCCAAGTTTGAAGACCCCTGACTTAGGTCTTTTAACCATTCCTTGTAGGACCTGTTCTCCAGTCCTTTCACCATCTTGATAGCTCTTCACTGGACTTGCTCCAGTTTATCAATGTCTTTTTTTTAAGGTGTGCAGAACTGTTTGCAGTACTCCCAGAGAGATCTGCTGAAGGTAGAGTAAAGTAGGATACAGTGTTTCCCCGAAAATAAGATTGGCCTTATATTAATTTTGCTCCAAAAGACACATTAGGGCCTATTTTCCAGTTAGGGCTTATATTCAGAGAAATACGATACTAAATGCATCTGTCTGGCTGACGATCTTAACCTGAGCTTATTTTGGGGGTGGGGCTTATATTAGAGCATCCTGAAAATCATGCTAGGGCTTATTTTCCAGTTGGGTCTTATTTTGGGGAAAACACGGTAATTACTTCCAGTGATCTGGACTTTATTCCTCACGATTCTCCTAAAAATGTTTGCTTCCTATCTTCCTTTTAAAAAAAAAGATATTACAAATTGAATAAAGAAAGAACTTTATTTGGAGGAGGAGATGAATCTCCTCTGTTGGAGACAATTTACAAGTTGCCATTATAAAAGCAAAAGCTCCAGTTTTCTATAAAACAAAGGAATACAAGAATTCTATAGACACAAGTTTTTGGAATATTAATGTTTTAATTTCTTAAACAGAGAAAAAACAAATAAGTGTAATGATCATTCACTGGCAACAGCAGTATCTGCTGATAAAAGGACATTTTTTTGCAAAACTGTTCAAATTATGAAAGGTTGGAGCAGAAGAAAATAATTTCCGCTGAAATCCTTCATCAATCTTCTCCAACTCCCATGATTTTCAAATATCTAAATGATGTAGAGTAATAATAGATTTAGCAGAGGAACTGTGTTGCTAACGCTGTCTTCCCCCCATCTGTGATGTCATGGTGGAATACTTGAGAATTTCATTAAGAAGCATTTTTCAGCAAACCAATTCATATCTCATGGACTAATATAGGTGCCTTTTAATTTTCCACTTATCTCCAAATTTGCTATATACTCCTCCAATCAGATTGGTCTAGATAGGTTGCAAACAGGTTCCAAGTTAGATAGATTTGCTTACATTGTAGAAAAAGAAGAAACCAGAGTAAAATAAATTGATACAGTAAAAAATAAAAGGAAAAAAAGGATGAAATGGACTTATAAATTGAAGGTGACATTAGACAGATCTACTGGGGTGTTACATCCCATCAGTGTTATGACTGCTTCTAGCATTGAATACATGACTCACACTCCAACCCTAACCCTTTTTTAATTAGTGACACCATCAAGTTAGCTGTTAGGGAAAGGCACACATTACTTATACAAACTGGGATTAATAAAGTTTTGGGATCCTTCCATTGATGTTATGACATTCCAGAAAGACAAAATTGATTAGACCAGAGGTCTCCAACCTTTTTGATTTGGCAGCCTGGAAAGGGAGGCAGGCACTGCTACGGTACATGCATGCGCACAAATGGGGCTGCGCGGGCGTGAGTGCTACAAATGGGGCGGTGCTAGTGCCGGCGGGATGCTCGGGGCAGCGCTAGTGCTGGTGGGACGCTTGGGGGACCCCTAGATTAGACTAATCAATTCTACTAAGATGAGATCATAGAAAACAAGCAAAGCACCGATAAGATAATGAGAAGCAGAGGATCACATCAGATCTCTGTTTCCTCCAAGCAATTACTGTTGTCAACAGGGTAATTTTTCTTCTGAAAATACAATGCAAATATACAAAAATGAAAAACAATAGTTGAAAGCCATGCATGTTTATTAGCCGAAAATGGGTCTAGCAAAGCAAATCAGCTAATTGGCATGCAAATGAAATGGTGTTGGTTGCTAAGAACGCATATTTATTTTACAGCTATTGTAAAACTCATGTTCATGATCTTCCCATACCATCTCTTGCTTATGAACATTCATGAAATATGCGTTTCCCTTCACACTGTGAGTACAATAGATGTTCCATTGCACTGCCTTTCATGTCCATATTCATCTCACACATGAAAGAAAATTCAACGTGCATCATTCTATGAACTTCACATTATGAAGTTCATAATGTGATGTTCCACTTGCTATGCAAACATTCAGCATAAAATATCTGTAAACAGCCATTATCAGTTGCTTTGGGATAGGCATTTTTGTAGACATACATTAGCAAATGAGTAGTGCCAGTGATACAGTCCATTTCATAGTTATGTCTACAAGTGCATGAGAGATTTGCATTCACATACACAATGTATGCCTTAAGCTATTTTTAAGTTTCCATTCCATCCATGTACAAAACATTTTTGATGATAAACTAGGCATCTATAATTATAATATGGGAAAAGTGAGCCAATTTGCCTGGGTTATCCTTTTTAATAATTATGAGGTTCTTCAGTGCAGAAAAACTTCCTTCAGGGGAAACCAACTTTAGCTGAATTCTAGTAGTCACTATGATCCAGTGCTGGCAGTTAAAAAATAATTAGTATTCCAGGCATATTAGCTGCTATGGTATTTGTGACAATGAAGATACAGAGGAAACTCTGTAATTCTAATTCAGTATCTTCCAGATGTGGTGGGCTACAGTTGTAAGAAACATTGGCCATCATAGCTTTTCATTTGCCACATTCATCGATTCACTTGATTTATATTTTTAAAAATATCTAAAACAATACATGGGACATAATCATTAAAACATAATGTACGAAAGAGAGTTAAAAGAATAATTGATCCTGCACTGCGAATTGCTCCAGCTCCATGTCCCTTATTGAAAGGATAGAGTCTTCATGGTTTTTCTAAACATAAATAACATTGGGGATCACTTAATCTGTGGAAGGAGATGCTTCCACAGGGGTGGGGCAGCTATGCAGCTTCTTTAAGAGAGATGATCCTCAACATTCCTTCCTGGATTGCTCAGGCCAGTTCTATATGAAGAACACAATCCATAGATAAGCCAGACCAAGCCATATAAGGCTTTATATAGCATTATTAATATTCTGAACTGGAATCAGAAAACTTGTTGGTAACCAATGCAGGGCATATAATATCAGCTTTATATAGTTAAAGTGCTTCTCACCAGCTAATATGTGGGCCTCTATATTCTGGGACATGCTGTCTTATTGGGAAAGGCTGCAGCTGAGTACAGTATGTTTTGTTAGTAACTGTTATTACAGGAGTTTTATTACTCCTAACAATATTAGTCAAACTGGAGTCATGGTATGATCTAGGTTAACACTATTTGGTTGCACCCCTGTGCTTCACATGGTTTACTACTGTTGTCTTCTGAAATGTTTGCTCAACTTCGCAGTCTAGTCTAGAATTGTAAGACTTTCAGTGGTCTCCATCCAGGTCTGATCCACTAGCTATGGAATCCAGAAAAAGCCAACCCCAATTTTGCTTAGTGTAATGTAGGAAGTCAACGTGCATAATTAATCTGCAGTGTACTATGTCATGTGAAGCAAGCATAGTGGGTTAATTAATAAATTAAAAGCATACTGGGTTAAATTAGTGAACTATGAACTATCAGGTCTTACTAAGAACTGTGTGGTATATATCCAAAGCTGCATGTTCTTTGTTTAGCTGTATATCAAGTAACAGCTTGATATGGGAATTAGACTAGGAGCTGCTTCCCACATACATCAGCATCAGTTGGTCTCTCGTAGTTTGATAACCTTGTTTTAATAACTTGCTTTCTTAAAGCATGCCCTGAAAATAATGCCATTAGAGGTGATAAAGCTTTGTGTGTTGTTCTTTCACTCATGCATCAAATGCGAGCCAGAAAGATGAGTAAACATGGTCCCTAAAGACTGGCAAATGGACTATTCAATTTGAACCCATGTGAATTTTACAAGTAGCTTGTTTTTCAAAAGGGTGATCTTAATTATTGTGCTGCTTTCCTTCCTCCCTTTTTCTGCTTATAGTAAGAGTTTCAAATTATCTAAATCTAAAGAAGAAATCTAAAGATGGGGGCATATACTGCCAGAACCAGCATTTTTGGTTAAATTATATACCCTTGAAAATCATAGTGTGCAAAAAGGAAATACTGAAAACTGATGGGTCTTAATTACAGCATTGCCAGGGGGCGATACAGTAATAGTACTGTAGGGTGCTCAAAAGTCTGAATTTTAAGGTCAGCATTAGATCATGCACACTTTGAACACATCCTTTTGAAATTTGCCTGTTTGTTTAGGTTTATTTTTGGCATTTGGAGATAGGCAGAACCCAATTTTGATATCCCTCAGCCTTTCACAAAAATTGGGAACCTTCCACGACTTGTGCAGAGATACCTATTGTATTCTAGCTGCTTTGTCTTCTTCCATTTTGAATACCTTTCAATTCCTAGTAGCTTGTGCTGAGCCCAAAGAAATGAAAATGAATGGTAATTTTACACCACCATCGCTTCAAGTCTATGACTTGCTGTGGCCAACTCACCACAGGACAAGAGTTACACCAATATCAAAGAAATAGTGGAATGGAATTATTGAAGAAAGGATTCAAAAGGAGGGACAGAATGAAATGTGAATGGCAAAAATGAAAACATTTTTTTTTTTTATTTTAAATAAAGTAGAATTGTTAAATTGTCCCACAGCGAGTTGTCCCATGGTGACTTTGCTGTTGCGAGTTGTCCTGTGAGTTGGTTGTGGTGAGTTGGTCATGGTGAGTTGGCCGCAACAGGTTGGCTGTGGCAAGTTGTCCCATTTCGATTTCTGTAGGGTATGAAGACTGCTAGCAACAGGTAGAGCAGTTATGTGCTGACACCCCATCCATAAAGCATTGACTTCTAGCAGGCAATCTCTAGTAGAGTTAATAGCCACATGAATGGGAAAGGATGTAAAAATATAGAGAAAAAGTAGATCTCTATCCTATTGGAGGAAGGAAACAGTGTGATGAAACAGCAGCAAATTAAAATGCACTGGGATATTATTTCAAAAAAGTCTGTGTGTCTCATTACAAATTCTCCTGCCAACTTAGTAGTTCAAATGGGTGCAAATGTGAGTAGATAAATAGGTACCATTTCAGTGGGAAGGTAACAGTGTTCCGTGATGTCATGCTAGCCACATGAGTGCAGAAATGTCTTTGGACAGCATTGGAGATGAGCACTGCCCCCGTATAGTCAGTAATAACTAGTGGAGTAAAATCAGCAGGGACTCCTTTGACTTATCTCATTACAAACTGGTGCAGGTATTATGGTGGTATTAACTATCATGGCTTCCTCAGGGAATTCCAGGTTGTACATTTATTTATAGCACCCTTTCTCAGCCCTCCAAATCCCTTGGGACTGCAACTTCCCCAATTCCCAGAATGTTCACAGGAGTTGCGATTGAAACATTTTGGGGTGGGAAACAAGATTGGTGGAGGCCAAATTAGAGCACTATTTCACCCGTACATTTCTTAGGATTCCCTGAGAGAGGAGCAGCTCATTTAACAGCAGTTTTTCTGGTTTATCTGTAGATGCTTAATGTTATTTTTATTGACTTCATTATATCACAGTGTGTAATTATATTACATTGCATAGTATATTAAATTGATTACAATGAAGTATGTCTCCAAATTACCTTGAATTAAACTTTGGAGAGAAAAAAGAATCAGGAAACAGTGCTCAGCTGGTTTTCACTTTATTGCTTTTAATTAACCTGAGATCTGGGATAACGATAATATAAATATGAATTTTAGGATTTATTCCTTTTATATGCCTGATTTAATCTCAAGAGCCAAGAAAAGATAACCTGGTTAAAAAGAAAGCCTAACTTGCAAAATAAATATTTTCCAGATTCCAGGGGCAGAGAGGGAACAATTAAGTAAAACTGAAAAGGGTATGTTTGTGTGTGTGTATATATATATGTATATACTTAACAGATTATAACCCCAGGCATACTGTCTTCCCATGGGCCCATAATTTTTCTCTTGGGTCCTCCAAATCCTCCAATATGAAAGAAGACTATTCTCCACCTGACCGTGCTCCTGTTTCAAATGGATTTATTTGGAGTCCTATGTTGCTGTAATACCTGACCTCAAGATGAAGAAGAGGAAAAAAGCAGAAACCTCTAGTGTTTTCAATAGATTCCATTTCAAGCTTGTTCAGTTTGATGACCCTTCATTATGATTAGGCATGTGGAGACATGCAGCCAGGGCACCTGGAGGGTTCCAGATGGGGGAAGGCTGAGTCAGTGCTTTAAAAATAGTATCAATAAGAGACAAATAGTATAGCGCAGTATTTGCAAGCTCGGAAGCTTGATTGAATCTAAGTGTGTACAAGATTGCAGCTCTAATCTGTATATGGGCAAAAGTGAACCTCTTGGAACAAGCTTTTAGAGCAATCACACAAACAGCACTTGAGTTACTCTTCCAGCTATTGTAGCTCCTTGATGACTTGATTACTGGTAACATTGTGAGATATATAATACTTTGGATGGCACACAACTGGTTCCCATGCTTCATCACTGGGGTTAATAAAGAGGACTGTGATATAATTGGAGCCCTTGTGAGCTAATGGAAGATGCTTGTTGTATTTGGCTGGCAGGAGAATCTGTAAAGTGAATGATTCATAGCTTCCTCATACTGGGATTGCTTTGCTCAACCCTGTCTTTTTGAAGCAAGGTTGGTGAGTACAAAAGTCACTCACATTATAGCATGGATGAGACAAAGTAATTCCATCAAAATGCTGTATTGACTTATTCCAAAGAGACTCAAAATCACACGTTGGCTGAAATCCGTGTAGTTCCGTGTAGTTTTATTTTTTTGCCGTACATTTATTTTTATTTTTTTGCTGTACATCTGGCAAATCCAGAGTTGGTTGGAGTCAGGTATCACAAAATCATCAGCACCACCAAAATGTATTTTACAAATGAATATGTGTCATAAATTGGATGCAAAAATGTATGTTTTGGAAAGATATACAAGGGAAAAACCATTATACTAGGCAATATGATTTCAGAGATCACTTTTATTGGGAAAAGTTCATCCATAAATCCATACTTTTGGGGAACTATGCTACATCTTTTGATGAATTGTGATGTGAATTTTGGTGCAATTTTTTGAAATGGAAGAAAACCAAGAAAATAAATTAAACCATTTTGGTTTAGCACACAACTCTACTTCTCTTTTTAAAGATGATTTACTTGGCTGGCAATTAAAGGTATTAATAAACCAGATTAGGAGAGTTAGGGATAAAACTGTAGGAAAAGAAAACAAATAACTTCTTATGCAAATGAACACTCAAAAGACACTATAGTTCCACTCTGTTAATCCAAAAATATCAGTGTGGGAAAAGCATGTCTGATTACTAATGGTGCAAAATTCCTTTCTGAGTCCTTATTACAATAGCATACAGCAGAGTTCCCCAACCTGGCTTTGCAGACCTGCCGGGGGGAGAGGGGGGGGGGAGAAGGGCTGGTTCCATGTGAGGGGTGGGCAAGTGTGCACATGCAGCTCCATTTGTGCAAGGTGCTTGCGCGAGTGGGGATTCGTGCATGCGCACGCTCACCTGCCACTTCCGTGACCTGGTTCTGAAGGGCTTAAGGCCTGCTAGTTGGCCACAGGGGGTTGGGGACCCCTGTCATACAGTATTAGCAAACTAATGACAGCTGTTTTGGCAATGTAGCGTTGCCCATATAATAATATTAAAAACTATATATAAAATAGAATATTATAATATTCTTAAAGACATGAAGGAATGGCTCAAAGAAAATCAAAATCTGTTTTATCAACTTAAGAGTAGAAGATTGAGAATAATGAATTGAAGTTGCAGAAAGTTTTTTCCCCCCAATGGTTTGATTTTTTTCCAATGATTCGGGCTTTTGTTTCTCCCAATGAATTCAATGGATTGTTGGAAAAAAACTCCTAGTAGGCAGTCACATTTTAAATCTTGTGTTTGTCTCTGAGCAGACCTGAGATCTGGAGAGTGAGATTTCCATCACCCACGTGGTTGGCATGGTCAGATCATGCTTAATCCAGTTGTGACTGGTAGCTACCTGTGACTTATGTGGGATTCAGCCATTCTTTTGGCTGGCCCATTTGATGAATCCAAAGATGCCTAACACATCCAACTAGTTCAACTAAAAGGAACTTGGGGCATTTCCCAATTCTCTGGCAGCCTGTTCAGTTCGGGGCCAGAGATGCCATGTTTGACAGTGAAAGCAAGAGATAGTTACCTACCGTTCAGCAGACTTGTTCAGGCAGAGATTTGGAATGATTTAATTTGGATTCTTGTATTGAGCAGAGGTTTGGACTGTGGCCTAAATGGCCCATCTGAATTCAACAGTTCTATGATTCTGAGTACCTCTATTTGTTACTGGTTTACTAGTTTTACTAGGAAACAAAGTCTGAAACGTCTTACTTGGGATTCTATAAATATGACAATATGCTATATATTCCTAAGGTTCATGTTTAGGAATTTCATATTCCAAATAAGGAGCATTTCTAAGTAGCATTAAAATAGGGGTGAACACTTCCTAGAGTTTAATATCATGCATTATTGTATATATTAAATAAAACAACCTTATTTTCCTACTGTATAAAGGCCCACTAAGAGGACTTCCGGGCTTACCCATCTGTATATAGAAATAGTAATCTTATTAGGCTTTGTGTAGCAATGAAATGAACTTTGCGAAGGACAGAGGTAACTTAAGTAAGCCCTTGACCTTACCTGTTTGCAACTCCCTCTTCAGAAAGCAAGGGAACATAAAACAGAAACTAGGAAAGGTTTAAGTTTCCATTTTTGACTTCTCTCAATTTCCCATTTCCCCCCCAAATCCTGTTTTTGTTTGTTTGCTTTCTAGTTTAATTACGAAATCTGAAATACATGAAAATCTATAAAATATTTTGAAGATATTGTCCAAATATATACATTTTTGCAGACACTGTGCCTCATGCTTATATTTTGCAATTTTTTCCCTAACAGAATGCATTATTAATTATACTTTTCATTAAGACAGGCAATTTCTCTATGATACAAACATTTTCATGTGTTTCTTTAAAAAACTCAATCTGAAAAATTATATTACAGTATTTGGAGATGTATAAACTATGAAAGATAATTGTATGGATAGAAAGTGATGAGATTTAGTTAAGTTTGCATTAAAATGTGAACCAAGTATTTCTCCCATCCCTCAGCACTAATCTCATGTATTAGCCCTAAGCTAGATCCAGCTACCACATACTTACAATCAAATAACTAAAATTCACAAGCCAGAGCAGGATAATATGGAATTTGAGCATCATTACTTTTAGCTGTCATGCTAATCATAACAGAGAATGTGTAGCAAAAAGGAAGAGAGAAAGATTTTAAAGGAAGAGGAATCAGAAAAACACAAGAAGAAAAATGGACCTTTAATTCCTTTCTTTTTCTACCTCTTAGTCTATCCATGAAAGTTATTGGGCCTCTGTGTAGTGTGATATGACTCATTAATGCATGTGTGGGTGTGTAAAAGAGAGAGAGAGAGAGATGGAGGGAGGGAAGAGTGTTGGCATTTTTGAAAAATCCAGGAAGAAATGAAAGAAACATCTAAAATAGAGTTTTTGCAAGTGTTAATTCTATGGATATTATCTGTCTTAAAAAGTGTCTGTGTGAATTCACTCATGCTTTTTGTAAATGGAAAGACCTCTAACAACCGTAGTGTAAGTCTCCATTGCTTCCCTATTAAAGGCATGTAAAGAATATAGCCTAGAACTATGTGCAGTCTGTTAATAATTTTTATGTCCCATGACCCTACTTCCGGAGAATTAATGATTTCAAAGGGTAACCACGTTTGCATTTGGACAACTGAGTGGTTTTAAGCAGCCAAACAAATGCTTTAAGCCTTGGAGAGGCTTAAGGCATCTATTGTGTCCCTTGAAATTTCAAACCAACCTCAAACTTCCCATATAAACTCTGATATGGTCTTTGACCCAACTAGAGATGTTTCCAATGGACACTAACTGGAAAATTCACTGGACGAATAAAAGATTGAGACTTAGACCCTACATCAAGAGAAGGAACATTCTCTTCCACTATACCATTTCTGCCACCGATACAAGTCTCTCTGCAGCCTTTGGAAACCTTGCTGTTTGAGCCTCTGTACAGAGTAGAGAGAGATGCTGATCTTACCTTCACAGTAGGATATGTCTGATTTTTGAAAGTTATTCTCTGTCTTTCAAGTCCTGCAGCCTAATCTACATTTTTGGATTCCCAAAGAGAGGATTGAGCAGGTTGGAACTGCAGGTGGCATAAACGTTTTTTCTATTCGTTGATTGGGGCATAGTATTAAATTTTTATTGAGTACCTTCATTCATATGCTGGCAGCCTTCTGGACCTGTATTACTGATTGCTTTTATTTCTACTTTGCCAAAGGCTACCGGCAGATCCATATGTCCAGGCTTTTAATTTTAACTATGTGTTTTTGGAAAAGCAGACACACATTTCTTGTGACATTTTTTTACGAGAAAAAACATATGCCATATAAATTCCTAGGAGATCATCTGGAAATAGCTATGGGTATTGCTATGCATTATTTAAATTTCCAAAGGATGAACACTGCAATTATCAGAGATACTAATCAAAGTTTTTCTTGACTAGCCAGTTTTGTACAGTCTCCAGGACCTTTCCAAGTGGTATGCAGCATTATTATATTCATGAAGACAATGAATATTTTTGTCCATCCATGTTTGGAAATAACGGCATGTTACGAAACACCTAAAAAAATAGGTGACAACCTTTCCCAACTCTGTAATTACCAGATGTACTGAACTTTAACCTCACGATTCCAGGACACTGTGGCCAAAGAGCTACAATGGGAGTACAACTTATGTCTGCTGAAGGGGTTACTTCAGGAGGTATACCAAGGGCCACATTTCAAAAGTGGGCTGTATTGGGATCTATTCTGGGGAGAGGTCAGCAATTTTAAATTACATTAAGACTCTGTTAATCTTCTCCTGGTTAATGATTGGAAAAAAAGCTGTATCTCCTAAGAGATTATTAGAATTATGACCTGGCATATCTATCAAATGATAGTCCAATTAGACTGTTGATTCAGTAGTTTAAGTCAAAATGAGCATATATCACAACAATGTATCAATGAATGGAAAGTTCTGCAATTTCCCAGCACTGCAAAATGTATGAAGATATCAACAAGGATTTATGACAAAGCCAAATATTTGGATGTCTGGTATAATCAAACACTTAGGATGTCAATATTTTGACCCAGTGGAAGAAGCAGATTCAGATTCTCAATCCTGCCAAGATCAAGTGGCTGAGGCTTCATGGTTCTGAGAATTTTTCATTTTTGGTCTTGGGTGGGGTAGAATTTTCTAATTCAAGATTCATGTGCAAACTGGTGGCTCTTCTGGACACAAAGCTACTACTCAAAGAGCAGGATACAGATGTAGCCACAATGGTTTTTGCAGAGGTTCATCTTATGCACCAGTTCTACCCCTTCCTGGAATGGGAGATCCTTCAGACTTTCATGATCTGGTCACTTCACAACTGGACTTTTGCAACATGGTCTATATGGGACTGCCCTTGAAAATCACTCAGAAGCTACTGCTGGTCCAACATGCAGCAGTGCAGGCAGTAATATATATACCTTGATATGCTCACATGTCATCTAGTGAGCTGCACTGATTCCCATTGTAGGGGCAATTCAAGATGCTGGTTGTTACCTATAAAACCTCTCATGGCATATAGGGCCTGGTTATCTGACAGACTGCCTGCCTCCGCCCGTCTTCCGGGCCAAGCGGGGCTGCTCTGGGGCTCTCCATTAACAGTTTCACTTTGTTGAATCTTGGAAGTGTACCTTCTCTGTCACAGCACCTGCCTTCTAGAACAGCATCCACCTAGATGTTTGCACAGTTCCTACCCTACAAGGGTTCTGCCAGGGATTATACATGTTTTTTTTTGCATAGTGTTTTTAGGTATTGGTATTGATTTTTAAAATGTCCTCTTTTTTCACAGTCCCTTTCTTTTTCCCTATGTAAGTTACCAGAGTAATTTTGGAATTGGGTGACATTCTAAATCTAATAAAGAAATAAATAATCCGGGGTCCAAGAAAATGGGAGGGGGATGCTGAATGGGCTGCATGCTTTCTGGGCCAGTTAAACTGGATTTGAATAGGAGTTATGGAAGTTGAATTATCAGGAGGGCAACAGATCGATCTGAGGTAGTTCAGTAAAGAATGAAGGAAGAAGGCAGAGATCTCAGCATCAGAGAAAGGTGGAAATGAAAAATCTAGTCAACTCAAACAGATGAGGGAATGGTTCACACAATATTTTAAGGCATAAAAATAAACCAAGATTAAAACAAACTAAGTTTAAATGTGTTCATGTAGTTACTAGATCTTTAACTGACATGGTTAGGCAGGTTGCATGTTAGATTATATGCAGGCAAATGGAAGTATGTATGTGTTTATCCTATACTTATAGCTGTTATGGCTACATCTACAGATCCACACCTACTAACACTCACATGTATAGAATTCTTCCACAATCATTGCAGGTTGGTATAATAAATAGAAGAATGCAAAATATATTTTGCTCTTGCCTTGACCAGCCAGCAAGCCAGATATTATTAGCCATACACAATTGAATCATAAGCTTTTGTGCTAGAATCTGCATTACAGTATTTGCTTTATACCATTGTAATTGTCAGAAAAGGTAAGTTGATTGAAAATGAGTGCTGTTCTTAATAATGACCAGCAGCAACAACAGCTTCCTATAAAACCACTTTTACCTTTGTGAACTTCACTCCAATGAAGTAAGCAAAATGGTCTATCTGGCATGAAAAATAATAATTGGAAAAAACTCACCACTTTTTCAGTTTTTAGTTTGCTCTTGACAAATAAAGGAACTTGATTTTCAGCTCACCCACCCATCTGAATTTGTATGATGTGAATAAGGAGATTAAGTAAATCCTTAACCTCCATTCCAACCATTTACATACACTTTGGCATATATTTTGAGTGTTCATCAACTTTGGTCATAATTCATCTGATATTAGTTTGGTATAGGATGGCTGCCCTAATAAGGAATACACACTAGTTTATTTTTGTGACTTGAACCCTACCTCTGGTTTGCAGCAAAAACTTAATTGCAAGGAGGTGCAACTGAAACATACAAATCATATAAATGTCAACCAGCTTTGTGAATTTTGAGGTCCTGCTTAATGATGACG
This sequence comes from Azemiops feae, assembly GCA_023970755.1. Taxonomy (NCBI): domain Eukaryota; kingdom Metazoa; phylum Chordata; class Lepidosauria; order Squamata; family Viperidae; genus Azemiops; species Azemiops feae. Next base: position 368,881 of record JALGBA010000409.1, read on the forward strand.
TTCATTTTTCCCTGACCAATTCAACTTGCAGCCCTCAGATTTTCTCTTGTCTGTCAATGTTCATGCAACTGCTGAATGCTATCAGGCCCAGATATATCCTATGTTGTAAGAAGATTCTTTTTATATTCCTTTCCTGACTGCTGTGCCTTAAATCTGAGACTGGAGTTCAGAACCATGCAATCATGGACAGCATATCTCTGAGTAACAGCCTGTATCTGTAGCTGATACTCAATATAACGATGGCTTTCAGTTCCAAGTGTTGCAAGCTACTAAGAAGTATTTTGATCCTGGAGTTAGGCAGCATGCCAAGTGCTGGCTTTGACCATAAAAAATGGCACAGCTCTAGTGGATAGCTTAGGGACACCTGTTATTTTTTTACAGGAGGATAAATGAATGGGCAAACTCAGAGAAGGAAGGAGAGTAGCAGCAGCATGCTTTTTCACTGCTGTTGGGAAACTTCCATTTTCCCTCTTACCTTATCAGGCTATAGCTGTGATTAAGTAGGTTGCTAAGCAGTTTCTGGATGGATTTTATCTTTGCTGACTGCTGCCTAGCTGGGATTAGCACTGCCTCTATTAATGCCAAAGTCCTGCCCACTTAGTTAATATGAATCATTGTAGGAAAACAGATATTACAAAATGACACAAATCACAAATAATCTCCTTCCATAAGCAAGCATAGGGCATAGGGTTTTCTATTAATGTAGGACACAAGCACAATTATTTATTTCCAATTCCCCCCCTGCCCCGATAATTGTTTAGCAACTAAAAACCTCACATTCACTATGACAGTTATCCATAAATTATGTCATGTTTTTTTTTTCTGCTAGGAGCTATCACAGAACAATAGTAAGGACAATATTATTGATACTGAAATGTAAAACAGAAATCACTCAGAAGCAGACTGTTTCAAGTCTATCCTGTCAAAACATTATTTCTGTTGTTGAAGAATTATCCTGGAGTTAAGAAGAATAGAGAAACCGAATTCAGTGTCAGTCAAGAATACATTACATGGACTAGAATTATGATTGACAAAGACTGCAAGTTGATTAATAGGACTATTTTTAATTTTCTTTCAGGCTTGAATAAGTACTGATTAGGATAAAGGGAGTACTGATTAAAATGTAGTCAATAAGAATATAGAAAGGATTGATATCTCTTCATGACTAAGTCTTGGTTTCTAAAATGTATATCAGACAACAAACTAACAATTGGCTGAAAGGTTTATTTCATAGTATATCCATAATCCTAGCATGGATAATTTGGATATCTTCACAAAGGGATATACAGTATATCTATGGAAATGATCATTTAAATATAAAGTTTAGAAAACTGATTATTTTTTTTGCTTTAAAGTACAGTGTAGTTGCAAAGAGAAGATTTAAATGAAACATGATACATAGATGCCTAGAAAAAAAGAATAAAATCAAAATCTTTCATTTATGTTACTTTTTCAGTTTGTCGTGTTGGGAAAATAGCCTGATAATACAGCAATGGCACTTAGACTTATATACAACTTCATAGTGCTTTACAGTTCTATCTAAGCCGTTTACAGTGTCAGCACATTGCCCCCAACAATCTGGGTCCTCATATTGGAAGGATGGAAGACTGAGTCAATCTTGAGCCAGTCAGGATTGAACACCAGGCTGTGGGCAGAGTTAGCCTGCAATACTGCATTCTAACCACTCTGCCACCACGGCACCATGGAGTAATATAGAATTACCTATAAGTCTACAGGGCAAACAGAAGCTTGAGGAAATGAGACAATTTCTAGGAAGAATTGGATATTGATGATACAATGAATCTTCCTACACCTCCCATACCTCCTAATCTAATAAGAGAGGACTAGGCAGATCATGGTTGAAGTCCATCTACAGCCATGAATACTTCCCTGACCATCTTTGACTTGATCATTCTGTCTGAGCCAACCCTTCTGATATGGTTGTTTTTATGGGATTATAATGAAAGAAATGCTCTGGATAAATGGCTATATGCTCCTAGAGGAAAGGCAGGATTGAAGTCAGTCAAACAAACAAACAAATACAAAAGAAAGTGAGCCAGAAGTTATCCTTCTTCTGTATTTGCCATTCATATTTTACCACAATATATCCTGTTTGGTCCTTAAGTAGTGGTTGCACTTTGTCATGCAAGGTCTGGTTCAGACTTGATGGAATAGATATAATCTGCCATTTGGTCAGAGCAGGTTTTTTTTAAACTTGACAACTTTAAGATGGGTAGATGTTCACTCTCAGAATTGCAAAGGATGGCACAACAACAAACCAGAAGTAAATCAGGGAAGCCAAAACGCACATCTTCATTTCCACATTATGTTACTTTTCAAAATACAATTTATTGGCCTAAAAGAAACTGTGCTTTATTCTTGGCCTTGTTTACATATTCTACTGTGACCAAAAACACAGAGAAAATATTATTGTTCAGTGTGATGTGAAACATCCAGCCATAGCCTCAACAATTCTTCTACAGAAAAACCCCCAATGCAGTTAAATAGATGCCTTCAACCTCTTAACTAAATTAGTACAAGAATATTTCACCAGAGAAGCTGACTCAGTCTTTGTTCATTTATGTTCATTTCTGTGATGGAAAGATGGATCTGGGTCAGTTTTCATGGTGGAGGGCAGATTAGAATCTGGATCACCTCATTCCAATCTAGTACCTTCAACACTACACCATACTGGCTGCCTATATACTTTCACTGAACTTGTATTGAGATGTTGCATCTGACATCTTTTCAAATTTAATCTATCTCTTTGGACCCATTGGCCAGGCTGATAATGTTGCTCAGGCATGTCCAACCCACAGCAAGTGACATGTGACCCTGGACAGGTAGTAATGCGATCCCGCAAGGTAATTTAATTATAATAAAATGTTAAAAAATAAAGGAAGTCTGTTCTTTTTATCCACTAACTATATTCTATATTTATATGCAGCCCAAGAGAATTCACTCAATGTGGCCCAGGCAATCCAAAAGATTGGACACACCTGATGTTGGCTCAAACTTTGGGTTCAAACATAAGAAGAGCCTGAGGATTGAATATGTCGGCTGGCTGATATCAGCATTCTTATTAAACCAGATTAACTCATGAAGCTCATAACCCATGGACCACAGGAATGACATCCCTGCACCTTAGCACCTGAAATTTAAAGTACTTGACTATGATTCTGGAGGTCACAGATAACCATCAAGAGTAGCAGCCACTGACAGCTAATCCTTAATGAATTTCTCATTTCTAAATTGGTGTCCATAACATCTGATGGCAGCACATTCCATAGTTGATTTATATATGAAATACAATTATTGTATTTTATTGGTATTAAATGTTCCCATCATTGGTCTCCACACTGCAGGAGAGGGAAAATGTGTGATATGACGATTTTTCAAAACTAAAGATTATTGTGAAGTTTGGAAATTTCTCAACCACATCCATCCATCCAATATATCTAATCTCTTATTAAGCTGTTCCCGTTTCTCATTTATAAATTTTAAGTCACTCTACAGTCAAAATAATATTGCTGGAAGAAAATATCGACAAATCAGATGACTAAACAGCCAACAGCAGGATTTTCTTAGTGAGACTCTGATACTGGCAGCCACCCAAGTTATTTTTGGCCATCAGGCAAGGTACAGAAAACAGCTGGGTAGTGTCTTCCTCCATGCACAAAGATGATGAACTGCATGCACCTGCCTTTATTAAATGGATGTAAAAAATTGGCCAAGAGAAAACAAGGCATTCCCTTAATGCTACGTTTATGAAATCAATTGTGCCTAGATAGACATTCTTTCTCTGGCTAGGTGGCAGGGTTCAAAAGGCAGAAGAACTGAAATTGGAATTAATTATATTAATATATTATATTATCTGCTGCTATTGCATTTCTCTGAGTTGTCCTTAAATAGCTTTTAGCCTGAAATCACTGTCATTTTTATTTACCAACTAATAATTTGGTAGTTGCCGAGTTTGGCGGTATCACCTGCTTGTAGAAACATCAGGAAACAAGCTTTTTTGATAGCCAGGAATTCAGAATGCTATGTTTTGGAATCTGCTACAAGAACATTATTATTTTGATAAAAAATATAGAGCTTCTCCTTCAATAGCATACCTGAATGAATGAATGAATGAATGAATGAATGAATGAATGAATGAATGAGTCTCTTTTTTTTCTGGGCAGCAAAACATTGAACTGCAGTCACCCAACACGACTTCTTTAATCTTCTTTAATGCCTATTAGACACTAGGTCCCACAAGGTATATATTGCCTGCAAGTTCAATCAGTCCCATAGCTTTCCAAAACATGGGGGGTGGGGGCAGCAGTAGCCAAATAATTAGGGACAGGGCTGCCCCAACCATACCATTTAACCAAAAAATGTTTAGAGGTGGGGGAGAGAGATTTAAGGAGTGGCAGCCAATCCTAGCTTCACTAGCTATGGACCTGAATCCAACATAAATTATAATTAAAAGTCCAATTTACCCCTGGGGTTAATAAACTAGATGTACCCAAAAGAAATATCTTCCAGGATGTACGTTAAGATACACTTACAGGATTTTATTTATTTTGTGTGTAGGATAAATATTTGTTGAAATAAATGAAACAAGTCCTGTGAAAAGGGGCTTGTTTCATTTATTTCATAAATATAACTACAAACAAAATACCAGCATAAACATTAATGACTCTCTCTTTCAATCTATTTAATTATAAGCATAACTAGAACTAGTTTTGTAGCTACTCCATTAAGCAAGCAGGAGTGATTTGAGCCAACTGTGCCCTATATTAATCTAATAAACTTTGGCACTGCTCATCATGATGAAGTTCCTACTCTACAGAAATTTCTGAGGATCTATATTAAAAAAATATTAGTGCCTATTCATTAAAAAAAATGGTGAGAAAAGCATTTTTAAAGTTCTGGGGCTCTATCAATTCACAGTCAAATGCGTAATTTTGAAGAGGAGCAATCGTAATTCTTCTAAAGAGTGACTGTCTTGTCAAAATCACTCCAAGAATACCATCTAAAATTATCAAGGAAAATTGTCACAAAGAAACCTGGAACACCCTCCAGGCTTCTGCAGGCCTCTCTTGTCTTGGCTAAAGTCAGTGTTCATGATTCTATCATAAAAATACTAGGCAAAAAGAGAATTCATGGAAGAGAGTAAAGAAGCAAAAGCCATTGTTCATTAGAGAGATCATGGTAATCGCATGTTTGTCAAAAGTACCTGGACTGTCCTCCAGCTTCTGGAATCTTCCATAGACAGACTAGTCACAATTGTAACTTTCAGGCTACATGGCTGTCATTAGGTTTGGTAAAAACAAAAAACAACACTGTACAATTAGGATCTCATGCCAATTGTCATGTTTGTCACAGGTTTATAGGACGTTTTGCTGCCTGGGGTCTGGAGGACTGGCCATTATTGAAGGAAACATGAATTCTGCTTTCATTCATATCAGACTGTATGTCCATCAATTGAAGCTGAATCTCAAATAGACAAATATACAACCAAATCCTCAAGAAACAACTGTTCATTTAAGACTGCTAGCAAAAATGGCCGCAGCAAGCTAATATTTCACTAAAGCAATGAAATGAGCACCATGCTGTCACCACACAATTTCTGCTTATATGTTTGTGCATGAAATTGCAATGCTCATGTTTGCATCTTGATGCTAGGGTGCACATTTTGTCATTTGCTCCTTCTTGTTCCATTGCAAAGGCCCATGCATGCTAGCTTTTCCTTGTGTATCTGTAAATCTTATGATGTTCAAAGAATCACAGTGCCAGGCTGATATACAGTGTGACAATGAGGGTACTTACCGCAAGGAGGTTTAGGGTTTGGTGAACTGGTGTAAGGAAAACAGCCTAGTTTTAAACATTGGAAAAATTAGAGATCATTGTTGATTTCAGAAAAGGCAGGCACAGTCACACTCCTCTGTGCATTAATGATTCACCTGTGGAGAGGGTTACCAGCATCAAATTCCTGGGTATGCAGTTAAGTAGGTTGGCTTGGTCACTCAACAGCGAGACACTGGTGAAGCAGGCACAGCAGCGCCTGCATTTTCTGCATCGCATGAGAAAAGCACATCTTCTTTCCTCTATCCTTACCACTTTCTGCAGAGGGATGATCGAGAGCATCCTGTCATACAGCATCACAGTCTGGTTTAGAAGCATCACTGCTTCAGACAGGAAGGCGGTGCAGAGAGTGGTGAGGATAGCTGAAAAGATCATTGGCAGTTCCCTCCCTTCCATCCAGGACATAGTACATAAGCGTTCCTTGAGCAGGGTCCGCAAGATTGTCTGGGAAACTACACATCCTCTTCACGACCTGTTTTCCTTGTTGCCTTCTGGGAGGAAGCTTCGTGGTATCCGAAGCAGAACATCCAGATTCAGTCATAGTTTTGTTCCATACAGTATTAACCTTGTGAACTGTCAAGCTTCTTCCTTCCATTATGTATTCAAGATGGATAGTGATTAATATTTATATGTTACTTATATGTAAAGGTGTAGGTCTATACATATGTTGTATATAGTATATTTAAATGTGTGTTATGTATGTGTACACTTTGAGAGCAAGTAACTAAATTTCATTTTTAATGTGTACCATTGTGCCCACAGTAAAAAGTGACAATAAAGGTTATCTATCTATATAGTATTTTTTATATTCATAGTAAATTTCATAATCTTTCATAATCATAATCTTCTGCAATGTAGAAGAATGTGCATATTACCACCTAAGTTATAAACTCTAACCTTATATTTCTCCAAAAGCTTTTTTTAAATGCAAGCCATTCTTTTTTCTATTTCATATTATTTTTTTATACAGTGCTCCTGCCATATGTGTTTCTAAACATACATTACTAGTATATTAATTTTTCAAAAATATAGATACTGCTGTTTTTAATGCAGCTTCAGTAATGTATTTTCTTTTCAAACATTTTCTCTGTAGACTTTAAATTGAAAAAAAATTGAATGCCAGACAGACTTCCTTTGATTTTAGAATTCATGCTAATGTGAGCCAGTGGGAACAGAACACCCGCATTTGCTCCCAATGGAATCCTTAGTAAAATTCATCATCTATTTGCTTATTTTGTCTGGGGGCTGCTTAACGTGGACCATATTTTTAAAATCTTGACAAATATAGCTGGATCTTTTTTCTCCACACAGCATGTGCTTATAATTAGATGAAAATTTGAATGCTAACTATTATATGAATTATACATGAATTTTGTATATGGCATTATGCTCAAGTACTACATGCATCTTCTTTAAAATGTTAACTCTATTCCAAACATTAACATGGAATATAGATGCATTGTGTAGTCAAATAAACAGGATCTCTATCAATATTAAATTCTAACTTGATGTTATTATAATGCTGGATGATAGGCATCCCAGCTTTTTTACCATACATGATGTGGAGAATGAAGAAACATATTCATTCATTCATTCATTCATTCATTCATTCATTCATTCATTCATTCATTCATTCATTCATTCATTCATCACATTTCTATCACACCCATCTCAACTAAGTGACTTTGGGTGGTTTACAATGCAACAAAAATCTCATAATAAAAAAAAAAGATAGGAACAAAATTAAAACAGAATTTAAAAGATTATGACATTAAGATTAAATGGTTAAGAATTAAAAAAGCTGGAGAACACCCTCAAGACATCAGGTCCCCCCCCCCACATGGTCAGAAAGCATTCTCCAACACCCATGCCAATTGGTAGGGCCAGGTCTTCACAAGTTTTCTGGAGGCCAGAAGAGTGGGGATTTCTTCTCCTCTGGGGTATGATGTTCCAAAAGGCAAGGGCAATGGTAGAGAATGCTTTCTTGGAGAGGGATGCCTTGAATCAGTCTTGTTTCCTGGAGACTACATGGACAAGTCTATTAAAAACCCACCCATACCAACCAACTGCTCCACTACTAAAATAATAACCCAACCTCCCACAAGAGAAGCTGTGTAGGAACACTGTTTAGATGAGCACAAACACACTTCAGCAATCCTGAACATCAGAAAAAGGAAAGAGATCATCTATACAACATGTTCCAACAAAATGGATATCCACGCAACTTCATCAAAAAGTGGCTGAACACTCCACCCAATAAAGCACAACCAAAACAAGCTGTAAAAAGAATAACACTGCCATACATCAAAAGCATTTCAGAAACCACCAACAGACTATTACAACCACATGGCATCAAGGTAGCACACAAACCAACTGAAGCTCCCCCAAATATCCTAAGTAAGCAGCCCCAGAAGGGAAAAGAAAACCCAGGAATCATCTACAACATACCATATAAAGACTAAAATAGCCACTTTGTAGGACAAACAGGCAGAAAACTAGCAGAATGCATACATGAACACCAACTAACAGTCAGAAGACAGGACAAAAAATCTTTAATTTCACAACACATGGACAGACTTAACTATAGTTAACTGTGAAACTGTGACCATCCAAGACCAAGTCAAGTCCAAAATCTCTAGAGAATTCCTGGAAGTCTGGCACTCTAACATATCGGCCATCAATAGGTACACTGACATAAACAATATCTACATACCATTCAAGAGACAACCAACAGCCGAAAAGGGAACAAAAAGACCAAAACACCTCCCCACTGGCAATCAATATGCAGATGAGCAGAGATTAACACCAAGATTAACATCAGACCAACAATCAAGTAATACCCCAATCAAGGAACTGCCAAACAAGCTAACAGTAAACAGCCCAGCCAAAAAACTAGCAAGACCGCTCCCATCAACATAGACAAGGCAAACCACTAGAATATAAATTGAGAAGAACCCCCCCCCCACTCCTTACTAGCACTGATGTTACCTAATTTGAGTAATGAAATGTCTGTACAAGAACCAAGCTCAGAGAACACCAAGGACCCTCTCAATATTATTCTTAATGCATAAAAATGCCATATGCCTATTCAGGGGTAGGCAACCTCGGCTCTTTTATGACTCATGGACTTCAACTCCCAGAATTCCTGAGTCAGCTATGCTGAGTCAGCTATGCTGACTCAGGAATTCTGGGAGTTGAAGTCCATGAGTCATAAAAGAGCCGAGGTTGCCTACCCCTGGCCTATGTTGTAACTTTGAGGATGGTTCATAAGTAGCTTTTTGGAAATCTGTCATGACGAACTGGTTGTTAAATGACTGGTTCTATGTTGAGGTAAATTTATATTTTACAGAAAAGAAAATTAGGATAAGAAATAAGGACTTGGATAATGTGGTGGGAGTGAAATGATATTGATATAGCATTTGGAGCCTTGGTACTCTTGATATTCTGGTTTACTTAGGTGAACAATTGGCACACATTCATTTTAATTATTATACCCTAGGACAGGGGTAGGCAACCTTGGCTCTTTTATGACTCGTGGACTTCAATTCCCAGAATTCCTGAGCCAGCATGGCTGGCTCAGGAATTCTGGGAGTTGAAGTCCACGAGTCATAAAAGAGCCAAGGTTGCCTACCCCTGCCCTAGGAAGAAATATTTTTAAAGACATTTGTAAGTCACTTGTTTAGATTTCTGTTTTTTTTATTTGTCAATAGAAGGACTATCTGTTCTTTCAAGGAGAATATACTGGAGGAATTTCTCCTTATGGAACAGCTGACTGTAGAATGACGTATGTACTTCATGCCATTAATACTAAAAATGGCATTTACTATTAAGAGCAAAGTTCTGGAGTTATTGCCAGTATATTCTCTGTGCTGTAAACATTCTACTGAAAACAGGAAGCCAGAAAAGACATAACCCACTTGCCTTCTAGTATCTAGTTTACATCCAATGAGGTATACAATCCAGTTAGGATTCCTATAATTGGAAAGGTCTTAAGTGTAAAATAAGGAAATCTTTTATTCTGTCTTTCTGGATAAGTATTTAATTTTCATTATATGTATGTATGTGTATCTATGTCCCCAATTAATACTTAAGTCTGCCTTCAAGTATCCATCGGTTCTTCTCAAATAGAATATCTGCTTGAGAAACAATGCACAATCAGGTTACCTACTCTTCCTTTCAGCCTCACCTGGTTTTCCTTGCAATCCTCTTTTGAATATGGCTCCCTGCTTTCTATGGAAGTATGAAAGTAGTTGAAAAATGATTGCCTGCCCCTTCTTTATTGAAAGGATAATGTGGGAAGAAATATTCTACCTCTTCTAATGGAGCAGAAGAACTGATGCCCTTGAACAGGAAGGAGAGAGATAACAGAAAGTTAGAAGATTTTTTTGCTCTTTCCCTGATGTGAAAGGAGGCACTACATGGGTTATAACAACAGGACCCTGTTCGTGTTAGAAGGTGCAAGTATGAGTAAAAAGGAGCAGGATTGTTGGAATATAGAATTTAAAGGTACTGGGTCAAAGCATAGTAAAGTCATCTCATGTTGTTATCAGATTCGATTCTTGCTTTTTAATCATTTCTATGTAACAATTTTAGGAGTATCATAGTAACTAACAAACATTACATACCAACCCATCTTTAAAAAAGCTGTATTATTTCGACAATGATAGAAAGCAGTTTAAGTCTACTCTTAACCCTAACTAAAATTAAATTAAAAGCCTTGAGAAATTGGGCTGGGAAATTGAAGATTGACAGAAACATAATCTATATAAATAATTTCCTTCGAGCTGGATGGCATTTCCAACTAATGGAGGCTTATAAAATGCTGGCCCCGGTTGCTATACATAGAGAATTAAAAACCTAAGGAGATATAGCTTAATAGCCTTCTAGACTAGTGTCGAAGGTGAAAATACAAGAGCTTAGTTTCCCCCCCCCCCACTTTATTTAATTATTTCCTCCCTCTTTTAATAATGCTGATATGGGACACAATTAGATGATTAAAATTAATTTAAAGGCTTTACTAGGCACCAGCTGCAATTTCAGTTGCATTGGCCACACGCTTGCTTAGAATTGGGATTATGTAAAAGAATGTTATAAACAACACACACACACAACCACATAAAATATTAGGTTATATTAAAAAGAAACAGTAGAAGTTAAATTCTTCATTAGGTATTTAAAACCCAGTATTTTCAATACAGTGAGAGCTAAAATATAAAGAAATCCCCCCCACCTCCTGCTCTGCTTGGATAAACTGGCTACTGGGAAAACCTGCAACACAATCCTGTCAAATCTGTAATTTTTCCTGTTTCTGCAAAGCCTGATCCCAGTTAGATGCAGTCTGGACTTTTTTTCCTATTCTGACTGGAGAAGCAGAAAAAAAAAGGGAGGTTTTGGCTTAGCTATGATGTAAGAATTTATCAGTCATTCTCAGGAATTGAGCTGAATGCTGCTGGATGACTCCACTGACGCTAAGGCATTTTTTTTTTTTTTGCAGAGCGCTGCAGCTCTCTGACATTATATAAATACAAACATAAAAGTAAGATTTAAAGCATGGCAGACCTCCCGGGGAAGTTGCCAAATCTTAGAAGCTTTTTGTAGGCATATGTATGAAATCCTGCAAGTTTTTAATATTCTCATATGAGGTCCAGTGAAAGGGCGGTCAAAATATACAAGATTGATATTATGGCATTGTGATCCAATTCACCCCATTTGTCTGTGTATCACTATTGCATGTACATACGGTGAGTTTGGATTACAGTGCTAATATTGCCCTCCTGCTCAGTTGGATCTCCCATGGATTCCACTGGAAAGGTCTTGGGAGATCTCAAGGTGATAATGACAAAAATATATGAGAAATTGACTGATGGCTTTAAAGGCCTGAAATATTTGCCAAATCCTGACCTCACCCACCAACATTCCTGTAATATTTCCTATACTTATCATAATCTTTAATCTGCATTTAATGGATATACCAACTCCTAATAGATTGATTGATTGTATTTATACAATTTTGGATTTTATAAGGAAGAATTTTAAGCAATCTTCCTGAAGAAATTTATTGCTAGGCTACCAAAATCTGTGACATCCAGTTAAAGGTGGGTTTTTTGTTTTTTTTTACCTTTTTGTTACGATCTAGTGGTTATCCAAACTTTTGCAGTAAAAGATGATGGAGTCAAAAGGATCTGTTTTGTGCCTGGTTCAATCAATAAATCAGGGCTAATATATTATACACGGGTGACAGCAATTTAATATAATTAAAAAAGCAATGGACATTTTTCTATAGATATTTTCTGTGGTTTTTTAAGAAAATATTTCCCCCGAAAACAAAATCAGAAGGTTCTAGCTGATGAAATTTAATACATCGTTAAATTCAGCTAATTATCATTTAAGGGAAAGTCATTTACCAGCTAGCAACTTCACCAATTCTTCTCTTCTTTTTCCTCTTATGATTAGTGAGCACTGAAGGAAGATGGCAGTGAAGAAGCTGAGAGTTTATCTTCTTGCCCAGCTTATTTACAATTTGTATGAAAGTGGCATTAAAAATTTAAATGCAAATGAACAATCCTGTCTATTAAATTAGCGAAAAATGGACATAAAATACCTCAGTTAAGTGCAGACTGAAACCTGAAAGTTTCACTTTAAGGCCATATAGTACTCTGAATTCTCTTTAGATTCTGTAGATCTTATATAAGACCATAGAGCTACGAGCCTATGACTGAAACGGCTCTTCCAAATTTATTTTACCATTTGATTTTTTTTAAAACAAATGCACAACCAACAACAACTTACAACTTTCAAGCAGCTTCTCTATTTACTGAAATTATACTGGCTTATATAAAGGTGTTGGAAAATTAGGCCAATAATTATCCTTGATTTTCCATCAGTGCTTGATTCCTCCAAAATCACAGTGGTAGATAGTGTTCCTAAATCTCACCCCATTCATGAAGAAGAGGTTCTGCTCTTTTTGAACATCTGTACACTGGTACAATGTGTGTTCAAAAGAGACAATGCTTGGGTTGTGATGTCATGACTCTGCTCAAGAAGCAACGAATGGAAACAAATCAAGGAGAGAAGAAATCTAGAACTAAGGAGAAATTTCCTGACAGTTAGAACAAATAGTGGAATGACTTGCCTCTGGAAGTTGTGGGTGCTCCAGCACTGGAGGTTTTTAAGAAGAAGGTTTGATAACCATTTGTCTGAAATGATATAGGATTTCCTGCTTGAGAAGGGGGTTGGATTAGAAGACCTCCAAGGTCCCTTCCAACTCTGTTATTCTGCTTTCATCACAGTCAGCTGCCTTGTTGCTGCAGCTTTCACCTGATGTCATAATTTTTGTCAACTGATTCATCAGATTTATGTCCCACTTTCAGATATTCAAGGAGACAGGGAAGTCTCTCCTCTAAACTTTTTCTCCACAAAAACCACAGGTAGTTTGGGCTAAGTGAAATTCCATTTTAAGTGGGAGCTCAGTGGATTGGATGCTTAGTCCTTGCTTTATGCATAATAAAATATATATTATACAATCAATTGAAGTATGATTAGGATCTTTGAAAGACTGAATCTGTTGTAGCAGCATTTCTCAACCTTGGCAACTTTAAGATGTCTGGACTTCAACTCCTATAATTCCCCAGCCAGCCAAGTTGGGGAATTTTGGGAGTTGAAGTCCAGACATATTAAAGTTGCTAAGTTTGAGAAATATGTTATAGTATTATCCTTTACTCCAAAAGCTTTTTAAATTTAGAAATTTAGGGATCTTATACAAAGTGGTGTGACTATATTCTTCACTAATATATTTTTGTCAACTTATTTGGCTACCTGCAATCTGATTTTCATCTTGTGGTCTATTTCACATGTAATGGAATGTGTTTTGAGCATGCTTTAGGGACATATATATGTAGGTGTACGCTTGCTAGGCTATCATCGGGATAGCTCTGGCCACCAGCACAAGCTGGAACCACCTATTCAGTACAATGTAAGCATTTAAACTAAAGCATTCCTGGTAGATGATTGCTTCCCTTGAGTAGGGATTAAGGAGAATCAGCTCTCTGCATAGGTGACTAGTTCAGTTGTTGAACTAGGCTTACTATTAGGATATTTTTCAACTAAGAGTCGATTTTTATGTAACATAAATATTATCTATGTTGTTCACTCTGCATATGGCATGAGCTTCTGTGTGATTCCCCTTAAGATACCTGAAAAGTTCATTCATATCTTCCTTTGGTTATCTTTTCTAAAAGCTATACATATTCAGTTCTTTTTCCCTCTCCCTAAAAGATTTCATTACGACTTCTATATTCATCCACATTGCCCTTCTCTGCATGTTTCATTTTTTAAAAAACCTACTTAAAGTGTAGGATGCCATACAGAAGATCTGAGCAATGGAAATATTATCTTCGGTTATTTCAACAAGATCTCCATTTTGCATGGGTCTTAATAGCAAATAGTTCAAAATGGGAATGTAAAAAAAAATATACCTCAGCTATCTTTTCTATGCCCATTTTGCACCATGAAGGCATAGTTTTGTGAATGGAGGAAAAATCTCCAGAAAGAAGAGAATGTATAAGTCAGCAAACTATGTTATGCAAGACTTTCTATGGAATGCCAGGAGAGATAATTTTGTACTGTAAATAAGACCAAGACTTATTAACTTCATAAATGAAAGCACTGCGGTTATTTTATTAAAGCTAACTTGCAGCACTATGTCTTTTTAGGAAGTTAGATAAGTGAGATTTAAGCAGTTTTATTTCTTAATTAATAGCTATAGTAATAACTTTTATTTGGTGTGGACACCTGGAAAGATATTTGGATATAATCATAGAATGACTGCCATGGTGGGCTTAATTGATAAAATACTCATATATCAGAGTCATCATTACAGTGGCTGCTGACCACTGTCAATTATATTTTGCACTTTTTTTTATAGGCAGGTGAACATGGTTCCAAAATATTAGTCTGTAACCAATACTGTTTTTAAATCCTATGTGGCTATAAGCCTATACGCTTCAGAATATTTATGAAAATGATTACATTGGCAGTTTGCACTATTCCAGGATCCCATTTGTCCCCAAAGCTTGGCAGAGCCAAAGTAAGAATAAGGTTTTTGTCAGCTATCCCATCATAGGTGTTTTTAAGATATTCACATACAGTCCCAGAAGACTTAAGAAGGGCTTCGAAGTAGCCCTACCAAGCTTTGAAATGGCTGCAGCTACTTTAGGGTTTTGAGGAGTGAATCCAGAGGGCTCCTTGAATTAGTGACTTGACTTTTCTATAAGAGAACTATTCATCAGAAGATTTTGTATTTTATTATTTTAATACATTTTACAAAATCTATTTCTTTATTAAGAATTTACCGGTATGTTCTACCACTTTTCTGGAGTAATATTTGTATCCCAATTAACTAAATATAATTCCATTGCTCTGGTAACAACATCTTAGATGTTGGCACAAATAATATGTTTCTAGATTCTGAATAACTCTACAGTGTAATGAGTTTTGCCTAGTTCAATTTATTTGTAATTTTACTAAATTCATTTCATTTGTTCCTGCTAATTCCTAGTTGGCACTTGATTAACAGCATCAGAGTCAAATTCCAAATGTGCATCAAATACCTAAAACAGCAGTCAGAGATTTTACACATATATGTCTAATATTTAACAGAATAACAGAGTTAGAAGGAACCTTGGAGGTCTGTTCAAATTACAAACACATTTTTTTTTACAATTGGACTTTCTATTTAATTCCCAGTTGAAACATACGTGAAGGCAATGAACAGCTTCAACAGTTTCAAAGAGGTCTAGCATCTTTTAAGCATACAAAGGCCTTGAAATGGCTGGTAAAACATAAATGATTGTTCCATGTACAGAAATATTTAACAATTCCTCTACTGAACAACTTGATTCTTTGGTAAGGCATGGGAAGTTTCACAGAGTTGTTTCACAGAAAGATTGTGTGTATTTGCTATTCTATCTGTGAAAAACATTGCACATATCTTGTTTGATTGAAAATTATAATCTGTAGTAAGAGCTGATTACCTATGTCTTTCTTAAAAATTAAGATATACCGGGACACTGAGAATAAATTGTCACAGTTTTTGTACATTATTAGAAAGACTGTGTTTTTTAAATCAAAGATAATTTAGAAGTGGATGGATCACCTAGAACAGAGGCAGTGGTGGGATTCAGCTGGTTCGCACCACTTTGACAGAACTGGTAGCTAATTTTTTGTTGCCCAGGCCCAGAATGGACTTCCAGAAGCGGCATCCACACAGAGAACCGGTTGTTCACATATTTGAATCCCACCACTGAACAGAGGTCCCCAACCTATGGGCCATGGCCCACTACCAGGCCATGGCCGCTTGGCCACTGGGCCGCGTGAGTAGCTGGGCAGTGCACGCATGCGTGTGCGCATGCTCACCCTCCCTCATGCCACCATTGCTGCAAGTGTTGCACAGGCAGTGGCAGCACTGCTAGTATCACATGGGCGGCAGCGTTGCCACGAACTAGTATCACATGGAGGCGGTAGCACCGTGAGTGGCAAATGGGCAGCAGTGCACCATCATGCAGATGGTGGCATTGCCATGGACCTTGTGCAGGCGGCAGCATCGCCGCAAGCAGCAGGCGGGCCATAGTGTGAGTCTCGCGCGGGGGTGGCATTGCCGTGGGCCATGGTGCGAGCCTCATGCAGCGGCACGAGCCTCACACAGTGGCGCAAGCATTGCGCCAGTGATAGCATTGCCATGAGCCTGGCAGCAGTGGCGCCACAAACCTCACACAGGTGCCAGCGTCGCTGACAGCCTCGCACAAATATTCACAGCCCTGTTTGCGTGGTGCGCATGCTCGTGGCCTGTTTGTGTGCACACACACACGTGGCCACATTCACATTTGCGCATGTGCGCATAAGGCACCTGCCCCTCCCTCACCCACTGACCCGCCAACCTAGAAAGGTTGGGGACCTCTGACCTAGAACAGATTGCAGGTTTGAGCGCAGAAGTGATGATAATATGAGGGCATGAGGCCTGGCCTATGAATGTATTAGCAAACTATTAAGGGCTTTTGCAAGTGAGCCATGAATTAACTTCAGCAAGACCTAGTCCATCTTAATCACTTCCTCTATACTTTGTCTTAATATAGCCATTTTTAGAATCAGCAGTTAGCTACACCTATTTCGACATTTACCAGAAGAAGCTAAGAAGGCTGACTACAAATCCTTCAGTTATAGGAAGCGTTAGTCAAGTTGACTGATTGTGGCTTTGTAACTGTGCTGAACAATTTTGCAAGTGGGCCCATGACTGGAATAAGGAAAGGTAACTGTGGTATGTTGCTTAAGCTATAGTCAAAAATATCCAGACAAAGATCCAGAGGTAGAAAGTTCATCATTAGCATGTTAAAAACATACCCAGATGTGAAGAGCTTAGCTAATTAGGTGCCTCCCATGCTTATTATAGGATGTTAGCCTAAACGGCACATGTAACTCAAGAACAAGTGATGATGTATTAGGATGTTCTGATGTCCATACAGGTAGTCCTCGACTTACAACCACAAGCAAATTTCTGTTGCTAAGCAAGACAGTTGTTACACAAGTTTTGTCCCATTTTACAACCTTTCTTGCCACAGTGGTTCAGTGAATCACTGTAGTTATTAAATTAGTAAGTGACTCTGGTTTCCCCATTGACTTTACTTATCATAAGGTTGCAAAAAGTGATCACATGACCCTGGGACACTGTAACCGTCATAAATATGAGTTGTCTGAATTTGGATCGTGTGACCATGGGGATCCTGTAATGGTCATAAGCGGGAAAAATGGTCATAAGTCACTTTTTTCAGTGCCATTGTAATTTTGAAGGGTCAGCAAACAAATGGTTGTAAGTAGAAGACTTCCTGTATGTGCCTTTATGGTATAAAACAGCTTGTTGAATATCATCAGATATGTTTGACTTGGACTTGGGTTCCAATGTACCTCTCTTTAATTCTACAAAAAAATAAAGGGTTGAACCCCAGTTTCCTCTCTCAGTGTGATCATTGGCTCAAACTGCACCAGGTATAACGAACCTAGTATAGTGCTGAGCCAACATAATGTGAATATGTTCTTACTTTTTCTTAGTATGGTTTCTTGATACAGTCAAATGACTAAGCAGAAGGTTGTTATTGTTAATGTTAAAAAAAACTATAATCAAATGTCATTCTAGACCAGATTTAACTTCAAAAGAATTTGGAGTGCAATTTCCAGTTTCCCCTAGCATCATGGCTACAAGCCACACCATTATGATTTATTTCCCCTCCAGACATCTGAACAAGAGAAGATTTGTTTGTTTTTAGTTTTATTAGTGGATTTAGTCACTGCCTGGTTTCAAAAGACTCTGGGTAGCTTAAGATGCCCACAAAAAAGACCAAACAATAAAAAACATGTGCATTTGGATGAGTAAAATGAACCAAACTTGCTCCAAGCCAACAACAAAAAATAACCAAAACACTCAGCATCTACCCTAACCCCAGGCCTGGGGGGCAGAGCCTTAATTTTAACAAATTCTGAAATAGTTGTAGGATGGGAGAATATGAATCTCCAAGTGGCCAACAGAGAAGGTTAAGACAACATTTTTCTTTAGGTAATATACTGGAAGAAAAATACATTTCAAAATACAATTGCTGCCTTATAATTGGGCACTATAAGACTTGATCCTCTCATTAGCAAAGTAGAATTGCCAACCCAGATATTTGTTTTCAGTTTCCTTATGACTTCTGTCTGGGTGCATCAATACTTTGTCATGACTAGTAGGTGCCATGAGACCTATTCTGAATCCTCAACTATGCTGCCTTCATGTATAATGGAACTTGTTTTTCTCTCACTCATTAATGTTGAAATAAGGTTCAGTGATCAATTTGATCAGCTTTTCTATATGGATTTGGAGGTGGTAGAGTGGGATGATGGATGTTGTGCTTTGATGTAGTTTCGCACAAGACTAGAATGCTCATCAAAAGACCCATAGTGGTTAATCAAAAAGGTAGGGATTATTTTTAGAATTTTGAGAGCACATTTGGAATTCTGAGAGTATCTTTTCAGTGTTGTGTTAGGGAGGATCAATCAGAAAATTATTAGACAAACTGGGGACAATCTTCTACACTATTACTGCCAAGTAACTTGTCAAGATTTATCCATACTATGCAAATTTGCTTTCTTAAAAAAGTGGCAAAGTCCTGGAAAAAAAACCTGATGCCATTCATATAGATCAGGGGTTCCCAACCCCCAGTCAGTGGACCAGTACCGGGCCACAGCATGCCAGCAACTGGTCCGCACAATCAAGCAAAGCCCCATCCACAGGATGCAGGCAGCACATAAAACCACGCACCCTCCGGTCCGCAGAAAAAACTCTCTCCATGGAACTGGTCAAAAGGTTGGGGACCTCTAATTTAGATGTTAAGGGTTTATTTATTTAGTTAGCATATGGCATATTGTATATGGACTAGCAATATATATTAACATTTCATCTACAGTAGTAGATCACAATAAAATATAAATGTTAAAAAGATCTATGTTCAATTACTAATGTCTAGGTGTGAAGCAACTTTGCTTCCATGTGATGCACCCTGGATAGTGTAACAGTGTGAATTAAACAAACTAGCAACTGCTGGCAGCCAGACTATTCTGTAGAATTTCCTGGCACTCAAAAGAGAGAGAAGAAAAAAAGGGAGGAAATAGTATACTACTTGAGAAACATGTCCTTAAGCTAAGATACATTTATATCCAGAATTTTTCTATTCTTTTTAACCATACTCAAACAAATGTTTAATCTTTAAATATTCCATCTAATAAATCCAATCATCTAATCTTTTGAATCTATTCAGAACATTTTTATCAATTGAGATTTTCTCAAGATCAATTACACTTAAGTATCTAAAGCATTTCCCTCATATAAACCATTCCAACATCTTTATATTTCTCATATCATAAAAAAAATGTTACTTGAGGGGCCCATCCCTCTTAAACTAAAATACATTTATATCCAAAATTCTTTATGCTTCTTTATAGTGTTCTTAGAGCTAGGTGAAATGGAGGTTTTTAGTCCCCCGCTGAAAGAACTTGAGAGGAATGCTGATTGCATTGTCTGATTTCCAAGTTTCACTTAGCAAGTGTAGACATTTTAGAAGAAAAAAAAAAAGGAAAAGCAGAGAGGTACATTAAGGAAGAGGGAAGCAACCTTGTTGCTATGACAGCGGATGTATGTGAAAGCACTAAAAGCCACATGAGCTTTTAGGTAAACAATGAGTGATGGTTTGACCTTCCTAATGGGTCTTTTGGGAGGAACAGGTGAGAACTACAACTCATTTGGTAGAGAGCAAAACACTTTATAGGATATATTGTTTTCTTTCAAAGAGCATATGATTTTCCATCTTCCTTACATCCAGAGGATGTATTCTAGTTTTGCTACCTGAGAGTCTTCTAACTAAAGCTGTCAGACACCTGTTCCAACACTCATTATAGGAATAGGGAGGCTTTATTTCTGAACTATGGCATTGTTCAATTTTTATATGGAATACTGTATCTGCATCAGCTTAATGAAGTCACTGTTTTGCTAGGCCAGGCATTACCTGATATTTGTACTTGAGATTTTCACAATTTATTATGGCATACAGTAATCAGTTTTGGATAAGAGGTTTTGAAAGTACTGTACAATATAGAGACACTGTGTTGAAATCTGTCTTTCAAGTTCCCAGGAATATTTTTGCCTGTTAAAACAAAACAAAAAAACACCTTTCCTTCGCTATTTTCCTAGCATTTTAGTTTTGAAAAGAGAACTTTTCTTTTCTTTTTTGTTTACAGTATTTTACTGCTGCAAGATTGGGTATTGTTAATACCCATTTGAAAAAATGTCCCATAGAAGGAATTACAGTTTGAGGAATTTAACTGATATATGGGAAGCAAAGAAAACTGAAAAACACTTAAGAGATAATTATTCACTCAAAGATAAGACCTTCTCCCACAGCAAATTTCTGTAACTGACAGAAACATTAGAATTTCTCCACCCTAACCAGAAACGGTTCTGGTTCTCCATTGGAAGGAATTAAATGGCACTTCTGCCCATCACACCTAATGGGAATGGTTTTATTTAAATGCCAAATAAATGTTTGGCACAATAGCAACATAATATGGTCACCGTGGATCAGACATATTGAATTCATCTCTTTGTTCAGCCATGCAAGCCGACTGGTAAGTAAATGAATGGTCTTATGCTAATTCTGTTATAGTGCAGATAAAATGGAACAGCATCATCATGGATAGTCTTGAGGACAAACAGATGAGAAAGATGAAATAAATATACATGTTTCACCACTCCATTTTGACCACAATAATAGGTACTCAAATTATATTAATCCAAATAGCTAATATGAGAAACGAAAGAGGCAAGATGGAAGCCCTCCAAACAGCAGGCTCATTATGTGTTTAATATAGTATTTTGAATTGAGATTCTATCAGTTAAAGTCAAATTGTCTTTCCCGGTGCTTTATAATATGAATTACTTTTGAAATTCTGTCAGCCTGCTCTAAAATTACACCCATCATATGTTAAATGAAGCAGTTCCTTGCTGGAAATCAAGACCTTCAAAGTGACCTACATTTTTGTCATCAAGCTTGTAGAAAGTATACAAAAAGCTTTGAAAAGAAATATGCAAAATAATTTTCAAAATGACACAAGGGCTCTTCCCTGTAGTTGCCGTATGACGACAATATGGTTCTGTTATCATATTCACAAGTTGTGTTGCATGGATTGTGAAGAAGACTTGACTACTACTGTCATAATAATTCTATGATTATTAATAAATCAAAGTAAAGAAGAATGGTTTTCAGAAAATAACATCACAGCCATAGATAGCTATTAGATGGTAAGCCTTCTTATTTAGGAATAGTCTGAGACTGAATCTTGGCTCCCTCACCATCAAAGGAGCTCACTCAGAGTGAGGCGACATATAAATTCTTTGCTAAAATTAAAATAAATCACTGTTATCAAGTTTCCTTAACTCCAATTATTATGGTATACAAAGCCAACTTTGCCACTATGTTCTTATATGGAGTTGACATTTGAGGTTTAAAACATTTAACATTGCTATAGCAAATAGGGCATAGAATTGGTGCAAAATCAGTACTATGGAAACTGTCAGACCTCCGAAATTGTGTCTGACAGAACAATTCAGAAAAATCTCAATTATGGACCACTTGGATTGAACAACTCACAAACTGTATCAGGAACTCTAGACCTCCTATTTCTTGTCCCAACTATCTCTGGAAAAGAAGCTAAAAAGATTGCTGTGCATAGAATTTTGAATATGGAAGTTGAGAGAGACAATCTCAATAAGGGCAGCACATTGAAACTGATGAGCCACTATAAACACACCTTCCAAATTGCAAAACATGTAAACAGAGAAATGCCCAAGCATCTAGGGGGAATATTTAATCAAGTGAGATTTGAGCAGCCGGACACAATGGTTGAATATGGATTTCCCACTGCTTTTAGGAGAAAAGTGGAAGAGAGATTTCAGCATTTTGATTCAACTTGAAATGCTGCAGTTGCTATCTTTTCCTCCTCTATAGCCTCTCAAAGGAGAATCCCTGTCCTTAAGGGCAGACTTTTAACTCAGTACGTAATATAGAATAGAACAGAGCTGGAAGGGACCATGGATATCTTCTAGTCCAGCCCCCTGCTCAAGCAGGAGAACGTATACCATTTCAGACAAGTGACTGTCTAGTGTACAATCCAGGATTGTATTAGCTTTTTTGGCTGCTGGTGCACACTGCTGGCTCGTATTCAAATGATCATCCACTAGGACTTCAAGATCCCTATCACAGTTACTGTTTTTGAGCCAGTCTCGCCTAATCTGTACTTGTACCTTTGATTTTTCCTGTCTAAAACTTTGCTTTTCTCCACATTAAAGTTCATTTTGTTGGATAGGGCCCGTTGTTCAAGTTTGTCAAGATCTTTTTAGATCCTGAACTTGTCTTCTGGGGTGTTGGCTATTCCTGCCAGTTTAGTGCTATCTGCAAATTTGATGAGTTCCCCTTCTATTCCCTCATCTAAGTCATTTATGAAGATATTGAAGAGTACTGGGCCTAAGACGGAATCTTGTGGTACCCCACTGCTTACTTCTCTCCATGTGGATGTAGTGCCATTGAGGACTACTGGTTGAGTACGGTTTGTCAGCCAGCTACAAATCCATCTGATGGTGTTGGACTACACTGCACATACTCATATCCAGCATGGGTATGGACTCTCATTTGTTTCCATTCTTTTCCACATCCTCTTCCACAGTAGCTTCTCTGGGAACTTTAATTAAAATCCCTCCTCTTGCTTTTGTTCAGGCCAATGGAAGACACTTTTGCAGTGTCTTGTTGAGATGTCAAAAGCAAGAGTGCTCTTTATGCAACACAGGTATTGAGAAACTCCATAAATCAGTACAGTAGGTTCCTTCTTTCCCGAGTCTATAACTCATATTTTATTGATGTTTGGCACAATCATGCTTTTATTGTTTTGAACCAGTATGTACAAGGCTAATGCTGAATAATATATGGATTAAAATCTTCCTAGAGTGTGAAATTACCATATGAAACATTTCTGCATTAAAGCAGCAGCCTTTCAGTCTTAAACTGCATATTTAGAAGGCTTTGAAACTCAGAGACGAATGGCCTTAATTATGAAACTAATAAGTAGCATTTGTTCCAACATGAAGAAGTCCTCCATGGACCTAATAATGTGGCAAATTAATCATATGGCTTCTGTTTTATTTTATTTTATTTTATTTGGAGTACACCTCAGTTGTAAACAACTGAGATTACTTTCATTCACAACGCTAAATCCATAGTTATTTTTTTTTTTAAATACTGTTGAGACCAAGGCTGTACAAGGGTTCAGGTTCAATCTGAAACAGGTCCTTTGATATTGGTGGGAGCATAAATGTAGCAATTCTCTACAACTTATTAAAGCAGTCACACCAATTCCCAGGCAGTGGAGAAGCTTCCACTCCAGCTACATGATCCTGAAAGCAGATGCATCTCCTTTAATGATCTCCGGATGGGTTTTGTATTCACAGCTGCCTGGAACAATGTACAGTCCTAATTAGGCCTCATTGGCTTATATCTAACTGAAATCTGTCCCTACAAAACATTTAATACAGTGACTAACCTAGAGAAATCTTCTTACCAATAATCCTGCAGCACACAATCACATTAATTGAATAAAATATAATCATTTTAACAGAATCTCTCTATACTTTCTCCAAGAAACATGCAGTATCCCATAAGCTCTTGCTTTAGAAGAGGATCATAAGACTTCATAATATCAGTACAATATCATCTTTCCAGTGGCCGAAAAGACAGCATTGTATTCTGGAATGGGTTATGTGCTTCTAAGTACTCAGTGAGTCCCATAATTGAGAAAAAAAATACTACGTCAGAAAATTGTCTTATCAAGTCAAGTGGCAGTAGGAATTAGATTTTTGAGGATGAATGTAACCCAGTATGATATATATAGTATGATGGTCACTGAAAGTTCCTAACTGTAAGATGGCAACCAGACATTCTTCTTTGGATATGATTCTTTTATTTATTTTAAAATTTACTAGTCTATATGCATTTTAAACAGTTTATAATTTTATTATTAACCTTCTATAAGAGAAAAATGATAAAAATGCATTTAAAATTAAAATCCAGACCTGTCACCACAGTCACCATAAAAAGTTAATATGTTACTAAAAATGTAT
This sequence comes from Azemiops feae, assembly GCA_023970755.1. NCBI lineage: Eukaryota > Metazoa > Chordata > Lepidosauria > Squamata > Viperidae > Azemiops > Azemiops feae. Next base: position 393,476 of record JALGBA010000409.1, read on the forward strand.
CTTCAGACATAAATCCTCTAAGTGACCTCATAATCCAATCATATCATTTGACTGTTAACATATATTCTTTTTGGATTTGTAAACTTGAGCACCATAATTGTTTTCCAGAAAGTAAATTATTCTTATTCAATATCAGAGTGAAGTATCTTTAAATACAAGAATGTCAAGGATGACATAAGAATATACACAATCCATTTGAGTTATCCAATTGCCTTACAGATATATGAATTTGGAAAATTTCCTTATATAGTCAGTCCACTGGTTTTTCTAGCTCAGTAATATTAACAGAATAACAGAGTTGGAAAGGACCTTGGAGGTCTTCTAGTCCAACCCCTGCTCAGGTAGGAAACCTTATACCATTTCAGAGAAATGGTTGTCCAATCTCTTCTTAAAAACTTAAAGCATTGAAAGATCCACAACTTCAAGTCGTTCCACTGATTAATTGTTCTAACTGTCAGGAAATTTCTCCTTAGTTCTAGGTTCCTTCTCTCCTTGATTAGTTTCCATCCTTTGCTTCTTGTCCTGCCTTCAGATGCTTTGGAGAATAGCTTGACTCCCTCTTCTTTGTGGCAGCCCCTGAGATATTGGAACACTGCTATCAAGTCACCCCTAGTCCTTCTCTTCATTAAACTAGATATACCTGATTCCAGCAACCATTCCTTATATGTTTTAGCCTCCAGTCTCCTGATCATCTTTGTTGCTCTTATCTGTACTTATGTACCAGTTCCTGTAGCAGTGCCTGCGGTCAGGCAAAGAGTATGCTCTCTTTGCCGACCGGTTTCCCCCCACCGGTAGACCCTGGACAGGGTCGAAAGTCGCCCCGGAGAGGCGACCACCGTAGAGGAGGGCACTCGTTGATCGCAGAGGGAGCGGCAGCTCCCTCTGCGATCCGAGCAATCACCTTTGGGCCGACGGGGAAAAGATCGGCCAGTAACATGGCCGATCACTCAGCTGCTCTAGCCGAAAGTCACAGCAACATCTAAGCAAAAAGAACCACCGTGGAAGATCCGGGTGAGACCTTTCCTTCCCTCTTGATACTTTACTCATTTCCCTTAGAAATTACTTCCCCCCCTTGAGAAAGCAGCGTTTGAACACTTGGGGAAAGAGCTGTGGAAAAAAAAATAACTAATTTTTATTGTTTATTTGAGCGGCTGGAATTCGGGGGACACTGAAGAAAAAAGAGAAGAAAAAAATTCTTACTGTGACTCTCTTTCTCTGCTTGCTTGTTTTCAGCTTAAGTGGAAACCTTTAGGGAGGGGGGTGGAGTGTTCTTCTTCTCCCCCCCCTTCTGAACAGTGCTATCTACTTAAAAAAAAAACACAACGCTACGGCTTCTGGGCGAATTTATGTGGTTTGCATGGCTACAATCTAATTTGGAATTTGGCGTGAAGCCCAGAAAGCGCCATTGCAACATTGTAACCATTTTGAAATTCTACTCCCTGCATTTAGCATGATGCCCAGACGCTTGCATTTCTTTTGGAACTTGTTTGAATTTCTGCCTGCTGTTTTTGATTTTATAATACAAAGTATACTCTCCTGAAAAATGGATTTTTTCGCTCTAGGACTCCCTCTTCTTTGTGGCAGCCCCTGAGATATTGGAACACTGCTATCAAGTCACCCCTAGTCCTTCTCTTCATTAAACTAGATATACCTGATTCCAGCAACCATTCCTTATATGTTTTAGCCTCCAGTCTCCTGATCATCTTTGTTGCTCTTATCTGTACTTATATACCGTATTTTTCCGTGTATAAGACGCTATTTTTTCCTGCAAATACCCTGTTCAAAAATCAGGTGCGTCTTATACAAGTGCAGCGTCTTATACACAAAAAAATAATGGTAACGTCCGTAGCCCAGGGCATGCCTGTGTGGGTTCTTTACATGCCGCTGCCATGCCGCCTGGTGCAGGTGTCAAGCCCCTGTGGGCTTTCCACTAATGGGAGGGGCGAGGGGGCAAGATTGTCGGCCACTGAACTTCCAGATTTGCTGGCGCGGAGAAACGGCGGGGAGTTTAAAACCTGCCTTCGCTTCCCTTGCCTTACTGTCATGGCGGTACTCATGCCGGTTTGTTTACCACGATCGGAAGGCTGCTGCTGTGAACTGACTATGCATGCTCATCGTGCCGGATACTGGAGTGGGGGAGTGGGGGGTGGGGCTGGCCGGGACGCGTCTATTTAGAGCGCTGGGAGGCTGTTGCTCCCAGCGCTAACTTTGTTTGCTGTAAGCTTGGAACTCGCATGCCAGAGCGTCTTATACAAGGGTGCGTCTTTTAGACGGAAAAATACGGTAATGTCTTGATGAAATCTACCTTGCAATATCTCAAAACTTTTCCTCTTTGGTAAAAGAGGCTTCATTTTCTCTACTTTATTCTCAGCGTGCTTGAGAATTTCTTTTGAATCTGACTTTGTGGCATTTAGAGCACACTGTATTATGTGAAATGGTTGGAGATTTTATTACACATTGGCCTATCATATCATAATGCACCATCTCTGGCTGCTCAGACTTTCCAATCTGAAAATATCCCAGTGGGATGAGTTCCATAATGGTATTGTTTTGAGATTTAAATGAACCAGAGAGGCTGCAGTTCAGTGGAGAGATGACAGTATGATGAAAAACAAGAACCATTTCTCTCTCATATCCCTTGATTACTTTGCAACTACCTTGCTCTATTCCTACAGCACTGGATCAATAAGGTGGGGATTTGTACATGATGACACATTAAAAATCAAGACACTGACTCAAGTTAAATCTACATTTATCATATAAACTGCTCCCATCCTATGTTCATGCCAGCTTGACTTTAAATTGAATTAAGAAATTCCTGTCTGGGCTGAGAAATGACTGTCAGCATCTTGCAATATATTCAAGATTGCATGTTGCTATGAGCTCTCTTTGGACAATTTTCCCTTTCTCTTTCAGGAAAGTTATTTGGCAATTCTGCCATCCCTGTAGTACATTCTTCCTAGTTATTTACACACACACACACACACACACACACACACAAACTCGGAGGGAGGGAGGGAGGGAGGGAGAGAAGGAAAGGGAGAGGGAGAGGGAGGGAGAGGGAGGGAGGGAGGGAGGGAGGGAGAGAGATAGAGAGAGATGTGTTTTTATGTATGTATCGATGTGTGAGTATGTGTGTACATACAGTATATACACATACAAGTCTAATTTAAATTTATATATAAGATTAAAATATCAACACACAGATTCATCCAGGCATTACAAGTAGTTTAAAAAAACCTTCCCTTTTTGCCACATTACATTGTAATAGGCTCCATAAATTCTTTTCTTAGCACTGCTAAAATAGCGTACTAGTTATAATATTTGCATAGCAAAGGTTGCTAGTTCAAAAGCGGCAGAAACATTTTATTTTAATTACACATTTTCTCTTCTTTAAACAGTTCTATCCCTGGGCTCTTGAAAAAAGTAAAAAAAAGTCCAGGGGTTTACTATACTACTATAATAGCAAGATTTTACTCCCAGCTTTCCAGTATCCCAAGTAGTGGATGAGATATTTAGGAGCTCAAATTATACCTTTTACTTTAAGTGACTGCAAAAATCCTGGACCATTTTTTTTGGGGGGGAGGGGAGGAAGAGGAGAAAGAAAAACTATCTAGCCAAGAAAAGAAAATTGTATTTTTCAAAAAATGCTGGGTTTTGAATTACAACCTTCTCTATCCTATCCTTCTCTCTCTAACCTTCTCAGAGATCACAGGCATTTTGTTTTTTCATCCTGTTATTAAAGGGAGATATTGAAAAGGGAACTGTGGTGATGGTTAAGTAGGTAAAGCACCATCTTCCTAATTACTTTCCCAGGAACTTGGCAAAATAATAACACTGTCAGACTCAGCCATAAAACATTTAAAAAGCCAAGGAACGTTGATAGGATGGCAGAAGATAGTAGGAAATGAGAGCAGGCTCTGGGAACCAAAGCCAGCATTAGATAATCTTATAAAGTAACTGTCTAGAACAGTGATGGTGAAACCTTTTGGTTCAGCACATCAAAAATTGAGAAAATGCCTAGCTTGACTTTGCTGGTGGGTCTCTCTCTCTCTCTCTCTCTCTCTCTCTCTCTCTCTCACACACACACACACACACACACACACACACACACACACACACACACACACACACACAGAGTGATGGTTGTCATGTCATGGTTATCCCCTGGGTGCTTTTTCAAAAGCCAACTGGACTTTTTTTTTCCCTTGAAGACATTTTGCTTCTTATTCAAGAAGCTTCATCAGTTCTATAGTTCTATAAGAACTGAAGAAGCTTCTTGGATGAGAAGCAAAACATTTTCAAGGAGAAACAAAGTCCAGTTGCCTTTCGAAAAAGCACCTTTGGGTAGTATCTGGTGTCCTCTTTAGGTCTGCTTCTGTTGCTTCTGTGTAGTAATCATCATTTTCTGCTTCAGTGGCAATGTGCACCAATCTCCAGGTGGAATAAACTCCTAGGGAAATTTGTAAGAGAAATTTTTCCTACAGTATAAAACAGTGTTTTTCAAACTTGACAACTTTAAGATTAGTAGACTTCAACCCCCAGAATTCCCCAGCCAGCATGTCCACATATCTTAGAGTTGCAAGTCTGAAAAACACTGGTATAAATCCTATTAGGCTGCAATAATATGGATTGACTCCATTGTAGGGGCCATCCTTCTTCTGCAAACTGGTGAATGAATTGCTAATCTGAAACAAACTGAAGTATTTTATACCAAAGAGCATTGGGATAAAATGAGCATTCGGGGAACATACAAGGGAAAATGTACGTCCGAAATGGGGTACAGGTAGTCCTCAACTTACGAGCACAATTGAGCTCAAAATTTATCTTGCTAAAAATTTATCTTGCTAAAAATTTATCTTGCTAAATGAGACATTTGTTAAGTGGGTTTTGCCCCATTTTAAGAGCTTTTTTCCCCCACAGTTGTTAAGTGAATCACTGTAGTTGTTAAATTAGTAACTTGGTTGTTAAGTGAATCTCATTTCCCTATTGACTTTGTTTGTCAGAAGGTCGCAAAAGGGTCGTCCTGGGACACTGCAACCGTCATAAATTTGAGTCAGTTGCCAACTGTCTGAATTTTGATCACAAAACCATGAGGATGCTGCAACAGTTGTAAGTGTGAAAAATGCTCATAAGTCACTTTTTTCAGTGATGCTGTAACTTTGAACAGTCACTAAATGAACTGTTGTAAGTCAAGGACTTGCTGTATAGAAATGAGCTCAGAAATAGTTTTGAAGGGTACTACTGTCCATCTGTTTATGCCCTCCAGAAAATGGCTGTCTCTCCGTTCTGGTGATGGGACATTGAACAGGGCAGATAATCCATCTGCCAGTGAGTGAACAGATTATGCTTTAAAGAGATCCATAGGATTAAACTCATTCTTCCTAATCATCAGTGTTATGGGAACTATAGACCACAGGGGTAACTCTCTAGACCCATTTCCTCTATGACTGTTCTTGTTTTTATTCCCCACTGGAAGAGGAAATTAATAGGCTATTTGGGTCATGGGAACAGTCAGTGCCAATCAATGTACGAGCCCTCCACTCTATCCATGAAAATTTTCTTCTCTGAAACATGTTTGAAAAGCAAATTCTCTTTAGTCAAACTAAAAAATGCAGAATTATTTTTTTCATAACATTGTCTATGTGGAGCTGAGAATGGTTTTCTTGAGTTCCGCTACAAATATGTCTCAGCCAACTGAGAAATTGTAGAGAGTGAACTGGTTTGTTTTGTGTTCAAAATATGTCCTGTTGAGCTTCATTTTCATGCTTGTGATATCATTTCTGAAAAGGGGTGCAATAGCCTTGTGGTCTTCTCCTAAAATTAAACTATTGAAATGCTGATATGGTCTTTGGTTATCACCCCAACCCGCTCAAGGATAGGATTAAGCTTCATGTAATCAAAATATTAAGGATCTTTCATTTTTTGCAAAGTCTTCTAAAAGTAGACATACAGGAAACTGCAATCACATCTAGAATGTCAAGAACCACTAGGTCCTGCTAATGAAAATTCTAACTGCAGAAATAAAGGCATTGAAATAAAGGCATCACTCTAAAGGCATTGTTATAAATCAGGGCTATAAAACATTTTTCAATTCTTCTTTAATATATATAAAATGCATTCATTTATATGGCCATGTATTTATTCTGATTAAATCATAATAATGTAGTAACTTTACTTGGAAAAATAATAAGCTTTTTGCTATTGGCTAGAAGTTCCTGGAAAAGTATATATAGCTGTAAGGCTGTCTGGCAAAGGGAAGGCTTTTTATCTGAAGAATGTTTATCCTCATGGCATTTTTTTGTTTTACATTCACCATGATTTTCTGTTCTAAATATTTACTGTCCTGATTATTTCATGTACACAAGCCATATTGTTCTGGTTTTGATATGTACTGTGAGTAAGCAGAAGTCTGTATTCTTTGACATTTAAAAATTTCTTATGTATAACTTGCTTCTGTTACCAGCATTAAGGCTGTGGATATATATGTTTCTTGGAAAATGCATGAATTTCAAAATGGATATTGCTAAATTTCTGAATATCAAGTCTTGAGAGTCATCACCACACAGCTGTGTTGAATCCAATCCTAAGGCCTAATAGGATTATTTTCCAACATTCAGCTATCCCCAAACAAATACCATACATATGATGTTTTGTTTTAATTCCACAAGGCCCTTTAGCAAGCATTGTGAAAAATCAAAATGACAGAGCTCAGCAGTTTCCATAAAAAAGAAATCCAAGTTTGGAATGTGTGAATTCAACCATAGAGAATGGGATCCACTTGAGGAGGACTTGCAAAAAGTAGCTCTTTTCTCAATTGAAAGTCCATGTTTAGAAAACTCTCCATACTTTTTGGAAAATGGTAAAATTTGAAGGATGTGGAAGACATGGGTATAAATGTTTCGATGCCACCAGATTCCATTAATTATTAAACTTTTAGTTTACCCATTGAAAAATGGCTCTACCAACTTTTATTGGAGTAATGCTTTGCTACTTTTGTTTGCATTTTCATTTTATCATTTATTTCCTGTGGCTCATGATAGTAGAGTCCTGCTACCTCCTACTGTGGATCATTCTGCAATTTTGCACACAGAGGAAAATTTAGCAGATAGTTAAACTTGGAAAATATCAATGACTGCTATGGAAGATCCAACTTTTACAACCATCATACTATAAATATTTTTTGGTGGGGATTCACTGCTATTGATAATGAAGGACTCAGGTTGGAATTAGGAAAGTTTGTTAAAGGAATTGCTGACACAAAAAGTTGCAGCTACGATGAGTGTAACAAATGGTGGGACACTACTGCCTAGCAACAAGAAAGTTACAAGTTAGAAGGACATACTAGAAGGATGCTAGCTAAGGCACATAGATATATAAATTTTGGTAACCTCTAGTTTATTCTAATAGTAAAAGACATATCTTTTGATAAGAAAGCTTATTAACATAAACATGTGATATATGAAGGAGGGTAAAGTAGAAGAATCCAATCAAAAGAAACATGAATCAAGGAATCCATGTGTGATTCTTAGGGTGTTAACTTCCTTAATCATAACTGTACAAAATGTGTGCTTGTGCATTGTTCAAGGTCTTGGCTCCATTAGCTGCTGAGACCCTTTTGCTGGAGTACTCCAATAAAAGAAGCTGAAAATGCCATTTCTTGTGCCTGGTGGTCTTTATTGGCTTTGGCGCCAGGCTAGGATCCATTTTGGATACAACAATAATAATTTTGCTTTATCCTTAGGAGTAAACCACCTGGTTGTTTTCAAGTACAATTCAGGATACTGGCCTCTATTATAAAGCCCAATATGGATCACAGACTGCCTTTCCTAAGTAGGCCTGTCCCCCTGGCTGAGACTGGAGAATGCTTGAAAGTCCCCTCCTGTTGGGAGGTATGGTGAAAAAGAACATTATAGTGTGTTTTCTTTGTGTGGATTCTCCTCCTTCTTGCTCCTTAACATGAAGATGGCTTCCACTCTCATGGCTTTCAGAAGCTAAAGATATTGGCTATTCTGGAAGGCCTCTATAATATGAAACCCTCTGGGGTTAATTATGATTTTTACATTATAATTATTATAATTATTACTTTATAATCTATATTTTAATATTTGCATGCAACTTAAAACTTGTTTGGATGGAGGTGATGGATAAATTACACAAACCATATAAAGAACATCATTGTTTTTGCCAAGAAAACCAGAACATATTTTCCGAGCCAGAAGAAATGCATTTGCTAACAATATGCTGATGAATATGTTAGAATTATTCAGTAAGGCTGTATAATAAAAATGTATTTTCATCCTAAAGGAATTTCAATGAAAAAAGGTCAATACCAGGTGCTATGGGGAACAATTTGCTTGATAAAGTCCTCCGTGTTATTAAAGGCAACTCCTGAAAATGTAAAAGCTCCGACAAGAGCAGAAAGGGAAAGAACAGTTAAATAAGCCAAACATGACTCATCAAACAGCTAAGCAGTTCACAGAATTCAGAGGCAGAGCCCAGAGCCTTGGTCAGAGGAATCCAAGAGGGATTTATTATCTGAGAGTAAGGCACAGATGGGTAACTAACAGTCCATGTAGTACATGAAGCTGATCCTCCCTGGAGTGGGTAGGGCCTATATTTTCACATTTTTCTAAACAGTTTGATATTGAGAGTGTGAATTTTAAAAGGAGACTTAAGAAGTCAATTTGTCCTCTTAAACAGGTCTAGAATTGGCCTTGCCTGTTCCATATAGTAAGGGCATCAGATCGCCAGATAAAATCTCTGTGGGTGTAATGGTATGTGGGAATGACCTTGGGAAACAGGAGGAAGAGCTGCAGATGGCACCACGATCAGATAAGAGGCAGCATAGCTGGCAGAAGCAGTGGGGGTATGGCAAATCTCAGAAGGGACCCTCCCTAATTTATTGGACTATAAAGGGGAGGGGGGGGAGATATACTTTCAGATTTCCAAGATTATGTTAATGTAACCTTATAATAAATTTAGAGCTAGTACTTTTGAATGTGCTTCTTGCCTGGACTACCTCACAGGGCTGACATTAATCTTGCAAGTCTAAAAAATGCATCTCCCCCCCTCTTGCATTTTCAGTCCAAAAAACAAGGGAGGATCTTTTCCGAGACATTTCCCATTCCCCCAGTCCTTCTGCGGGTTAACCTGCCTCTTATCTGAATGTAGCCTCTTCCTCTCATCTCCCAAGATCACCCCAACATCCTATTATAGTGGAACAGCAAATGCTGCAAGAAGGTTGCCTGACTCTGCTCTTAAGACCAGAAAGGAAAGCCTTCAGGGCAAAGAGTAGCACTCCAGGGTTTCACCATGAAAGTACAGAAAACAATTTAATCACATACTAATTTAGCATAGAATGCATGTAAACACTAGACAAGTTGGCATTTTAAATTTCAAATAATATGGCTAATTTCATACATTTGCACATCAGTAGGGAAATTGGTGAAATTAAAGTTCAAACCCATCACCAGCACTTATCAGAATGGAATGTGTGACAAACAGTCTTACATATCCCTTGAGGATAACAAAAAAGGCTCTTGAAAAAGCAGCACAATTAACTACAGGGTTTTTGAAGTAAGGGAGATATATTAAAAGAGTGGCATCAATCAGTGGTCCACATCTAGAGGGGGGGCGTACTTTCTTACTTTAAGCCTGGCTTGGCAAAGCCTCAATGCTAGGGGGGGGGAAGTGTGGGTGTAGGCATTACTAAATCGAGAAGACAACATATCATAGTTATCCCAAAGATGCTTTTTCACGAGGCAACTGGACTTTCTTGTTTTTCTTTGAAGACGTTTCGCTTCTCATCCAAGAAGCTTCTTCGGCTTCAGTTCTGACTAGATGGTAGGGAATGAATTCCAAAAAGCATCTTTGGGATAACTAGACCTGGATGACTGAGAATCTCCATAGACAACATATCATAATGTATCTTGACCTAAGAAGCTTTGAATCTTTGTATGAAAGACACCTCTAATGCTTTATCTTGAAGCTCAGAATTTCAGCTATAATAAACAAGAGATAAAAGCCTTATTTTTTTGTTATTCTACTGCACACCCGTGAAACCAATTCAGAGAACCAAACAAACCAAGAAGACTCATTCTTAAGGCAATTGCCCAATAAAGACAATAATACAAGAATTGAGGGTATATCTGTTAAGAAGGGGAGCTTACATTGCACCTTGCTTCCTACCTTTCTGCATTCAGATTTGGTTCTCTGATTGCTTCTCCCTGATTTGCAGTCATTTCAAATTTAAACTGATTAACAGAGTCTATACATATTTTTTTTCTTCTTCCGTTCAATTGTATCTAATTCTTAGAGGCTGCCTGGACAAGCCCTTGTAATTTTCTTGGTAACGTTTTCCAAAAGAAATGTAGAACCTGGATAAAACTGTCTTGTTTTTTTAAAAACAACAACAACATGTATATACAACATGTATTTCCTTTAAACTCAATCTGTGATTACTACATGGGCATATTTACGATGATTTCTTGGCAACAAAATGGAAATGGATCACCATTGTGGTGGTTTTCCCTTCCTCTTCCTCTTTCTCCTTTACCCCCTACTTTTCTCAACCTAGTCCCACATTCCTGGGATTTCATAGTGGTTTCTTAACTAAAGACCAATGAGATCTGTCTCTATTCTGCTTTTTCAAAATCAGTTAAGATTGTCCAAGTGCCTGTTAAAAGGAATTTGCCTACTCTCAATTCTTTATGAAACAGGCAAATCTTTTATCAATACTGTTTCTTTCTTCAACCTTTTAAACAACATATCAATACTTATCTGATACTAACATCCTTTTCTACTGTATGAATTTGTTTTATTTTTTTGTGACTGACGTTTACCTGTTTTATATTGGGATGTCTTTCCTATATATTATTTGAAAATTGTTACCTATTTAAACCTATTTATAAGGTTACTTAGAAAATAGTGTTTTCTAAAAACATTAAGAAATATAACAAACAGACAAGCAAAACAAATGCTCTTTATCCATTAATTTTTCCCAGGAGATTAATGGTTATTTCCTGGAAGGAAAAAATGGGTTTATCTAGTGCAATAGTTTTATCCTGTTTTTTAACAGCTTGGGCTCTGCAATGGCTCAATTAAATTAGAAATTAAAGATTAGAAAAAAGGGAGGCGTGGAAGAATTGGAAGCATATTTCCAGATGGAGAAATTCTGCTGCTTTCCCCACTTTTTCTCCTGAAACTTTTTTCATGTAGTCACAAGTGGAAGCAGCAATGGGATAATGCAGGTAAGTGGAAGATATCATCTGGATTCTTTGGGGGGGGGGGAGAAAGATGCCAAACATTATATAAATGCAGATTTAAAAAGTTGCCATGACAACTGGCATGCTTTGTGCAGATAAAGCAAAATGGCCTGCAGGTGAGATGGAAAAAAGTGGGTGCACACTAGCCCACACCCACCACAATTGCAAATCTGCAATGTTTTTCAGCCACTATTTTTATTGCTGAAAAACATGAAGGATGAATAGTAATCATCCTTGGCCCCACACCATACAGTATATGATTAACCTTAGGAATGACTAATAATTGAGAGATTGAAAAGCCAACAGAAAACACAAATTACAAATGATTTTTTTTGAAGATATGGAAAATGGTCCTCCATTGCCTCCATTGTCATGTTAATGGAACTTGTGTGGCAGAGGTCAGTAAGGACTAGTGCCTTTATTAAAGTTGTACTTAAAGTAAATTACCCTCATTTGTCTAATCCTTGGTAATGACAGCTTAGCTCAACTCAATGCACATTTCCAGGATTAGCTGCATGGCTTGATTTTTAGTGAAGTTTGCAAACTGTAAGAGAAGGATGCTGTCATTTTGAATTCTCAGCTGCATTGGTGAAAGTACTGATTTTGGCCACAATTGTTGCCTTTCCTGTCCTGCTCCCTTCCCGAGTAAGGCATCACTGATTATGGAGAAAAAACTTCACTCTTTAAGGTAAATGCAAAAGCAGAGATTATGCTTTCTGTACATTAAGGAGAGCTCAGCCAAGGAAACAAATTAGTTCTTTGCAGCTGTGAAACCACCCACGGCTGGCCAGAGCCAACAAGCAGCATCTAATATTGATTCTTTATTCCAGATCTTTGCATGATCATTTTTGCTTTTTTCTTTATGAAATAACCAAGTTTAAACAAATCTGCTCTAACTTTCATGCTTCAATGCACATAAATTGCTTCTAAAATGCTGGAAGATTCCCCATTCCTTTCCATCTATCTGAAAAGGGCTGGGGGAGAGTGTAAAGAAATAGTGAGCCATAAGACTATGCAAAGAAACAAAATCATAAAAAGAAGGACCTATTAAGCCGCTCAGGGTCTCAAATGGGTGCTTTTTGAGTTCAAATGAAATGACTAACATGACTATGCAAGAGAGGTCCTGGTATTTGCCTGTTTCAACATAAATAACTCATCAGGGCAAATATGCAGTAAGTAAGGATAAAGAACTTAACAGAATAACAGAGGCGGAAGGGACCTTGGAGGTCTTCTAGTCCAATCCCCTGCACAAGCGGGAGACCCTATATCAGTGATGGCAAACCTTTTAGAGACCGAGTGCCCAAAAACTGCCCCCGCCCCCGCTCTACCCCCTGCCCCTGCCCCGCCCCCACCCCGCCTGCCCGCATATAAAGGCTGGGGCAATGGCATGTGTGCCCACAGAGAGGGCTCTGAGTGCTGCCTCTGGCACCCGTGCCATAGGTTCGCCACCACTGCCCTATATCATTCCGGACAAGTGGCTATCCAGTCTCTTCTTAAAAGCCTCCAGTGATGGAGCACCCTCAACTTCTGGAGGCTAGTTGTTCCATTGGTTAATTGTTCTCACTGTCAGGAAATTCCTCTTTAGTTCTAGGTTGCTTCTCTCCTTGGTTAGTTTCCATCCATTGTTTTTTGTCTTGTCTTCCTCCAACTTTGTAAAATGCCTTCATCTTATTTTTTCCCCAACTCTTTAGCATATTCCTTCAACTTGATGCTCTCCAGATATATTGTGATTGTATCTCCCAAGAGCAGATAGTCCTTGAATAGTACATTCTGAAGGCTGTAGCAGAAGGAGGTGCCAGGTTTGACAAAGTTGCTATAGGAATCCACAGAATTCAGGTTTAACTGACAACATTTGGGTTTAACATAATTTCACAGTTGATTTTGATGTGCAGTACACCATGCCAAAAAACAGGCATAAATCAAATGCAATAAACTTGGCACCTAAATATATACAGCTTTTATAGTTTGCTCTATAAATCATTCAAGAATTCAACTGTGAGTGGCCTCTGATGCAAGTTTTATCTATTCCAATATGCCCTTTAATTTTTTAAAAATTATTATGGGAAAAATATCCTTGTTCTCAGTTTCTGCCACCATTCAGCTTCTGCTACCTGTTTATAAGAGAAATATCAAAACCTTTATTGGAGCTTCAACTTTTTGATAGGTTTTCTATTTATAGAAGTTGACAGAAAGCTAAAACATGTTCTATCCCAACTTCTGAAGAAATTGTCAGACAAAATGATTTGCTAATTTTCTTTCAGCTTTTGCAATGAGGAGAAATGTTATGGAACAGCTAGTAAACAATACTGACTGTGTGCAAGTGCTGTCAGCCATATATTTCTTTATAAGATTAGACATCCCTCCCTCCCTCAATCAATCAATACCTCTGTAAAAGCAAGACCACATCTGCAGTTCAGGGAAATTATATGCCTATTGATTAGGATTGCTCTGAAATATTGTTAGGTTTGCACTCCAGCCTGAAAAATGAAGTCCCCTATGAAGATTTATGTGTATTGGGAGGGGTGGTGATTAATCAGTCCCCCCAGCTCATATTGGGATAGAGCTTTTGATTTCTTTTCCCTGTCCCATTAAAAATTTTATTCATACACAACTAGCTTGAAGCAAAATTGCAATGAAACAGATCTGAATTGAGCTCAATGCTGGTGGACCACATAGACTTAACCACGTTATTTTGGGAGCATGAGTGCAGGTGTACATTTTTACAGGGTTTTTTTCTGTGATATTTTTCATTTTCCCAGTCTAACTTATAGTCCTCAAATGTTGAGTTTTCCATCTTAGTACTAGCCATCCTGCTCTCTTTCAGCTTCAGAGTCCAGGCAACTTTAGAGATTTTCAGCCTTGAGAACATTTAAGATATGTGGAATCCTAGAATTTCCCATCCAATACTACAATACTGTAACATATGGGGCAGATATTTTATCAAATATCTACATAACATAAAACAGACAACATCGCTAGTGACAGGAATCCATCACCCCCTTACCTTTTCCCCCTATTAACACCATATGAAAGATGAGTGGATATAGATGTGGATTTTTAAGGAAGGGGTTATTGTATTCTTATTTTTATATATATAAAGAATTGATAAATGTGTTTATATTTAATTGTATACTTCTCTTTCAATCTTTTAAAGAAGTGCTTCCATCTCTACTAATAAAGCAATTACTTTCAATGGTGGAAGAGATTTTAAAAAAGCTAGTTTCTACACAGTTCTTGCATAAAATATTTTGTACTTCTCTTATAGTCCAAAGTCTGGATGATGATGATGATGACGATGATGATGATAATGATGATGATGATCATCATCATCGTCAACATCATTGTCATCATCATCATCATCATCATCACCATCATCCAATTAATGGCCCTTTCAATTCACAGTGGAATCTTCGCAGTTCATTAGATTTATTAATATTACAATAAAAGTGAGATTCCAAGTGAATCACATCATCAGACTGAGGCAGTCAAAACTACATCAGTCCTACATGGACATCATATCCTGGTGCAAATAGGCTGTGCAATACTTTAGAAAGCAAGATGATCATATGTTTTTCCCACTGTAAACAAGACAAATAGGGAAACAAACACAATCTACTAGTCCATCATACAGTGGATCCACATCTACATTTTCACCTACTGTACATTTTCACTACAAATTGAATTACACCTCTATTTCCAGACAAATAAAACTGTTCAGACTTTTCCCACCCACAAACACATGTGGCAGTAGGAAAGTTGGATTCAAATCTTGTCACCACTAATAAGAATTCTGGCAATTGAAGTCCACACATATTAAAGTTGCCCAGACATTAAAATAGAGCATGTAACTAACTAAACAGGGCTTCTATTCATATGGACAAAAATATGAAGTTATCTCCCATTCCAGCTTTGGTTCTCAAAATAGGCCACAAGACTAGTGGGGCAGGACTAGTGTACAATCCCATATCCTCAATTACTGAACATAACTTTAATATAAAAATTGTTTTGAATTCCATAGCAACTGGGGAATCTTAAGGTGCTTATTGTGTGTTTGGAACTATAGGTGCCAACTACCCTTTTATTAGGGTTTACTTTAAAAATTATTGAGAGACTGATGATGATAGCTGAGGACCATCATACTTAAATTTCAGGCACTCTATATGCATAAAAGAAATGATTTTATGATCCTCTCTCTTCCATTATGTAAAAATTAACAAAGACTGCAGAAGGTATCTACAGAGAAACACACCATGCCACCATGCTTTATTCTATAGAGACTTAGCACCATCTGGTTTTATAGAAAAGGAAGGAAAAATCTAAAGTTTTATTTGCATTTTAACAAGCTCCTAACCTATTTCTGGAAATGTGTCACAGACAAAACTTTTAGAAATGTTAAGCCAGCATCATCTCAGCAGAAGACAGTGCATGAAGGCTAGTGATGGCATTTCTAGGACCTATCATTTGGAATGACAAAGAATTTATGAGAGTAGGGAAAGGATTAATCACTAACAACAAAACAACTCCATGTTATGGGGTTATGATGAAAGAGCAAAACATACTCTGTCATTTCTCCAATATGGGCACATATGCAAACAAACAAGGAAAAACTGCTGCCTTCATACTTGCCCTAAGCTTTTCAGATGCCAATCATGATTGGTGTACAATGGCTTGGATGAGATTAATCTTTGGGCTGATAGACCAGAACTATTCTTATGGTAACCATTCTGCTCCTCTCTCCCCAAAAACATTCCTCAAAAAGAACAAAGAGGGAAACAAATCTGCATAAATTTCAGTTTTCTAATCTAAAAGCACAGATTCCCATGTTGAAATGATTCAAATTTAAGTAAATGTAGAAAACATCTCAATGCAGCTATGGAAAACCTATGACTGAATTGACTAGTGGACATGATCACCTCAATGGACAATCCAAATGCTACTGATGGCTACTTCAATAACTGTACCTACTTCTTAAGACTCTTGATATTTAAACTTGTCAGTGGTTTCAAGCAGAGGATTATATTATATAAAAGAAGCCTGGAAGACTTTATACTTTTGTGTGTGTGTGCATCCGTGTATGTTGCATAAAATTACAGATATAGATGCAATAGCAATAGCAACAAGGTAGAGAATAAGTCCTGGAGAGCACAAAATTGTTAGGCCATTTTTTCCCCAAAGCTACTTAGCAGAAATTGGTCACTGAGAATATGTACTAGGGGTCTGAAAAGTCCTCTTCGTTTTCTCAAATCTTTTGTGCTAGAGAATGAGATGATTGTACATGCAGCTTTCCCTATTGCTCTTTTTCAGTTGATGAGAATTTGGAATGCATTCTGAATGTGCTGTGCAAATTTAATGAGTTTTTAATTGTTTTGATATTGTTAGTCATTTGAACTGAAAGTGAATTTAGGTGGCCAATTTAAGCTAAACATTTGCAAAACTAATTATGATGAACAGCTGGCCCTTAATCAGTGGAAGAATTTGAGGTTCTTCATTAATGTGGATATTAAGTGTATTTTAAAGTCTCCACTACTGAAATTCCAGGTTTCAATGGAGGTTAATATAGTTTTTGATTGTGGACCTAAGAAGATATATGAAAGATATATTTTAAAAAATGCAAGGTATAGCTATCATGGAAAGAATGTAATTTTACCTTGTTTATTGGTATTTATGCTTTATGTTGCTTGTATTTTGAATTTAAATGTTGTTAGCTGCCTAGAGTCATCATGGTATGATGGCTGGCTATATAAATTGATTGACTGAATGAATAATGTTTTCTCCGTCTCTCATAATATTAGTACTTGAGATCATCCTTTGAAATAAATACAATAAAATTAAAGATCAACAGAAGAAAATACTTTTTTACATAATGCATGTTGAACATGAACTTTGCTATAAATAGTTCTAGTAAATTTATTCCCTAGTTACAGAGAATTGCTTCCTCTCTCATCTTTGTTTTGTCTAATTAAATTTGTATATTGCACATGAACTAAAGCATGAGTATCTTTGTTTCTTAAATAGAAAAGTTTTTTTTTAGTTTCTTATTGTTACTGACTCACATACAGATAACCAGCCAGGTATATATTTTCTACTTAATGAGAATTCCTCCTAAAATTCCTCCACTGTCCAACTCCTGTTCATTGGCTCTGTAAAGCCACTCCCTAAAACTGGCTTCCTTAGATTTTTTTCACCATCTCTATACCCGTCACTGCTTGCTCAGAACATACACAATCCCTCAGACCACATAGCTTTTCTTATCACTTGTCTCCCCTCCTGCTCTCTACATCTCTCTATTGAACTTTCGTCCAAACTCTTATTAGTTCTCCTTACTTGGTCACTCAGTAATGAGCTCCAGCTGTTACTCCACCACTCCGCATTTCTATTTCCCCTAACACATTAATCATATAACATTTTGTGAAATTCTTTAGGTTGTTTTTAGATCTCCCTTCAATCCCTTTTCTCAATTAATGTTTACTTCTGCGAGACTGCAGGTTCTTTCAACCATGTATAGATGCATAAGCTAAGGCACTCAGACTCTGTTAGAAATAGAAGAAATGATACCATCTACATACTATTCAGTCTTCCAGTCTTTGTCTTCCACAAATTGGTCTGACCCCTTTTTAAAGTTAGTTATTATCATGTTTTTTTATTACACGTAGTTTACACTTAATTTATTTATTTGGCTGATAAGTAAAATTATGAGGGAAAGTTGTTTTAACATTCTTTCCACATCTTGCATAATTTTATGTTTCTCTTGAGGCAGTTTACTCAGAGGAGTGGGTAGAAAATGTATAGCTGTCATTATATAATGTCAATTACTGTACTGTCAAATTGCACTCGGCATTCTAAAACATGTATATAGTAAACTAATCAATCATAACATTCCCAACAAAACCACTGAGTTTTCTGCATTGGCCTTAGCCTTACATCTTCCTTTAAGTTCAAAATATAGTGGTGCTCACCATAACTCTTTAAATTATAATATAATTTATTTCTTTCAGCATAGCACCCTACATGAATACAATTATTTTGCTTTGTTAACCCAACTTTAGGATTGTATATTGTGAACTCAGCCATAAAAATCACTTGCTTAGGCAATGTTCACTGTGCAAGTCTTAAAAAATTAAATTAATCTCACCTCCTCCAATTCATGTATTCTAGCAAATTTTAGTTTTCAGCGTATTATATACTGTATGCAAAGTGCTGCATTTATTTATTTATTTATTTACAGAGCTGGCCATCTGACTAAAAGCAATTCTGGGCAGCAATCCGGAAGTGTCTTGGTAGGTGCTTCCGACACAAATGTAGTAGCAATAGTAGTAGCATACAACAAGCAAATAAAATCACAGATACAAAAACAATCATTATAAATATATTAAAACATTATTAAAAAGAAATGTATTATTAAAACATTTAAAATATACAAATCACACACACAGAGAGCAAAATATTAATCACAGTGGAGCCATCTGAGAACACACCTAACATAACTGCTTAGTGGCAGTTGTTCCATGCTGTGCACTATTTTAAAGCCTTAAGGCTTTTAGTACTGCTTCTGCCACAAAAACTAGATACAAGAAACATATATTAAGGCTGAGTTATTAAAAAAAAAGGGGGGGAGTAGCAATACAGTATTTGTTTCTGTAGCAGTGCCAGGGTTCAAGCATTTGGCAGAAATAAAGCAGAAATTACATTCCAGAGAATTAGTTTTATTTTATTAAGACAACCCAAAATACTGCCGGTTAAAATTTTTGGCTGCAACTGTCTCTTCTGTGTTTAATTCTGTCTCCAATCTGAAAAATTTGTGGGTAGTTTTTACATTGTCATGCTCTTCAAATCTACCAATATTAGTGGATACCAACAGGACCAATTACTTATACTAAATAGAATGGTACCCAGGAAATGCATTCATTCTATGCCACTAATGCTCTGTTGTAGCAAAAGCAGAATAGCATCAATCTCCAATGTAGCTGCTAGCAAGCCTCTTTTTTTTAGTCTCAGCTTCCCTATTTGCACTATGGAAAATATAATACACAGAGGATTGTTAAAACAATAATTAATAGTAAAATCAGCACCAGCGTTTGGACTCTCAGATAGTACTCAGAGCCAGTCCCTTGAATTTTCTGACCCTATTGCTTCTGCCTGTTCTTTTACTTTCTTTTTTTTTTTTTTTTTTTTAACAACAAAATTTTTATTGAATACAAAAAAAAAAGATTAAAAACATTTGAACATAGTGTATCATCTTTGACATACATATTTCTAAACATTCCTTATTATACACATACTTTATACATTTCAGATATTCTTCCTCTATTTACATCCCTTCTAATGACCTTCCTTCTTTTTTTTCCTTCCATTTGTAAAATTTATTCAGCTTAATAGTATTCTGTTTCCTCCTGATTTTTTAATTCTTTCGTCACTTATCCAATTCTGCGCAATACAAAATTTCCTTATTAACGCATCTCCACTACACTTCATTTGTTTTCCAATTTTGGCAAACAAAATTCTTGCCGCCGTTATTACATGAATAATTAAGTATATATCATCTTTGTTTATATTTTTTTCTAATATGCCAAGTAGTAGCATCTCTGGTTTATATTGAGTTTTTTGACCGTCATTTCTGTTATCCAATTCCAAACCCTCTGCCAATAAACCTGTACCCTCTTTGCAAGCCCACCAAACATGGAAAAAAAGTACCCTTTTCCCTTTTACACTTCCAACAAAGTGTGAGTAGCCACTATACATTTTTGCGAGCCTGGCCGGTGGCAGGTGGCCATCCTAAAGAGCATCTTATAGAGATTTTCCTTGTAATTTGATGCCAATGTAATTTTCAATTACGTTCCCAGATTTGCTGCCATTGGTCCATGTTTTATAGCGTGCCCCAAATCTATTGCCCAGGTAACCATTGTTCTTTAACTTGTTCTTCAAATAATTTATATTCTAACATATATTTATATATTTTTTTGATTTGTTTTTCTCCGGGCCTAATAATATTTATCAAGCCCCGATATCTATTAATTCCCCATTCTTTCTTGTCCTTTCACGTATCTTGCTTGTATCTGAAGGTAAGACCAACCCATTCCAAAGCAATCCCCTGTTGTCTCAACTCTGCCTTTGCTTTAGATATCCTCTCTGACAGGATTCTTTGTATATGATAACCCTATCTTGCCTATAAAGGTTGGGGTATATAACTGGCTTTCTAATGCTTCTCAAGGAACTGGCAGATGTGATCTCAGAACCATTGAAACTATATTTTTCAAAGATCCTGGAGCCTGGGAATTACCGAGGACTGAAAAGAGCTGATGTAGTTCCCATCTTCAAAAAGGGAAAAACAAATGGGCCCCGGAATTACAGACCTATCAGCCTGACACTCAATACCTGTGAAGATTCTGGAAAGATAATCAAACAACGAATCAGCTCGAACACCTAGAGGCAAACAACATCCACTAAAAGCCAACATGGGTTTTGTCAAAACAGATCATGCCAGACAAACCTTATTACATTCTTTGACAAGTGGACAAAATTAGTGGATCAGAGGATGCTGTGGATATAACTTTACTTGGACTTCAGTAAGGCATTTGATAAGTAGATCCAAACCTACTACTTGATAAAAATAGAAAAAATGTGGGTTAGACAGCATCACCACCAGATGGATTCGTAGCTGGCTGACCGGCCGTACTCAGGTGTGGTCCTCAATGGAACCGCATCTACATGGAGGGAAGTGTGCAGTGGGGTGCCCCAGGGGCTCTGTCCTGGGGACCAGTGCTCTTCAAACATCTTCATCAACGATTTGGACGATGGATAGATGGGGAACTCATCAAATTTGCGGATGACACCAAGCTGGCAGGAATAGCAACACTCCAGAAGCACAGGCTTAAGGATACAGGCGACCTGGACAGGACTTGAACACTGGGCGCTATCTAACAAAATGAATTCAATGTGAAAAAAAGTAAGGTTCTTACATTTAGCAAGAAAAACCCAAATGTACAGGTATAGTATAGGGGGTACCTTGCTCAATAGTAGTAAACTGTGAGAGGGATCTCGGAGTCCTAGTGGACAATCACTTAAATATGAAGCCAGCAGTGTGCTGCAGCTGCCAAAAAAAGCCAACACAGTGCTGGCTTGCATTAACGAGGGCCAGAATCAAGATCACGTGAAGTAGTAATACCACTTACAATGCCTTGGTAAGCCACACTTGGAATACTGCATCCAGTTTTGGTCACCACGATGTAAAAAAAGTGTTGAGACTCTAGAAAGAGTGCAGAGAAGGGCAAACAAAGATGATTAGGGGACTGTAGGCTAAGATATCAAGAACTTTGCTGCTGAATTGGGTATGTCTAGTTAATGAAAGAAGGACATAGGGTGGACAGATAGCAGTCTTCCAATTCTCAGGGGCTGCACACAAGAAAGAGGGAGTCAAGCTATTCTCCAGGCGCCTGAGGCAGGACAAGAAGTAATGGATGGAACTAGTCAAGGAAAGAAGCAACCTGGAACTGAGGAGAAACTTCCTGACAGTTAGAACAATTAACCAGTGGAACAACCTGCCTCCAGAAGTGGTGAATGCTCCAACACTGGAAGTTTTTAAGAAGAGACTGGACAGCCATTTGTCTGAAATGGTATAGGGTTTCCTGCCTGAGCAGGGGGTTGGACTCGATGACCTCCAAGGTCCCTTCCAACTTTATTATTATTATTATTATTAATGGTGAGAACCAGCCTGGGAGTTTTGTATAGTGTTGGCATTTAACTATATTCCAGCTTTTTATTAGTTCTTGCCGGACTTTAATAATACACATAATAATATAATACACAGAGGATTGTTAAAACAATAATTAATAGTAAAATCAGCACCAGCGTTTGGACTCTCAGATAGTACTCAGAGCCAGTCCCTTGAATTTTCTGACCCTATTGCTTCTGCCTGTTCTTTTACTTTCTTAAAGTTAGTAGGAAGGGATACATGGAAAATGAATGCTAATCTCTTTATTCTTCGTGTTCTCCAGAAAGTTATGTAGATGGATAGGCTGTGCATAGCAACAGGAATGAAGAGAAGGACTCCAAGAAAAAGATAAATTCAAAGCTTCATAAAATGTAAAACAAACATATGTTATCATAATTGACTGGTACAGACGTTGTGATAAGCCAGAACTTTTTAAAACAGTGATGGCAATTTTTTTTAACTCGGTGTGTCAAAATCTCTAACTTGACTTAACTGGCATGTACCCACCCCACCCTTGCCAAACAAAATGGAAATAATTATTTATATATTCTTTTTTAAAAAAATACAGTGTAATCATGTCTGTGATACCAAGGATCTGCCATGCGCCACTTACCTTCAGGCAGTGTTCTCTTTCTCTCGACAGGCCTCTGCAGCCTAGCTAAGGCAGCTCCATGTTTTATGATGCTTTTGTTCTTGAAGTGGCTTCAGAGAATGCTCTTCTGCTTCCAAAAGCCATGTGACATCCCATCCCATTCTTGCATGATTTTTGAAGGTTGCAGAAGTTGTGTTAGAGCACACCCCATTCTTGTGTGGTCTCTACAGCCTCCAAAAATCAGAGAAAGGGGTCTGCTATTGAGAATAGTTGTCAGGTGTTGGTGAATGCTGGCATATTACCCAAAAAGTGTAGTGTGTCACCTTTGACACCGTGTCATAGGTTCGCCATCACTGCTTTAAAATCAGGGGGTAGAATCTTCTGTTTGTTTCTCTCTCGATAAACATGAGACAGAATTTGTTATTATCTCATGACTCTGGTTTGCTATGAGAGATATAAAACAGAGATTCCAACTCAGATGGAATGCTAAGTAAAGCAAAAAAGAAAACTTCCTATAAATCTAAGAAACCAGGTAGAAATGATTGGGCAGCCTGTACCGACATGCTTATTCGGTCATAATAAACCAGAATTCTAAATAGTATGTTTTTTTGATCAATATAATCAAGAATTCTAAACAGTTCTGATTCATAACATCCAAATGTGTCCTTGGCTTACAACCATAACTGAGCCCAGAATTACGGTTGTAACTTGTACCAAATGTTACACAGGTCACCGTGTGACCATGCCCAATTTTATGACCTTTTATGGGGTTAAATGAATCATTGTCTGCAATGGGCATTTTTTGCCAGAATGTGGAAGGAAGTGGCAGCAAAATGTGTCATAAATTGTGGTCATGTGACAATGGGACACTAGAAATTTTTGTCAATGCAGATTGGTTGCCGAAACACCCAAAACGTGATCGTGTTTTTATGGAGGGAGGGGGGCTAACCATCAAAATTTCAAATCCAGATTGTGAGTAGCTCTGGGGAGGTCAGCTGTAACTTTGAATGGTCTTTAAGTGACTGGTCATAAGTCAGGGACTATCTGCCTGAAGACCTGTGAATGTGAGAGCCAATGTAAAAAGCAGGTGTTATATTATTTAACTCTCCATTATTAATGTCAGAAGTAGAGTTTATCTATAATATGTCTTCTACTATTAAGAAGATTGAATCATACTTGCAGGATCTGCTATGACATGCAAGTAGATAGAAAAGGTGATTGTGAATGCAGAAGCTCTCTCTATTAAAGCACATCTAGAGGACAGGAACAGTAGTTTCTTGTTGAAGGGTTTAGAAATCATGAACATTGTTGGGACAGCTGGATAGTTGAAATCCAGTGAGACTCCTCATTGGATAGTTTAAAACTAGACAATGAGATGGGTGGTATCTAATAAATAAATAAAATAAATAATAAATAATAAAATAAATAAAATTGATAAATTTAAAGGAAGCTATATTCAACATTCTAAACATATGTATCTTTAGCCATACCTCTAACATTTCATAACATTAAAACACTGAATAAGTTATCAGAATGATATAATCTTCTTATTTACTTGAATATACTCAGAATGAAGACATCTATTTTCAAAATGTATATTCATCAGCTGAAAACTTTCAGCAGTCCACAAGGGGACAGGAGATGAAATCTGCACACATTTTCCCACTGTATAGAAGCAAGTATTAAGTCAGTCAATCACCAGCTGTCTTGGTGCACATTAAAAATATTTAGCATGACATTAAACTAGATCAAGCAGTTCTAGGGCAATTTGAATTAAATAGTGATTGAGTAAAATGATTTTTATTAGGTTTATAATTGTTTTAAGAACAAGTTACAGGATATTCATGAATGTATCCACTCAAAACTGTAGTTCACATTGACTCCCTGCTTCATTACTGCAGTTTAACTAAAGCCCATTTCCTGGTCTCATTGCACTGTGCATTTAAATTAAACTTAGAACTGCTTGCATGCAAAACAGAACTATCTCTGCACAAAATTAATGTCCTAGGGATGTTTCTGTATTTTCTCACAAGGCTGATGGATTTGCTATGGCACGATTTGCTATGGCATGATCCAATAAATATAGTGGATAAATGGTTAACAATTCTCTGTAGATCATCACTATTTATTACTATTATAACAGCATTATTATCATTATCATCATCATTCAAAGACTGGGAGAAGGGATTTGACTAGCAGCCAAGTAAATTTCTTGGATCCAAATCCAGACTTTCTATGCTAACAGAATCTTATCTCTTTTAGTGTCATCTTGTGCTTATAAGTGACAGCGTTAAGTGCTTTATGAAAACCTCCTAAGCCTCAAGTGAACCACTCCCAGACATAAGCTAATAGTATAGGCAGGAAAAAAGGCAAATACCACTTCAGAGCAAGATTTAATTGAGTGTTTTCCAACCTGGTGCCCTTCAGAAACACTGAGATTTAAGACATCCAGAAATATTTATCTCAAAGGTTTTGGACAGCAGCAGGTTAAGAAAACACTGTTTATGTTTTCCCACATTAGGGTGAACCTGTTATTAGATACATTGTGAGATCACTTTGTATTATCAGCACAATCAAATGGTTTTATATTCATAAACATTTGACTGTTCCATAGCTGGGAGGAAAAAAATATCTCAAAAATGTTCATGCTTGATTTTCTCTGTGACTTGGTGCTTTGCTACGAGCAAATAATAAAATAAAACAAGTGTTTCAGACTCAACACAGTCATACATTTGCATGGAAAAAATTGTTCAGTGTAGGAAAATGCTTGATTTACCACTTCATCCCACAGACCACACCCACTGATTCTTAGAATATTCTACAAGGCATTTAAACAGCCTTCTGCCAAATTTGCTCATTCTAAAAGCCATTAATTTATCTCCAAGAAATAGCTATAATCACAAACTGTACAGATGTTACTATTACAAGCTAGTGCTAGTTCAACATTCAAGAGGAAGCAAGTTTCAGTGAGTCCTTTTTCTGAAAAGGCCAATCCCTTTTCATTTCCTGAGTTCAATCCTCACCATTTTAACAAGACCAGGCCTCAGAAGATGACTGCTTCATTCTCATCATCTATTCTTCCTATTCATTATTTTGGAGAGGTAAAGCCCAGAGGAAGACAGTGGGGCCAGGAAACCCTGGTAGATGTCAAGGAGGGCTGCTCTCCAATGGTAGGGTAATATTTCAGTCCTGTAATATTTGACTGTAGCAGAGAAACAACATTTCGCAATAATAATCCTACTCTCTCTTGTATAGATGGGAGGATCAAATTTATTCATTTATTTATTCATTTAGCTGCCCATCTTCTAACCAGCACAGCCATTGATCACAGGAGAAGCTGTGTTCCAATACATCTAGAGGGCAATAGATTAGACATGTCTGTTACATATGGTGCCAAACTGTCTCTGTGAAGAACCATATTCCAGCCATATGGAATAACTTTCTTGATGCTCGGAATTAAACTAGACACTAAACAAACTGTGTATTATAATCTAAGCAAAAGTAGTAAATTCACTGGAGAGAGGAATCAAGATTGTAGTAGACTAGGGGAGTGAATGTTACATATAACTTATACTTTGCTTTGGTAGCTATAAGGTCTGAGCTGGAATTGCCACATAATGGAAGATGGCAAGGTAAGGTTGGTGTATTGAGTATGTAGTACTGTATTAGACACAAAGTACATAGTTTCCTTTTTTGGGGGGAGAGGATGGATAGATGCTCATGGGTTTTGTATTCCACAGGTCACTGGTAATAAGGTGGTTTTTTTTCCTTTTTTGTTTTGAGGGGTCCCTGATGCTCTCCGAGCCTGGTTGTTTTCTTGCAAACATTTCATTACCCAAACTAGGTAACATCATCAGTGCTCGTCCCCGTAATTAGCAGTGATGATGTTACCTAGTTTGGGTAATGAAACATCTGCAAGAAAACAACCAAGCTCAGAGAGCACCAAGGACCCCTCATTTCAACCCTGAGCTATCAATGTTCTTTATTTTTTGTTTTGTTTTGTTTTTGTAATACAACTCTGGAAATTATTCATTCCAAACTCTAGGTTGAGTCTATTTCTTAGAAAACAGCAAATGACACTTTCCATTAGGAGTTGCCATTTCAAGAACTAAATTTAAGCTTAATACTGAAGCTTTTTTAAAGGTTTAAAATAATTCAAATGGCAACTGTTAGCGGATATGTGTCTTACTATCTTGTGATGCTGAAAATAGCTAATGTAAATATGTTCTTGGAATGTGGAGGTGGATTGAACCAAAGCAATGTAACAAAAAAGCTGGACACATTTTAGATCCTGTGGGTTGAAATGAGTCATTGCAATCTGCATATACTTATTAATTAGTCTAGGGAGGATGTGTGCATTTTATTCACTGGTAATTTGATATTATTTAAGCAGAGAATGACAACTCAGGAGCCATGTGGCTTTGACTTTTCATATGAGAAAGGAAACAACTGATCACAGGCCAGGTAGCCTCAAAATGCTATGTGGTCTGAAAAGATTCATGCCCATTCTAAGGATATCTTTAAATTAAGCTGATGGTATTTTTTGTTAGCTGTGTAGGAATAAAGTGGCATGTTGAGATTTTGCCTGTTTGCATTCTACTCAGAAGTTGGATTATCAATAGAATTTGATGTACAACTACCTAACACTAGAATATCTTGCTTAGCTTCCTTCTTTCTGATAACATTGACTGGCAGTTCTGAATCATAGTTTGTATCTGTGACTGAGAGCCTAAAGAAAATCACATAAAACATTGAAGCAATATTTAATGCAAAGATGTGCATGAAAAGCAAAGATTCTGGAAAATGATGGCATAACATATGAGAAAACTGTATAAAATAATATACTATAGACTATATACTATAGACTATATACTATATATATATAGTATATACTATATAATGTATACTATACACTATATACTATGTATTATGTACTATATACAGTACTATAGAATATCTGTGTCTGTATAGGAATACAACAAACGAGAAGAACTACGTTCAGAACAAACCAAAGAAAAACGATGCAAAAGAAGAGAGTACAAGCACGTAAAGAGGCTCTACAACAACTCTGTCCCCAAGTCCTTGGAAAGCAGCCAGATTTTCAATAATTTCAAAAATTATTGTATAAAATAATTCCCTCATCTTTTTGAACTGAGGACAACTCATGTTTGCAGACATGCATACCATCTCCAAGTACTTTTTAGTGGATTTCTTATACATGATTGCATGATTTCTTGCCATTTTGATTAAGAAAATGCATGAATATTATAGCATAAACTTTCAAATAAGTGCAATAATAAAAAAAACCAACTAAAGAAGAAACCTCTTCACTTCTAAGAAACCAAGAAAAATTAGAAAATCCTAATCTAGCTCTTATGTGTGGCACAGCCTTCTGTACTTTGCATTGTCACTCTACCTACTGCAGCCCTGCTCTATCGAAAATTAAATATGACCTTTTGTCATCAAAAGGTTGTCCATCCCTGTCTTAGAACAAAGAGAGAAAAAATAATGAAATTGACAGCTAACATATTTGGCCTCTTGAATTGAAAAGGTATGTTTTTTTCACTGTTGAATAGAAAGAGCTAAAAGGTTTCCCCACAGAGACCATAAATGGATGGAAAGCCTTAGTAATCACACATAACAGGCCAAAGTCCTTTACTTTCTTAGAATAGATTGATTTATTTTCCTCTTGCTGAAAAGCAGATTTCTGTCAGGACACCAAAACCATCAGATGTGAAACCTTAGTTGGCTTTGAGAGAAAAAAAGATCAATTCCTCTAACAAATAAAAATTCAATAACACATGAATTTCAATACTTTCAGGCCCAAAGCACTTTACAGATCAAAATCTCAAAGATGGAGAGGTTAATAGTAGTTCTGTTCTCCTATTGAAAGAAAATGGCTTCATTCAAGATTCTTTCTTTCATCACCATTACAATACACTGATATCTGTTTCCCATTATTTGCTTATGGCAGCTTGTTCCTAATTTGTTGGAATCGAGCTCCCAGAATTCCTGCACCATTATAACTATGAATTCTGGGAGTTGCAGCTTTTAAGAAATCTTGAAAGGCTTGTCTGTGGAATAGTGATTTTAAAAAAAAAAAATCTTCAGAAAAATGGGGTCTTTTGATGAAGGCAAAGCCAACTGGGGCAAAAAATTCAGGCTGCTATGTTGGTTTAAATAAGACTAGGCAAAGCAGCTCTTTTCTCTGGGTTATAAAAAATTAGACCTTACAAGTCCTATATTAGTTTTTTACCTGACCTTTGGCTAATCCAACAACTACATTTTTTATCTGTGCTTAGAACAGCATAAACTATTCTCCCTGACTTGTACCCTCTGGTGACTATATGTGTCATTCCCTTTGAGTTATCATAAGACTATAGTACCTATACTATACTATAGTCTTCTGCTGATGAGTTACCCAAGACAGTATGGAAACTGGCAACCATCAAGTTATTGTTTGGATTAATGAATTTTTATTAATACTTTTGATTTTTTTGCATGCAGCACTGATATAATATTCCTGTACTTTTATGAATAGTTTCTATTACACTGTAAGTCTTTAAAATGTTTTCTGTACTTATTTTAAACAGCCTTCCTCATAAATCTATGAGTTAGGTCATAATGACTTTTACTCCTATATTTAGAAACCCAAGTAGCCTGCTCTCTCTTTGGTCTATGTGGGAATGCAAGAGATAGGAGAAAAATGGACCACATTGTCTATCACATCTTCAGAAACCAAAGGTCCTGTGACTTCTTCACATAATATTTGATTAATGTATAAAAAAAATAAACATTCATGACATCCAGAGCTAAAAACAATTTTAAAAATTAAAAACTAAATAATAATAAAGGAGGACAGGGCAAGCAATCCTACAGAGAGCAATAGGCATACTCTACTGAGCATTTTAGCAGTCTGTGATTGGAAAGAGTCTGGATATTTTGAATTGAGGAGTAAAATAATAAAATAATAATAAAATAATAATAAAATAAAATAAAATAAAATAAAATAAAATAAAATAAAATAAAATAAAATAAAATAAAATAAAATAAAATAAAATAAAATAATAAAATAAAATAATAAAATAAAATTAAATAAAATAAAATAATAAAATAAAATAAAATAAATTAAAATAAAATAAAATAAATTAAAATAAAATAAAATAAAATAATAAAATAAAATAAAATAAAATAAAATAAAATAAAATAAAATAAAATAAAATAAAATAAAATAAATAAAATAAAATAAAATAAATAAAATAATAATAAAATAATAAAATAATAAAATAATAAAATAATAAAATAATAAAATAATAAAATAATAAAATAATAAAATATTGCACTAATGAGCTCTCCCATTGTGTGAGTATATTTTTTGGTTTGGGTTCAGGGCAGACTTTTCTTATAGTGGCAAACTTGAGTTAATTTGCAGCTTGAGTTAACTCTCTGTGCTTACTTTGCAATTAAAGCTCTAAACATTATTATCAACAGCATTATCATTTTATGCTCCAAAATTGAATATTTATAAATATGTTATTTGAGAGAAGGACAGTTGGGACTTAAAGATACAATGAGTCAAGAGCCTTTAACATAAATAATCCTGTTAGAAATCAGGGCTACCCTGTATATAGGAGAAGGGAAGTTTTTGTGATTTTTTTTCTTTAATATCTCAATTATATCGGAAGTTGTTGTAAATGTAAGGCTGTAGCCCAGCATCTCACAAAGCAATTCAAAGCTGATTCTCCATTATCTGAGACATTCACTTTCAAAGCCTTCTGCAGGCTACTGCCAACAAAAATGTTGCTAGCAATAAATTTATACAAATTGCGTTTTCTTCGGTTGGATTGTCTAAAAGGTTCTCTGTATCATCTTGCCAAGGAGGATTTCACCACGCCTCTGTGATTTGAGAAAACTTTTCTCCATTCTCCATTCTATTCCTGATGCAGAAGAAGATTGGTGAAAATTCACAATACTTGACTTGTTCATTGTGTAGTGTGAAGCATGACATCCGTCAGCCCTGACAATTCCATTAACTTGCATTAATATGTGGATTTCAGCTTCTAAAATTCTTGGCAATGGCCATGTTTGCAGGGGAATTTAAGGAACTGAAGGGCTACATATCAGGATGCTCAGATTGTAGAAGACAAGTGTAAACTTTAATCAACGGTCATATATATTTTCCTTCTCTTTACCTTTAGGCATTATTGGAGAGGGTGAATCTTTGTTTTCTAATTCTTGTTAATAATCTCTTGGAAATTAAATTGATATAGTACTTGTTGAGATATTATGCCTGTTACATAATAGTTGGGAAAGTCTTGTTTCTGTGACAACAAAAGGTCAGAGATCTTTTAAACATTATTTTGAGGCAGTGGGGGAAAAAATCCAGGAAGAAGCTTCCCGCTATCAAGTTTCTCGTGGCCTTTTCATTGTCTTTTTTTCTTCAACTCACAGAGAGGATGGGATCTCCCCCTCCCATTTTTTTAAAACAAGAGAATTGGGAGATACAGTTAGCTTGTGTGTTGTTTGTTTGCTGGTCACAAGCCATGACTCTTTCTCTCCATTGCTAGTGCTATCAGCACGCCCCATTGCTGCTTGCCATTTTTGGCAGTTGATCCCACAAATATGCAGGAGACATAAATAATTCCTTTTTAGAAATTGGTCAAAAGGACACAGCTCTGACTCTTGCCAGAGGAACATACTGTAACTCAACCCGAACACCCGCCAACTCTACGGGAAAAGAGCAGGAGGAAAAAAGAAGAGTGTGAGATAAGATTGATAACCTGCAAACACACAAGAGCACAGCGAAAAGGGGCTCTTTTGCAGGTAAAGGATCTATGCTATGTTTCTCTCTCCTCCATAGATACAACTGGAAAATATGGTTCCTCATGATTTACATCTCCTGCATGCATAGATGTTGCTAATGCAAGTCGTGCACAATTATGTTCTAAAGATAGGCCTAAAGTGCTTTTCTGAATCACAAATGAGTCTTCCCTATTCAATTGAGGGATTTTCTGAGGTAAAAAGAGGGAGTTACTCTCACAGTAAATTGCTAAGGAATCCCTGCTCTATCCAGGAGAAAAAAACATTTATTTATGAGGTAAATAGAGAGGAGTGAGATGTCTACGTAGAGCTTAGAAATATTTTATTTCTCTCTCTACTGGCTGTGCCAAAAGCAACCACCATACAAAATTCTTCTTATGTTTTGATTTGGATAAAGCAGATTATTTCAGTATTAGGTAAGGAGATTGTTCTGTATGTGCAAATTTTTCCATCTGTCTGAAATCTCTGGACACATCCTGTTCACATACCTTCTCCTTGCAACTTGCAAAATATTTTATGGCAGAAATGAAGAAACAGCCAAAGGGACAAGACTGACCCTAAAGCAATGTTTCTCAACCTTGATAACTTTGAGATTTGTGGACTTCAAGTCCCAGAATTCTCCAGCCAGTATGCTGGCTGGGGAATTCTGGGAGTTGAAGTACATTCATTTTAAAGTTGCAAAGGTTGAGAAACACTGTGAAGGGATAGCCAAGTTCAGATGTGTCTAAGTCAGGGGTGTCAAACTCGCAACGTCACGTGACATGTCGTGACGTGTCCTGACTTTTTTTGCCATTGCCGGCAATGGGGTGGGAGCAGTTTTGCTATGATGCATCTGGCCCGCGGGCCGGCAGTTTGACACCCCTGGTCTAAGTGTATATCTGTAATGTGAACGGATGACATAATGCAGTATTTCTCAAACTTGGCTGCTTGAAGATGTGTGGACTTCAACTCCCAGAATTTCCCAACCAGCTTGGCTGGCTGGAGAATTGTGGGACTTGAAGTCCATGCATCTTAGTGTAGTCTACCTTGAAGGACTGACAATAATTCAAGAAGATGTTCACAGGATAATAATATTAAATATTAAATGCCCACCTCATAGTAGCAGTTAATTGTTATGGAGTGGAGACTTTTAATCCAGCAGAGAAATGTCTAAGGCTGCATAGCAAGAAAGATGTTACAAAAGAAAATAGTTTTATCAAGGCTAGTAGTGTCCATTAAAATATTTCTCCATATCCAACACACAGAGACACAAGAAAACCTGGACTACAACAGTTCCTGAAACAGCCTAAGACACATGATGACTGCAAGAGACAGTGACAGGAAGTAATTTATAAATATTACTGTCTTAGGAGCTCTGCAGAAGACTACAGGTTTTATTTCAAATGTGCTTTCTCATGCAAATGATTGTGTGAGCCAATCAAGCAAACAGATTAGGGTCAGAGTGTTGAAGGGTTGGGGGAGGGGGAAGGATTCAAATCCATGCCTTACTTCATCCTAAACTTAATTCATTAATTTTGCCTCTTTGTCCCACTGGGTATAAAAATCAGACATAGTGAAGGAGGTAGTCAATGATGCTTGCCACATTGTTCTTCGAGAGGCTTCAGAGAGATATTTATGAACCCAGATGGTCTGTCAGCCATACCACCAATCACATAGAACACTTTAAAACCATGCCACTAGAGACAAGTTTTAAAGGACAGTCTGTCTCCCCTGCCTCCATCTTCCTCCTGGTGTTTTTGAAAATACAACTCTGATATTGAATATTTTCTAGATATTTCCTGAATCCTTGATATTCAAACATCAGTATTTGACATCTAGTTATACTTTATTTCGGTTGCTTTTTACATAGACATCTATAGCAATTAAATTGGCCTATGGCTAAAAGTGAGAGTTTGTGATTTCATACATATCTGTCCTTGTATCAGGATTAGAAATAAGATCGTAGTTCCTGCAATGCATTGCGCTAAGCACAATATCCCCAGGGCACATTTTATCTTCAAGCGGTAGAATTAACCTGAACAAGACATTATTTGGCACACTGAGAGTTGTTCTCCACAAGCTCAAACTAAGATATACAGTACTGTATGTCTAAATAATGAGTGAAATCTAAGTTGGGCTGAAGCAGTGTTTGGGACTACAGAAGCAATCTTCTCCAAACCCAAACAAAGAAATACATTTAAATAAAACATGAAATCTAATTGACTGAAGTCAAGACTTTAAAATGCTCCCTAAGTGGGAACTTTCCATATTTATCCTACACTTGACAACATGCATATGCTCCCTTGGGACATTAATTATAGCATGAGATACTGAGAAGTCACACGTTTTAGAAGAAATGTATACATTTTGGTTTTTACTTGGCTTTACATATCTGCAGATTATGATCAGCTACTTTTGCTCTGATAACTTGTTGGGCATAGCAGAAAAATAACAATTTAAAAGTAAAATGTTTTGGATAAGAAAGCCATTATATTGCAGTAGTGTGGACTGTGACTGGGAGACCCAGGCTGAAGTTTACTCTCTGCCCTAGAAGCTCATGGAGTGATTTTTAGCCATTCTTTCTCTTAGCTGAATCTCAGGGTTGTTGCTGTGGAGGTACACTATGTACCTCACACTGAGTTCCTGGAGGAAAACCAGAATATAAATATCGAGCAAAGAAATAACTTTTAAAATGATACCCCTAGAACACGTTGCCTAGTACTAATGCAGTTTCTAAAAATCCTCCTTAAATTAGAATGCACACACAACTGAGGTAGAGGTGAATCCTTTATGCCTTTAGTAAGAAAGCTTATGAAGGTCAATTGGTTAAATTCTAGACCAGACACTACTTCTGTCCCCATGAGATTAAATAATTTGGGAAAGTTTGGCTGGAGGTTTTTGTTCTTTCTCTCCCAAGGATAAGCCACTGACTATGGAAAAGAAACTAAGTCCACCCAATCCCAAAGGTGCTTTTTCAAAAGGCAACTGGACTTTGTTTTTCCTTGAAGACATTTCACTTCTCATCCAAGAAGCTTCTTCTGTTCTCCTTTTTCAGAACTGAAGAAGCTTCTTGGATGAGAAGTGAAACATCTTCAAGGAAAAACAAAGTCCAGTTGCCTTTTGAAAAAGCACCTTTGGGACAACCATGACCTGGATAACTGAGAATCTCCATAGACATTAAGTTCACCAAGTTGTGGGGTGAAATTTTCTAGGACACTCTGATATAACTCAGATCTCCAGGTGGAATGAATGACTCCAGAGAAATTGGTGTTGGCATTTGATTTTGATTTTCTATATGCTCAAAACATGGCCAATTTCCTTCCAAATTAACTTTTTTCTGAAGATTAATCTTCATTTTGTATAGCCTTACCCTGTTCCTTTGATTACCTACCTCTCTTGAAATCTCATTCTTTTCTTTACGCCTAACACTTGTTTGGGTGAGGTACAACTAAGGGTGAGGCAGCATCTCACAAACTCTTTTTAATCCTTTCATATCCTATTCAGTTTGGGTATACATAATTGAGAGCACCATTTTGGTGTACTGGTTAAAGGCACTGGGTTAAAAACCTGTAAGATTGCGACTTCCAGTTCTGCCTTAGGCATAAAGGCAGACAGTCACTCTCTCTCAGCCCTAGGGAGAAGGCAATGGCAAACCACTTCTGAAAATGTTGCCCAGAAAACTGCAGGGAGATGCCAGGGCAATTGCCAAGAATCAAATTGTTTTGAAGGCATATAAATGCTCTTTTGTTTATCCTGTTGTTCCCTCATTAATTATCTCTTTGAGTTGACTACCAGTCCTACCAGCATGGGGCCTGTTCTTTGTCAACATCATATAAATTGATGCATTTGGACAAATGAAATAACAAAAGAAATTTAATAGAATTTTGGAATAAAAGCATTTCCTAACTTCCAGCTCCAACCTTACCTCAAATCACCACTGCTACCTCTTTTTAAAAAGTAGTTACTCACTCCAATTTTGCTAGTAATATGTCTTCTTGTTCAAATGCAATTTGAGAGCAGGGCTAACAACATATCAGCTTTCATTTTACAGATTTATAAAACATCTAACTCAATCTGACTTATGCATTTTGGTTTTTGTTATTTGTTTGATATACAGTGTGTCCGTGGATGGATGGATGAAAATATTCAAAAGCATTAAAATCTGGGTATGTATATTTGTGCATATATTAAGCAAACAGCGTTCCAAGAATGATCCAAAATATCTATGTTTTGCTGAGTTGTTTAACAGCTTGCATAAAGATACATCATTAACAAATAATTGCAACAAGGATGTGTATTTGTTTTCCTTCTGCAGTTTATAAGGAAACAAACTTTGGATAACTAC
This sequence comes from Azemiops feae, assembly GCA_023970755.1. NCBI lineage: Eukaryota > Metazoa > Chordata > Lepidosauria > Squamata > Viperidae > Azemiops > Azemiops feae. Next base: position 429,187 of record JALGBA010000409.1, read on the forward strand.
CGCTTTGTTTTTGCTTATTTGGATCTGAAGATTATTACTTGCTTCAACTAAATCAACAACCGAGGATCATGTTCACACAAGATGCTTACCCATGATTCACCAATCCATAGTCCACTCAATAACTGCATTTTTTACATTCAGACCAACATGCTGAATCATAAATTAAACATAGAGGCTGAGTTTGCACCACCCAATAACTTAAAAAGTGATTGGCTGCTTTGAGGCTCAGTGTGTTATGGGTTTTCACATTTTTATGAAGCAGAAAACAAATATAGACTGAAGACTATCCAGTTAGCTGCAGTATTAAAAATAAAAAGAATTCCATATGGGCTACTTTAATAAATCATGAATGAACAAAGATGCTCCAGTGACCTTTAGTAATTCATTGTTGCTGCCTCATGCTGGATGCTTTCCCTTTTAGTTTTAATTCCTGATGACTGCTAGACATCAGCTAGACTGACAAATTATCTCAAATCATGCATAGCACATTGCACGCAGAATGCAGGCTGCCTGCTTAATAAACAATAATATAGAATCACTTTGAATAACCGAAATTGTCTTGATATGAAGTCTGAAAGGGAGGAAAATGGAGAAAGAGACAATGTCTTCTACTCAGCTAACTACCGGGTGAACGCTCTGTTTTCCAATGCATCCCCTAAGGTACACTTTAGTTACATACTATTAAGGGCTTGTTGTCTGATTACTAGAAAAGCAAAGCACTATAGTGACATGCAGCCTTCTGACCCAATCACCAGTGTGACATGCCAACTGTAATATCTGCATATTACAAGTACTTACAAGAGAGAGAAAAAATGCTCATAACCTTCAAAGTGACCGGAAATCCCTTGTAGAGAAGCTTTATACAGATTTACAAAGCTCCTCTTTATAAAGGGAAGCTTGCTTGTGCTCACTGAGATGAAGATGTTGAGGACAAAGAATTGCAATTCTATAATATAGGTAGGTGATGGGCTTCAGTTCTTTCTGAATATGAGCCCCTTGTTAGCTCAGAATCTGCTTACAGTTTTCCCTGGAAAACTGAAGTCTGGGAACTGCTGCCAAGAACATTTAAAGGCTAGCAATTGCCAGTAGATAATATTTTTTCTGAATTATCTTTCCAGGATAATGATTTTTTTCAGTAGAGATCTGCCTAGGGTGTTTGGAATGGAAAAGGCAACAGAATTGTCAAAGAATGGGATAATCACTCTCTTTCCTATTCTTAGAAGAGCAACTTTTCATTTAATTTAACATATTAATTCCTAAATATGGGAGTACCACGAAGCAACTTAATATTTGGTCTAAGTATCTACCTATTTTCCACACTGATAACAACTCTGGTGTTGGTGACCTCCAGTGTCTTAGAAAAAGCTCTTTCACCAGCACCAGTACCTGATCTTTTTTTTTCCTTAAAAAAAAGCAGAGATTATCTAGGATTGAAGCCTTACGCAAAGGACCTAGAGTTCCCATCTGACCACCGTACCACAATTCGGACACACTGAGAATGAGTGATGGGACTTTCTGTTATTTTCAGAGTTAGCTAATGGTTTTTATCTCTAGAAGCTAAAAAAATAGACTAGAGGGGAGGGAGGGAGGGAGGGAGGGAGGAAGGAAGGAAGGAAGGAAGGAAGGAAGGAAGGAAGGAAGGAAGGAAGGAAGGAAGGACCATACTAATTCTCAATCCCTCTAGTGATTCCTATTTCATAGTTTTTCCACTTATTTTAGATTTCCCAATATTTTATGTCATCCTTCTGCACGCAAAGCAGATGTTTCATCACTGATCTTAAAGTTCTTCCCATAACTTTAAATGCTAGCTTTTAAACTCCCCAATCCTTTGTTTCTGGTGCAATTCAAGATGCTGTTGATCCCTTTTAAAGTGCTAGGTCTGGGGCCAGCTATTTCTGAGATCACGTGCTCCAAATAGAATCTGCTCACCCAGGTTGGGCTGATGGGAAGTCCCCATATTTCATGAGGTTTATGTCAATAGAGGTCTCAGAACAATTATTTGCAAGAATGACTCCCCCCCCCCCATGACAGGAATGGAAGATATACCTCACTTGGGATGAATCTGGCTGCTCTAGTGTTATAATATATTACCATTTTGTGATAATATTAGGACGTTTTGTTCTTATTGATATATTCACTGATTTTGATAATTTTTGAAATATTGTAAAGTACATTTTGCTGTAAGTTGCTTAAGAGTTATAATGGGAGATAGGAGAGAGAAGCATTTCTAACAAACAAACAAATAAATCATAAGCATGGTGTATGGACTGCATACATTTCCTAATGTCTGGTGGACTCCATGGACCTCTTTCTCAATTGCTGCTGAAATTCAGCAATTTTCTGTTACTATTTGACAGGGAGGTTTGCCATTAAACCTAAAGAGGTGAAATGTCTTTCTAAGATGTTACAAATGAATTTTAAATGATTTTATAATGCATACCAGTTCAGGTTTTTAAAAATTCTGATTTTTAAAAAAATCTATCTTCTTTCTTTTCCACAAGGATAAAGCAGAATCTCTGGCCCTAAAAGCTGCCAACCCCAGTTTTAAAATGCAGTCACCAAGAGTATGAATATGGGTGCCAATATATAAACAAAAAAGCTGCTGAAGATAAGCAGAGCAAAAACTCAAAGCAGAGTCTAAAATTGGGATGGACGAGATGAGTGAAATCTGGAATCTGAAGGATGCTTTTAAAAGATATATTTTGAGTTCTGTTTTCTCTTTTCTTCCTTTAATTATCTCCAATCATAGCTCCCTACTCTGAGACCAGGAATCAGCTGCCATGGAAACCTTGCAAATGCCCTCCTTTTTGTGTGTATGTGTGTGGGGAGGGGTGTAGTTATTTCTTAAAACACTGTGGAAGAAAATTTTACAGCTATGTAAAAAATATGACTTCATCCTTACTCGTCTCCTCAGCCAATCTAGAATTCTTTTAGTGTTTATGTGTATGTGAGTGTGTGTGGCTGCAATATTGAGACTGAAAAGCGTAGGAATAACAGAGTAAATATGGATGCTCCAAAGCAACAGCTCCCAACCTTTTGAGCACCAGGGACTGGTTCCATAGAGAAAGGTTTTTTGGGGACTGGAGGGGGCGTGGTTTCACACGCTGCCAGATGGGGCTTTGCTTGTTTGTGCGGCCCGGTTGCTGGCATGCTGAGCCCCAGTGCTGGTCCACAGACTGCTCCAAAGGACCGCTTTGTCAGGGGACCATAGTAACAATAACAATAACAACAACAATAGCAATAACAATGACGACGACGATGATGATGATGATAAAGTTGGAAGGGACCTTGGAGGTCATCTAGTCCAACCCCCTGCTCAGGCAGGAAACCCTATACCATTTCAGACAAATGGCTGTCCAGTCTCTTCTTAAAAACTTCCAGTGTTGGAGCATTCACAACTTCTGGAGGCAGGTTGTTCCACTGATTAATTGTTCTCACTGTCAGGAAATTTCTCCTTAGTTCTAGGTTGCTTCTCTTTTTGGTTACGTTCCATCCGTTGGTTCTTGTCCTGCCTTCAGGTGCTTTGGAGAATAGCTTGACTCCCTCTTCTTTGTGGCAGCCCCTGAGATATTGGAACACTGCTATCATGTCACCCCTCGTCCTTCTCTTCATTAAACTAGACATACCCAATTCCAGCAACCGTTCCTTATATGTTTTAGCCTCCAGTCCCCTAATCATCTTTGTTGCTCTTATCTGTACTTATATAATGTCTTGATGAAATCTACCTTGCAATATCTCAAACCTTTTCCTCTTCTGTAAAAGAGGCTTCATTTTCTCTAATTTATTCTCAGTGTGCTTAAGAATTTCTTTTGAATCTGACTTTGTGGCATTTGGAGCACACTGTATTATATGAAATGGTTGGAAATGTTATTATACATTGGCCTATCATATCATAATGCACCATCTCTGCCTGCTGGCATGAGTAGGGGTGAGCACACACTGGCCAGCCTGTCCCATGGCCTGGTGGGCTGTAGGCCGCGGGCCATAGGTTGGGGACCCCTGGTATAGGGTTTCCTGCTTGAGCAGGGGGTTGAACTAGAAGATCTCCAAGGTCCCTTCCAATTCTGTTATTCTGTAAACGAATAACCTGGTCAATTATACCTATATAATCAAATGCTTTTCCAAAGATGAGTAGATCTCCAAGGTCCCTTCCAACTCTGTTATTCTGTAAACGAATAACCTGGTCAATTATACCTATATAATCAAATGCTTTTCCAAAGATGAGTAGATGCCACAGATAGTTTTTGTGCCCTGCCACCAGTGTTTCTGTCCTCTTTGGTCCCCAACATTTTTCTCACCCCCTGGGCAATCAATGCTACCCATTTTTGTTCTCAAATGATGCTTTTTAGACTATGTGTGCACCATCCAAATGGAAATTATGCTTTGTTCACATAATTTTATAAATGTGCACAGGATGCATTGGCTAAAATCTCTTGTGATTCATGTACAAAAGTGTACAAAGATGAGAATATTGTATATATTATAGACAATCAAATATCAGAAATGGACATTTCAACTTGTAGTCCAATGTGTAAATGGTCTTGAATTTCCCCTAATCCTGAGATTTTGCTTTGGCATATTTGTCTATTACTATTTCTAATTTATCATCAATATGGCTTGCAACTTTTTTTTTAAATATCAACATTCTATAAAATATTTGCAAGAAATATATCAAACAGGCAAAAACCTGAGAATGAATGAGGAATTTTTCAGTTGAAGCAATTCATAAATTCTGTATGCATCCTGCATACGTGCCTTTCTGTTCTCTTGTTGTGCTTGGCTAATTTGACTTTAATCATATCAAATTATATGCTATTCATCTAAGATTCTATAAGTGCTAATTACCCAACTTTGACTATTTTAGATTGTTGCAGAGTCCTTGGACTGTCAATCACAGATTTTCCTTTTTGTAAGAGATCACTGAACTCAGAAATACAGGAGAAAAAGCTCTGCCCTTGATACTTAGCTGTTTTAATTCCTGTAAAAAATGGGAAAGGTATGTAAGAGTGATCTTTGCAAACACCTTGGGCTACATGTATGATAGCTTAGCCAGTTTAGACAACTTGGTTACCATTCAGATTTGGCAAATGAATAGGATACAGATTTTATCTGACAGCAATGTGAGATGTGCTGACAGATTTGAATGTGGAAATGCAATGGGATAGCTTTTCTCTATCTGTTACTCTACAAATGTCTTAAAACGAAAACTCACATCAATCCCAGACAGCATAAGACAGAGATTGTGAGGACTAGAGTCTAACCTTTATTGGTATGGTCTAACCTATTTGGAGGGCACCATGTTTGGGAAGTCCTGTGATGTAGCACAGGGAATCCAGATTCCATATTTCAGATTCTATGACTACAGTGAGATTTGTTGAATTGGTAGCTGCAACACCATCCCTCTCAATTGCGTCTCCTTCATTCACAAAACTGTACTGAACTAATCCATATCTAAAACAGTAAAAGATCAAGAGAAGAGAATATGTGTAAGGGTTGACTCTTTGGTGCTCTCTGGGCTTGCTTGCAGACATTTCATTACCTAGGTAACATCATCAATGCTACTGAATGTGGGGTTTGCTGCCTGTTTATATACAGTAGTTTGCCCTGCACATGTTTTCTCCTTGATACTTCCTGGATTAGGATATTCTTTCCTGCTTTGTTGTCTGGGGTCAATCCCTTTTATCTGCATATTGGCTGCTGAGGGAATGGTTGTTTTTTTGTTTTTTTTGCTTCCTCCTGAGCTTAGAATGCTGGGAAACTGTGAGTATCCTAGACCAAGCTAAACCCAAAAATGCTTGGGAATTCCTGGAAGCTTGGCATTCAGACAAATCAGCCATCAACAGACACACAGAAATAAACCACATTTACACACTATTCAAAAGAGACAACAAAAAAAGCTAAGAAGAAAACAAAAAGACCAGAACATATAGTAGCAACTGTGAGAGAGATCTTGGTGTCCTAGTGGACAATCACTTAAATATGAGCCAGCAGTGTGCTGCAGCTGCCAAAAAAGCCAACACAGTGCTAGGCTGCAGTAACAGAGGGATAGAATCAAGATCACATGAAGTGTTAATACCACTTTACAATGCCTTGGTAAGGCCGTACTTGGAATACTGCATCCAGTTTTGGTCACCACAATGTAAAAAAGATGTTGAGACTCTAGAAAGAGTACAAAGAAGAGCAACAAAGATGATCAGGGGACTGGAGGCTAAAATATATAAGGAACGGTTGCTGAAATTGGGTATGTCTAGTTTAATGAAGAGAAGGACGAGGGGGGACATGATAGCAGTGTTCCAATATCTCAGGGGCTGCCACAAAGAAGAGGGAGACAAGCTATTCTCCAAAGCACCTGAAGGCAGGACAAGAACCAACGGATGGAAATTAACCAAAGAGAGAAGCAACCTAGAACTAAGGAGAAATTTTCTCAGAGTCAGAACAATTAATCAGTGGAACAACCTGCCTCCAGAAGTTGTGAATGCTCCAACACTGGAAGTTTTTAAGAAGAGACTGGACAGCCATTTGTCTGAAATGGTATAGGGTTTCCTACCTGAGCAGGTTGGACTTCACTAGATGACTGCCAAGGTCTCTTCCAACAACAACAACATCATCATCATCATCATCATCATCATCATCATCATCATTATATTATTATTATTATTATTATTATTATTATTATTATTATTATTATTATTATTATTATTATTATTATTATTATTATTATTATTATTATTATTATTATTATTATTATTATTATTATTATTATTATTATTATTATTTTACTCTCCAGCTGCCAATACCCAGGTAGGCAGGGATTTAAGAGCAGGCAAACAAGCAGAAAACAATACCCTAATCAAAGAAGTACCAAGAAAAAAACCCACACCCCAACCAAAACTGACAGGGCAAGTTATTGTGAGGGGCTAAACCCCACCATCTATCTCTCATACTGATGATAGTATTTACTTGGGGAATAAAACATCTGCAAGCAAACAACCAAGCTCAGAAAGCACCAAGGATTCCACAATAAAAACTCAGTATACTCTATAGCCCAGAACTGCCTAATTTGTAGCCCACCAGACTCAGTAATCAGCATTAGCCAGAATTTGACCCTTGGAAAATTTTTATTTTTCCACATTTTATTGAACTCTATGCAATTGGTTGGTTTCATAGGCATCACTGAAATTTCAGTTTCATTGAAATGGCAAGTGTCATGATGCCATCATTCAAATGATACAATTTATAATATGCATCCTCTGGGCAATGATGTGATGTCTCTTTTCCCCACTCATGACTAGATTCTAACAATTTGCTAAGCTATAAACCAAAATGAAAATGAAACTAGCAGCTCTACTAAGGCTGAACTGCAAACCTCCAGGTGACCACTAGGTGGTAATATGGAAGTACAGGTAGTCCTCGACTTACAACAGTTCATTTAGTGACCATTCAAAGTTACAACGGCACAGAAAAAAGTGGCTATTTTTTACACTTATGACCGTTGTAGCATCCTCATGGTCACGTGATTTTCATTCGGATGCTTGACAACTGAATCACATTTATGATGGTTGCTGTATCCCGGACTCATGTGATCCCCTTTTGCAACCTCCTGACATGCAAAGTCAATGGGGAATCCAGATTCACTTAACAACTGTGTTACTAATTTAAGAACTGCAGAGATTCACTTAACAAATGTGGCGAAAAAAGTAAAATGCGGCAAAACACACTTAACAACATAAATTTGGCACTCAATTGTGGTCGTAAGTTGAGGACTACCTGTACATGACAAGACTTATGTCCTGCTTTTCATTAAAAAGCCTCTATGTTGTCTCTACGTTGTCTTGTATTGTACATCTCTATGAGAGTTTGTAACTTCCCCAAAGTCACCGGTGTGGCCCCTGGCTAAGTGAAATTTTAAAAGAAGGCTTTCCAATTCCAGTCTGATAGATTGCTCCTATCAGAAAATATCTCTCAATCAGAACTAGATTTGGGTTCGATTTTCATCAAAAGTCAACACAGTAGTTACGCTACGCATCAACTTTCTTGCATCAGTGGACACTGGACAGAATGGAAATTGCTGTCAGTTCATATGGCTGGTCTAAAAGGTTAAGTCATTACAACTGCAATCTTATGCCTGTTCCTGTTTTGCTCAGCAGGACTTTTACAGCTTGCATAGCATCAGGATGCTATGATGATATGCACCTTGTCAATTTGCAAATATAATTATGGCATGGGAAAAGGCTAATTAATTTACTATGGCATGAGCTTTTGGAAGCCAGAACTCATTTTGTCAGATGCATGAAATTGGTTGATAGGTTTGGTTACAGAGGTGGGAGGTGATGGGAGTCATCATCTAAGATTTCTAGAGAATGCCAGATTAAAAAAGGCTGAAGGGATTCACACATTTTCCAAAAATAGGAAGAAATGGGAGGAGGAAAGAAGTGGAAATGTTTTTTTTTATGAAATATGGCTAAAAGTCTAGGAAGGTATTTGGGAATGTTGAATGACAACAACATGCTTGTCTTCTGTTTGTTTTTTTCTAAAACAAATATCAAATTCTTCATAATACTTTCCCCTCTACTATGCTTTGAAACTCCAACAGTTTATTTAAGCTGACAGGTCTTAACTGGGTTTCATATGCAGTCCGATGTAGGTCGGAACAATGAACCTCTGAAGACCTGAAATGTTATGTCTATAAAATTGGCATTTCTATCAGCAATGTAGCGGTAATGAAAGGCATAAGCTGCTTTGTTAGAAAATTTTTGCAAGGGTTTGGAGAGAAGAGAAGGAATTTCTTATAATCAAGTTCTTTGATTATAAGAACTTTGACATGCAAATTCTTCATTAAAAAAAGCCAACCTAGAAAAACTAAAATGCTTCTATTCTTACAACTTTCAAACATCTGCAGGAGAATACTGTATCAAGCCATTTGAAGTTGACTACAAACCTTTTCTCCAACTGATTTTTCATCAAACTAGCGAAAAGCACTTTTAACGGATTTAATTGGAATGGAGAAGTGAAAGGATTGAGTACAACATTCACACTGACCTTTAAATCGATGAGACTGAGTCAACACATGATTGCACAAGGGGGTTGCATGGCTGCTCTGATAAGCACTAAGACCGAACTCCTGCCCAGACATCTGCAGCTCAGCCTGTTCCAATTTCCTTTCAAATTGCCGGACCCTAAAGTCCCTTACTGCTGCTAAGAATCATGTAATTTTGTCCAAACGATTATAAGAGGAGAGGATCTGCCTCTTTTGGGGGCCTCTTTTTATTGTTTTGATTTAAAAATAAAATAAAATACCTTCAGGCTTTTTTTAAGACAGGGAAAAGATGCAGAGCATGACTTTCAAAATTATTTCTACCTGTAGTATTAATGTACTTATTTATTCAATTTAGATAGCCATCCATCTCAGATACAAGACTCTGGGTGTCTTACAGCAATTTAAAACAATACCAAAACAGAAAAGAGTATAAAAAAACACTCCATATTACACAATATGTAGCTAAGGTATATATAAAAAAAACCTCAACAACAATCAACAACATAACCAGTGGCCACAAATGCTCCATATTTTCTTCTGTGTAGCAAAGTAATGTGTTGCATCTGTGTGAGTCTTTTTGCCCTTCCCTAATACAGGTAGTCCTCGACGTACGACCACAACTCAGCCTCAAATTTCTGTCCCTAAGTAAGACATTTGTTAAGTGAGTTTTGCCCCATTTTATGACTTTTCTTGCCACAGTTGTTAAGTGAATCACTGCAATTCTTAAATTAGTAACACGGTTGTTAAGTGAATCTGGCTTCCCCGCTGACTTTGCGTGTCAGAAGGTCACAAAAGGGGATCACATGGCCTTGTGACGCTGCAACCGTCATAGATATGAGTCAGTTGCCAAGCATCTGAGTTTTGATCACAAGACCATAGGGATGCTGCAATCGTTGTAAGTGTAAAACAATGGTCATATGTCAATTTTTCAGTGGCGTTGTAACTTCAGTCACTAAATGAACTGTTATAAGTTGAGGACTACCTGTAGAATATATGCATGCATGCACTGAGAAGCGCAAAGCATGGTGCACATGCTCTGCTTGGGGCCATGTGATCAGGATGGAGTGGAACTCTTAGCAACAATTCAACCCACTTCCCAGCTGAAGTGAGATCGTATAAAAACAGTTGTAGTTTCACTTAGCAGCTGCTTTGTTTAACAACAGAGTTGCCGATCCCAATTGTGGTTGTTAAATCAAGGCTACCTGTAAATGCTTATGACACCTCTATTTAATGGAGGTAAAAAAGCTGCAGAAATGGATTGCTGTTAAAGTGAAGTATTGAAAACAAGCGGCTTTTGTCTTCCTATTGAGAATATTTTCTGGAGACTGGATATCATTGGGGGGGGGGATATTTGACCCTTTCAGCAGCCAGAAGCAATTCCTGGACGAGCAACCAGATGAAAACTCCGAGACACTTCCCTGCATGTTCTGCAGACAAGCCTTCTCCATAATGGCTCCTGCCTGCAGCTTGCCTCTATCCTGCTCTCCATCAAACAATAATGAGCTCAGTGCCTGGCTTTTAAGAGGCACGGCGGTAAATTTTTGATTTCTCCTTTTTATTGTTGAACTATTAAGAGCATCTGAAGGGCTAGCCTCTGGTTAGATGAGACAGCTGAGGAACTCTGTACTTCGCCTATCATCTATATTTACTTTCTGCTCAGCTCATCCCTGGTGTCTGAAAAATGATTGTCGTCTTTCAGGAATGACAGAAATAGGGGAGTTTCTGCCTCTTCCTTAAGACTATGCAAAAAGCTGAAAGCAGTCCCACAATAAGACATTTTGCTGTCTGAAGAAAAAACTAAGTAATAATGCCTCTCGCAGTAAGAGCCAATATTTTGAAGCAGTTTGATCTATAATCTGGTAATTTCTCACGGTATATCAGCCATGCTTCAGGGCAGGATTCTGGACTGGAAAACCCATGTTTCAGGATTTGAAATGATCAAACAGAGCCATAGTTTCCATATGAGGAAGCTGAACTAAAAAATTAAAATATAATCTCAAAAGTTACTTCATTGTTTTGGGCTACCCGTTAGATGGATCACTGACATCAGTCCTTAAGATTTCCTAATAATCAAAGTTAGACCATGCTATCACAATGATGGTCTGCTCCATTTCCATATAGCCAAGGGCACAGGACAAGTATCTGCTCCATCCTTGTATCCTGTCCTCCAGAAAAGTTGGAGCTACTGGTGGGAATTCTAACACACCTGAAAAACAGAATGACAGAGTTGAAAGGAAACTTGGTGGTCTTGTAGTCCAACCCCCTGCTCAAGCAGGAAACCCTATGACATTTCAGACAAATGGCTGTCCAAGCTCTTCTTAAAAACCTCCAGTATTGGAGCATTCATAATTTCTGGAGACAAATCGTTCCACTGACTAAATTGTCAGGAAAATTCTCCTTATTTTTAGGTTGCTTTTCTCCTTGATTAGTTTCTATCCATTGCTTCTTGTCCTGCCTTCAAGTGTTTGGGAGAACAGGTTGACACCCTCTTCTTTGTTGCAGCCCTTTAGATATTGGAACACTGCTATCATGTCATCCTTAGTCCTTCATTGTTTTATTGGTAAGACCTGGAGTAAAGCACCTAAAAAGTATTAATTATAGTTGCAGATGTGTTTTCTGAACAATGCTGGAAGAGGAGGAATGCTATTATTAAAACACTGATACCAAATACTAAGATACATGACCCAAACATTTTGAAAGTCAACTAGAATATAAGACAGTTTGCTCAGAAACATGTTTTGTGCAATGTAGGTCACATAGAAGACTAGATTGTACTGGTACAAATGCTACTGGAGCATTTTATAACCATAGCCAAAGTTAATGCAAGCAGGAAAGGCCAAACTATGGCAAAGAAGAAGAGGAAAAACAGAATAACATGCCTATTTAAGTGCCTTTTCCTATAGCCGACCTCATCTTCTGAAAGGCCATTCTCTTCCTTCTACAAGCACTTGTGAACACGCACGCCTCTACACATATGCATTTTCTTTTCTATACAATTCTGAACTACCAGTCTGCTGTAGTTATTATATATGACATTTTGGAATGCTGTGTCATTGTATTTGCAGCAAGTCAGATCCTGGCCTTTTAGTTACAACAGGGATTCCGACTGAGTGTTTGAATTAATGATGAGCATCAGATACCTCCGAAAAGCAATTAATCTGAAGGACATGTCCAGGCAGAGGGATCATTTTGTTTTTTCTTAGAATTTCCAGGGTAAATGAAGAATACACAGACACACAGAGAGAGAGAGAGAGAGAGAGAGAGAGACCATCTCTACATAACAAAATAAAGAAAGCAAACATTTATTTTGTCTTAAAATAAGTCATTATTTCTTTGGAAAGCCTTTAAGGAATAAATATGCAAGCAAAAGACTACAAGGAGGTGAGTTTTGCCATATGTAATTCCCAGGTTTGTTAGAGATATTCCATTAGCCTTTGAATTTTTGCCGAGCTGGCTTGATTGCCATAGCAACAATTGCAGCTCTTATTTATCACAAAATATTCCAGCCTCATTACTGCTATTGCCACAGTCCTGGTTTTGAACAGGGCAAGCATAGGTCCAAATTGATACTGGAGCAAACTATAAAGGAAAAGTGCTGGGGGGAGGTGTGGAGGTGGAGTGGGGGTAGAAAAGCTGTCCCATTAACTCACTCTCTCTCTCCCCCTCCCTCCCTCCCTTCTTTGTTTCCCATGACTATGAGGGTGTGTGTGTGTGTGTGTACAATGTGTAAATGCAAGTACTTGTCATAAATCACTTTTTCCAAAGCCACTGTTAACTTTGAACAATTGTTTAAGAAAGTGGACATAAGTCAAGAACTACCTCTACTGCTTGCCCAGGGTCCATAATGAAGATATTTGATTTGATTTGTGTCTGAGATGAGTCCTGTCTTAGATGGTCCCTTAGCAACTGGGCTATTCAGTAAACTAGTCTTCAGCAATGTTTGAAGGTTTGTAAGCAACCTTCATTGATTCATTGCAGAGAAAAACAAGACTGGGAAAAAGTTATTGGGGAGGGATGGGGGCAAAGCTACCAATACCATTTACATGGTAGCAGTGCATTAAATGAGCAGAGTTGCAACAGCTCAGCAGCAATGCAAGTCAAGTTCTGGGAAATAGGAGCCTACCCTCAATCTACTGGTCCAAATCTCATGATAGAGCTAACCATAATGATATGATTTTGAGAAAACGACAACTACAAAATATATATTGTGTCAGAGTGGGTTTGATTGGGAGTCAAGCAACCATCATGCACTTTCCCTGCATAAGCCTTTCCAACTCTGTTCCTGTAATCCCCAAGCATCCTCAGTATTCTACAGTCCCTGCATCTCTTATGTTTTTGGAGAGGAAATGGGGTGGGAACCTTATAATTTGTGGCCTTCTATAGCTTATAATAATAACAGAATAACAGAGTTGGAAGGGATCTTGGAGATTTTCTAGTCCAACCCTCTGCTCAGGCAGGAAACTCTATACCATTTCAGACAAGTGCTTATTCAATCTCTTCTTAATAATCAACATGTGAATCAAGCATCCCAACCAGAAAGTTGCAATACAGGAAAAAAACAAAATGTTTTTATGGGACTTTATATTACTGTCCTTTTCATATCTACTCTGAACACAAAAGCAATGCTTAGAGAAAATATAAAACACAGAACAGCTACTCTTACATAATGAAGATTCTTAAATGTATTTACATTTTCCTTTGTTCATTGTGCCTGATGATTGGGGAGATCCATCCTTTCCTCATAGTATGTGTTATTACATGCAAGTGAATTAATTCACACAATGGAGCAATCCTGTTGCTTAGTTGCTTCTTTAAATCTTTTCTCTTCCTCTGTTTTAATAGTTCCATAACAATAGCAAGTATAATAGATATTGAAATAAAACATGAGTAGGATTATTGTCTTTCCTACTTTTTTTATAAATGCATAAATTGTCTCACTGCGGGTTATAGCACCTAGTCAAACCTCAGTGATCTCAAAAATGCAAAGCAAGGTCAGTGGAAGACCAACAGGAGATATCAGGGCTGCAGACTTTCCTGGAAAGTAGAAAACTTCCATCTTGATGACTAAGAGTCAAACTCATCTCAATGGGGATTTTTCATCTACCCACTCTACCCCCCAAGATTTTGTTTTAGACTGCTGGTTTTATTTTTAAAGATACTTCTCCTTATTTTCCATTAGTGCTGTTTGTTTTATTCTTTGAGATTTGATCTCTATCTGCATTCACCTTGTAATATCTCCTGCTTAAATTTCATTCAGTACTGCTTTGCACTTGTCCATCTTGTAATGTCATCTCACAGATACTCTTGACACTGAAAACATTGTGGACTTTCAATCCTCACAATAAGTTTCTATTTAGCTTTGACAGTCTACGATCAAGAGAAAGATCTTTACAAGCAGAACTTTGAAAACCTTAGTAATGTCCAAGCATAGGAGAGGAGAAAACCCCTCGGACTGTCATAATATGGTTCTTAAAGGGCTTTTCATTTGAATAAAATGTCCTTACATCAGATCAACAGCATTTTCAACTGAAATATCTGTAGATAACCTGGAATTTCCCCTAGAGATATTACTCTTACTTTTTTTTGTTGCACAGTTATAGCCTTGTTAGCCTGTGGCAGCAAAACAAAGAATGAAAATATCTTCAAGTATTTTAACAGACTAGCAAATGGATTGTTCTGTAAGCCAATTTTTTTCAACCTGGTCCTTTCCAGCAAACAATATTTCTTCTAATTTCCAGTCAAGGGTGAATTTTCATTGATAGTGACCTCCAAATAATTTCCTCAGAGTCCTCTTATACAGTCCTCTTGCAACTATTAATCTGAATCTGTCATGATGCTCCCCTAAGACATCAACATACCTGAAAATTATAGCTATTTTTGGCTTCCCCATGCTCTCAAGAAGCTTCAATTTCCAAAACGTTGCCCCTTCCTTGGTTCAACTCAAAAAAGGAGTCTGTAATCTAGTCCAAACTGAAGTGGAATATTTTCTAAAACATTCAGTCTGGATTGTACAAACTCTTGTAGTTGGGGAAAACTTCTAAAATGTGTCCCAAATTACAGAAGACATTTCTCCATTTGAAGTTCTGAATTTGAATGCACTATCTGAAGGGTCATATGATTAGTTTTAAAGAAAATAAGCATAAAAGTGAGAACATTAAGAAATACAGTGCTGCCCATTAAGAATGAATACCTTTACAGCAGACACTTGAATAGGAGATATATGGCTTACTTGTTCTCATTATTTCCACCTATGGCAACATTTATTTTGTTTGATTAAAATTACAGATGCTTCTCTCTCTGCCCCTTTCTTTCTCTGCCCCCCCCCTCTTTCACATGCACACACACACAATTCTGGCACTGTATTTATTTTTCTCCTATCATTACTTTCATCATGACTTTGATATTTGTACATATTCTATACAAAAATGCAGTCTGTTGTTAAATGCTTGTTCCCTTAGCAAAGCAATCAATAATGATTTTGGTATTGCTTCTCTCCTGAATCCAACTATACCACAGATTGCTGGTTGGAACTAAGTTATTTAGGCCATGTAAGAGCTACAGAATTTGTTTGCATTTTAATAAAATGTCTTATAGCCTATATCCTATAGCCCAGCCATCATGACAGATTCCTAGTGCTCAGAAGCTTGGATCCAAACATACTCTTTTTTGTATCAGCATTATTTAAATTAATATTTTCCTCGGGGGGGGGGGAAATGAACGGAGGCTTTTATAAAAATGCTCTCTATTGCTATCTTCACATGACTTGATTTTCAAATATCTTCCCTTATCGTTACTGATGCCAGCAAACATCCAAATCCAACTGGCTGCAGAAGGTCATTATGTTATTTGATTCACCATATGATGGCCCACTGGAGAGTATTACCTATCTGACTAATCCAAGAAGAATGAAAAAGCAGGTGTTAGGTGAATGATAATAGCAACTGACAAGCTGTTATGAGCATAATCAATTATACGATGGGTCCCCAACCCTTGGGCCAAAAACTGCTACCGGGCCGTGGCCTGTTGGGAACTGGGTTGCCAAAGCATCAGGCGAGCGTGTGAAGCTTCATTTGTACATACACGGGATTTAGGTTGCATGTGTGAAAGCAGCCTCCTCCCCCGGCTGCCAAAACTGCCGAAGTTGCTGCCACCGGTCCGCGGAACCAAAAAGGTTAGGGACCCCTGAATTATAATGTTAAATAGCTTTCAAAAGGTCAGTATCAGTCTTTCTCAACCTTAGCAACTTTAAGATGAGTGGACTTCAATTTCCAGAATCCCCCAACCAGCCATGGGTGGGGAATTCTGGGAGCTGAAGTGCACACTTCTTAAAATTGCTAAGGTTCAGAAACACCATAGAGGCTTAGGGCTGAGAAATTTCTACCCCATGAACATTTCTGATATTGACACAATAAATCAAAAGTGGAGAATATTCAGTTCACATCAAATAACAAACAGACATGTCCCTGCCTCTTATGTATTGTTTTTGTATTATGTTTATTTAGGAATGTTCTTTTTTTATTTACTCTGTAACTATATTAGGATCCAAAATAATTACTCAATTTAAGTACAGTGATTTTAATGGGACACTTAACCAACACCTAACAAGCTCAATCTCTTAGCTGCACTGGGTAGATAAGTAGCAGGCATAGAAATGAGTGCCTCCCACTCTTGCTTCTTCCCTTATTACAAAATTTTCTGCGCCATGTCGCCATTTTACTTCCTTGTCAAAGAAGGAAACAGAACTGACTGGGCATATTTTCCTTTCATCACTTCTGGACTTACTGCCATAATGTCAAACTGACACCAGCCAGGGCATAGAACAACTCAAAGAAGTAGTGCAAGATTGGAAAATGTGGAGAGACGTGGCCCATGGAATCGCCTCTGAATTGATACCATCATCATCATGATCATGGGATAAAATGGCACTGATTGTGACTTTACTGAAGACTCACCATGTTTTCTGTTGGGTGTGAGAATGATTAACCATCTTCAAATTGTTCTAGAAAGAGTACAGATAAGAGCAACAAAGATGATTAGGGGACTGGGGGCTAAAACATATAAGGAACGGTTGCTGGAATTGGGTATGTCTAGTTTAATGAAGAGAAGGACGAGGGGGGACATGATAGCAGTGTTCCAATATCTCAGGGGCTGCCACAGAGAAGAGGGAGTGAAGCTATTTTCCAAGGCGCCTGAAGGCAGGACAAGAAGCAACGGATGAACTAAGGAGAAATTTCCTGACAGTTAGAACAATTAATCAGTGGAACATCCTGCCTCCAGAAGTTTTGAATGCTCCAACACTGGAAGTTTTTAAGAAGAGACTGGACAGCCATTTGTCTGAAATGGTATAGGATTTCCTGCCTGAGCAGGGGGTTGGACTAGATAACCTCCAAGGTCCCTTCCAATTTTTTATTATTATTATTATTATTATTATTATTATTATTATTATTATTATTATTATTATTATTATTATTATTATTATTATTATTATTATTATTATTATTATTATTATTATTATTATTATTATTATTATTATTGTTGTTGTTGTTGTTGTTGTTGTTGTTATCCTTTATTAGCAATAGCATTTAAGTTATATACCCCTCCCCACAGCACTTTAGAGCACTCTCTAATGTAGAAGCATTATTTGCATATTGCACTCAACAATCTGGATCTTCATTTTACCAACCTTGGAAAGACAGAAGGCTGAGTCAACCTTGACCCAATCAGGATTGAACTCCTGGCTGTGGGCAGTTTGCCTGCAATACTACACTTTAAACACTGTACCAGCAGGGCTGTTATCAAGCGTTTGGCTTAATAATGGTCAATATCTCTGCTAACATATAATTTTACAGTTATTAAGAAAGATGGAGGAGGATTTGTTTTTAGAAGGGGAGGGCTACATGATCCATACCTAATCTTGATATTTTTATGGCTTTATTTGTGCTTCCTTGAACTGAATATGCATTGCCATGTAAGAACACATTGTTCTTTCTTTCCACTGTTAAACCTCCCTGTACAAAAGGAAGGGTTAGTCATCTTAGGCCACTGAGGCTCTTAAAGATGGGGAGGCTGTACAACCGGTCCTGTAGTGCATCCGGAACAACTTGGAGCTGAGTCCTTCAAGTTTTGGGGTTCTATAATCTCCCAAGATTTAAAATGGATACTCAACATTAGAACCATCATTAAAAAAGCACAACAAAGAATGTTCTTCTTGTGTCAACTTAGAAAGTTCAGACTACCCCAGGAGCTGTTGATACAGTTTTCCAGAGGAATTACTGAATTGTACTTCTATAATTGTTTGGGTTGGTACAGCAACCAAACAGGACAGGTACAGACTCCACTGGATAGTTAGGATTGCAGAAAGAACAACTGCAACTAGCCTGCCTCCCATGGAAGATGTGTATATTATACGGGTCAGAAAAAGGGTTGAGAAAATATGTACAGGCCCCTCATATCCTGGACATAAACTGTTTCAACTCCTTGGGGGTGCTGCTATAGGGCATTGCATGTCAAAACAACTAGACACAGGGACAGTTTTTTCCCTCGTGCCATCACTCTGCTGAAAACCTAACTGTCACAGTATTGTCGTCTGTGTATGTTTATCTATGTTGCATGGCTGTAATAATAATATTGTCCTTATCTTCTTTACGGACCCCTCTTATTGGTATTATGATGATGATGATGATGATGATGACGATTACTCTGTTGCTTTGCATGTACCCTGGGAGCTTCTGCACCGGAGTAAAATTTCTTGTATGTTTAATAACA
Organism: Azemiops feae; assembly: GCA_023970755.1. Taxonomy (NCBI): domain Eukaryota; kingdom Metazoa; phylum Chordata; class Lepidosauria; order Squamata; family Viperidae; genus Azemiops; species Azemiops feae. The sequence goes on from JALGBA010000409.1 coordinate 447,989, forward strand.
CTTGGCCAAATAAAGTATTCTAAAAGCAGTGGCTCAGGGACCGTTTTATCAGTTAAAAAAAAGTCTCCAGAATATCCAGCGGTATCAGAGGAACTCTTGATTTTCATTAGGTATAAGTGCAGGTTACTGACAAGGATTTGAGATCAGTCTTATTTCAAGATCAGCTGCATGCATCCTTTGTCTAGAAGGCCCTCCCAACATTACTGCTCAATCCTACTTTCATTCCATTGTTTATTTTTATCATGGTCTCTATGACAAAACAGCCTTCTACCTGATAAACCGTTCCTGCTGAAATGGAGAAATTCTCCCTTTTGTCCGTGGTTTCAAGCTCTCATCCCAAAGTGCCATGGAGACATTTTGGCTTGGTTAGTGTTGAAAGTTCCATCACACAAAAAAAGTTCCCTTGCATCAAATATAATTGGTTTTTTAAATGTTCTGGGATGACCTATCCACAAAAGGAAACATGCGTGGCTGGTTCATATTTGCAGTAACAAAGGATGATCACTGATTCTATGAATAAAATTCCTCAGTTATACAAGATTTCTACTCCCATATTTCATCTGTTTATAAGAAGAGCTTGTGGGTATTAAAGGACTTCCTTTTTTCTAGATAAAAATGCTCCCTTGTATGATAAACGTTTCCTCCATTTATCTTAAATTTTGAACATGCTACACAATCTATTATTTTTATTGTATTATATCTTGACTTATTGACTTGCATTCTGTACAGTACTTGGGTGCAGTTCATAAATAAAGTGAAATAAATAAAATAAGCATAAATTTGCTTAGAGTCACCTGGTTTTGTAAAATGTGGCTTGGTAAATATTTGGAAAATATTTGGTAAAAATTTGGAAAAATCTTTATAAGGCCTCCATCCAGCTTTGATGACTAGTTTTGCATATCGCACAAAGCTATGGCTTGTGTAATCATTGTTTATCGATAATTACAACTGGCTGGATTCTCACAAACCTTATCCCAGCTTTGTGTTACTGCAAACCAGGACACTATGTATGCAGGCAAGCCAGATGTTAAAAACCTCTGTCATTTTGTTTTCTGTGTGAAGGGTAATAATTGCTGCATTTCAGTCAGAAGCAAAGGCATTCCATCAGAGAAACTCCTCCGCATGGCTGGTGGAGTGCCAGACTAACCATGGAGCATCAGCCCAGGAACTTGCTAGCTGGATCTCCTGGGGTGCAGCAGCTTCACAGCCAACGGGGGTGGTAAGTCAGAGCTGACATGGTGTTCTGCTTCTGAAGGTTCTACTCTGGTTTCCACCCACAGCAGTTTCCAAGACACAGATCCCAGAGTCACAATTCCCAGAGATGCACAATTTTTTCAGCTGTAGAGAATTTTATTCTGTCCCCACTCCTGACCTGCTACCCAAGATCCTTAGTTCAGATAGGTTCAGTATGGCTTAGTGTGGTTTGGGGACTCCCAGATGTCCCTGAGACCCCTTTAGGGGTCTGCAAAGTCAAATAAAATTTTTAAGGTTTTTCAGTTTTAATCTGCAGTGTAATACAATAGATATCAATAAACATAACCCAAATAAATAACCAAAGCTCTTTGGAGTCCACATTTTTAACAATGTAAAGGGGTTTGAGACTGTATACAGCAGGGGTCTTCAAACTTGGCGCTTTTATGACTTGTGGATTTCAACTTCCTCAGGCATGCTGGCTGAGGAATTCTGGGAGTTGAAGTCCACAAGTCATAAAAGGGCCAAGTTTGAAGACCCCTGGTATAGTTGGTTGGCCCTAGAAACTTAAATTAGAAACATAAATAAATGATAGTTACAGTTATTCACATGGATTTCAAATTCAAGCAATTGGATATTCTGCTAAATTATGGTTTGAATAAGGTATTGCCTGTTGAATAAGACAGAGTAAGTCTAGTTTCATACTTCATGCAAACTTATTACCCAGGGCTGGCTTCTCATGATCTGCTAACTAGAGCAAAATAAGCCATATTAAGATGTAGCATAATATGTGAATCTGGCCTCTAAAATGAATTTTATTAATATTTTTTTTACAGCTTGTTCTCTGAAAGGAACAAAAATCATATGACTATGACATACATACAAGAAGGTCAAGGCTTGAATTGTGATACCACAACTGCCATTTTTCAACTTTCTGTTGACTATGTGTCCTAATAATTAACTTGCAACCTGAATTCTAAACAGAGGAAAATAATGCTTTGAAAAAATGTTCCAAATCTACTACCTACACCAAAACCTGCTAGACGTTTAGCAATAGCAATAGCACTTAGACTTTTATACCGCTTCACAGTGCTTTACAGCCCTCTCTAAGTGGTTTTACAGAGTCAGCACATTGCCCCCAACAATCTGGCTCCTCATTTTACCAACCACAGAAGGATGGAAAGCTGAGTCAACCTTGAGCCGGTGTCATGGATCTGCCCCTGGACCCCTCTCCATATGCGAGTTCAGAGGAGGAGGGTGAGTTTGAGTCTGCAGCGGAAAGCATGGAGCTGAGTATTGGTCAGGATTGGGGCTCATAGAATGCTAGCCTGATGGAGCAGCCTGAGCTGCGTTGATTGGACGAGCGACAGGCTGAGGCTGAGGGAGGACAGATGCAACTGCAGCAAGTTGGCCAGGATACTCCAGGCAAGGACCGGGAGCAATTGCCACCCATTAGAAATGAGGAGGAGGTAGAGTCCACACTTCTTCCTGATCCAAGGACATATAGAGCAGAGAGAAGACAGGCTCAAAGCCCATCAGTTAGATTATTAATGAGGAAACAACCTCTCATGAAGGGCTACCCTAGCATTGCCTATTGAGTGTTGCTGAAGCAATGTGCCTAGTTCTGTGTGTTGTGTGCTCGTGCCTTGTAGCTTGGCCTGTTTGACTCCTGGACTGCTTTCCTGGATTTTGTGGATGCCCATTGGACTCATTGACTATTGCTGTACTGAGCTTGGAATCCGGACCTGAGCAACAGAGGTGCTTTTCAAGGACCTGTTTGGGGGGGTTGAATAAACACCTGTAAATCTCTTACCATATGTGTGTGTATGGGAGTAGGGCAGCACAGCTGGTAAGAAGCAAACAGCTGGAAGTCAGCAGATTTAGCCTGCCATACTGCATTCTAACCATTGTATCATCACAGATTTTTGTTAGCAGCTTTTCCTGTTACCATAAGATTGACAGGATTGTGCTAATTAATGGGATCATTACCCAGAATAGGTGCCAGACCAGTACACAGATTCAACCTTCCCATCCTGAGTGAAGAAAGGGTCAGACTTGGAGGCATATGGCTGACCCGCTTAAGGAGCAACCCTCTTTTCCCATAATTCTCTACTTCCTATCTCACACAGTCAAATAGCACTAAACTACCAATGTACCTGCAAGCAAATGAATACTACCTGGAAATTTATTTATTTTTTAAGAAAAAGGCAGGGGGCAGGTCACCATTTAATCTCATCGAAACATTGTCAAACATTTCAAGTGTGAAAATGCTGCGGTTAAAAAAGGTAAAATGACAGAGAACAGCTTAAAGTACAATCCTTCCCTCCAGAACCCTTTACATGGAGCTGTACAGTATTAGCCAAGTCTAAATGAAGAAGCCGTCTTACCATGACTCATACTTTCCAATCACCATAATCCATCAAGGAGTCTCAGACTACAGAGTTTTCTTCTCCCTGACATCATTTGTGCTGTAATTTATGTACCTGCCTTTCAAATAACAAATGTACTTTAAACAAGGCTAACAGCAGAGAAACCAAAAAAGCTGCTGTTATATATTTGACAGAAAGTGCAAGTAAGACATGATTAGGAAGCAGAAAGTCAGAAGGTGGTAGAAGTGGGGGTGGAGTGATAAAAATTGTCCTTTTGTTTGTGGATGTGTAAACTTACCATTAGGCTACTAGTAGATACAGTAATAAAAAATAAGCCACTAGTAACTTGAGAATTAAGCTATTATAATAAAGTGGAGGGCAGGATAACTTATCGAGATAATGAAAGCAGTTCGGAACCTTTTAAAACCAGAAGTCTGCTTAGACATTACAAATTGTGGGTGGCCAAAGCTATTTTTGGGGGAAATTAATTTAAAACATTTTTACTTGTAAAATCTCCAGAAGTATGCTACTTTTCCATTCCATTTCCTATTTTTTAAAAAATGCTCTCCCCCATCTTCCCTCCAAAATTCACTGTGCATTTCATTATTCCTTTTAGGATATTTTGTAAATATTGCTTTTACTTCTGCAAAATTTATAAGTCAATGATATATTTTGGCTGCATGAGAGTTTTAAAATTAATGGACACATTTGGTATCAGTCTACAGTTGCTCTGAACTACATCCCAGACCTCCAAGCCTGCATAGCTGGGTGTCCAGAACCGGTTGGGGAAAATCTGGAGACCAAGAGGATGGAAATGCTTATTCTACAGATTACAACTTTGATTATGCTTGATTCCAAAACTTGGCTTATGTTAAAGGAGTTTTCCTCCATAAAATAATGGAGATTGTAATGCCATAGGTCAATGTTTCTCAACCTTGGCAGCTTTCAGATGTGTGGATTTCAACTCCCAGAACTCCTGGGAGCTGAAGTCCACTCATCTGAAAGTTGCCAAGGTTGAGAAACATTGACCTATGCCATTACAATAGGTTGTTGCTGGCAGTTATCAACACTTGGGGCCTGTAATGAAAAGTTTCAAAGCTCTCCTTCTTGTGACAGCATCAGAGTAACAGGACAGCATCATGGTTTTTGCCTCTGTATGATGCAGAGATTAATATAGCTCAAGCCTGTCCTAAATATGTCCTTGCTGTCACAGCAAGTCCTGGGACGCTAAATCATTTGGGATTACCATTTCAGAAGTCCATATGTGCATAACATTATACAACCGAGCCATGTTTAGAGCAAATCAGTTTATCCACTTTATATTTTAAAGGCATTTATTACCCAGCTTAGAGCATATAAATAATGCTTGGACTGCCAGTGTTCATAACTATTTCAGGAATGTTTAAGCCAAAAGATGATGTCAGTCTGCTTCTGTGACGGATTCGCATCTGAGCTTTTTTTTTTTTAACCCTGTCACCATTCTCAATTCTGGAATTATAAGCCAGTCTTGTTTGGCAAAAGGAAAAAAAGGCTGCTTCAAAAAAATTTGCATTTTGTGTTCACTCTAAATAAAATACCATAAAACAGTAACTACAGATTTTTTTTAATTTTTTTTCATGTAACTTTCATGTATTGTCTTCTTCTGATTATAGATATTTCCATTCCTTCTCGTCTTCAAGAGAAAAATATACATGCAAAAAAATCTCTACAAATGTATAAGTAAGCATCCTTATCTATTTTAGAAAGCATAGAAAAGGATTAGCCACATGGATCACTGAGCTGATACCCAGCAAACTATTATAGCAAGAATCTTCTAAATTTGAAAGAAACCACACACTGCACATATTCAATTTTTAGACTGCCTGCACATAATGAGCACGCACACTGGAACCCCATACAGAGCTGGCTTAGATTTTTTTTTAAAAAAAGCCCCACCTAATAAACCAATAAAATCTTGAAACACAAGCGATACATATACCCTTCACAACCTTTCCCTCTTTCTTTCCATCAATGGTTTCATTTTTTAATATTATTAAAAAGAGATAAAAAGTAATAGAAACTAATGTAAAGAACAAGAAAAGAAAAAGAAAGCAAAGAGAAATCAACAAGTGCAAGAAAAGAAAAACTAATAGAAAAGAAAGCAAAAAGATACAAAGAAGTGGCTTCCGATATTCTTCACAGAATATTATTTTTTTATGCAAAAAGTCCATAAGATCATCCATCAATGGCTTCAGTTGTTGCGGAATGGCATTGATCTGAAAAAATGCAACAGGGTTGAACCTGATTCGTCTTTGGACAGGAGATCCACCAGACAATGGCAGAAAATATCCATACTGTGGCCAAGAAACTTACGCGGAAGTGTCCATGAAGTCACCAGGCTGGAATTTCATTTGAAAGAGATTCAACGGTATTGTTTATCAAACCTGAGATTCCTATGAACATCACCATTCACTATCTTTTTACAAATTAGGATACAAAAACAGTCTTATTAATTTATTTTTCTCCTTCTGGAATAGTTTTAATTGAAAAGAGAACTATTGGGATCTAAACTGTGTCAGGAATTCTGGAAAAATGCCATTGGTTAAAGTTAGACCATGGTAAGTTAGCTGGCCTGATGAGCCCAGCCAAACAAAGGAATCACATCTTCATTTATGTATATCTATCTTGACTGACAGAATCTATCCAGACTTTCTGGCACGAACGTTTCCCCAGGTCTGTTATTTAAGATCTGCTAAATTAAGCAATTGGCATACTGAATCAAATGGTCACTTGTACATTACCCCAAAGGACTGAGATTTACTAACATGTCTTACCAAATAGGGATATAAATTGTTAGATGAAATATTTGCATATTAAGGGATTTCCCCAAGGAAAGATTCCAAGCAGGATTTATTTCTCAACCAGAGATTTTATCTAGGACCAGGGGTTGGGTGTCACTCCCCTGGCAGAGTGAGTGCCTGGACAGACTATAGAAACCTTTTGTAGATTTCTGCATTTTACTACACATGTGTATTTAAAGGAAATGTTATCTATTTATAACTTGCTGCTTATATCCTTTCTCACCTTGACTTAATGGCAACTTCTGCACAGGTGTGTTTTCAAAAGCCATTGGTAGAAAGCATTAAAATCTAAAAACTTTCATGTATATATCTACAGTCTATACACACTGGTTGAAGAACACTGGGCTATAGTGGCTATAGTGCTTTACTTCTCCCATTTTATACCCAAGTGAATAAGGAAGGTATCTGTTGAGTTGCTTGCAGATTCTTCTTGTTTTGGATCTAATCCATGTTTTTCTGCTTTTCGCTTTGGTAACAAATTTGACCTCTTTCTTACTTTCTTACTCTCTTACTTTCTTACTCTCTTACTTTCTTACTCTCTTACTTTCTTACTCTCTACAGTGGTTACCTCTGCCCAGGAGTAAAGGCTGAGAAGGTACGCGGGGATATCCCAACAGTGATGAGTAGCAGAAAGTACAGCAGGAATCCAGGGCAGTTGAACTCAGGGACATGGGAACTATTAAAAGCAATCCTGTTCTCTGGCCTCCAACTTCCACTTTTGATGTCTGATTGGTAGACCCTTGGTGGCCTTATTCTCTGGCTGTTGTTGCTGAATGCCAGGTTGCTGAATAACAAAGCTGCCCTCATTCATGGTCTCATTTTCTCTGAATCTGGATGGGTCTACAAGAAGGAGTACCTTTCAGGAGTGCCTCAGAATTGTGACAATCTCGTTTTTTATTTTTCATCAGCCAAAATGTCAGAGAAGAGAGGAAGATATGGGAGGGGTCATCCATAAGTCCTCAAAGGCTCTCAAAGGCACTGCTCTGCAGATAACTGGACCTAAGGCACTTCTTTTTGAAGTTAGAGTCCAGGAGACAGTTGGGATTGTTGCTGGTGTACTGCCACTGCTGGATTCTGATGCTGAACTGACAAAGGAGTCCCCGAGACTTTGGTGGTTGGGGACTTCAATGTGCCCTCTGCTGGCCCGGAGTCTAGGTTGTGCAGGAATTCATGGCCTCCATGTAAACCATGGACCTATTCCAACACATACCAGGGGTTGCCCATTTGATCTGCTTTTTGTCTTGAGGCAGCTGCAATGTGATCTGGTAGTAAAGGGCATTAACATTAGTTGATTACCATTGTTGGATCACTCTGATTGTCTTCTAGCCTGCTGGTGCCAATTCCCCTTAATTACAATACTGTGCTGAAAATTGATATGCAGTTCTCTTCTACTGCAAATGCAATTTGGTTACTACATAAGAAAACTGGATAATGGTGCTCTTTTTGCTTAGAGTGGCAATCTTCAAATCTTTCCCATCAGATCATCTTTCTTCTGGTCCCTTGTGATTAAACCATACTTGGACTGGCAGTTGTTCAAATTGAAGATCCTCTAAATAAAGGACTGTCTCTGATCTGCCACTTAAGATGATCCCTCCCCTAAAAGGAATAACAGATGAAACCCCTATAAATACTGACAAAATCTTACGGCAATGCCCATCTTATCAACAGAAGGATGCCAGCTAAATACAAAACTGGAGATTTCCTCCCATCAATAAATGTATATTGGGCACTGTGAGAATTGTACAATTGTGGTGGTATAAAATTAATTAACAATATTTTAAAACTCCCAAGGTTCCTTCCAACTTTGTTATTTTGTTATTGTTATTCTGTATAGGCAATTGTGTATATGCTTGCCAGAAGCTATGCTAGAAAAAAAGGGCAGCAACAGGACAAAACCTAAATATTGAATTAATATCTGCTTATTCAGACTAGCTGCCTATAAAACAAAGTACTCAATTTACAAAATTGATCACCTGCTGCATTTACAAAGCATCCTCTGTCTTGTACACAAATCACTCTTAGTGCAGAAAAACCCTCCATACACAAACAGGAAGAGGAAAAGAAGGGGGAGGGGGAAGGAGAAGGAGATGACAAGGGATAAAAGAAAGGATAACTGCCCGGGAAGAAGAAATTGGTTAAAGATGTGGAAAAATGAAGGGAGGGAAAATAGGGAGAAAGGGGGGGGGGAGAAAAGAGAGAAGCTTTTAAGGGGTTAAATTCACAACCAGCAGGGATGAGACTCTCTTCAAAGGGATCCATAGCAATCCAGCCTCTCAGCCATTCATTTATTTCCAGCAGCTGTTTTCTATTCTCAGCAAATGAAAGATCCTGGATTCCCCCCTCCCATTCACAGATAATTATTAGGGGAGTAAATTATTGAGTGGATACGTATGGTAGGAGGACACCTGGTCATTGGTAATGGAAAAAATATGTGCATAAGTCCTTAGCTCTGCTTTTGCTGTTATCACTAGCACAACCATGATGCTAATGTTCTGAACAGTTATATTATTGCTAGAACACTTGGCAAAACCATGTATAAGGCTTGCCAATTTCAGCCTATTGTACATGTTTTGGGACTTTTGGTCATGCTGTTGGGAATTCTCAATAGAACCAAATATATCTGAAGAATACCAGCTTGGGAAAATGGAAGATAAACTTTATGGTTCATCAGAATTTCCTGATGCATTTTTCTTTGCATTTGACTTTCACACTCCTGAAAATTGAGAGGAAAAAGGAAAACATGCCAACAGAAATAGATGAATAATGCACCAGAGTGTGAAAGTTGCCAGAAAGGATAGACTGACAAGAGGGCAGATGCACAACATTAAGAGGGTATCTGGTAATCGGAATCTGCCTAGAAACATTGCTATGTTATCTGTGACCTTGGCACTTTCTGCTGACTGCTAATACTGTGCTTCCTCTATTGCCACAAAATATGAAAGCCTATTTCCGTTATTAACCCCCCCACACACACACACACTCCCCACCAACCCATTCTCACAGCCCAGTGGATCTGCCTAAGTTTGAAAACATCATTTATAACCCAGATGCCAGTTCTAAAATTAGATCAAGTGGGTCATTTTAATGCAGTGCATGTGACTCCCAATAACCTGAAGCTATTCTTTTACTACAGACAGTCTCCCTAGCATTCAGAAATATACCAAGAAAAGCTTATCAAGCATCTTGCAATTTAACATTAGACTGGGCACCAATGTCTTTTTAAAAACTATGCAGAGGCTCAGAAATACAGACACAGGTACAAATACATATCCTCCCTGACAGTCTTTTTTTTTCTTTTGCTCCTACAATGTTACTATATTTAAATGACAGATTTCAATATAAGTCACTCCTTGTCAAACATGATCAAAACTGGATTTTTAAAGAGCACATGAGTTAAGAAAAAAAATATTTGCATTCAACTCCAAATCAACCAGCATCTGTTTTTGTATATAGCAGTGCAAAAGTACAATAAAGGAGAATATTTGTAGCTCAGGGTTAAAATGAGGAGTCCTTGGTACTCTCTGAGCTTGGCTGTTTACTTGCAGACATTTCATTAACCATACTAGATAACATAATCAGCACTCAATGCACTGATTCATTGCACAGTGCACTGATAATGTTATCTAGTATGGGTAATGAAACATCTGCAAGAAAACAATCAAGCTCAGAGAGCACAAAGGACCTCTCAGTACAAAAGATGCTTATTCCCCACCCCCATCCCATATATTTAAAGGATCCATATTGCTTGAAGAAATTCATTCATGATCACAAAAAGTCTGAACTTGAGAGGCCACAGCACACCACTGTCTGTTAGGAGCCTCCTTTAGCAACCAATTCCTCTGATGAAAGCTGAGGTTTATTTTATTTTATTCCTCTGATGAAAGCTGAGGTGACAGGAGCACAGCCATTTCTGCATTTAGCACTGCTGATACCATAACTGGAAATGAAAGGTCTTAGAATGACATTATATCAGAATCATTCTAGGAAATACAAATATTGACCCACTTGGCACCAAGGACCATGAAGGAAAAAACCCTACAGAGAATCCCTCAGCAAAGCATCTCTGATCAGTACTGCTAATTGGCTTTGGCCTATTCCTACTCAATCTCTGATCTTTTCCCCAGTGTCAACTTTCTTTGAACTGTCCTTATCTCACCTCCGTGCATCATGGAGCTTCTGACCTAATCTCCCAATTGAATCATACATATTCAGCTATTGATTTAGACCCCAAATCCCAGAATCCTTGTGAGAACTGGAAGGCTTAACCTGATCCAACCTCTGGCTTATGAACCTGGGCAATGCTGGACCCTTAAGAGAGCTCTTTCTGACTGTTAAGATAAAAAAAGTGTCCTCAGCCACTTTTATAAAATGGTCAGTAGCTCAGTGGTATTCAGTCTTCATATTTGCAAAAAGAACTTTCATACAGGCCTTGCTTTTTGCAGCTCAGAGAGTTTGGAATGTTATTTGCAGGAAAAGCAACTGCAAGTCAACATATTGATCTTGGATAAGGAATTAGGAACATGAACCCCTAGGGGCTGCAAATCAATCCTTGCTTCTCAAGAGTGCTTTTCTGGGAATAGCTCTCTCTCTCTCTCTCTCTCTCTCTGTGTGTGTGTGTGTGTGTGTGTGTGTGTGTGAGAGAGAGAGAGAGAGAGAGAGAGGGAGAGAGAGAGGGAGGTGCAAACACTTCTTAAATCATTTATCCATGGTTTGTTAAAGACGCTATAATATCTGGGTTCACACAATATGCTAAGCCCAAACCAACAAATAACCAAATTGATTGTTGAATCCAGCTAAAGAAGAAGGGTGAAATGCCACAGAGGAGCATTCCAGTCCAAGTGTCTATCAGCAGTACTATAGGCTCTGTCTCTGTAGTAGTTGATTTCTATTATCGTTAGTGATTTATCCTCTCCTCCATTAGAATTCTCTTGCAGGTAAGTGGTCTTTATAAGGAAAAGATCTTTGGCATACACCTTTCAGAGCTACAGGAACAGATGGCCTGATTCAATATACAGATAGTCCTTGTTTAGCAGCTGCCTTGTACAGTGACTGTTCACAGTTACGACAGTGATGAAAAAGTAACTTTTTGCAGGTTTGCAAAGCAAAGCTGAAGTCAGATTAAAAGCATAGTCGTGCTTTCATTTAGTGACCACAACAATTAATGACCAAAATGCTGGTCCCAATTAGTCACTAAACAAGGATTACGTTTGAGGCAGCCTGCAGCCTTGGTAACTGCCATTACAAGAGGACTGTAAAGCTGGATAACTCAGTTATACTTCCCAAGCTAGGAATGCTGCTTCATTTGCAATATGAATCCATGTTTATTTCTTTGGCAACTTGTTCCACTTTTTTTTTTTTTTGCAATCATCTTCCTTCAAATGACAGCAGCAAACATCACACTAGAATTATATATGTTGCATGAGAAAACTGAAGCCATACTTGAAAAAGTCAGCAATTGTCAGATCGATGAAGTGATTACAGGTAGTTCGCAGTCACAATGGCTTCAGAAAGAGTGATTTGTAGCCCACGAAGCACTGCAGCCATTTTAAAACATTGCATGCATGCACACACACACCCTGTTTTCCCCATTTCAGGCAAACTGGCAGGGAAGGTTGCAAGCGGAGGGGATGTTGGATTTGAGGTCTATTCCCTCCAGGATGCTGAGGGATTTCTCTTCATGTGAGGAAGGGAAATCCTTCTGTGTGCGGGAGGAACAGACCTCAAATCTGGTGAAAATATTAACAAAGTATTATCAAACACCAGCATTCTGAGCTTTTTCAGAATGATGATAAAAGTGATAGCAGCCAGCTTGCAATCATTCTCCACAATGGGGCAGAGAGAGGGCCTGGGCCAGTGATGGAGAAACTTTTAGAGACTGAGTGCCCAAACTGCAACCCAAAACCCACTTATTTATCGCCGGGTGCCAGGTGGGCGTGGCCCACTGGGTGGGCGTGGCTGTGGTGGTCATGGCAGACTGGGTGGGTGTGGCCAAGGTGGGCGTGGTCACCTCGATGTTGCTCGTGGGGAGGGACACCTGTGGGGGCCGGGAAGGGTTGGGGGAGATCCAGGGGGTCTCTGGCAGGTGGGGTGGTGGGCAGGAGGCTCGTCCTTGGGGTGAGGTGAGGCAAGGTGAGGCAGGGCGGGGAGTGCCATTGTCGCAGGGCAAGGTGAGGCAGGGGCCGGGGCGGCTGCTGCCTGACACTATTGGCCCCTGCACACTGAGGCCAGCGAGCACATGGGGGCCGACAGTGTCCGTCAGCAGCCACAGCCTGCCGGCCCCTCGACCGGTGCACTCTGGGGCTCCGCAGCCTGCCGCCAACAGTTCAGAGAAGCCGCCTCTGAGCTGGACGGACGACCGACAGCTGAGGAGGCGCATCATGCCCGGGAAAAGGAGAGCATGCGAGGCCAGGAGGGATGGGATGGGGGGGAGGGAAACCAGTCGTGCTGGGATGCATCCGGCCACGTGGGACCTCGGCGAGTTAGTGGGCGGCTGGTTGAAGAGGGACGGTTGCCATCTCCGGGGCATGGCGCGCGTGCCCACCAAGAGGGCTCTCAGTGCCGCCTCTGGCACACGTGCCATAGGTTCGCCACCACTGGCCTGGGCCTTCCAGATAGGTTGAGAAGTCTGGGACCTCCCCCTGCCCTATCACAGAGAGTTTCAACCCTCTCTACGTCCACTTAATGATCACAACTGGTAGAGCTGGCATTGCAGTCATTGAGCAAAGCAGTCATGTGGCATCTAACTTAACAATTGCTTGGCTCAAGGAACAAGATTCTGGGTCCAATGTGGTCCTAAGTGGAAGACTACCTGTATAATTCTGGGCTTTACTGCAAAATGTTCTTGTCTACAGGCAGCAGGCTTTTATCCTAGAGTATCAAGAAAAAAAACATAGGGAAAGTTGTATTATCCAAAGGGAAAACAGTGTGCATTGAATATTAATCTTTCATGGCTCAGAGCCCAGACAAGGTCTTCTGCTCCATAATCAAGCAATACATCTGTCCAAATAGAATTCGGAGCTGCCCCCCCTTTGTTTATATTAGAGAACTTTTATGGCTTTACTTGCAGAAGAACTATGTCGTGATGTACTAATTAATGATGGGAATTATCATTTCAAATTACACGGACTCCAGATATTGAACTGACGCCATGTAAGCCCATTACTTCTCACAAAGTAAGCCTTTGATGAATGGGTATGTGAAGGATTATTCACTTTCTCACTAGGATAACAACAGGTAGAAATGAAACAAAGGGAACCTTAGTCTTTTTAAATGTATGTGCTCCAGCTATTAAACAATTATTTACACTGGTGCATATTTAAAGACAAGCATTTGTTTATGGTCAGTTGGGAAGGATTAGATTCAGATGGCGTCATATTAGAGTTTAGAAAGCTGACATTTTCCAGATCATCTATTTTAATCTATTTTACACAATAGCCATTTTGAGAGACGGAGCCTTATGTCCACAGTGCTTAAACAAGAAGTAAGATTCTTATTGTCTCATCTAAGAAAAGTGATTTCTATTTCAGTCTTTATTTGAAATTCTAATATATCTACTTTCAATCCAGTTTGCAATATTAATTATTTAAATGTATAAACACATCATGAATAAACATCCCATTTTTATGATAACTCTCTGAAAACTGAACAGAACATGACCAAATCTGATGCAGGGGGAGAACCAGCCAAAGAAAGACTAAGTTGAAAGATGGATGACGTTAGTCCAGGAGCTTCAGAGAAAGGAATTCCAGAAAAATCTCCCAATGCATTTCTCTGGGAAAAAACAATGTACAGTTTTCAGTTGCAATAGCACACTACTCATGTCAACATGAATTGCCCAAAGTCATTCCCCAAACTTTCCCCATGGATCCTTTAGTGTGACTCCTCTTGCAGTTCCAGTTCTAATGTACAACTGAAATAAATTGGTTACTTGAGGCAAGAATCTACCATTGCTTCTTATGTAGCATCATGGTCAATGATAGTGTTATATAAACAAGCAAACATACATCAGGGAAAGCTTTTCTTTACTTGTTGGATTTATCTACCTATTTAATTTATTAAATATTTTTTTATGACTGCCCAACTCACAACTGGTGGCTCCAGGAGAGGAGATTGATTGATTGATTGATTGATAGATTCATTTATTTATTTATACAAAGCCTGTGACTTAAAGGCTTTAAAAAAAAAACTTACTAACTGAATGTACTGTAACATATATATTTCCTATACATATTGTATAGGGAAAAATACAACAAAAATACTGTGTTGCCACATCTATCTGCATGTATCCCATTTTTGTGCTTTGCTAAAAAATTCACATTTTTTTCTACTAGTTTTCATTCAGCAAGTAAAAGAAGATTTGCTTTTGAAATTTCCTTTAGTGGAGAAAAGGATTTCAATGGAGGTCTCAGAGGTGGAATGTGGAATTCTTCAACTTGTGCTAAATATGAGGTGGTCACAGGGCATATGCATATCATTGTATCTTCATCTTTCTAGCCATTCAAAGTTTCAACAGCACTGAAAAAAGTAACTTACAACTGGTTCTTGCATTTACAACTTGCATCCCCATGGTCATGCGATGAAAATTTAGGTGCTTGGCAACCAGCATGTTATTTATGACCAAAGTAGCAATAGTGATGGTTTTCACAGAACTTTTCTAGGTTTTTATCTCAATTGTGTGAGAGGTAAGGATGGATTGACTTTAATTCTATGTGGCATCAAGTCCATCTGGCTAATGAAATTTGTTCCAAGTCTGTTTGGCTAACCAAGACATGTAACTAAACTGAATGTGAGTTCTTTATGCAGGATTACAGTTTTCTCTGCTTGGAAGAAGCCAACAAATGAAGCAATCAGCAAACAGGCTGTCTTTTGTTTTCTGGCAATTTGATGTAATGGTATGTGGGAGTGATTTTGGAGATTAGGTCCAGAGATGCTATCTAGGGAATGGTCAGATAACAGAAAGAATAGTGTGCAACTGGATAGTAGGCAAATCAACAGGCTTAGACTGTCCCTGATTTCTTAGGAGATGGCAGAAAATTGTGTTTTCAGATTTGCAAGATTCTGTTAACACAGTCTTGCAATAAAGTAGAATGAATTAATCTGGTCATGTTTCCTATTTTGTCTATTTTGTAAGCTTTACAAATGAAGGCAGATTCCTGCATAAAGCCATCACACTAACTCTATAGTTTGGTTAATCAGATTGGTAGCCACATCTATTTACATAGGAAGTTGGTAGGCATACATTAGCATGCTCATTTGTGAAGCGTCTAGTTTAAGCATGATAGCACAATGTGTGATCTTCCAAAAGCCAATGAACGATATCTCCCAGCTTAGCTCACTATTAGCCATGTGCACAATACATTGTTCTCCAAAATATATTAATCTTTAAGGGTTCCAAATGTGCCATTAGAATATTTCTAAATCATCTATAGCAGGGGAGTCAAACTGCCAGCTCGTGGGCTGGCTGCATCATGCAGAGGCCGTGCCCACCCCAGCTCTGGCAACGCAAAAAAAGTTGCAATACGTCGTGACATGTCACGTGACACGGCGAGTTTGACACCCATGATCTATTCCAGTGATGGCGAACCTTTTAGAGACTGAGTGCCCAAACTGCAACCCAAAACCCACTTATGCATCGTCGAGTGCCGGGTGGGTGTGGCCCATTGGCTGGGTGTGGCCCATTGGCTGGGCGTGGCTGCAGTGGTAACGGCAGACTGGGTGGGACTAAAAAGTTCAATCAATCAATTCCAACTTTGCAAGATCTTTTTTTTTCCTGCGAGAAGTTGAAATTGACTGATTGAACCTTTTTTTTTTTTGCACACGGCGGCGGTGGCCTAAAGCGAAAAGGTTTTATAAAACCCAGCTGAAGGCCTAGGACTGGGGCGACGGTGCACGTGCCCACAGAGAGGGCTCTGAGTGCCCTCTCTGGCACCCCTGCCATAGGTTCGCCACCACTGATCTATTCTATAGCATCAAGTTTTTTTTCATCCATTTTAATAACAGCCCTCATTCCGGAGACAAATGAAATCTGAGTTAACCCACATTTGCCCATTTTAATAGTAGCAAGGACAGTTCACATTTCTTCTTAATTAGTCCTTTTAAACTAATTCAGATCAGAATTTATCAATCAAGTAATAAAATGAAATAATCTATGTAATACTACAGATACAAAAGCATGCTTCAGATGTACCTTGAGAAATATAATTTCACTTTGCAATAAAAATATTACATTTTTAAGACCCCATTGTTCAGGAGGCTAAGAGTTCACTGGAAACATCTCTGTATAACAGGCATGATTTCATACCATTCTGATGGTCCTGGTTTTCCTCAAAGACTAGTTCATAAAACATCCTGAGCCATAAAGAGATTTTGTTTGGTCACAGCTTAGCATTTTATGTGAACCTCACAACTGCAGCTTGTAAAGTATGCTTAGCATCCTCTGCAAATTCAGCCAATTAATGTTTATTTAATAAATTGTACTTAAACCATGACTTAGTGCAATGTGTAAATCAGTACAAGAATTCAGGAACTTGTACTTTAGTGATCTAAACTTGTAGTTTAAAAATTGCTAAACAAGAAATGCCAGCGTTTCCTGAAATGTAGAAATGACTAAACTAATTTAATTAGGTCAATATGTCAATGAAAATAATAAAGCTAGCTTCTAGGTAAACATTAATAAGATAGGGCCATAGACAATAATGACAAAAGAACATTCAAAATCAAGAGAATGTCAATATGATACTGGAAGATGAGCTCCCCAAGCAGGAAAATATCCAACAAACTACCGGAGAAGACCAGAGGCCTGGAGTGCTGGTACTGGTGCTTATGACGTGGCTGAATTAAAACCAAAAGAATATCCAGCTGTTGATGTGCCCATAACCAAATTTGATGATGCAAAGATATGTACATCTACTGATACATGGAATGCCAAAAGTGTGAACTAAGGCAAACTTGATGCCGGAATAGAAGTGCCAACACTAAACATTCAGGAAGGAAATCAAATAACTGAAATGGACAGGAATGGGTCACTTCACATCAGAAAAGAATCAGATCTTCTATTGCAAACAAGAAAATCAGAAGAGAAAATGGACTGGCTTTCATTATTAACAAAAGGCTGCCCAGGGTTCAAGTAAAACCCCACACAATGATAGAATCATATCTCAGTTCAAGCCCAAAATAAGCCAAACAATACTAGGATGATCCAAATCTATGCTTCAATGGAAATGAAACCAAATTTGAATTGTTTTATGGAAACTTGCAATACTTTGTCAACCTATCACAAAAACAATCAAATTGTTGTTGTTAGTTGCGAAGTCGTGTCCGACTCATCGCAACTCCATGGACAACGTTCTTCCAGGCCTTCCTGTCCTCTACCATCATGCTTACTGCTTCAGTGACTCCATCCAGCACCTCATTCTCTGTCGTCCCCTTCTTCTATTGCCCTCAATCTTTCCCAGCATTAGGCTCTTCTCCAGTGAGTCTTTCCTTCTTATTAGGTGGCCAAAGTACTTGAGTTTCAACTTCAGGATCTGGCCTTCTACGGAGCAGTCAGGGTTGATCTCCTCTAGGACTGACCGGTTTGATTGCCTTGCAGTCCAAGGGACTCGCAGGAGTCTTCTCCAGCACCATAGTTCAAAGGCCTCAATTCTTTTGCGCTCAGCTTTTCTTATGGTCCAACTTTCACAGCCATACATTGCAACTGGGAAAACCATGGCCTTGACTATACGTACTTTTGTTGGCAGGGTGATGTCTCTGCTAACAAACAAATACCTTCATACTAATTATAGACAACTGGAATGCTAAAGTTGAGGGAAAATAGGTTTTAGAATAATGGAAAAAATACAGACCTGGTATGCAAAAGAAACAGGAAACAAACTAATAAAGTTCTGTCAAGAATACAGAATATTTATAACTCCTTCCAATAACCTAAAAATGACTCTATATATGGATTTCACAAGCTGAAGAACAGTAGTCACACTGACTCTGATCTGTAGCACAAATGAAGTTCTACTCAGCTGGGGGGGAGGGAAGATCTACATTGCCCCACAATTCCTGGATACTTTCTTGCAAAATTACAGTTTAAAATATATATACTAATAAAATCATCAGACCAACAATATTTCCAGCAATATTCCATATGAATATGAAGTGAAGTAAAGATAAACATTATATTTAATGGATTAGATATGATCAGCAGAATGCATGAAAACTCAGATTTGTGAAATTATTAAAGATGAAGCAAACAAAAATATCCTGAAATGCAAAAGGAAAAAGAAGCAGTGGTGGGATTCAGCCAGTTCGCACCAGTTAGGCAGAACTGGTAGCTAATTTTTTGTTGCCCAGGCCCAGAATGGGCTTCCGGAAGCAGCATCCACATATTTGAATCCCACCACTGAAAAGAAGGTAAAATGGTTGCGAACAGCTTTTGTTACCTTTTTGCTGAAACAAACAAACACAAGATTATGTCAACAGGCAATGACAATTCAATGCAAATGAGCAAGAAAAAAAATTGAAGTAGTAGCTATTATGTTCGAAGACTCAGATATGTTAGCTGTTCCATACAATAAAATAGGCATCCGGTGCTTGGGAGAAAGATTTTTTTTAATGTAAGTAAAAAATGCAGAGACATCATACTGACTATAAAATACATATTGTCAAGGCCATGGTTTTCACATTGTTAACATGTGGCTGTGAAAGCCTGACCATCAGAAAGACTGAATGAATAAAAATGGATCCATTGGAATTGTATTGATGCAGAAAATTATACAAAATATCTCTGAGGGCAAGAAGAAGTCTTCAATGCTAGATGAAGGAATTACTGACTCCTCACTGGAAGCACTAATAATAGCACTTAGCATTTGGATTTATATACCACTTCATAGTGATTTACAGCCCTCTCTAAGCAATTTACAACATCAGCATATTACCCCCAACAATAGGTGTCCTCATTTTACAAACCTCAAAGGATGGAAGGCTGAGAAGCTAAAGCTTAGATATTTCAGAGATATAATGAGAAGATAATAAAAAAAGGACAATAGAAATTAGGTGGCTATCTCTGATGCCACGAGCAGGAGCTTACAGGAACTCAAAGAAGCCATGATTGGCAGACTGGAAGTCCTAGTATAATTATGTTCATTGGGATATGAACAGGAAACAAATCAAAGATTGAAAAACAAACTTTATTCAACAATGATTCAGACAGTGTTCAAGACTATCTGATATTTTTGATGCTAGAATAGGCATGATGTCTCAAATTCCCATTTAAAAAACATGAATAAAAAAAGTGCATCTTCCCATACAGTTTTGTGGTTAGGTTTGTAAGTTGTTATTACTCCCCAATACATCTTTACCTGACTAGGCAAGCACAGTACAAGTTAGCCATACAGTCTAGCATCTTTTCTTCAAATTTGGCAACTTTAAAATGTATGGACTTCAACTCCCAGAATTCTCAGCTAATATGTTAAAATTGCCAAGTTCGAAAAATACTGGTCTAGTGGCTGAGTTGATGGAGCTGGAGACCCAGGTTCAAGTCCTGACACAACTTGCAGTGCAAATTATTTTAAAATGATGTTGTGAGAATAAATTTAAGGGATAATCTCAACTCTTAGCAGAAAAGCCAGAACATAGATAAATATTTCCTTGCCAAAGGAAATAGGGATAGGGAATCTGTCATTAAATGATGTGGTCATAAGATGCAACATCATGTGACTGTGCCAACTTATGATGGCAGTTCCAGCAATCCCAGTTGCCATTGTTAGGTGAATCCCACGTGACTGCAGTGTCCCATGGTCACAGGTTGACCTTTTGCACTCTCCTGGCAGTTTCTCCATTGCTAAAATCAAATGAGAAACATACAGGAAAACAAAAGCCTCAGATATGAAGTGAGAAGCCCAGAAGAATTCAAGCAGGAAGGGCTGAAGAATGCTCAGTGCATCAAAAAAAAACTGCTATCAAACAGGTAGGCCTCAGATTATGAACATTCATTCAGTGACAATTCAAAATTAAGATGGCCCTGAATGAATCTTACAACTAGTCCCCAGAGTTCCAGCATTGCGGCATCCACATCACATGATTACAGTTTTTGATGTCCCCTGTTGGTTTCCCATAAGCAAGAAGTTAGAAGTTGCAATCATATGGGGTCCTTGTTTAATTACTGCATAGTCCTCCTTAATGATTGCAACTGGGTCAGTCAGAATTGCTGCAGCTAAGCAATGAAGTCAAGTGACATTGCGTTTTATGACTGCATTGCTTAGCAACAGAAATTCCAGTCCCAATTGCCATTGTAACCCGAGGACTTCCTGCCTGTTGCAGTTTATTCACAGAAGTTGCTGCAGGAAGCAGCTCCTTGCCAAGCTTGATGGATATCAGAAGACTTAAGTAGGATTAGATCTGTTAGATCTGTTTAGGATTTGGATGGAAGAAGCGGCAAATCCGGGGAAAGTCACAACAACCTCTCAGAAGAAGGCAGTGGAAAGTCACATTCATACTGCTCCCAATTAAACTACTTGGACACGTCCATGTAGTCATTAGAAACAGAGCTAAAAATGAAGGAGAAAAATTTAGAAGGGAGCTCTTGGCTACTTACTAGATGTCACTCTATTGCTTCACACTGACAGCATATGTAATTTCAACTCAAAGGATCAAAATGCTAGGAACACACAAAGTTACCATCTACAGGTGAAAGACAGTGCCTATGGAGTGGGAACCAGTGCGATGGATTACAGCGAAGCAGTAGTTTTCCAGGTAGGAGGAAGCGCATATCAGAAAGGGAGGGAGCCAACAGGCAGCACAGTCTGGAACTGGATAGGAGACAGAGGAAGAGAGTAAGGATATTCCTAGAATCTCCTGGGGTATATCCGTTAGACTGAAAGTAATAAGGTTTAGTCTGGCAAGATTCTGTCTCTTCTGTGTAAACAAATAAAAGAATTGAACACTAGCTGAATTGTTCTGTGTTGTTCTTGGGCTTAGCCTGACCACAATTTTGTTTCACATAACATATTAAGCCATCATATGGATTGCTTTATTTTGGCTTAAATGGATGGCTGAGTTGCAGGGGTGTAAAAACTGACTGTTCTAGAGTTATAATGTTGGAAGAGGCAATTTAGGCCACTGAATCCAATTCCCTGCTCAGTGCAAGAATCCACATTAAAGCATTGCAGACAGGTGGCTGTCTAGCCTCTGCTTGATTGTATCTAATGAAGGGAACTTGCCATTCCTCTATATTATAGGTTCAACTTTGGATCATCAGCTCAGTTTAAAAGTTGATCTGATTTGACAGTTTCAATCAAAGAATCAGATTGATTCAACTTGAAAATTTGTACTGATTTTGAAAATAAAATTGATCCATCAATCCAAATCAGAAAGTCAACTGGAGTCAGTAATTCAACTGAATCTCTGAACTGAAGCCATGTATCTCCTTAATCCATCAATTTAGTCAGTTACTTTTCCAGCCACGGTCAGCTTATCCCATTTCATCAATTCCTTACAGCAAACCCTGTTGAAGTCAGTGGCACTTGCTTCTAAATAAGTAATAGAAGATTTGTATTCTATAAATCCATATACTTTATATGGCAAATAAAATCCAGATCCTTTTGCAATTATTTAACTAAATCAATATTTTAAAGCAACCCACCTCCCCCATAAATGCTTTTAGCCAAGTGTAAAGTTTTTTTTTAATGTTTGTTACAAATTCTCCTGGAATAACATTTTTGTTTCTGTATCTTCTTACTTAAATAAAAGAACAAGAAAAATGCATAGATGACTGAATGGGTATTTTTTTTTTTAAAAAAAGATAAAAATAATAGTACATGAATAAGTTACATTAGTTTGCAAGAACATAACTTCACATATGGGCGGAATCCAAAGCAAGTCTTAAATGATGAAATAAAAAAATGAGTTTTTAAACCATTACACTATGGAAAAGTTTTATTGAAATAAAACTACAACTGATTAAGAGCAACCAGCACCGGCCATCCAAAAAGCTTTATTTGATGCAGATAAGACCCGTATATGTGCAATAATTAAACACTGTAATTGTGTAAGAAAAAAAGATTGGCAGCTGGACTTCTTGGGAATAGAGCCATATACTGCAAACGATTATGCTGAACAGTTGCTGCCTGATTATAACTGACTAGTTATAGTTGTTTCTTTCTCTCCTTCTCTCTCTGGGTCCTATTAGTTGTGTTGTTTCTTTAGGAAAATTCAATGTTCCATGCTTGTTTTCTGGCTACCAATCCAGCCAATTGAAGCAATCTTATTTCATTTCCATTTTGTGGGGATTGTTAGGTTTCAATTACCTTAAAAAAGAAGCTTTCTGTAAATACAGATAAAAAGGAAGGAAGAGTAAAATCAGAAGAGTAAAATCTGTGACTGAAAAAATTCTTCTCAAATGTTGCAGAGCTACCAAAAATACATCCTCACGGCAAGGAGGTTGGCTAAGGTCACCTTGAACTATAATTGAAGACTTGGATGCTAAAAACATTTGAAACAAGATAATCATGTGCTGGGAAATGATTTTCAAATGGCTTCTCTTTTTTTCATTCCAAAATTTCACATGGGAATTTACATATCTAATGTTAATATTCAATTGTCAGGCACCAATCTCATAATATTATTTTTATTTAATCTCTCCCCCTCCCACAAAAAAGGTTTTCCTGTCAAATGATCAAGAGTGTGGTCTCTTAATTGTTGCTGTTTCTTGATCTCACCTATTTTTACTACACATTTATCACTGACATAATGTGCTACATTACTCAGTATTATTTTACAGAAAAAGCAAGAAAACCTGTTAGTTATGAAATTAATATTTTAAAAAATGCATGTTGTGACAATTCCTTTATTAGGCCAACAATGATTTGCTTTCTTTTTTTCCCCTAGGTAGGATCTGTGAGATGGCTTGGATAGTAGCCTATTGGCATTTCTACAGCCTAGTTTGCATATCTGTAGGCGATTTCCCAACTTCAGTTAAGATTACAACTGGGCACAGACTTTCTTTAAATATGGTACATTCCCCTCACTTGGGAGTAAGGTAACTTTCATGCCTCTCCTTCTTCTTGGAAATTGAAAGCTTGCAACTATTGTACAAAGCTTTGGTTGAACTCAACATGATACCTTTGGTAGTTCAGGCAAGAGAGAATTCCCAGTTCCAAAGAACTTTCCAGAGTAAAGTAGATGGAAGAGGACAAGGCATATACAGGTAGTCCTCAATGGAAATTCTGGTCCCCATTCTGGTCATAAATCAAGGACTACCTGTACTTGTAATTCATCATGCCCAAATGCAACACAAACGTTTTGATTTCGAAGTGCCAAATTTGAGTTCATTTCCCACATTGTCTTCTTTTCTTTTCTATGTCACAATATTCTAGATATTTTAACTTTTTTTTTTAGCTGGGCTTAGATATCTAGTGATCCTAGACAAATCAAGCCAAAATAAATTATTCCCCTTTATTCCAGTGGGAAAGTTAACAATAGTTGTAAACTGTATCTAACAGTGAGCTACTTTATGTGTAATGTCCTTGGTTTACCAATGATTTGTTAAACCAGAAACATTTAATTAAACTGAAAATGAACGTTGCTCCATTTTGGTTGGATATTTTTATTTGCTAGATCAATTCTGTCATCTTGAAATAAAGGCTACACTGACTACTGTATAACCTGCTAAGAATTGTGCTCTGGAAAAATGGGTTGGGCCATAACAAAAATCTAAAAAGTAGCACAGCTCCCCTCCCCCAATCCTGAGCACAGTGTTCATTATTCTGAATAAGTATGAATTATTCTGACATTTTTAATAATGTGCATGAAAGGAACATTCTTCTTACTCATGAAGATACCAATCGCCATATTCAACATAAAATCCAAACCAAAAACAAACCAATTTCAGACTTCTAACAAGTAAAAGCTAAGAGGTTCTGTTGATGTTATTCTGCCAATGTCCAATTTATTATCATCTGGAGTTTATGGGAACTTGAAGGACCAGAAAGAGGCTCTTGATAAAGAGGCCGCTAAGACCAGTGTTGGAAGACAGCCCAGGGAATGCTCTTATGTAAGAACTTGATGGCATTGGAAATGGGCATTAGTATCTCTGATGTAATGGAAAATCAGAGATGATGGAAAAATGTACTTTAAAACAGAACTTAATATTAGCATTGGGGCATGAGTGAATATGACCAGTAGTCTAGGAGAATTATGAAGGAATAACTTCATAATTTGTTCTTGGCTTTAAAAAATCATTTCAGAACCAGCTCAATAAAACAAAAACCAATAAATATATTGGATTTGATTCTTGTTTCCCAACTCAGCAACTTATAGGATTGAGCCCATTTGAGCAATTCATTCCAGCACTGTCTCATTTCCAATGTGAAATAAATGCTGGAACGTTCAATGCTGCTTTTCAGTCTGAAACCCCCCTGGGATATGTGGAAAATAAATATTTTCCAAACTCAGGCCAACATTGCTACCCTGTCATATTTTCCAGAGGCTGTAATATTTACGGTGTCTGGATAAACTACAGAGAATAGAAGAGAACCTAGAGGAGTCTTTGGAACATTCAGTACATCGGTATTTAAGTAGTAAAAAGAGGTACATGATGAGGATCTTAGGTTGCAGCACCTGCAGTGATTAATCAGACCATAACTGGAAAAAAAGAATAAGAATGGCTATACAACCCAAGATTCATACAAATATAGTTATGATGTTTGTGAACCAAATGGAGCAACACAGTAAGAATTGGTAAAGAACTAATAAAGTCCAGTTGCCTTTTGAAAAAGCACCTTTGGGACAAGATTATAAGTAGTTACACCATTTCTTCTACAACTTTTTTTAGCAACTGAGATCAAACCAACTGGTCTTCAGTCCAAAATTCCTTTCAGAAATAGAGGCAGCCTACTGATTTATTGGGTGATAAGCCAAATAAATCCTCCTTAAATTTTGACATGATCTAAAGCTTGATTCTCACATGCACAAGGCACTATTTCAGGTTCAATTCTACAAAAACAGTTACAGGTTAACCGAAACAGTTTGTATGGCCAATTGCTACCCTTTAGTCATACAATAATCAAATATAGTAAGTCACATCTCATCAAATGGTGGCAGCTGGTGAAAAAACATGGCTCTTCAGAAAGACATCTGGGGACGATGATATGCTGTTCCTAAATGGTGTTATACACTGTATTGAATTTTTTTTTAAATTAAATTCATTCTGTAATCCACTCAGAATCTTCATAAACAGAGTAGCATAAAATTTGAAGCAATAAATAAACTATAATAGTAAATGTGTCTGACCATTAAATACTTAATCCAATTGAACTTAGTTAGAATAGCAGGTGTGTAGATTAAAGTCAGCTCGCTCACTCTCTTCTCTCAGCCCTAGGAAGAGGGCAATAGCAAACTAGTTCTGAAAAATATTGCCAAGAAAACTAAAAATTGACAAGTAGAAAGCAGTAACAAAATATTTATGTATTGCTGCCATATCCATGAAATACCAACAGTAATTTTAAATACATATATACTTTAGCTATACTAGCATCCCCAAATGATGCTCTCCCATAATTCACAGAGCTATAAATTATGGGATGTGAACTCCAATACAAGTTCTTTCAAATCATTGAGCTTGGCTCCTTTTCTCATATAATTGTGAACTATTTGCTCTGCAATTTCCTGGATTATAGAATATATGCATCTGAATTCCTTCATCCAGAATCAATTTAGTCTGGCCCAATTCTCTACTGCAGTGTTTTGCCATTGTAGTACTAGTGTGTATGATATTTTGCCATATTGGTCTATAGTAATAGTACTTCTTGGAGAAAGGACAGGAAAAGAAGTACAAACAAACTGCTGCATGATTTTTCTGTGCTGCTGCACTATAAAGCAGTGATGCTATCTACCTGAAGTTGTCTACACTAACAGCTAAGATAAGAATCCTCTTGGGAAATACACAGCATGGAAGGAGGCTGTGGTAAGACGAGTCTTTTTGGGGGGACTGTAAGTAATGGTGCTTCTAGCATAGGTTGCTCTAAATCAGATCTCCTCCTGATGACCATACATATTTGCCTACTTTTTCTTCTTTGTGCTGTCCTTTGCACTTTTCTCTGGTATTTGATCTTTTCCAGTCACTAGAACTGGGGCACAAAAGCCCAGAGAACTACTAGATGGCAACAAGAATTAGGAGTTCTATTTGTGTAGTTCAGATATGGTAACCTCCCAGGCCTCATTCTTTATCTTTCCTTGTATGAATGAGAGAAATACGGGGTAAACAGAGACATAACTGCCCTTGAGGACTCTTGGCTCTGAGACTCTCTGGAGAACTCTGCCCCTGCCACGACTCCTAGAGACAGCACTGGAGGTCTCAGAAAACCACTAAACCTACAAATTTAATAATAGCCTGGGACGTCACTCTCAGATTCACATAGAAGCAGTGAAGTAGACTGTTGCCTCTATAGAGTTCTTTCACCCAACCTGGAAGTATACTTTTAATCTTTTTATATGTTGCTGTGGCTCTGGAATAGACTTGCATCCTGAGCAAAGCTAATTTGCATGAACTGGCTTGGAGGCTTAAGATCTTTAGAAAAAAAAAATTCCCTCTGAAACAGCCCAATATGGAAATGAAGTTTTTATATCTCTGAAGTCAGCTACCTTGCAACCTTGCCTCCCAATTCTTGGACTTAAAACTGGGATATAGCATTCACTTTACTTTACCTCATTCCTACCAGATCTTTGCCTTAATTATCTTGCTTAGATTGACTTATTGGATGGTTTCTTAAGTAGACCTTTATTTGACCTGTTAAGTGCAAGTTAATGTTATGAGAGAAATCCCAGACTGGATGACCACTGTTTTGACAGTTCTATTGAGCTATGTGTCCCATTCAACCCAATAAACTTGAAAATGTCTTGAAGCATCAGGGTTAGCCAAGTCTAATATAAATAGTACAAAGCCAGGTTGGTGTGGTGGTGAAGGCACCAGGCGAGAAAGCGGGAGGCCATGAGCACTAATCTCAGCTTAGGTACAAAGTCAGTTGAGTGACTTTGGGCCAGTCATTCCCTGTCAGCTCTAGGAAGAAGGCAGCAATGGAAAACCACTCCTGAAATCTTGCCAAGAACACTGGAAGGATGATTTCAGGCAATCACAAGGAATCAGCATTGACTCAAAGGCATAAATAAATAAAATATAAATAGAAGCAACTTGAAATTGATGAACAACAAAACTGAAGCAAGGATAAATCCTGCAGTGTCCTTTAATCCAGTTGTCTTTAGAAAAAGGCAAGATTATGTTCCAGACTTAAAGATCACTCCGCCATACAGAAACCATCTTGCTGGCAGATAATTTCTTTGGTTTGTTTGTTTTTTTAAAGGAGGAAGTGTTGGCATATGGTCCAGTGTCAATTCGATTTTCTTCTTCCTTCCAACAGCAATAACTGCATTTCCTGGATCATAATGAAACCCAGATTTCATCTTTCATGCATGCCTCCAAGTTAATTACAATGTTATTGAGATTGTGCCACGATAAGTAGATAGGATTTTTTTTTTTTTTTAAAAAGCATTAAATTGAAGGCAACTACAAAGACATATCAGAACATATTTCCAATGAACAAGCTGCTATTTTTAGGCAAAGTTTCTTGTTGCTAACTTTTCTCTTGAGTCTATTTTGTGTACTTTGCTATTGCCTAGGATTTTCCATTTCAAAATATGATAGTAATTTCAGTAAAGTACATTTAATCCAAGTGATAGCACATGCAGACAGTGGCGCAATGGGGTTAGGACAGAGGGTTGACGCACATCCCAAGGAAGGCCAAAGGCATCTCTAGGAGAACTGCAGATAATAGGAAAATAGCAGACAGTGAGAGCTTGCCTGATATGGTGTAGCATTCAGACATTTGTAAGACTCTGAAAATTTGAGGTACACAATTATTCATTTGAGCCACCTTCCTTTTTTCTTTTCAATACCTCCTATGTTATTATAGGTTTTCCTCTGTTTAAATCACTGGCTCCATGTGTACAATTGGATAAGAGGCTCAAAATACTGAAAATAAGCTTTTGAATTATATTCTAACTTTTAAATTTTGCTGCATTGAATAAGAATTATTGAGCCAACTGATCATATTTAGTCCCATATTTAGATGGAGAGGCTTCTTTTGGGGACCCCGACAAGTGCCCTGCCCCCTAAAATGACCCTGAGGATCAGTCTTTGTTTCTTCGTATTATAAAAATACTTTTTTCAGACTGAGTGTGTTAAGTGCATATGTGGCAACAGATGCTCACAGATGTTGCTAGCATTTGTAAAATAAGTTATTTTTACGAGAATAAATAATGTTGCTTCTCAAGGAAATGTGTAGCATCCTAACAGTCAAAAACAAAATTCACTTGATTCTTATGCTCGTGATTGAAGGATGTTATATGTGAAAATATTACATGGTCAGAATGCAATTTTAATTATAATAGGGATTTTTTTAAACTTGTTTTTCCTCTAACCTAAAATGTGAACCGATGAGAAAAGTGGGAAGAAGAGGAATGAGAGTAGTATATTTCACAGCTTAAGCAATTAGCACATGTGGCCTTTTAAGTGAAAATGCACCCTGTAAGACCATTATACACTGAATCTAAAATTACCCAAATACATCACTACATAGGATTCTGTTTGAATATAGTGTGCAGCTGTTGGGCAAGAAATGAAGTTTTGTCATTTCTTAGTGGATGCTAATGCAAAGAAATCCCAAACTATTTCCAAAGGGCTGCTGCTCAGATTTTGGTGGTAAAGCAAAAAACCTATTTCATGTTAGCACATTGCAAGTTTTTATTGTCTTACTTATGCTAAAAAGATCTTAAAGCAATATCTATCTATCTATCTATCTATCTAACTATCTATCTATCTATCTATCTATCTATCTATCTATCTATCTATCTATCTATCTATCTATCTATCTATCTATCTATCTATCTATCTATCTATCTATCTATCCATCCATCCATCCATCCATCCATCCATCCATCCATCCATCCATCCATCCATCTTCCAAAAGTATATTGCAGAGCATACAAGAACACAAAGTACTTGTGATATGAAATGTCTACTTATTTTTGCTATGATATTTCCATCCTTCGTTCTTTATTCTATTCTCTGTCTCCTTGTATTACCTGCCTAGAAAGCAGAAGCCAAAGGAAGAAGAAAATAACACAGCTGAAGTATACAGACTAATCCATCACCATCATGGCACCATTTAAAGCTGATAAATGGAAACAAACTAAAGGGAACATCTTTATCACAACTGAATAGCCAGGACTAATCAACATGGTTTTTTTTCCCTTGAGAAAGTAAATTATTCCTTCTTTCTCTCTTCTTAATGCCATGTATATTGTGTCATGTGAATCGATGTGTGCATATGTGTTTGTAGAACATATTCCAATGAAGTAGTTAAAAATGATTGTGCTCTGTTTGGTTTTTCTCTGTCTATACCCTAACGCTCTAAATAAATGTTTATACGATCGTAATAGTCTATCTGAAACTCTTTAAAGCAGCCGCTTCTTTTCCCAGGACCATCTGGCAGGGTAACCATGTGACTCTGGGAAAAGATGCAACTGCTTTAAATAGTTGCATACAGGTGCTGCATTCATGCTCCTATTCTCCCCCAAAGCATTTTTCCAACTAATTTCCGAACAATTGCACAGCTCTACTTAATACAGCCAACTGAGACATGCTGAGATTGGAAAATAAAACAAGCTTTAGCAAATGAAAAAGAAACGATTTAGCATTTATTCCATCTGTCTCAGGTATAGCAAAGAAAGATCCCGCTTTGTATCTTATAATGTATGGAGAAGGGCTCCAATAACTTTAAAGTAGGGATTGAGATTTTGTTAATTCTGATAGGGAGCACATTTTTAATCTATTCAGGCTCTGAGAACTGGGTGCATGTGACCCCCTCATATTTTGGATCAGGGCCCCAGGGCAGCTTTTGTTATAAGAATAAAACTGGTAGATTTTACTAAGCTTTTGTAAAAACAGCTATTGTCTTTTGGATATTACAGTATTTCACATAATCACCTGATCTGTTCAGTCACTTTGTTTCCCTGTCTGTATTGAATGAATTCCAGGAAATCACACAGACATTTTGCTTGACATCACAGATTAAATAATGGGTTACTGGATCATAGTTCTACTCTAGGCTAAATTTTATTTATTTGTATCCCGCTTTTATTACTTTTGTTTGTGAGGCTTGTGTGTTCTGAAGAAGATGAGACCTATGCCAGAGGTTCAATCACACTGGACATGTTTCAAGGATCACACTAGTTGTTGTAATTCCTGAACATCTGGTGACAAAGGGGCTACAGGACCTAAGACTGTTGGCTGAGAAACCAGGGCCAGCAGTTGAAGGACTATTGGAAAACAAATTGTTTACCATCACAAATATGCAAAGAACATTACTTGTACACCATCAACATTGACAAAATCACCACCATTCAATTGCAAAATTCAGCTTTACTTAAGTTATTTATAAAAATAATAAAGCTAAATATAAATAAATATGGTCCATTGTTTCTGCAACTTATTATTCGCTTTATAAAATTAGTTAACAGTCATCATTATGTGTGTCCTATGAATGCATAATATTTAATCAGACTTCATTTGGATGATAATTGCTTCTAAACACACAGACATGCAGGTCAAAATTCACAAAGGACAATATTAGGAAGAAGCCTGCAACAACTAAGCAAAGTTGAACTTGTTAGGCATCCCCAATTATATTATCCATTATTGGGGATGACTAACAAGTTCAACTTTGCTTGGTTGATCATTGTTTGAACTGCAAGTTCATTCCCATTTCTATACCAAATTGTAATTTTTTTAAAAAAATAGCATGACTACAATAAATGCATTTTGCATGCAGTTTCCTACATTATGCACACCTTTCCGTTAGATATTTTGAGTGCATTTAACAAGTATTAATTTTAAAGCTGCTTTTCATAAGGTTAATGTTTCAAACACATTTTCTCTTTGTATATGCGCTGTTCAATTCTGCACTGAGCTACAAAACGTGGGATTGTTTGGATTACAACATATATCTCTCTTCACATTTTTATATTAGTTGAAAACTTACATTGGATCAATTCATATTCCAATAAATTCCTCCTCTTTTTCTAAAACTAGTGGGAATTATTTCAAAGAAATATATTAGGTTTTGTAAAATTCAGTCGAATTCTAAAGAAACTGATCAACTGATTTAGCATTAAGCATTAAACAATTCCTAAGACAAAACATGAAGGCATGTTAATTAGCTTTGAAGATTAAGGACCACTGCCAAACAAATTGACACTGCCAGTGCTCATACTTCAATTATTGTGCAAACCTCTCTGCCGAACTGATCTAGATGGGATTAATCTATTTAGTTTCCCAATGAGGACCAATTA
This sequence comes from Azemiops feae, assembly GCA_023970755.1. Classification (NCBI taxonomy): domain Eukaryota; kingdom Metazoa; phylum Chordata; class Lepidosauria; order Squamata; family Viperidae; genus Azemiops; species Azemiops feae. The sequence goes on from JALGBA010000409.1 coordinate 479,778, forward strand.
ATAAGGATAAATGAAATTTGGTTCTTCAGAAAGAGATGGAACTCCTTTGAGTGCACCCTGGTATTTGCGACATGAGTCACTGGGTTCTGACTTTCTCCATCCCAGCAATTTTCACGTTCATAGCTTTAACTGTGTGACAATGGCCATTATGGCAGGATGCAATTAGGAATCAAAGCTATCCAGGTTTGCCAGATATCCTTGGGAACATGCCCAGTCAGCTCCACACAATATGTATGGTAAGGTGGTTGGGATTTGCTGAGATTTTGTCACTCATCAAAATAGTTTTTGAAAGCCTAGGATAATGAGACATAAACATTTGGAGGTTCAATATTCAGTACTAAGCAATATGCAATTTCCAGTCTGGAGATAATCTGATGTTGGCTTTATTGTGATATCCAGTGTCCAGTCCAGTAGCCTTCTAGTCCAGAGGAAGCCTTTTATATATTGTGCTATCACACATCCAAGCTGCCCAAGCGGTCAGTTGTGAGGAATTTTAGAAGTTGTAACAAGATGGGCAAGAAGCCCATTTCTAAGCTAGACACTGAAACTTAACCAATTATATATAAGGGACATATTAAATTGATCTGACATTGAATTGGAATGCAATCAAGTGATTTGTATTCCACAATACTGTCAGTAATAGGGAAGCCTTTATTCATTCCAGCACCTTTTCTCAGAATGAATGATTAGACTCTGAGCAGTAATAATTCCAAAGCATTCAAGCTAAATTTAATTTCTTAAATGAATAAGGCACTGGAACATGCCTTCTCTCAAAGGATTCCTGTGTTTCCAGTGAGCAGGACTGTTTTCAAGTATACATGATGGACATGCAGTGGAATTTTGAAGGTATATGTCATACCATTTTAAATTATTTTTAAAATAGCAAAAAAAAACTAGAAGAAAGAAGAAATGCATAAAAGTACCATGCTACAATTAGAGATGGATAACTGGAAGAGAGCATTGTATAGAGTCAAAAGGTCAGGAAAGCAATTATGATGGATTCAATCTGAATGCCCTGCTAAATCTGGCTAATTCCCCCCCCCCAAACAAATCCTGAATTTCTCCCCAAAATCGGTCAGTAACTGAGTTTCCCAGAAAAATAACATGCTTTGCTGACAATAAAAAAGACCAAAAGAAAATTTACAAAATGTGCAAGTCAGAGAGAGCAAGATCAAGGAAAGAGAAGGAAAGAAAGTCTTTTCTCTGTAAAACAATACCACCTACTCAACACAATGGATGATATTTATGAAGTAAGTTGCCTGCAATGGGATGGGATGGACTTGAAATGTGTGCAGATTGCAGTCACTAAATTATAATAATCAAGTGCAGCTGCTTCACTCATAACCACTGTGCAGAGCCTCCTCTTTGTAGGAGAGGAACCTTTTGATAAGGACAAACCATACATGGTACGTAACTCCAACTCCTCCTCCTCCTCCTTCCCCTCCTCCCCATCTTCCTCCTCTTCATCTCATCCTCTTCCTTCCATTCTCCTTCCACCTCTTCCTCCTTTTTAATCCTTCTTTCATGCCTCATGTTAAATATCTTCTAATTTTAATGCTAGTTGTTTTTTTTTTTTTGCAAACACTCCTCTTACTTATCTACAGGAACTAATAGCAACCCCAAGAGTATTTAAATTTAGAACATAGCTTGGGTAAAATATCAACTACTCCTTTCTTCCCTTGCATTGGTTCTAGGTTCAAATTTAAAGGCTTCTGTATTCACTTCAATTAACAGACCTAACCAAGGGGAGGGAAGAGACAGAGAGAAAAAGATAAGTGCATTAAATAATTTGGGACTATTTCTGCTTTTTTTCTTCTAATACACATTTTGTAAGTAGTTTGGTTTAATATGTGTACTTTTTGCAAGATTTTCTTTACTGAAGTGCAATTTGGATGTTGTTTTGGAAATGTACACAATTTTCTGTATGTTTTTTCCCCCTAATTAGTGCATTTCTTGTTCTTATCTTTTACAGGCAGTATGAAAAGTAATATTGGAACATTTGTGTTTGGCATGTTTATTAAAGAATATGAAATTAAGTAAGGTCACATTAAAATGTGAACCAAACACATTCCCCATCTTTCTTTAATTATAGGTTAATCAGCTTGGAAAGTTCTCCTAATTGCTATGTAGCATTATTGTGCTACATAATTTTAATGTATGCCAAAGTTTAGGCACAGCAAAGTCCCATTTGTCTCAATGAGAAAAAGAAATAAACTAAAGCTTAACTCCCCACTGAAATCAAGCATTTCATTTTCCTTGAAATGATTAATGGCATCCCTGCTATTCTCTTTTAGCTTTTTTTTAAAAAATCCCTGATTTTAATAACAGTATGTTTAGTATATGTGAAGAAGCAAATGATCCATTTAAATCATCTGGCAAATAATTCAATATTTCTTTTTTCTCTTCCTCGTCAATATCAAGGAAAGAACTGCGGTAGTAGATTCTAACCCATTCAAGAGAGAGAGAGAGCAAAGATGGGCAGCAACTGTGACTGAACAATCGTTTGTTTTCTAATTTTTAAGAAGAACTAAATTGGACTTTGCTAAAAATATAAAAAGCTAAGTTTTTTCACAATTGTATCTGTGTTGTTTGGTTTACTTAGATATGAAAAGATTTTGCTGGTCCATGCTTCTTTCACACATGCTCACTGATCTGATCCACTCTGTTTTTTAACTCATGAAATCATTTTTAGATGTTTCCATAGAAGTGCTTTGGAGCTACATCTCTTCCAACTCTTTATTGCAAACATTTCTAAACATACCTAGGTTGGGACGATTTAAATGATGAAAAGTGGCATAGCAAATTTATAAATTAAAGAATAATTATATTGATATGCGGAAGGAATAGACCATAATCTGCCACACTGGTCCAATGCGGGTTGGCAGATGTGCAGATGTGATCGGTGTTAGTTTGGGTTTTCCATCATGGCCTGTTCACCTTGGGAGACCCTTCTGGACATATACATGTCCGATGACATAGCCCACAATTTCATTTACCCACATAAGCCCCTTCACCTTGTCAAGCCCCGATCATAGAAGGAAATGGGCTGGTCACATAGCCAGAAGGACTGATGGCAGGTGAACCAAGGCAGTCATTGAATGGATCCCACTTGATAAAAAGCGTCCACAAGAGAGATCTAAAACAAGATGGATCAAGGACATCAACAAGTATAGCGGGCCCAATTGGCAAAAGAAAGCTCAGGACTGTATTGGTTGGAAACATGCGGAGAGGCCTTCATCCTGCAGGTGGACAGACAATGCCTAAAATGATGATGAATGATGATATTGATATGCATGTCTTCAGTTGCTAAATGCATTTGTGCTGGATTGTTTGTTCCTAAAGACAAACCAGGATATAATATATAAATCACAAAAGACATTTTTGGCAAGGACGATCATCCTCATATACAGTAAATCAATACAATGTAAGCAGCTTCTAATGCATTTTGATACTATGTCAGAGAAGATCTTATTATTCAGATGCAGTGCAAAGGCAGTTTGGACCCAGCTACAGTGCAAAATAAAAATGACAACATTTATTTTCCTAATGCACAACCCCTAAATCTTTGACATGACTTCCAGAACTTTAAGCAAAGAAAAACAACCGTTTCTTTCAATATTGTCCCGTCAAGTAGAAGAATCTCAGTTCCCAAAATACTCTGTAGGCTTTTCATGTGAATGTATTGAAATGTATTTCAAGGAGACTCCATTGGCTGGTGGTAGGGACCGAGCGAACCAGTTCAACTTTCAGACCTATTTTTTGGCTTGCATCGATTTTCCAGCTTTCACTCTACACAAAACATCTGTCTGGCAAAAGGCCTTTTAAGTAACACGGTCAAATCCTGCCTCTGGGATGCATGCTGTTCTTCCCAAGGCATTGGCAAATCTGCCTCGTCACCACTATCTCTTAATGACTATGGAGACTCTCAGTAATCCAGATCATGGTTGTCTCAAATGTGTTTTTTCAGGAGGCAACTTGACTTTCTTGTTTTTCTTTGAATCTTCCAAAGAAAAACAAAAAAGTCCAGTTGCCTCCTGAAAAAGCACTTTGGGACAACCATGACCTGAATTACTTAGAATCTCCATAGATATTTAGCTATGCACTTTGGGATGAACACCCTTCGAATGGTGCAGGACTATGAGCAGATTTCCAGAAAACATTGCAGACTACAGGAACAATTTGCGCTTCAGTTTGAGATGCAGACAACACAGACTCATCCCCAACAGCCTGCGCCTGTCTTCAACAGTGAAGGGACAAAGGGCAGAAAACATCCTGTAGCCAAGAAGGTTCTATACACATTTGCACTAGTCAGCTGACCCTGAGGACACAGGTAAACCTCCAAATGGCCTCAATGACTCTCTAAAAGAATGCAAATGACCAGCTGTCTGCAATGAATATAAATCCTTCCATTCCCCACCATCCAGTCAGAGCTGAAGAAGCTTCTTGGATGAGAAGTGAAACATCTTCAAAGAAAAACAAGAAAGTGGGATCCCTATATCACATCTCTCTTGACGCATGATGGAAAGGAGTAGAGATAGTGATGAGTAGGCAGTTATGTGGAAAACAGGGAAAATTCAGAGTGGAAGAGTTTTCCACTTCACCTTTCATAGATGTACCTGGATAACCTTTTGACACCCCAGAATGCTTTGACCTTCAGTATTAACTATCCTCGCCTAACAGATTGAGACTATAGCCACATTAGCACATGATGCTAAACTTAAGTAGTGCAATATATTAGCACAACACACCAAATCATTAACCCACCAAATTGGCTCTGTTTATACAACATGTTAAATAAAAAATAAACACATATATACATACAAAACCTCTAGCCATAAAGCCCTTCCTGTCCTCCCAAGACTTGGACTAAGGGGGAACAAAATCTTTTGCCAGTTGTGTTTTGTATGTTTTAGTATTGTTTGGCCAGATTTCCTACCTTTCTCTCTCCTGCCAGGTCTCTCACTGACCTAGTTAAGCACACAGTGGGAATCCAGCCAGGAAAAAAAGTTTCTTTGCTTCAATCATTGAAACGGAGACAGAGTTCCTTGATTAATTGATTAATTATGTGCCATCAAGCTATTTACAACTCTTAGCCACTATATAAATTTTATCCCCAATGCTAAGATCACATGTTAAACCCTAAATGTGGTAGGTTAACTGAACACCTGCAGTCTTTACATGACATATTATACCAAATCAAATAAATTAGATTATGGCTTAAGCTAATGGCCTGATTGTAGTGGCCTGATGGTCAGCCAGAACAGAAACTGTTGATTGGTCTGGTCATCTAGAAAGAGCCTGTTGAAAGACCCTACTATCAGGTTTGTGGAATATGGGTCTTCTTTGTGGCAACCCCAGTTTAGGGACCTACATGCAACTCCTCCTTGTTCATAGTTTTGAATGGGGATATTCATCTACATTTAATTTTGGGGTTTAGAATTACACATTTCTATTCTCTTTATTTTGCGGTGTACCACCAGAGACCTCCAGAATTGGACAGGTTACAAACACTGGAAAATACATGAAATAAGTAAGCTTAATGCTTAACCTAATATGTTGTGCAAATTCAGCCTTAGAATGATACTTGGTAAGCTTCCAAGAATCTCCTGGATTACCTGAAGTTTATTTCAAAATCCTTGCTTTTCTACAAGAGCCTGATATTTGACCATCTTAATACTTGCCAATTTTAATAATTACATGTTGCCGGTATTAGTCTCCATATTTGTACCCAGTTTCTTTGCAGACATGCTGTTGCTAGTGGTAACATATAGCTTCTATAGCAGCATGAAATATTTAATTAGCTGCCAAGTAGGATAGTGATTTTTTAGCATTAAACTTTCCACCATGTACCCCTCTTCTCTATGGAAGAAAGAAGAAGTGAATGTAAAATATGACTTTTCAGATTGCATTAGGCTGAGAGGTACCAATACAGATAATTGCAATATCCTTTGATACATATGTTCTATATTTACACATATAAAGGAGGTGTAAATTAATATTTCTATCTCAGACAGCAGAGAGAGAGAGAGGATTGAATTATTGTTTTGGGGTATTCTTAACCGAAGGAAGATTTATACAACTGGTGTCCTTTTAGAAATGATGTAGTTTGCATGAATATTGGGTTTTAGTTCCTAAGGATGGGGTATAAAATGCTGCTGTATTTATAGGACCATTATTCACCATTGCTTTGCATTAAAGTTGGCAGGAATTTTCATATTCTCCAATCAGGACCACACAGCCTTTTCAAGCCAAGGGCTGCCACTGACATTTAATGGGATCAAAGTCCAAAGAGTAGGCCAAGCTAGGACAAATATAACATTGAACTTAATTCCATTCAATTTCATATAATGTAATCGCAATTAGTTAAATGCGAGTAATAGGCTCGTGTACTAAATTGCTTTCCCCTTCGTCATAATTTGGCGAGAACTTTTGGAAGATTCTATAAGTGGAACCCAAGGCTCTGTTGGCCATCTGATCTTCTAAGGTTAAAAGATCTTCTATGCTTGACTTAAGCTTTTCAAGTTGTTTAGCCATAAAACCTGTATCACTGTTGCCTAATTCCCTTTTAAAATAGAGATGCCAAGGGTGGAACCTGGGATCATTTACAGGAAAAGTAAGAGCTCTGCTAAAAGCCAACCTCATTGAAGTCATGTCCTCTTCTCATAGCCACCTGTACTATCCATTTTTTGTTGTGCTTTCACTTAGACTGTGAAGCAGCTGGGCCACAAATGGAACTCCAGGTCTTCAACAGTTTACTCCTCAGCCAAAAGACCAACTAGACCAGCTTTCTGTCATGTGGGACTTCAAGATAAAAATTAAAAATGTTTAATTCAGGTTCAGATAAATGGCAAAGAATACCGATGAGAGAAATGTGCCTCATGGCTTCAATGCAATCTGTATAAGGGATAGGGCAATGCACCCTTGAAAACCTGTTTGGAAGAAGTATTTTGGGCCTTTTTTGGTATTCATTGAAACAGTCATGTCCTTTCTCCAGGCTTCCATGTTAAGTATGAAAAAGTCAAGTTGCTTTAATGATTTGACCTTTTATAGCTCTGAGATATTTTTTTTTAGGCTCATGAAAACCCCAAAAAGGTGTGGCTGCTTTAATTAGTAATAGAGAGATGCAATGCTTGTGCAAACTCTGAAGTACTTCTTTTAATCACTTTCAAAGCAAGCACAGTCCTAACTGAATTCTGGACCATGTCACTGAGTGATAACCTTGATATAGGAATACAAGAATCATTAGGAGAACCATTAAGAGAAAATAAATGACAACTTAATTCTAAGGAAGGAGAGAACGTAAGAAAGAAATTCAAAACAATCCTGTTTTGATTCTGTTTGGTATAAGAGGGGGCAAAGGTAAATTGGCAGGTTTTCAAAGATTCTGTTATTACAGTGTACAACAATAAAGTCAAATTCCTGTAATCAATGGGGTGTCTGTTTTCTGACCTGACCTAACTCAAAGGGCTGCCAATGATGCAGTCAATTACTCCAAGGCAACTCCTTAAAATAGTGGCATCTTTTTTTCAGACTGATACAGAAGGATCTAGCTGTCTACAGCACTTTTTCAGAATCATCTTCAAACTACACCCAGCCATAGTAAGAGGCAGCTTAGAATTTTTAGAGGTTTCTGACTTCCTCTACAATGAAATCATCACAATCTGCACAAATATATTAGAAGGGAGTGGGATGATTTAGAATTAGAAAAAGATGGTAATGGAATCTATTGGAAACAAAACAAGGTTTATAGATTGCCAAGATGAAAACTGAATATGAAAATTGCTTTAATCCCTAATCCTCGTAAGTAATGAAAGGAAATATAACAACAAAGTTCTAATCGAACAGAGATTACATCATATTTTCACATAACTGGTCATGTTCAGAGGCCTTTGTTTCAACAACTTCACTTCATTGTGACAAAGCGGTACTTAGATGACATTGACTGACTCTAAAAGTTAAGTAGGATTAAATCTGGTTACTATATAGATGAGAGATCTCCACATAATTCCAAGACTGGGATTCTGAATGAACCTTCTAAAAGAAGCCAATATTAATCCCATTTTTATAACTGTTGCAAAGAACCCTCTATTAAAAATAATTGCAAATCATAATTCCCTGCCAAGTTGAAAAACATAAGGATTTCCAAAAACTAAACCATCACCGAGTTTTTCTTATCTCTTTGTACATCAAAAATAGCCAGGGTCAATCACCAGGAAGGTACAATTGAAAATGTGAATTGCCATCTTTCTAGCCCTATCTATCACAGATCAAGAATGGATAGATTGGATATTACCTTGGCTGCTACAGAAGAATTGGGCTTCTCCAAAAGGTCCCAGAGTTTTTTTCTCTTCTCTGCACAGCAAGTGTTATCAAATTCCTCTCCCTCCCTTTCACGCATGGTTTCTGCTTCTCTCTTGAGCTCTTCATTCATCTGTTCCTTTTTCTGATGATACCTTGCCTGGCAACAAGATTCTAGATAAATTTCATCAATTCCCCAATAGTCCAGTTCTTGGCTGAAGGACAAGGCGCACATTTCCTCCATCATGTGCAACTTGCCTGTGCGGTAAAAGTTCAAGATAGAAGTAAATGCCCCTGGGTGCCTATCAAAGAAATATTCATTCTCCTCCAAGTTATAGTCATCACATATATCCATTAGGGATTCATGAGTATTGCAATCTCTGAGTTTACCCAATCTTGTCCGTGGTAACCTGTCCAAGGTTCGCCATAAAACCTCATGTGCCAAGCCCCCCACATTAAGCTTGACCCTTCTGGAACAAGCTTTGCTCCTGACAATCTCCATGGGATCCGGGGGCAAAGAGGTAGTAGATCGAGATCCATGTTTATTCATTCCTGCAGGCATTGCTTATCTTTAAAAGATTGAAACAGGCTGACAAGTGATTCCTGGGTCTTCACAGTTCCAGACAGGTTCTCTTCATCTGTTTTCCAGCTCCTCCATTCCTGTAAACAAAATAATCCACAGAATTACTGGTAACTTCAGCAAATTAAATGGAAAGCTTCTTCCTTTGTTTGCAAACTGCCTGTTGTCCAATTAATCAGGGAATTATACAAATAGCTCAGTTAGTTTGCTGGAAGGAGCAGCAGAGACAGGAGATGGGCTGTAAGAACACAGGCTGCTGTTCAGTGTCATGGTGCTGAAACTGAACAAAAAGTCCTAAAGAAAGTGAACTGAAGGAAGGGAGAGGATGCTAATAGGGGCTTTTAGCCACTGAGCTAACAAAGCCTTTGTACAGCCTTTGTCCAATTCCATACATTTTAGTGGTAGGGAACACTTAGAGCTATCCACTACCTAAAGTGCTGAAGACAAATTCTTTACATATCTTCTCCCAGAGCACAAATATCTGTGCTGTGTTGTTCTGAAAAGGCTGGATCATCCTCATAAGCCCAGCATCCATTTTAATTCATTTCAACTTTCTCAAAATGCAAGGCATTTCATGTTTTTCATTTTTACCTATCCTCCTTTTAGATTAAAAATTAACATAAATTTTTGTGGACTTTTTGAACGGGTAAGTGCATAATGTGTTACCCTGGCCAATCATTCAGCTATGTTAATATTTGTCATTTTAATGCCAGTTAAGCCTCTTTCTTTCCTTGTACAGTTCCACCTCACACACACATATAAGCAGAGGTTCCAAGCAAGAGCTTTCTTCTTGATCTGTGGATAAAGTTGATATTGATAGGATATTTTCTATTATCATCAGAAGCTTTGGGTTTTGGGGAAAGGATGTGTAGGAAATTAGGCCTATGGAACAAGCTAAAGGATCTGATAGTTTACTACCCTGAGGTAGTATGATTCTCAGTGTTTCATCCAGAAAGACCAACAATCAAACCTCTTTACCCATAAAATATATGTGCCATATAAACATATAAGAAAATAATCAGACACAGGCTCACCAAAATGTATATTCCATTACTCAAATATGTACTTTTTTGTATACAATCTTAAGAAAACACATTATACGCTATATTATAGTTTCCCTGGGAGAGAGAAAGAAGAATTTGCAATAATGCTGACATAAATGTTTTGCAGCTATGAGTACAATTACCTACTGATTTCAAATGATCTACCTGATCATCTATCCACCAAAATACATTTTCAATATGTATTTTGTGTTCACTAGTTCTAAAATATCAAAGCGTTGCTTATTTTACCTATGCATTTAGCTGCATTTTCTAGATAAATTCTCCTTTGCCAAAGGGATGAATTATGTTTTAAACAATGAACAGATTATATTTAACAATTTAAAGAAAAAAAATGATATTTTCCCTTTACTCTCTTCATGTGTGCTTCTCATCTTTCTGTACATATAAACTCAAAGACATCAGGAGCCCAGGCTGACACTAACAATTTATAATACCGTAGTACATCTATTAGCAACCTTGCTTTTAAAACTTACATAGCTTTCCTTCTACATGAAGAACATCTAACACAAAAGAAAACCATGGTACTTTCACAGCATTATATTCTTACTCTCTGAAAGTGGGAGCAATGGCAAACTGGTTGAAGTCAAAACAAACCCCCAGACACATGTGCGTGCACACACACACATAAACCAGGTCCATAATGTGCATACAGAAAACCATCCCTCCCTCCAGTATTTTAAACATCCTTACACAACCCATTTGAGTTAAAGAATGTTACCTATTTTAAAGGTTGGCCTACAGGTAGCTCACTAGATGACAAAACATCAGGGCGGAGAGGAGAGACAGACTTTTGAATAATTTGCTATTAAAAGGACTGTTATGCCTTGTATGAATTGGGAGAAGTTGGGATTTTAAATTTTTTTAATACTGTATAGTGGGAGGAAGACAAAAGCTAAAGCATTCTGCTTAAGTTTGTAAGAGATGACATCAGCAGGGGTTGAAAGAAGAGCCAGGGTGGAAAGGTGTGTGTGTGTGTGTGTGTGTGTATTCATAAATGCATTTGTGGTAAATGGGGTGTGAGGCCATCCAGTTATCAGCTCAATGCTTCCAAACAACCTGGCAATGGTGGAGGGAGCAATTAGGCGAGCAATTAGGTAGGGATGCTAAGAAGCTAAACTGAGTTTTAGCCTAAAGGAAACAATGATTTGCATATCTTTTTATCGATCTCTGAAGGAGAGAACCCTTCCTCAGCACCACCACCAGGGAATAACTCACGAGAGTCGTCATAACAACAAAATATACATGTGTGCATGTATCCATATTTATATGTATATATTTGGAAACGCCGTCAACCCCGAGATGACTGCTCGCCTTCTCTCCTTCCTCGCACTGTTGCTTTCTCCCAGATGGCCTCAACCACAAGATCCAGCGATCCGTCGGAGGAGCAGAAAACCCTCCAGCCTCTCCCAGCCAAACCAGCCCAGATTTCCCGCGGCCCGCCAAGGCGAATCCCCGGCTCCCTACGGCGCCGAGCGATCACGGGATCCTCCGCCGCTGCCCCCAATTTCTCTTCCCACCCCCCGTCTCTCACCTCGCCACTTACTTCCTTTCCCACGACCCCAGAGCAACGCCAGAGCGGGCTTTCGGCGGAGAGGAGGACATCGGCCGGGAGAAGCTACATCCTGCTTCAGCCGAAGAAGGCGAGATCAGCAGGCGGGCACGGCGGGTGTCCTCCTGGCGAGCCGGGGAGGCGGAGTGGAAGGTGGCGGCAGACGGGGGGGGGCAGCGGTGGAAACCCCCCTCCGCGCACCAAATCCCGGGACAACCGGGCAGATTGGGAGGGGCGTCACGCGGCCCCGAAGTCTAAAACCTGCCGCTCGTTCCCGAAAGGTAAATCGCTGAGAAGGAGGAGGGGGAAAAAACCCATCAGGCCCTCCAATGGATCTTTGAACTCCCGGGTTTTTCAGCTTCAGATCCACCGAACGTGTCAGTGGGCTCCGGGCTCAATTAGAATGAAGGGGCCGGGCAGCGCTTCAAGACAATTCCTCCCCCTTCTCGCGTTCTCGTTTCTTAACGGAGATCAACAAGTCCGGTGAACCTCCGTCTCCCCCTCTCAATTCTGTCCCGGAGTTTGCGGACAGAGAAGTGGAAGTTGGACAGGGGAAGAGGAGTAGAAAAGAGCGCCATCTCGAGTTTGGATGCGGCATTACGGGCAGTGGTTTAACGCTTTGCTCTCCTTTGGAGGGGTTGCGACAGAGGGAGGCCGGCAAAATGCGCCTGGTTTAATATGGAGAAGGATAAAGAGTGAAAGGCAGGTCACGGCATGTTTTTTAAAGAGGGGATTAAACCATCTTTGGATTCTCAATGTCCTGGAAGAAGGGGCGGAAGTACTCTAGTTTATAAACAGAGCACTGGCATTCAATACAGTACAGAAAATTACAGGCTCATTTTCTACCTTGTCACCTAACAGGCTAGGGCAATGGGTAGTGGTGGAAGACTTCCTCTGTTGATCATCCTGAGAACTTGCTGTCAATTCGAGCAGTTGCTTTGATGGTTCAGACTCTCTCTTGAGTTGAGCTTGACTCTCCATGGACATGTAGTGTTTTCTGCAGCAGAGAAAAGAATTGGCAGAGGCCATGGAGGCCTGCGGAAGAACAGGATACTTAGCAAAATTGCAAGCTGCCTTCTTTTCTTCCGATTTGAGCCTTTTCCCCAGCATCAACATAGCAGAGTTGCCAATAAAGCTTCAACTTTAAACAGGTGTGGCAGAAGATGGGAGAAGAGCAGAGGAGACTTGTGTTTTGGAGCAAACAGCAAACTACCAAATGAAGCCAAATGAAAGAAGACATTTTTCCTTCAGAAGGATTGGATGGTCCAAAACAGAGGGAAAGAAGTGTAGTATCACAGCAAAACAAGGCACAACATAAAAAGGGTGCGGGAGCTTTACATGCTGGCCATTAACAGAAAAAGAAGAAATCGCAGAGAGAGGGGACTCAAGATAGAACAGTCTTAAGAACTGTTGATGCATACTAGCAGTAGTATAGAGCATATATATATATAGGTAATAGAGTAATAGCTAACAGTAATTGAGTAGTAATAGTATTGAGTATAGTATAAGCATTGTCATAGTAATAGTAATTGGGCAGTAATGGTATACAGATAGCAACACAATATAGGAAGCACTGGCGTATCAATTTCATATGTTTGCTTTTACAAAATAAGATCTGTCCTCAACCCTTATAGGGAGATATAATGAAACCACAATTCAGGGTCCACTGCTTTTCTCTTAAATCTGGGTCAATCTGATTGGGCACAGATTAAAAAAGAACCCTTGACAAAGCCCAACTCCTCGCTCAGTACAAAATGCATATTATACCAGGCAAATGGTTGATCACATCCAGTGAAGACAAGACCACCCCTTTTCCTAATAATTGATTGCACTATCAAACTATTCTTGCTTTCCATAATTTAAATCCATTATTCATGTACTATGGTTTGGAATAAGAAACAGCAGATCTTGATCATCTTCTATATGACATATGTTTATGTACTTGAAAAGTGCTTCTATATACCCTCCTCATAGTAATCTTTTCTCAAGGTTAAATTTACCCCATTCCTTCTGTCCTTCTTATTGTATATTCACCTCACTTCTCTAATCCATCAAAAGCATTTTTATTTTTTATTTTTATTTTACTGTATTAGTTCTATCACCCAATTTTGAGCCATCAGCAAATTTGATTTTTTTTAACACCATTTGTAATATGCTTTGTTTAGCTTTGGTTTACTATTGTATAGTGTGAACCTAGTAACTATTGTGATTGGCAAACCATATTTTATGACTAGGCTTGTTGACCCAGTTCTGTGGGGTTTTTAAATAGTATGTAAAAAAGTGTTGTGAAATGTAGATTATGCATTATATTTTTTAAATAAAGTATTCTGTACAATATAGATTAAGTATTAGTAACATCATTATGTTTAGATAACAGACCATTGGAGATTAAAAAAAGAATATATATCAGTATTAATTACGATTTAAAACTTCAGTGTTAATGAACATAAAATTATTTAGCTTTTTTATCAAGAATTGAATAACATTTAACAACAACTGCAGGTTGCATCAAAGTATTTGCTGTATAATAAAGGTTTTGATCTTAAGCTCATTACTTAGTATTAAGGTCTCCACTGTATTGTTACTTAATATTGTTTGTGCATATTGAAAAAAAGAAAAAGGAAGATAATTTTGACAATAATTAAATACAAAAAGAGAAAGAGAAAAAGGGAAAAAGAAAAAAAGATTATTAAATTGTTAACTTCCCCCTTTTTTGCTTCTGGTAATTTACAATATTTATAAACAGTTAGGTTGTGAATGTTTATTTTTATTGTGCTGTGTGATGACCCAGCTCTGTATTGTCCACCTGCTGCCCATTCACTTGCCAAGTCCCTGTGGACCCCATCCATGCCAGCTTTCATAGCCTTTTGTGAGTTACAAAACACTGTAATCAAACAAAATGGAGGCTGCACCCTTTTTTTCCTTCCCCATCTTTTAGATACGATCATAGTCAGACCCTTTGCCTAATCCCTTCAGGCCCAAATTGACCTGCTTGCCCCAGACAAAACCCCCTGCAAACCTGTCTAAGCCAAAGAATAGAAGCCTCCTCACCAGCCCAGCCCATGGGCTGCCTTGACAAGGAAATTGCAACATGGAGTAACCCCAACCTTCCATCATCTATCACCGCATTTCTCAACCTTGACAGCTTGAAGATGTGTGGACTTCAACTCCCAGAATTCTGGGAGTTGAAGTCCACACATCTTCAAACTGCCAAGATTGAGAAATGCTGATCTATCACAGTGTTTCTCAACCTTGAGAACTGTAAGATGTGTGGACTTCAACTCCCAGAATTCCCCACCCAGCTAGTCAATTCCCCAGTTGAAGTCCACGCATCTTAAAGTTCTCAAGGTTGAGAAATGCTGCTCTTGTCAACGGATGGCTTCCTCATTCCATCTCCTTTAACAATGGACTTCCTCAGTTCTGCTACCCTCCTAAACGCCCATTTGCCTGACAATAGAACTCACCATAGGTACAAGGATATGTAGAGCTTCTCCAAACTGGTCAGCATATCGTATCTCTCTCGGATTTCCCACAATGTAGCCTTTAAATTCCATACAGGTAGTCCTTCCTTAATGACTGTTCAAAGTTACAATGGTGCTGAGCAAATCAGTATTTGCAATCGGCCCTCGGATTTACAATCATTGTAGCATCCAGCAGTCACTTTGGGCACTAGGCATACCACCCACATTTACAACTACAACGTGAGTTCAATTCTCCCCACCCACCTTTCTCCCATCCCATCCTTTCTGCCCTTTGGTGGCCCTGCACTCTGCTGCTCCCTGCTGCTGGGAGCCAATATTGGTTTTGCATAACCAGCAGCTGCCTCTTAAAGGGCCAGTCATGCATGCCTCAGCAGTGGAAGAAAAAAATGGCAAAGGTCAGCTGGGGTGAAAGGGAGGATGCAGGGATAAGCAGAGTGCAGGCAGTGGTGGTGCAAGGCAGCCAAAAAGATAGAGATGGGGGGAGTAGAGAAGTGGGGGGGGGACTTGAAATGGAGGTGAGCATGGCAGAAGCAGGAGAAGAGTGAGGTCAATCACAACCAGGACTACCAGAACTGCTGTCACTAAGCATGCTGTCCCATGGTGTTCTGCCTCATGGCGCTTTGCATAGTGATGGATATTCTGTTCCTAATTAGGGTTATTAAATGAGGATTATCTGTATAAATCTTTGCTTTTTGGAAAGCAGACTGCATATTGTTGTATTATGTGATGGGAATGAGATTGCAGAGTTCTGGAAGGGCTTTAATGAAGGAGATGAAAGGTGTTTTTTTTTGTTTGTTTTTTTACAAAATCTCCTGAAAAGAGAAAACTGGTACAGTATCACAGTGAGGGCTGATGTAACATCATTCTTCCTCTTAAAGAATTGTTCCTGTTGGGGACTTCTTTTTTTTAAAGGCATTTCTTTGATGTATATATAGAGAAAGATAAAGGAGAGCAGCGTTAAGAGCATCGTGATAGATTGCAGCAGCAAGGAACATATTGCTCTTCAGATGTCGGATTATAATACCCAGCCACCCCAAGCCACAGAAGTGATGGTGAAAGATACTAGGAGTTGTGGTTCAGCAACATTGGAAGACCAGAGATTCCCACATTCTTGCAATCCACAATTCTGCTGCATTTGTATATCGTAACTATGGGCTGACAAACTCCTTCCTCAAGGCAGCCATTAATCAGTCAAACCTCCTTACGTATTGTTCTAGCATCATTACCTAAGGGAACATTCTTGATTTAGTTGTAAAATACTTGCTTTGCATGAAGAACGACTCAACTTCTGCCCCAGGGCTGGGGCTGTTGAACGTGAGATCTTCTACATGAAAAACACCATATTCCATCACAGAGCTTTGGTTTTCTTTTGTCGATCAGACTGAATTTCTGATTCTGACAAGGCCTTAATAACTTTTTTTTTAAATCACCATTGATATTTTGCACATAAGGATCAAGAAAATGAAGATACTATGTTGGAGGATGCAGAAACGTCATAATGGGCACTGTACTGTAAATTATACTTCAAGAGCAAATTTAATGAATCTTCTGAATGTAGATGTACACTGTTATGAGATGCTGAGCATAGAGGGTATGCACGCATGTCTCTAAGTAGACCTGGATTTTTACCCTCCAGTTTTCATAACCTTTGCTGCCTCATTTTCTTTTTGCTATGCTAATAAAGTCCATGTAGTTTTCAAAGACTGATGCAGAGTAGCAAAAGGTAATAAATGTAAGCTATAATTCTAATTCTGAATAAATATTTAATGATTCTAATACTATGTTATGGACAAGTCAGCCAGAATAACCTGGAAACATGTGCACAGTGGGAAGAGCTGTGCTGCAAAGGGGTTTGGGGTAATTGGATACATTAAGCCTTCAGACCACAAGTCCCTGAACAGCTATAAGTATTTGTTGCACTGCTGGCTCATTCATGCTGAAAGATCTCTGATAGATGCTGCTCCATGTCAAACCGCCAACCTTAGCTTTCATTAAGAACCACTGGCTTATCAGGAAAGTTGGACTTCACATTAGGTAATCTTCTCCTGAATCTAATGTTTTTAAATAATGATTAATCTAAGGAAAATTGAACATTTTGTGATGGGAGTGTTTGCTTGAGAATATATATATATATATATCAGAATGCACTTCATGGGCTTGTAACTTGAGGTTTTCATATTGAACAAACTGTAAGTAAGATGAGATATGGAAGATAAGATATGGGATCTGGTTGCTCTCGATACAGCACTTGGAGATCACCAGGTTGGGAAATTTGAATTAACTGACTGAACTCATTTATTCATCAACAGAACAGAACAGAACAGAACAGAACAGAGTTGGAAGGGACCTTGGAGGTCTTCTAGTCAGGCAGGAAACCCGATACCATTTCAGACAAATGGTTGTCCAGTCTCTTCTTAAAAACTTCCAGTGTTGGAGCCTTCACAGCTTCTGGAGGCAGGTTATTCTACTGATTAGCTGTTCTAACTGTCAGGAAATGTCTTCTTAGTACTAGGTTGCTTCTCTCCTGGATTAGTTTCCATCCATTGCTTAGAGCACATCTTGTACTTAGAGCTCATGTGTAATCTTATACAAAGAACCCCCCCACACACACACACACACCCTGTAATTTGTTAAAAAAAATATTTAGGTATTCTCAAGATGAACAAATGTAAACCTATCCAAAAGAAAGTTTGCAATAAAAGACAAGGCCAAACTTCGTAAAATTGACATCATTTATTTATGCTTGTGCTTTTATTTGAAGTATAACATTTTCCTCCCCTGCAGAGAGAGTTATTGTAAAGTATTAAATGATTTCAGGGAATAACATATGATAGCATTGTTTAAAAAAGATTTCTCAGAGTAATGTCCGCAATGTGTTCAAAAGCTACTTTACCCTAGTAATGGTCATCTTCTAGGACCTAAACATTAAGGTTTGCACTATGGGTGTCCAACCTTGGCAACTTTAAGATTTGTGGCCTTCAACTTCTAGAATTCCCCAGCCAATTGTGGGAATTCTGGGAACTGAAATCCACAAGTCTTAACGTTGCCAAGGTTGGACACCCCTGGTCTATGCAAATAACCTTATCATCAGACTGTAGTCAACCCATTTACATGAATGCGTGGCTTTCAACGGGGATGTGCAATTCAGGGACTAAATCCCAACTCCAAAGAAACTTGCCACATAACAGATAAAGAAAATCATTCATACTGTAACAGGGTTGCTAAATAAAGAGAGGGAAAAAACTTAAAAGATGGAGCAAGGTTTTTGAAAAAAAATTGTCCCGGGCCAGGGAAGGATATCCTGCATTGGCACTTTCTGAAATGAACGCTGAGTACTTCTGTACCGGAGACAAATTCCTTGTGTGTCTTAAATCACACTTGGCCAAATAAAGTATTCAATTCACCTTCTGAAATAGGATTCAATTTCAGGTAAAAATAGGACTGCATCATGGCTGTTCTGGTAGTTCTGTTTAAAAATGTAATTGCTAAAATTAAAAAGCAAATATGCTTTCCCCCTGTGGTTCTCAACCTGTGGTCCGCAAACCCCTGGGGGGAGGGCATGATGTCGTCACAGGGGTCCGTGAAGGTTTGAAGAAATGTTTTAATTTAAATCTTGTGTTAAGTCTTGGGGGTCCATGGCCACAAAAGGTATTTAAAGGAGAAGAAAAGGTTGATAACCTCTGGGCTTCTGCCTTCACTTTCTTACGTCCTATCTATTATGCTAAGTCTAACTATTCAGGATGGTCTTCTTCCTTTCAAAGTTATCTGAACACCCTGCTTTAAGATGTACAAGGTTTTGTCTAAAGCCCTGAGTTTAACACCAGATTCTGAAAGATCACTAATTATAGGGTCATGAACAATATTTAGTATACTGTATGTGGTGTAATGGTTAGAGCAATAGACGGAATGGATTATGTGTTGTGGGGGTGGGATTTTGACCACTTTTTCTCAGACCTGCCTTATAGAAAAGTTGTGAATATAAAATCCATGATTTCTACCTTATGCTTTCTGGAAAACAAACATGCCTATTTGTACAATAGCAATAAAATGAATTGGACTGAGAATGCTGGTAAGCATAAACATATATTAAATGTGCATAGGCATGAATCTGATTCTAAAGCCTTCAGGCATTACAAATTCTCTTTATGGAGGGGAGCTTTACAGAACACCCCTTCATTTCCATAAGAGCTCTCCTCGAAACCTTGAGATTTGATCAAATAACAAAGAGATATAAAAAGTTGGAAATGTGACTATAGAAAAACGAAATATGAGTTCCGCAAGCAATACGTTCATGTTTATTTTGGGAAATGTATATCTGTCCTTTCTACAAAACATCCAATAATATATGGTCATAAGAAAATAAAACCAGTTAATCCAACTGAAGAAACAATTTAAACAAAACTAAAAAGCAATAGCAGCACAATGAACAATTATGCTCATAAGAGTATCCTATGAGATTTCATGGGAACAGCTTCCTTTAACAGGTTGTTTTAGATCAGCATTTTTCAAATTTGGTAACTTTAAGATGCATGGACTTCAACTCTCAGAATAGCATCTTAAAGTCTACACATCTTAAAGTTGTCAAGTTTGAAAAACACTGATCTAGCTCAACTTTGACCAGGACACCTCATTGATTTTTCAATTGGTGTTCTGTTATTGTTTCCCCCCCTAAAGCTTTGATTTAATTCTAGTACTGAGATTATTTATTTGCTCCGTTAAAGATATGTGTCAAATTCTTATTTAAAAGAAATATTTTTACAATAGTATTTGCTTATTTTTGTTTTATAACAGCATCTACAAATATTTCCAGAGGGAAATTAAACAGCAAAACTATGCAGAATCTTACAGTTTTTAAAAACTAATACATTTATTACAGCATACTTTTTTGTGAATTGTAGTCTCCAAAGACTGCTTGCTTCTGTTTGATGCTGGAAAATGAAAGTCTAGCTTTAAGGGAAAATGTAATAATAATACTTGGAAAGTGGATTTTTTTGCAGTTTGGTTTGGTTTCCCCATAGAAGTCATTTTTGTAGCTTTTGCCTGGAATCAAATATAAATATACTTGGTAGTTATTAGGCGTCATTAAAAGTGTAGCACTGTGCCTGAAAAAGAAGCTGCTGTACTCTGTATCAGGGGTTCCCAATCCCTGGACTGCGGACTGATACTGGTCCGTGGCCTGTTGGGAAGTGGGCCACAAAAGTGGCAGGTGAGCGAGTGAAGCTTCTTCTGTCCATGCACAGGATCTAGATTGTGCATGAAACCATCCCCCCTCAGTCCATGAAAAGTTTTATTCCATGAAACCGAGGTGCCAGAAAAATTGGGGACCACTGCTCTATATAATCTGTTGAAGATCCTATGAACCAGTGTTTTTCAAACTTGGCAGCTTTAAGATATGTGGAATTCAGCTCCCAGAATTCCCCAGCCAGCATTAGAATTGAAGCCAACATATCATAAAATTGCCAAGTTTGAAAAACATCGCTGTACATTTGGAGTGGATGGATTCAACCTGATGGTTGTGTGGGCTACATACAAATTATTACGTATACTAAGTGGGAAGTAAGTTTAATTAGACACAAGGGCTAGAGTCTTACTTTTCATGAAGTCATAACAGTTTCAAGGTAGATGAACTTAGCTATCATGATTTGTAAACCATGGTCTGGGATTTGGAGTTAGGTGTGAATTTTTGTGTGTGTGTATACCTAGCAACTCCATTGACAAATTCATGCTGTTTTCTTGGTAACATTTTTTTGGAAATGCCATTGCCTTCTTCCTAGGTCTGAAGGAAAGGGACTGGCCCAAGATCACCCTGTTGGCTTGGTGCCTAAGGCAGGGTTACAAACTGAGTTTCTAGCCCATGTCTTTAACCAAACAGACACCAAAGTGGCTGTCATGTGTGAACTAGGTTGCTCTGTTGTTCAGTAAGCCATATTCTAACCCTAGTATAGCATGAAATACAGTCCAGTTACTCTTATAGTCTTATAGTTAGAAAGTCTTACTTAAACATACAGTGCTGCATAATTGTACTGATGCGCAGTGAAGTGTGTTTGCAAATAAGTAGGGATAAATTGTAATCCTAACGTTAAAGCTGAAGATTAAAGCACAAACACACACATACACATATAGACACACAACTTGAATAGATATTTACAAATAAATTATGGAGGAACCCAATATTGGGTTGTCTCATCAAGGCTGGAAATGGAAAGACTCTGCTGTTTACATGCCCATGTAGTTTTCTTGGCAGCAAAATAAGAATAGTTTTTTTGTCTTTTTCCAGGATATTTTTTTCACCTTCACCTTTTAACTATAAACCTGTGATTTTCTGGTAATCTTACTTCTAAGTACTGTTAGGTATACTGCTTAGCTTTTCAAGATCAGCCAAGATCATTGAGTGCTGCCCCTGGCTTTGGACCTCACCAAGGCTAGGCTTCGTTAATTTTCCTGCTATTGTAGAGGGCATAAAGAATGGGCTTGGGACTGAAAGAATATATTGTTATTATATTTTACAATAAAAATAATATGGGCCTATATGACTTTGATTTCCTGATCTGGTCTACTTTGAAGGCTGGTAGCTAGGTAAATCAATCATAGTCAACGTATGTTGTTGCAATGAAATAGTGCCATTTGGCCTACTCTAATACCATTTTGCAGTCTTCATGAGATATTTCAGGGTGCTGTGGTTACTTGCTTCCAGCATTCCTTTTCTACATTTATTTGTCTGGAATATTTGGGAGCTGGGATGAAATCAACAAGAGTTCTGCCATTTTCCAACTCTAAGGCAAGTGATATGGTAAACTAGGCTACAAGTCTTCTCTATGGCTTGTAAACCTGTCCAAAAATAGTCCAGCCAATAGGTCAGGAGCTTGAGGATAGCTCACTCCACACTCCAAACCTCTACTTTAACCTCACCAACATTCAGCTGGACCATTGTTGGTCCAGTAGATTTGTGTTCTGAAATAACCCATGTAACAGATTACTGGTGTGGAGCACCTCCACAATTTCATTTTGACAACTTGAAAGGGTGCTAAAGCCACTACCTGAGCCACTGACCCTCTCCCAGCCTGCCTTGCCACACTTTTAAGGAAAGTGATTGGTGGTGGTTTATTCTGATAGCAGTTGACACTGGATGAGAAGGAAACAAAACTTCTGAAGTGGCAGAAGAAGAGGGAACAAGATGGAAAGAAAATGGATGTCTCTAGTCCCACAGAGAAATCATACCATGGGCTGTACAGCTGACAGTAGAAGTCTTAAAAGATCTTCTGCTGTCATTAACGGGCATCAAAGGAGGCATTCTCCATGCCAATTCCCCCCACAACTTCTTGTGTGGACAGACACCCCAGTTCTCCTTTGTCAAGGCAGAATAAATGTTGGTGAAGTGTGGTCAACACCTCTTTAAGCTGACATAAGCTTAAACTAGTTCCTGTGCTGAATAACTGCATTTTAATGCTGCTGTCCAGAACAGCCTGTGATCTTGCTCTTGAATGGCACTTTCTGTCTACTATTTATATTAACTCAAAAATACAAAAATGATTTCAGTAGGTGACTTTGTGATGATGTAGTTGGGTTTGCAATATTGCTTTGGGGTAGAGAAGCTGTAGCCCTCCAGATGTTTTTGGAATACAGTTCTTAAGTAGCAAGCTAGCATGGCGAACAGTGAGAAATCATGGATAGCCACAAATTAACAATACTAGGGCAATATAGCTGTGTCTGCTGTGGAGATAAACTTTATCAAAATGGGAGGTGCAACCAAGCGATAGAACCCCTGCCCTTTTTATTTGTCTGGAGTGCATATGGCCATTATGTCTGCCATTTTGACATCATTGATTCCCCTGCAGCCAGAGAATGTATGTCTGTTTCTCATACACACATACATGAATGAAACACACACATACACTGCTCTTGATGTAGTCAGTTACTATCTGCTTCTTTCTATATTATGAGAGGGTTTGGGGTGTTTTTTTTAAAAAAAATTCTTGAAGAATCTAAGAATGGAACAGTAAGTTCATAGTTTACAGCTACTTTTCAATCCAACAAATTATTTTTATTCATATTTATTATTCACTGTTCATGAACTCAGAACTTAGTTGGCTTCCTAATGTGTCACAAAAGGCCAATTTAAATGCTTTATGCACACATGTACTATTTGAAATTGCCTACTTGCATCAACATATATATCCAGAAACACTGGTTTGCAAAAACCTTTGAATATTAGCAACTCGCAGAACAGCGTAAAATGCATTCTCATAGCTAAACTTAAATCAGGCTTCTCTAAATTGATGCTTTAAAGGTGCATTAAATTACAACTCTCAGAATTCCCAGCCAGAATATCTGGAGGATCATAGTTGAGAAAGACCAAAGAAGCACTGGGCCAAAATATTTTTCTGAATTCAAACTGATAAAAAAAATAAAGTGCTTTTGCTTTTTTTTTTTTTTACTACACAAAGGAATCTCAGTTAAAATCCATATAAAAGGAGTGTGGTATTTTTGCATTAATTCCGTTATAATTGTACCCAACGAGAACGGAAATATTGTATCAGGATCTTGTATTACATTGTGAAGTATTCCTCCTACAATCTACCCATCCCCCGCTTGCTTTTCAGATAAAAAGTCATTGTAAGCCTGAGAGGCTACAGAGTGATGGAGAGACGTCAAACTGAAAAAGTAACAGCCTTACCCTCAATAGCTTATATTACAATGAATTTCTTCTTGAAATGTTCTGAGAATGAGGTAGAAAAACTGAAGCCATCTTCACAAGGGGAGAACAGTTTCAGAAAATTGGAAGGCAGAATATGGTCTAGGATTAGACATTTGCCATCCTTTTAGTAATGGGGCCCCAAAATCAATTCCAATAGAAACTGACAATCATTGTTTGTTTGTGGATTATGCACTAGACAGAATGATTGAAGAAATGGGCCATCGCTTTACTGGGCTTTCAATTTATATCGAATTCTGACATCCGTTTCTGGCTGCAGCATTCCAAAACCGTATCTCTCCTTGTCAAAGCTTGGGATCTTCTTAGCAGAATCTATCAGTTCCAAATCAAAATAGTTTAAGAGGTGGAAAACACATCTGTAAATAGGAGAAAGCAAAAACAAAATCAGTTTAGCCAATGATGTTGACTGTGCATTTTTTGTGCTTTAATATCAAAGAAGTAGAAATATCTAGTCTGAACAAAACAGAGGGGATATTTAAACAAAAATTACAATTGTAAAAGTAGGCTTGTACAGCATGCAAATTTGCACTGTGAGTCTTTATCCTATTAAAAGTAACTGTGATCCTATGTAGCTTTACTCAGAATAATGTGTGGCTTTATTTCTAAGAGTCACTGGAGCTCACGGATGTAATTCTTAACAAATTTACCAAGCAGTAAGGCCCAGAGGAACTTATTTTTACAAACTAAGGCTCACAGATGCTTCAGACCTGGAAAAGTAGGCATAACGGCTGAGATATTTGTAGGCAATCAGCATAAACTCTAAATGGATGAGTAAACGAATCCTTGGAATTTTGCTAAGGCAAAATTGAAGAACAGACCAACTACCAAACTGAGTGCAGGCTATTACAAATTAACAATGAACAGTAATATATTCTTGGGTATATAAGCAAACTTATGTTTGCTGCCTGCTTTGTATTGCAAAGTAACAGCCGATATGTATTATCAAACAGAACTTGCGGTTGGTATTCATCTTGTCCCCTTTCAGTCTTGATGGATCACAAGATGTACATTTTATTTATGTACCCATTTCATGAGAAGTTACTGGGTGGGTATGAACAGCGATTCTGGGACTAATAGATGACCTAATCTCAGATGGAGTATTATCTGAGTAACAGATGAAGACTTCATCAAGAGTTGTAAAAATGGATTCAATCCCTATTCAGACCGTGAAACCAAATCAGATGAGTGCTTCTGTTCACTTTGTTTTGCCTGGGAGAGCTTTAGCTTCTGCTACAAGCCAACCCTCGCTTCCTTTAATCGACACTATGCTTAGAGATGGGTATTTTATCAGTGTTGTGCATTCACTTACAGTTTGATGCTATTAACTGCAAAGAACCTCCCAATGCAGGCATTTACTCCTGCTCCCCATGGCATATTGTAATACTTGAGCCTTTTCCCTCCTTTATAGAAGTCTTTTTTTTCTGTGCCATCTGAATTGAGAAACCGATCATATATGAATTTCTGAAAAACAAGTTCAGATAAATATTCCTTTTCATTTGAACTAACCAATATTAAAAAAAAAAACATCCTACTTAGGCTATTTAGCTATATAAAATTCCATCCAGAAGTTTTAACTAGAATAAATGGGAGAGGAAATAGCTATGTGACACATGATGGAGCTGGATCTGAATTTAACGTTAAAGCAGACCCATTGAAATTGGTACAAATTAACCCTAATTAACTTCAATCCCCTGAAAGACTATGCGTTAACTATAATGAGGTCTTGAAACAATTAAAAATATTCACTGTTGCAAAACATGGCAAAAGAAATGAAAGCAGTTACATAAGATAAAGTCCATACGATATTATTTTAGATTTTTAAATTTTATTTTAGTTGTGTTTTTTTTAATACTGCCTTTATTATTTTCATCCTCCACAATTCCAATAAAAAGAATGAGAGCTCCATTCACATAGGGAAGGAAATGAATCTTCAATATACTGGATCCTTACACTTTTATTCTAACAAAAACAGAAGATTGCAATTACTTAAAAATAATCTTCACTCTGGATACTGCTCCACTCCAAAGTAAATTTAGTCATAAAGCCTTGCTGAACATTACGAAAATAATTTGTTATACTGGTAAAAGGAATAGCAATTCCCTAAATGAATAGCTACATATTACTTTGCCTTCAACAAAAAGGCAAACCTTTCTCCTCTATGCTGAAGAAGAAGGGAAAATAGATAAAAGAGTTTTCCTCCCACAGATCACCTTTGTGTAGGTGTCTAGTAGAACAGGGCTTTTCAACCTTTTTACCAATTGTACCACTTTTAGGATATGGCAATATTCGAGTACCACCTAGCAAGGTGTGAAAAACTTGGTGACAAAAAAAACACCTGTTCAAAGTTGCAATTGCACTGAAATGACTTATGACCATTTTTCACACTTATGACCATTGCAGCAACAGGGTCATGTGATTTATATTTGGATGCTTGGCAACTGATTCATATTTATGATGGTCACAGTGTCCCAGGGTCATGTGATCCCCTTCTGCAAACTTTTGACAAGCAAAGTCAATGGCAGAGCTGCTGGTGGCCAACTGCTAAGGCGGGACTTCCTTCCCTCCCTCCCTTCCCTGCCTCCCTTTTTCTCATTCCCATCTCCTTCTGAAGGAAGAATTTGAACCCCCCCATATTTTCCCTCTTCCATACATTGATCAAACAAGGAAAGGCCTCCAGAGACAGAAAAGACAAGCTGCTGAGTGAACTAGCTTAAAAAGGCACTTCCCCTTTAAGAATTAGCTACTGGCTAGAAAGGAAAGTAAGGAGCCCAGCTGGCACTTAAAGAAAAAAAAATGTAAGTACTGGCTGCCGCTAAGGCAGCCTCCCCAAATGGCTCCATTCATAAGTAAAATCTGCAGCTCCAGAGGACTCTCTCACTGTAAGTCTTTGCCTGGCTCTTTCCCTCCTCCACTACACTTGGCTAGGCAGGGCTGTGTACCACCTGCCACTCGTTAATGTACCACAAGTGGTACACGTACCACAGGTTGAAAAGCCCTGTAGTAGAATATTTGTGGGAATTCTTGTATTGTGATCTTAACCTTACTTCAAGTACGATAGTAATCAGAGATTTTATATTTTTATTCTTTTTTCCCAATCTCAGGGTGAAAAAGCACAGAATTTACTGTTTATTGGGGCTTGGGTTATAATATTATTATGGTTTTCTCAGAATTGTTCCTGGGAAACTGTTCATAAAAGGAAGCAGTTCCAGTGTGACTGTCTGTTAACAAAGAAATAAATAGCAAGGTGAAGTAAAAGAGAAGCAAGTCAGGAATACTGAAGTGTGGAAGATCCTGATATATTTTTAAAGAAGTGCAATAGGTTGCCATAGCAACAGCCAAACAGGAACTCCAGGATAGGTTTTTACATTCTTACTATTATTATATCATTATATTTTTGTATCATAAATATGGATCCAAACTATTTTTGTTCCTGGGAAAACTCTTGAGAGCCGGTCTTATGAGAAAAAATATGTATTTTTGAGCTGCTACGAAAGAACCATCACGAGTCTAAGGTTACCCACAGAAGGTCTGCATGTCTTTCTTGATGCAATCAGTTCACACGTTCAGTGCAGAGAGAGAACCCAGGATTGAGGCATTGGTGGGCTGATTTTTGCCACCCACTCCAAATATGGAACTAATTTTTTTGACAATTTTACAGTTAATCCTTGACATATGACCATGAAGATGTCCTTGGAAAAAGTGACTTATGACCCATCCCTGGAGTTACAACCATTGCATCCTCCCCACTGATCACATGATCGCAATTTGGCCACTTGGCAGTTGGCTCACATTGATGTCAGTTGCATCTTGTGGTGGTCACATCCTGCAGCCACAAGCAAAGTCAGTCGGGGAAGCTGGGTGTGCTGAACAACTGCATCACGTACTTAACTGCCATGTGGTGCACTGAGAGCAACCGTAATGATTTGTTTAAAGACCATGGTTAAAAATGGTTATAGAATTGGGCTGGGTCATGTGATGACTCACTTAACAACCGCACTGCTCAGCAACTGAAATTCCTGTCCCAATTGTGGTCATAAGCTGAAGGCTACATTTGCATTGAATTCGCTGTGTTTAAATACAGCTGTATCGTTAGAAGTCTTTAGCAGTGACATTTCCAGAAATTCTTCCAAGAATAGATCTTTAAGGGTTCTAGGACAGGGGTAGGCAACCTTGGCTCTTTTATGACTCGTGGACTTCAACTCCCAGAATTCTGGGAGTTAAAGTCCACGAGTCATAAAAGAGCCAAGGCTGCCTACCCCTGGTCTAGGATGACTCACAGCAGCCAGGTTGGCATGGTTGGGTCGGTGTGGATAGGTGGGCCTGACTGGGTGGATGCACCCATCCACGCCCACTTAGCCGCGCTGACCAAGTCACACCCACCCAGCTGCGCCCACCCATCCACGTCTACCTGGCTGCTGTGAGTCGTCCCATTTGGGATCTTTAAGGGCTCCACCGCAAATGAAGGGAGAAAATCTGCCCACTGATAGGTATAAAATAAGCCTTCCAGATCTCTTCTTGGGATCTCAGCTTTCTAGCTTCATTACCTAACTTATGCAATGTCTACATATAGCTGTTCCCTCAGGTGGTTTGCCATTATGTCATTGCCTGTAGTTTTGACAAGTCTAAGAACGCTGTGCACTAATTAATCACAGTTCTTCGCTCAGTACAGTTAGCTAAGATACACAGCATAAACAAACGTCGGAGCAAAGTTGTCATGGAAAGCAGGATTCAGAATAGCACTGTTTTACCTCTGGCTCCTGGTAGATTTCAGGGTCCCTCTGAGGGCTTATGAATGGAAAGAGGCAAAGCCTATCTCCTTTCCTCAGGTGATACTCTCTGCCAGCTGCCAGTCTCAGGGCCATGTCTTGAAGGACCTCTCGGCTGATAAAAGGAGCTGCTGTCAAACGCAAGGTTTCATTCAAAGCACTGTCTGTACAAACAGAAAACCCACAGGGAAAATTATGGCACCCAAAATAGCACAAGAGCAAAGGTGTGGGTGGGCTGTCATGACATCAATGTGCAGGGAAGATGATAGCTCAATTTACAATCGCAATTGCCACTCAAACTCTCATCTTGCCAAATCCTTTAGAAACAGGACCGGCAATAAAGGAAGTATAATAGGAACTCTTATCCTAACTTTGGGGCTCAAAGGAAACAAACCAGAATATAATTCTGCGATTGCTGCTTCTTACTGCCAACTAGTCCTGCCTTAGGCACGAAAACTGGCTGGGTGACTTTGGAGAGCTCACTCTCTCTCAGACAACCTACCTCACAGGGTTGTTGTTATTTGTTTTATACATTTCTTATATGTATACTGAGAGTGTAATCGGATCATAGGTCTGGAAGCAGTGTAATATTTCTGATACTGCAGTAGGGAGGAAGGAACATAAGAAAAGAAAACTTTCTATACAAAGCGAACCAGCAGAGGGCAAAGAAAATGCTGCAATTTCTTTTACCGGATCAGCTATTTTTTATGTTGGGAATTTTCCCGTGGAGAAAGGGCAGTTTCCAACCATACAGTTCAATCATACCTTCACCATGTGATGTGATGATATGTGTTTGTATGAGAGGGAACACTTTTTTCTATATACCTATGGTTGAGACTAATATTAAGATGCTAATAACATGGAACTTATTTTAGCCTTTGATTTTAACAGGATTATTGGTGATTTCTTTTTGCATTTATAAAGGGGTTTTGTGAGGCATATGCTGATCTTTAGCAGGAAGGTTAGAATTAAAATGCTTTACTGCTGGTTTTAGTAGCAGTTCTGAATACAGATCATCAGCATTTTCTTAAAGGAGAAGAGACTGGGGCAAAGAAATTATGGGAAGCTGAGAGTTAAATGTCATGATTTGAAATTACAATTATGTCTAAAAAGTCCTCTACTGAAAGGTCACTATGTCCTTTCAGAAGTTCACTTACTACATTTTGAAAGTGCTTTTTGCAAATCTCAGACTAGGGATGACATAAAATGTGAGAAAGAGGCACAGTGGTAGCAGAAGACCTTGAAAGTTAGATGGAACATACTGAACATTTTAAATTTAACCTGGAGCAGGAGATACAGCATTTAGTGGACAATCATTTAAATATGAGCCAGCAGTGTGCTGCAGCTGCCAAAAAAGCCAACACAGTGCTAGGCTGCATTAACAGAGGGATAGAATCAAGATCACACACAGTATTAATACCACTCTACAATGCCTTGGTAAGGCCACACTTGGAATACTGCATCCAGTTTTGGTCACCACGATGTAAAAAAGATGTTGAGACTCTATAAAGAGTACAGAGAAGAGCAACAAAGATGATTAGGGGACTGGAGGTTAAAACATATAAGGAAAGGTTGATGGAATTGGGTATGTCTAGTTTAATGAAGAGAAGGATGAGGGGGGACATGATAGCAGTGTTCCAATATCTCAGGGGCTGCCACAGAGAAGAGGGAGTCAAGCTATTTTCCAAAGCGCCTGAAGGCAGGACAAGAAGCAACGGATGGAAACTAATCAAGGAGAGAAGCAACCTAGAACTAAGGAGAAACTTCCTGACAGTTAGAACAATTAACCAGTGGAACAACCTGCCTCCAGAAGTGGTGAATGCTCCAACACTGGAAGTTTTTAAGAAGAAACTGGACAGCCATTTGTCCGAAATGGTACAGGGTTACCTTCTGAAGGCAGGTTGGACTTGATGACCTCCAAGGTCCCTTCCAACTTTATTATTATTATTATTATTATTATTATTATTATTATTATTATTATTATTATTATTATTATTATTATTATTATTATTATTATTATTATTATTATTATTATTATTACTACTCTGATTGGGTTTTGACACTGCAATACATTGGTAGCTGATTAGGTTTATGACACCATACAATCACATGCATAAGCCCCAATTGACCATGCAGCCCAATCCTCAATAGACCAGATTATAGTTAAGATAGTTCTCTTTAATCAACATCTGCAACTTTGGCTTATTGTAGATTAGCTCAATTTAACCCTCGAATGGGTTCTCCACACCTGGACTAATAGCTAATTTATGGTTAACAGCCACTATTAAGGGTGCAGGAACAGCCATAAATAGGGTAAGAGAATACTCTTTAAAAAAAAAAAAAAAAAGGGTTAAATGTTGGCTACTGAAAAAATTGTTGGGGTGCCTGGTTTATACAGCAAGGGAAACAAAGGCAGCTATTGAACTGGTTAACTTGACTGTCTGTGAACCAAATGGAAAGTTAGTCCCCAACTATAATGTAAAGTACGTCTACAATAATGGGATCCACAAATAATTCCGTTATATCCTATGCAAAGGTGCTTTCCCTGCCCAAGACAGTTCTCATTTCAAGGTCATCTTGGAAGGGAGATTTACTCGATTTTGGGGGGATTTTCTCTCAAACTTTGCCAATCCTGAATCTGAAAGACACTGAACCCAGGCACATACTCCTGTCTTCCTCAATCTAGGGTGATTATATCCACATGTTTACCAAGATAAAAAGACTGGATATAACATGGAGACAACTAAAGGGAAAATCTGATATTCGCTGTGCTTTAAGTAAAGAAAATCAAAGAGACAGACAGGATAGTGTAAGAATCTTTCCCAGATCCAGTGAGGACAGTGGTAAATATTTAACTGACACTTATGGAATTAAATTGCTCAGGGCTAGATGAATGACACGTTACTAACCGAAAATGGGTGTGCTATCCAAAATGTCTTGATTGATTATCTCACAAATTGGCCTGGTTGTTAATCGTCTGTTTCTAAATAGTTTTTCCATTTCAGCTTGAACTGCTGCCATGGCTGGAGGATGTTTTAAAAGAAACAGGAGAAGCCAAAAAACTGCTGGACCAGCATTACTCTAAAAATGAAAAGAAACAACAAAGGAATCAGACTGTTTTTTTTTAAATGCCAGAGAACACAAATAGAACTTTATCACAAAGCAGCAAAATCTGATCCAATTTAAATATCCTTTCAGTTAAAATCAAAAGGGCCTGTTTCACCTTCAATAAGAAAGTTCCACATTCGCAGTTTGGTAAATGAACAGGGTGGCCTTAGAAGGACTGCCTCGAAAAGCTGAGAAATAACCTAAGCCTTCTGCAGTGTTAATGATACTATGCCTGGAACTAATTGGCTGCTTTAGAAAACTGAGGAATCTCATAGTACCTAATATACTAATATAACCATATGCTCAACCTGGCCTTTAGTTGCTGCTACTGAATGCCTGATCAGTCTGTAATAAGGCTTCCCTCATCCACAATTTAAATATGGATGAGATGGCAAACCAGACATGTATTACCAAGACCTGGTTGGGTCCTGAAGCGTGGGTTGCCTGTACTGAAATTTGCCCAGCTGGGTTTTGATGTGGCATCAACCAAGACTCTGGGATAGGGGTTGATTTGTGACAATTGTTATCAGGGAATCTCTTCTGACTTCAGGGGTGTGCCCCATAAGTCCCCAGTTGTAAGACTCAGTTCATTAAGCTGGGCTCTAGGGATCAGTTGGGATTGTTGCTGTTGTATCAACCTCCATGCTGCATAGCAACTTCCCTGCCTTCCCTGCCTTGACTCCATTTTCAGGTGGAGGTCCCCAGACTTATGGCTCTAAGGTTAATCTCCCTTCCCTGAGAATGGTGTCTGAATGGCTTTGAAGTTCATGGCTTCCATGATAGACCTGGGCCTATCCCAGGCGATCCAGAGCCTGACTCAGGACAATGGTCACATTCTAGATTTGGTGTTCCTATCGAAGCAGTGGCAATGTGATCTGAAATGGCGGGAGCCTGCGCTACCCCCTTTGTTGTAGTTGGATCATACTATGATTTCTTGGGATTCTCCATTGTCATGACCTACCACAGGGAGGGTGAACCATCTGAAGCCTTGGTTGCCACTTGCAATAAGGGGATGACTGAGACATTGGATCGGATTGTGCCTGTGTAACCTCTCCCTTCTCAGGAATCCCAGTACTCCCCATGATTTGAAGGAGGGCTAAGAGACATACAGAAATTGAAGGGCTTCCCAAATTATCACTGCACTTTAACCCCAAATTTTAACCTACTGGTCTTACAGTGTTTAGATGAAATATTCTAGTCTGGAAACCTTTCAAAAAATTAAAGGAGGTCTTTTTCTACTCAGCTCATCCTCCTGACCCTACTTGGCCATTTGTAGTGGACACTAGTACTTCTGATTTTGCAGAAAGACATTTTAGCTATAAGATGCAGCAAAAACACAGACCTGTGCTTATTTCTCAAGAAAATTAAACTCATTAGAACAGCACTATACTATCCAGGATGAGGACTGCAAAGGTTGGCATTTACTAGGAGGAGAAATGCTGGGGAAATCTGAACATAATAACCTGGAATGCCTGCAGACTATTCACTAGTTAAATCAATGACAGTGCTAGTGGTGTTTGTTTTTTCTCTTGGGTTGGTTTTGAAATGATTTATATTCCTAGCACTGAGAAGAAGAAAAAGTACAGATATTTGGCCTGGAAACTGTAATAATAATAGAAGTGCCCTTCCTGAGAATTTTGCATTGTGACACCTCCAATCCATTAATAAACTGGGCTGAACAGCAGTTGTCTGGGAACCCACATGCATCCTCAGGTTATATAAAAACTCAGAATATTCCTAATGTTCATTTTCCCCAGGAACTGTATTCCTACTGTTCTTCAATACTGAGACTACTGTTATATTTCCCTTGGTAACTTAAAAAAATAATATGAGAGTTCATTTTGGATACTAACATATTTCATGTGGTCCTGAGATGCTTCTAGTGGCCACAATTAAGAACAAAAGTAAAAATAAAAAGGAACTTCTTGCACAGTCTGTCACCATGCCAAAGGCAGAAGTTAAGTATGCCTCTCCCATTATAAACCTGTCTGGCTATTAAAACCTCCAGATTTCATGAAGATGTCTCTACTGTCACAGTCATTACTCCAAGGAGCTGCATTTGATTTTCATGTTCTTGGTAGTTTCAAAATCTGTATCTTGCCATTTTTTCCCTAAAGAATGAGGGTAAAATAGCAGAGACCAAAGTACTTGATTGTCCAGTTTTTAATTTGTATTACTTTTCAAACTTATCCATTTAGTTCTGTCTTCTAGGCATTCAATGGCATTGTAAAGGCGATCTATGTGAGGGCTAAATATATGTGCTATTTAGAGGTGTTTTTTTTATATAATATTGGTCATCCTTATGTACATAAGATCTTTTCTCAGTTCAGATGAAAATGAGACCAGCAGGAAGATGGTTAGAGTCCCTCTATGACAGCCTCCAGAAGCTGTGAATGCTCCAACACTGGAAGTTTTTAAGAAGAGACTGGACAGCCATTTGTCTGAAATGGTATAGGGTTTCCTGCCTGAGCAGGGGGTTGGACTAGATGACCTCCAAGGTCCCTTCCAACATTATTATTATACATGTTTGTTTCATTGCTTGGGTTAGCCATTTTGTTATTGTTATATGCTTTTTATTTTTTTAATTTGTTTTTATGTTATGGACCACCTTGTAGGGAAAATGGGGAGCATAAAAACTTAATAAACAAACGAAGATTGGAGTCCTTTCCCACCGCTGCATCTCATGAGAATGCTCTTATTTCAGAATCTAAGAAACAGAAAACAGGAAGCCCCAGCACTTCCTATTGTTCTCCGCTTGCTTATTAAAATTGAGATGATTAAGCGAAATGCAATAGAACACTATTGTTGATAGCAAGTACATCAAGAGTACATTAAATCCAATAGAGAGAAGTGCAAAGAATAAATAATACATGCTGATTTTGAAAGGGGGAAATGCAAGATTTTGTTTTTGCTTGGGTTTTTTTAGAAGGATGGCTGCTCTTTTAATTAAAGTGCAGGCATTAAAATTGGGATGGAGGCGAGAGAATCAAAGTGCATCCAGGCTTTTAATTATTAAACATGGTGACCAAATGGATTTATTTATGTTGTAGGGGGGGAAAGTCTCTCTTGAAAACTGC
Organism: Azemiops feae; assembly: GCA_023970755.1. Lineage (NCBI taxonomy): Eukaryota > Metazoa > Chordata > Lepidosauria > Squamata > Viperidae > Azemiops > Azemiops feae. Next base: position 514,415 of record JALGBA010000409.1, read on the forward strand.
ATTCTACTGCATTGAAAACTGCATTCTAAAAATTCTTATTATCTCTTTTCTGTATATAAGAACCGAAGCATGGAGTGTCTTTGGGAGCAGATTTGCTAACAAAAGTCAGGGTAATTATATGAGAGGGACAGGAAATCTAATATTTTAGAGTAGTGCTTCCAATTATATGCTGAGAAACAAAGGGACCCCTTGGGAAACAATTAGTAATAGTCTGGACATAACAAATACCTTAAATCTTGCTCCTTGTACTTTTAGGTTAGTACCTCTACACTCTCTGCAGTAGCTTTTCCCCATCCTGTCTGGAACACAAAAGCATAGAGCTGATCTGTGCACGCAATGTTTGTGCTCTATCTCTTGATTTAGTTTGTTCCATAAAGGTGTTCCCGAATGCCAGAAATCAGGATACTTTGAGTTAGGGATCTCCCTAGATCAGGGGTGTCAAACTTGCAACATCACGTGACGTGTCGTGACTTTTTTTGCCATTGCCAGCAATGGGGTGGCCGCAGTTTTGCTATGATGCATCCGGCCCGCGGGCCGGCAGTTTGACACCCCTGCCTTAGATGAAGATTGGAGAATCTGTGCCTCTCCAAATGTGGAAGAAATACAATTTTCTCATTTTTGATAACTGATAACTGTGACTTCATTGCCTGGATCACTTGGAATCCAATACTATGTCCCTGGCTCCCTTTTGCTCAAAGTATTTTGGCCATATGCTCTAGAAGACAGGCCTAGGTCATTGGACCTTTGAAGGACATCTCAGGGGCTACACTACAAAAAGAGGTTTAGGGGTCTAAATAAATTAAATATTAACAATATTAGTCATAATAAACTTATGTTTTTACAAATGCACCTCTAGCAATCCCCATCTCTCACTTTTCAGTTGACTAACCCTAAAATTAATTTAGAAAAATGTAAGCAAAATATTTTTTAAAAAATTCTCTTACCTATTTTTTTTTTCTTTGGGCCTTTGAGTTATTGTTGACTCCTGGTGACTGCATGGACTAGTGTCTGCAGTTTTCTTGGCAAGATTTTGGAATTGGTTTGTCATTGTCTCCTTTCTAGGGCTAAAAGAAAGTGACTAGCCCAAGGTCACCCAGTTGGCTTTGTTTTTAAAGACAGACAAAAATTCATGGTCTCCCTGTTTCTAGGCTAGTGCCCTAACCATTACACCAAACTGGCTCTCTGTTCCTACATATACTCTCCCATATAGACACAAGAGAAGATGGCAGGATAAGAAGGAAATGAAAAACACCACTGATGGTATTGCTGGGGATGGGGGGGGGGGGAGAATGGACCTGCACTTTAAAAACATGCGCTAAAGAACAAGAAACAGATCTTTCATAAAACGTCAAGAGTACTGATCCATTTCAGTGGTGGGATTCAAATATGTGAACAACCAGTTCTCTGTGTGGATGCTGCTTCCGGAAGTCTATTCTGGGCCTGGGCAACAAAAAATTAGCTACTGGTTCTGCTGAAGTGGTGCGAACTGGCTGAATCCCACCACTGCACTAGAGTCATAAAGAACTGCAACTGGGAGGTTTTATATGTAACAGTACTCTACTCTAATCTACTTTCCATTATGAGTATAATAGTATTATCATTATTATAACAATTTTATTTTCAATCTTTCTTCCTACTGGAGAAATAAACCAATTTACTGTACATCCAATTTACTGTACACATCCTGTCTCTACACTGCAGTCTCTCTCTCAACTATACCCCCTGTTCAGAGAGTTAGATCGGATCTAACTCTGTTTTCCTTCAGCTTTGCCATCTGCAGCATGCAGGCCTCTTTTCTAGATGAGATATGGGTTAAACAACAGCTTGCCCAACCTGTTTTACATGAATTACCGCAGTGCTTTTCAAACTTGGCAAATTTAAGATGTGTTTGCTGGCTAGAGAATTCTAGGACTTGAAGTCCACACATCTTAAAATTGCCAGGTTTGAAAAACCCTGAATGGAGCATCTCTCATTACAGTCTGCTGTGTTCAGCTTTTCTAAAACTGAAGGTAGAAAATAGGAGGGAGCTGACTGTTTGAAACCAAACATTGAAACAAAAAAAATGCAATTATTGCTATAGAAACTCACATATTTTCTGAGTTTACTTATGTACCGTGTGGCAGTCAAAGGAAGGTAATTCCAAAAGGGTCAAGAAAAAAAATCAATCCTCTATTTTTTTTTTAGGGGGTCATACTTTCAATCATGTAAATCCAGTTCCAACAATCTACATGCAGATGGATAGATTTTCCATACAGGGATCCCTTTCCCAACCATATCTTGAACATATCAAAGGAAGATGTAAACACAAAGTCCACTATTGGAGATGTTGGCAGGCATAGTATTGCTTCTCCCAATCGAAGACTGACACTATACAAACATTAATAGTATTTGGAGTAGTATACACATGGAGGTTATTATTTTTTTTTAAAAAAATCAGGGTATCTGTCATCAATGATCACCAATAAATGAGGAACCATTTTGCCTCTCAAGACCATCAAGCTTCCCGCTCAGGCACCTTTTTTCAGATACACAGAGAGACCTCATCCCATTTTCTCCTTTGCCCACTCCTTCATCCCTTCCAAAACCCCACAAAAGATCTCCAGCTGGCAGAGATAAGAGTACATTATTTCCCCCCCGAAAGGTTCTTTTTTCAAAAGGCAACTGGACTTTTTGGGAGTTTTCCCCCCTTGAAAACATTTCACTTCTCATCCAGTTTGAAGAATCTTCTTATATGAGGAGCGAAAAGTTTTCAAGGAAAAAAAAACAAGAAAAGTCCAGTTGCCTTTTGAAAAAGCACCTTTGAGACAACCATCAACCTGGATGATTGAGAAACTCCATAGACATTATTTCCTGCCATTAGTGTCAATAAGAAACAAGTGGTCCATAATGCAAGACTGATATTAACATACAACATTTATATTTTCAATAGATTATGGGCCATAGGCATGTTTTTCTAACTCTACCCTTTGCGTATAAATAGTTCACGTAAGAGGATGGAACTTGAGACTGAGAAACCATAAAGAGAAAGAAATACAGAAAGTAAAATTGCATTTTTACCTGAGTACTCCAGAGTTGCAGCACCATGGCTCTAGTCTGCATATCTTCATTCACACCAAGGTCTACCAACTGTTCCTTATAGCTGTTCAGCCAAACACTTTGGTTCGCTCTGCTGTCCAGTCTTTCCATAGAAAAAAAATTCCAGAGATCCTTCCTGATGTTGTAGAATTTCAACTTTTCCCCTGTACAGAGAAGCACCAAAGATATAAATATGGACGATAGGTAGTTACTATTGGAGGCCTTCCTCCAATAAATCAGAAGGCCTATCTTATTTTATCTTGAGAACAACCATGTAAAGTAGATATGCTCTCAAATTTTATTACATGTTTTATGAAAATAAATTTATAATTCCTTCCTTCCTTCCTTCCTTCCTTCCTTCCTTCCTTCCTTCCTTCCTTCCTTCCTTCCTTCCTTTCCTTCCTTCCTTCCTTCCTTCCTTCCTTCCTTCCTTCCTTTGTTCTGGCAAGGGCCTTTGGTGCTCTTACTGAAGAGAGATAATAAAGAAATAAAAGTAGCTTTCCATCATGCTACCAGGTGAATTTCATGGATGAGCAAGAATTCGATCCTCAAAGCCAAACATTATGTCTGAGTTTTTAGCTTGGTTCACTCAGGAAGTATTTATTTTTGGGTCTTGTATGCCTTAATTACATTACATCTAGTAGGTATCAGGCTGAGAAAGGCTATTCTATGGATTAGATCAGGGGTCAAGAAGTCAGAGGAAGAGAGAGAAAAGGGAGAGACGGAAGGGCAAGCAAGCAAGCTGCATGTGATTAGTGAGACAGGTGCTGTTGCTTATCAACCTGGGACCACTGATCGGAGGTATAGTGGCATCTACAGAGTCTCTTACAGACATTCATTAACAGAACTGGTGCATACACAAGTTTATTTCTTCACTCTCTACAAGCTGCACTCCCCAGGTAAGTTGTTGTGGGAAGCACAATTATTAACTGTGCTTATTTTTATTTATTTTATAATTATTTATAATTATAATTATTTGTGCTGGATGTTTATGTGTTTGTTTGAGAAGGTGCTGCAATAATTGATTAATGTCAATAGACATTTATGCATGGTTTGGCTGTACATTATTTATCTCCCCTTAATAATACAGTCTATGGCAAGTCCTTGCAGTTTGCATGGCAAGATTTCAGAAGTGAGTTGCCATTGCTTGCTTCCAGACGGTTGTTGTTGTTGTTTTTTTGCCTAAGGCAGGACTAGAATTTTCCATCGTCTAGATTCTAGCCTGATGCTTCATCCACTACATCAATCTGGCTCTCACTGAGGCATATCTACTCAGAGGTAATTTCAACTTCTCAGAAATTAGAGATAGGAGTGCAGCCTCAGTGATACCAGCCTCAGGATGGTCAATCTCAGCTTCTCAAAACGTATGCACTCTTGTTATCGAACAAGGTATATGCACTAGAACAGTGGTTCTTAACCTGGGCGATATCGCCCCCCAGGGGGCGATTTTGTTTTTCAGGGGGGCAATGGAACGAAAAGGGGCGACGCGGGGGCGAAGGAACGAAAAGGGGGCGATATGGGAGCGATGGAGCGAGAAGTTTTGGGGACACTTTTGAGACTTTTTCGTACAGTGAATCGCTGTATATCTGTCATACAAAAACATCAGATCGCTCGCTATTAGTGGATTGAATTGTGTTTTTAAATGTTCCTCCAGCTAGCTTCAGTACAGAACGCCGTACATATGTGAATACGCATCGCTTATCTTCATGCGCGTTGCGCAGCAGCCTCTACCCATACAGTGGCGCGCCATTGGCCAGAATGGGCAGTGATGGGGGGGGGAGCGCTTCTTTTGAAACATCACATGCTGAGTGGCTGTCCCCTGTGACGTCAGCTCTGTAAAACATTTTGTGTGTCTCTTTGTATTGTACTTTTTTAGCGTGCACTCCAGTTCGATATTATATTTTCTTTGTGTCTTTTTAATCCTTTTTACAGTGTGCGTAACTATATATACTTTCCTCGAATCTTAATTTAGTTTCAGAGTTTTCGTCTTGAAATTCTCAGTTTTTCTTTTCGGGCATTTCACTTTCTTGCAATTGAATTTTGGTGGTCATTACATTTAAGTGTCTTGAATAAATAAGATAATAATGAAATACATGTATCACGAAGTTTGGGAATAAAGTGACGGGTGGCTTTTTCACACAGCTGGAAATAAATTATTTGCATCGATATGTCCTGATGACAATTTTAAAGGTGTTTGCATAAATTGAAGAATTATTTCCTATGTTGTGATTGAGAGGTTATGTTGGGGGAGGGGGGCGATGACAACTTCCTCATTGGCTCAAGGGGGCGATTCGTTCAAAAAGGTTAAGAACCACTGCACTAGAAGACCAGACTAGAAGACCCCCAATGTCCTTCCAACCCTATTATTCTATGTTTCATGTTCTAGTTCTCATTAGGTATTTTTCAGTCTTAAGGGTGAAACAAATTGCAGGTAGGTCTTAGCCAACTATGGGTGCAGATTCAGAGCTCTGCAGGTCAGAGGACCTTCAAATGATCACCATACAGGGGAAATGGCAAGCCATAATACATTAGGTTCTGCATTTGAGTAATTTCTGCAGCAGTCAATGGCAGCAATCATTTTAAGATACTTACTTTATCACAAAGCAATGATAGTAGAGAGTTCAGGTTGAGGAATGAAAGGGCACATCAGGATTTGAAAAGTATAAGGTTCTACTTAGCGGTACTTTTTTTTTTCTCTTTGAAACACTTTTACCAATTTAAACATTGGCAAGGAAAAGAGTTCTGCTTATTTTGTAAGTTTGGACAGAAAACGCTGACAGAATCGTTATAAAATTATCCTATTATCTCATCCGGCAAAATGAGGAAGGCTGGATGGACCTATCCATTTGAACTGCCTGTAATGAAGTGGATCTAAAAACTTACACAATGGTGCCATCTACTGTTTGTAAATTTCCTCTTGTAAATTCCCTCTTTCTAATAGGCTGATAGTAGCATTTGAAGGATAGTTGCTTACCAGTCTTTCAGGAAGAAAAAGCAACACCAACAATAATAAGAACATTGCTACATCACCTCTTTTATGTGGTTGCATCTATATTATTAATGAATCACATTTACTCAGTGGTTTTATACTGTTTTTTTGCTTGTTTTGTTCCTGGGAAAATCTCTTTAATAGAGAAGCAGCAGCTACATCTATTAGAATATTAGGTATAATATAAATGTAAAAATGTATTCAAACATGGACCTCTATCTATCTTCTGTCTATCCTGTCTCTCTTTCTCTCTCCCTCTACCTACCTACCTTTTTCATAATGTATCCCAACTGAACTTTTTGGGGATGGGTAATGGATTGACACCATGTTCTTCCAAAGGCAGACATATCCAACTGAAAAATCAATAATCTGCACCAAAAATCCCCTTTATCATTTGAAATAGCTCTCAAAATGATCACATCACTTAAATTCACTACAAATACAGATCACTAGAGATATTTCTTTATAACATATGTTTCAGATACATGTTCTGAAGTGAACTATGAACAATCTGTCAATCTGCTGATACATTATTGTTCTATTTTTTAAAAAGATTTTTTTATCCTACCTTTATTATTTTTACGAATAACTCAACCCTGTGAGGTGGGTTGCGTTGAGAGAGAATGATTTGCCCTTGGTTACCAAATGGCTTTCATGTCTAAGGTGGGACTAGAACTCACTGTCTCCTGGTTTCCATTTCTCTAATTATTAATCTAATTATTAATTATTAATGGAAACTAACCAAAGAGAGAAGCAACCCAGAACTAAAGAGAAACTTCCTGACAGTTAGAACAATTAATCAGTGGAACAACCTGCCTCCAGAAGCTGTGAATGCTCCAACACTGGAAGTCTTTAAGAAGAGATTGGACAGCAATTTGTCTGATATGGTATACAGTTTCCTGCCTGAGCAGGGGGTTGGACTAGATGACCTCCAAGGTCCCTTCCAACTTTATTATTATTACTATTATTATAATCAGCACTTGCTCATAATTAGCTATTAATATTTTTATACACATATTACTCTAAAAGCTAAAGATTGCATTTAATTAAATTATAGTTACATTTAAATAAGAAGTGCAAACACATTACAGATATGTAATGTAGTTCTGGTTTCAATTCTAAGAAGTAAATTCATTTTAGTTTAGGTTTCAAATTTAATGACACCCACCTGCACTTAAAGTTGACCGGGCAGCTTTCATCAAAAATCGGTCTAATTTATAATATGCATTATAAACTTCCATTGAATGAGTTCGATCTTTATCTTGACTATTAACATCTTCATAATTCTTGCTTTCATTTCCATACAATGTCAGGAATCCAGCTCTGCAGTTAGGAAGGGAGGGGATTAAAACAATAATTTAAAAATACCATTATACCATATATTATAAATATCATAGTGTTGGGATTACAACACAATGCTAAACAACCTCCTCTATTAAAGACCTAACCAGTCACCCTATCAACTAAGTGAAAGTCCCTCTTTCTTCTCTCTCAATCTGAGTACAGTTCCTTGAAGCTAGAGCAGGGGTACCCAATCCCTGGGCCATGGACCGGTACTGGTCTGTGGCCTGTCAGGACCGGGCCACACAGCTGGAGGTGAGTGGCAGGCATGCAAAACTGTGCATGTGTGGGATGTAGGTGGTGCACTCCTTCCCCCCGCTCCCCGGAAAAATTATCTTGCACAAAACCAGTGCCTGGTCTCCCAAAAAGGTTGGGGATTGCTGAACTAGAGATAGGGTTTCTAACCATAGACATAGTAGGGTTTCTGTCCTAAAGCCCTTACCCAGATATTATTTGGCATATTTAATGAAAAATGTTAAAGTGAAATCTTGGGCTGGGTTCATTTCTGAACCTTGCATTAAAAAAAGCACTTCCTCTTGCAAAAGAAGCAGTGCTGTGTTTACTTGTCAACATTTATGTCTTTGAAAGCTGTTCTTAGTGGCTAAAAGACTCCAAATAGTAGGAGACTCAGCATGGTTGAAAAATTGTACCCTAAGAATGTATGTCAATGATTCTACATCACTACATCAAGAGGCACACAACACATCTCCAGTCTTGGCCCTGGATTGTTCAACGCATTTATAAAAGACTTGATCAAGGCTTGGAAAGTATCAACTTTGCAAAATATCAAATATCTACAGATATTTCCAGAAATATGGATAGCAAAGTCCTTAGGGGAAGTGTCAGGCTTCTGGATGATCCAGATGAGCTAGAATAATAGCTAGAAAGCAGAAAGATGAATTTCAAAACAAATACAGAATTTTTCATTTAGATAGGAAACAGTATATGATAGTATGGTATCCAGTATGGTCAGCAGTACTTGCAAAAGAGTTCTGGATATCCTAGTGTGTCACAAGCTGATTATGACCCAACAATGTGGTGATACAAAAAAAAAAGGGGAGGGGGAATGAAATCTTAGTTCTGTTTTAACAGAAATATAGCTCCAGGATCAAGAGAACGTATCATTCCTCTCTATTCAGCAGTGATCAAACCACATATAGAATGTTGTGTTTACTGCTGGGCACTATATTTTAGGAAGGGCATTGACAAACTGGAGCATTTATTTTATTTAATTTAAACATTTATATAGTCACCCATCTTCAGCCAACTCTGGGCGGCACCCAATCAAAAATTAAGAGACATATAAAATTATTTTAAAAATTATCTATCATCCATCCATCCATCCATCCATCCATCCATCCATCCATCCATCCATCCATCCATCCATCCATCCATCCATCCATCCATCTATCTATCTATCTAATTTATTGGCTACTCATCTTATCACAGGGTAACTTTACCACAGGATAATTTTAAAAACTATAAAGCATCAGTTAAAACATAAAACATTAAAACAACAAAAACTATCTATGTTAATGTGCCAAGCATGTCCATAGGAAAACACACAATATGATAAGGAATCCAGAAACTTTGAATGATCTTGGATCTATTTAGCTGTCTTCAGGAAGACATGATAGTAATTTTCAAATATCTGAAATGATGCCAGGCAGAATTGTTCAGAAAAGAGGACAAGAATAATAGATTTAAATTACAGAGAAGTAGGTCTCAAGAATAATTTTTTCTCATTCTAAAAGCTGTAATTGGGTACAGGTCTTCGTAGTTAACAATGAAATCTACAGTCAGTTTGGGACAAGATTGTGTATGGAAACTGAATCCTACATTCTGAAACGTGCTCATGGTAGTTCTTTGGTCCCCTTCAGGCCTAAAATGTTCAGCTGGTATTTGAATGTCGCTTTTTCATGACAACATTTCCTGTGCGTGTTACATAAAGTTCACTCACGTGCAGCAATTCAATAAGCCCTTTAATCAACATTCTGCAGCTTGGTAGCTCCATTGTGTGTGAAAGACTGAATATAAGGAAGAGAACTTGTTTTCCATTTCTTTGTTTAATGAAAAGAATGCAGAACCGATTCCAGATACAGGGGAGCCAAATGAGCTCATTGGAACTCCCTACCTTGTTCTACTTTTGTCAGTTTCTTTGTTTTTATACTTTGACCACATGTAGACATTGAGGCAACAAGCAACGCAAGTGGGAGCCGTCCCACATTTCTTTTTCCTCCTGGCACTACTCCATTGTTTAACTCAGAGAGGAGAAGAAGCACAGGTGGTCCTTGACTTATGACCACAACTGAGCCCCAAATTTCTGTTGCTAAACTCAAGTTGTCAAGTGCACAATTGTTAAGTGAATCACTGCAGTTGTTATGTTAGTAACACAGTTGCTACGCGAATCTGGCTTCCCCATCGACTTTGTCTGAAGGTCACAAAAGGGATCACATGACCTCCTGGACACTGTAACTGTCATAAATATGAAACAGTTTGCATTTTTATGTGACCACGGAGATGCTGCAATGGTTATAAGTGTAAAAAATGGTCATTGTAACTTCAAGCGGTCACTAAAATAACTTTTGTTGTAAGTTGAGGATTACCTGTAGTAGAACAGAGGAACAGGAAAAGTAAAGAAGAGGAAGAAGGCTGAAAAGTTGGCCTTAGATCCCTCACTGGAGGTCCTGTTGGAGGCCCTGTCAACCCAACCCTTCATACTGAACCCAAGCAGACCCCCTTGGAAACTTGTTTAAGACTTACAAATGTGTCTTTGTTAGTTTTTAACACTTGAGAAGTTGTCAAAAAATGTGTAAGGGAGTTTCAAATGTATATTGGAAATGCAAATGCAAAGAGGGTTGTTTTTTTTAATCATCTCTGGTGAGCTTATAATAAAGCATACTGGGATCAAGCTTCTGCTTCAATTCAGAAGATTCTTAAAATAAATATAAATAATGAAAACAGAATTTTTCCTTTTAGGTTTGATGGATAAGGAATTTTAATGAAAATTCAGAACTTTGTTATTATATGTGTTGACAGCAGCAAAAAAAATCTAATATATACAAGGATGGAATAACATACTAATTCACTGTTTTAATTAAAGAAAAGGATTTATCTAGCTTTGTTTCTATTTGAAAACCACTTCTGGACTTTTTGCTCCAATCTGAAAAACATTGAAACTTTGATTTTAGTTTTGATGATTAGAATTATTCTGTAATTATAGAAATGGCTTGAAATCTTGTGAAATGTAAAGCAAAAGATCAATGTTGTATTCTTTTTGTAATCTACTGCACAAAGTCAAAAATCATTATCTTTTTTCTCTCTTTGTACTTTTCTTTCTTTTTTTCTGTTTTTCTAACTTTTGTTCTTATGTATTTTTATCTTACAATGAAACTTAATAAAAAAAATATTATAAGGGAGAATATTTATAGCTCGGGGTTAAAATGAGGTCCTTGGTGTTTTCTAAGCCTGGTTGTTTTCTTGCAGGCGTTTCATTACCCAAACTAGGTAACATCACCAGTGCTGCAGTAGGAATAGCATCACTGCTGCATTAGAGCACTGATGATGTTATTTAGTTACGTCTGCAAGAAAACACCCAAGCTCAGCGTACCAAGGACCCCTAATTTATTAGTTTTTTTTAAAAAAGTACTTAGAAACATTACACTCACCTGAACATAGTGCTGTAGGAGAGCTGAAACAGACCTTCCTCTTTCCACTGCCTACTGGCGCAATCAGGGCCAGGAAGCAGAATGCTTTGTAAGTTAAGGCACATGGCCTTAGTCAGGCTGTCAAGATTTTTGTCCTTCAGAGTGCTGTAGAATAAAACACACAAGAATACTTTGTGAAACTCCTTTCTGCTTTCTGCGTGGATTCCCTGAACTGAGGTTTCTTAAATAAACCTTAGAAACTTGGCAACTTAGCTAGAAGTTATTCTGAGTTTCTGATAGTCTGATTCAACAAAACCCTTGCTTTGGTGGAAAAAAGATAATTTTTATGCCTTATACAGAAATGATGAAAGATTTTCTTTGGGCAATCTCCATTGGGGCAACAAAGATTGCGCTATAACTCAATGGGACTTAGTCCCAGGCATGTTTAGGATTGCAGTTTAAAATAATTTATGCAATGGGGTTTTATCAGGGATCTCAAGCCAGTAGCTCATTGGCTGCATTCAGCCTGGAAGTAGTTTTCTGCAAACCACAATACTTTGTAAGTACTGATGCTGCCGCCTAGCAAAAACAGGAGTGTTACAAATCCATGCAAGCAGGGCCATGGGAAATGCTCAGGAAGAGGAACTTAGGAGTCCTAGATACAGTGGTAAAAGAAATCTGCCAAAAAACAGTCTGATCCTCATAAGCAAACTCCAGTGTAGGATGGATGGTAGAAGCAAATGGAGTCAGCTGGCACCCTCATCCTTCCCTGGAAAAGTTAATTAAGAAAAGTAGGTCTTTGGGACAATTCCATATAGAGTGTGGAATGTTCAGAAATTTGCAAATGAAAAGTGTATGTTTGGGGAAAGTTGTGTATAAAATCAACATAACTCCAGAATAGCATAGGGCTGGTTGATCTAAACAAAATGAACGTTTGGATTGATAAATATCCTAAGCATAAATTACAGATAACCTTGTGTTCATTAAAGTACAAGAATGGATATATTGAGGAAAGGCAATTTTTTTGAACTTTGTTTTTTTTAAATGGATTCAGTACAAAAAAAACAATTGATGAGCACAATGGCACAACACCTATACCAATCTGCATGTGTTACTTTAGGTCTTCCCAAATGCTGGATGCCCAATTGCCAGGTGCCAATACTAGTTCTGGATGAACTGTAGAGATGGCAAAACACTGCATGACATTTTGTGTTGCTTCTACAACAGCATGTCATGAATGGGAACAAAATCATGGGGAAACTTTGACGTAAGTTGCTCCCAGTGCCATTCCATTCTAGACAAATCCTTGGATTGAATTTCATTTCATCTGCTCTGTGAAGGAGATCAGATTGTGAAATGAGGAGTGGCAGTGCCACTGAAAGTTCATTGCTAAAATGGGTCTGCATCATGTTTTGGGGATACTATGTTGGCTTAATGAACCAAAAATGTATCAGCTGCTCCCTGTATTGCTCCAATAATATCCCAAGGGACCAGTTACAGTGGTTATTTTGGCATATCCAGGCAGCAGGAAATTTCTCAAGCTTTCACAAGGAATATGCATGGGAAAGTCATGCTCCCTGACATTAATTCACTTGGACTTCCAATCTAACATCCTTAGTGACCCACAGTTCTGAAATCCTTCCAATAAGAAAAATGATAGAAAAGAATATTTGTAGCTCAGGATTAGATGGTGGGGTCCTTGGTGCTCTCTGAGCTTGCTTGCTTTTTTTGCAAATATTTCATTAGCAAACTAGGGGTTTGTTAATAGGGAGGAAGTTTGAGCAACAAACCTCCCCCCCCCCACCTTACTAGCAATGATGATGTTACCTAGTTTGGTAATGAAACATCTGCAAGAAAACATGCAAGTTCAGAGAACACCAAAGGCCCCACACTACGAAAACTCTTACAAATTATTATCAGAAGAGGCACGATGTCTTTTTAATACATATACACAAACCCATACTGGTAGTGTCTTTCTCATCAGGAAATCCCTGGTTCAAATTTCAGTTCTGTCATGTACTCACGGGGTAACCTTAGCCCAACACTCCTTTCTAGTCCCAGCCCTTTCCTTTCTTTTGGCAGTTCAAAGTCAGCAGGCCCCTATCTAGTAAAATTCCTTACTGAAAGATAGGCTGTTGGCTTCCTTTATGATTACTTGTAAAAGAGCTTTTGAAACAGGCTTGTTCTCTCTGGATCTGATTTATTAATTTCTTTCTTTCTTTGTTAAATGTCTATCCTGCCACGATCAAACAACTTCTGATTTTACCTCACTGTGAGCTATTGAATGAACTCACCAAAAGGTTCATTTACATGTTAAAGAGCAAGGAAATTAGGACCAAATACAGAGTGAAAAGGACTCCGAGGATCCATTTCATCTTCAACTCTGGATCCAAGTTGGTCTCTTCAGGTGGAGGTACACCAAAGCTTCCTTCAAGACTGCTGGGGACTCCTCTCATGAAGGAGTCAGAGCCAGTGGTTACTTCTACACCCATTCTTCACAACAGTGAAGATTGGCAGGGATACAAAAGGTAAGTGGTAAATGAAAACCTAGTCAGCACCTATCCACTTCCTTGGCGGTCACAGACCAACGTGAGCTCAAGATAACATCACAAGATGGTACCCCAATCACCACAAGGGACTCTACCAAAATAAGTGTTGTTTTCATACTCCTGCATGTTCTGAAACACCTTGTTTGAATAAAATCTGAAGCACAGCCCAGCCCTATTATCAGCATTTAAAGGTGATGTTCTTTTTAAGCTTACTATCTCAAGACTGATAATGCTTTTGATTGGAAGGAAGAATGTAATGTAACTGAAGAATCATTTACTGCATATAATTCCTTATCAGAGTTTTATTAACAAAGCTGGACAAAGCTGGTCTATGCATTCCAACAGATCATCAAACATTATAGATGAATACTTGACCCCCAATTTTTTTCAATATTTAAAAGAAGATGCTACCTCATGGGCTGGATCCCCTGAAATGAGAATTCAGAATAGTCTATAGAACATAACATGACTTTTTTGATGCATGTACTTCCCATATAAAATTTACACTTACGGTCTTAGCATGGCCTTTTCCTCGTTAGAATCATAATTGGGGAGCGTCACATCAAACATCCGTTTCATTAAAATACGTGCATATTGGCCAAAGTCCAGCTTGGCACATGATTCCCAAAGCACCACTTCGTAGGAATGCGGATCCAATAAGACAGTTACAAATTTTCCTGCAACTTTAACCTTAAACAAACAATTACATTTAGTCATGAAGAATTAATTTAGTACATCGATTAAAAGATATCAATGAATTTTGAAAGAGAGAGAGAGACATTTCATTATATCCTGCTTTCAACTCTAGTCCCTAAGAATCTAATGATTCCTACTAAGCAGAACACTGAATTGAGATCTTACAGTTTATCCAAAGTCTTGCATGAAATTTTTCAATAGATTTCCTAATCCAACATTTTGCTCAATGAAAACCAGACCCTGCTTCAAGGATGGAGAACTTGTGAACCCCCAGGAATTGAAGAGTGGAGCTAGAACAATATCTGGAGGGTATGTAAACAGACTGCCTTGACTGTCTTGAGGATCAAGCAGTGGTCTTTGTAGTGCCTATGAGCTTGCATATTACAGCAAATAATGTATTATGTTAAAAAGGAGATGAACCTAGAAGACAACTTTAGAGGACATGTGCTTATACTAGGATACATTTTAAATGGTTCCTCGATCTCAATAATGAGATTGCCCTATAAAGAAGATCCCTAGAATCACTACATGAACAAGGACCAGAACAAATGATTGATTCATAATTCAAAAGATTTTGGAACTGAGTGAATAGTTCATGTCCCTTAATGGTACCAATTAAGCTGGCTGGGTGACTCCGAGTCAGTCATTCCCTCTCAGCTCACCTCCCTCTCAGCTCACAGGGTTGTTGTTGGGGGTAAAATGTTCATCACTTTGAGTTATTTATATATATATAAAAAGGACACTTCCTCCAACATGGATAGTAGGGATTACTATAGTAAGAAAAGAAAGGGGGGAGGGGGAAGAGAGAGGGAAGGAGGGAGGGAGGGAGGGAGAGAGAGAGAGGATGGAGAGAGGGAGATATAAAGATTCCATCAACTGAAACTCAATTCACATTCCAAATTTAGCCAATTTGTACTTGTTTGCATATGACTTAAGTACACAATTTTTGTGTCCCTAGTAAAAACATTTGACTAACATTTTTGACACCATATATTGTTCTAAATCAAGGATTAACTTTGATTCCTAGAAATTGTGCCATTGCTGAGGAATGCTGAGAGCTGTTATTCAGGGTCACCTGCAGGATCAAGTATCACCCACCTCAGTTTTAAATGATTTTGTTTTTGCTCTGGCTTTAAGGAATGAATAGAAGTTTCATACATTAGAATTAAAGAGGGAATGATGGAGATTTATTAAAACTCAATTTCATCAGGTCTCCTTTCTTTTATTTTATTTGAATCTTTATCTATTTAAAGGACATATATTCACAAATTTTGAGGAACACTGGCAGCTAACACTAAATATAATATTCTAAAGAATCTCAACAAAAGCCTCAAGTGTTCCATTCCATTCCATTATTAACTGTAATCAATAATAGCCAATAATTACCATTTGAAAAGTAAGGTTTTCATACTTATTCTGAACATCTGTTAATCAGAATAGGAATGGAAATTTCAAATCCCGAACTATGGATAGTAACCTCAGATCAATTCTATGTGTGATTCTCAGATCTCTTTTCCCAAGAATGCTAATGGTCATCCATAGAAAGAGAGCAAGGAAGGCAAGCAACAAAGCATGGCCCCCAGTCCAAATTCTGCTCTTTAATATGATATAAAAGGGGTGGGACTTGCAATGGCATTATATCTTATACTTCATCGTTCTGATATCATCGCAAGCACCTGCATATGGGAATAGGCTGGCTATATTGTGCTTTTACTTTGGAAGATGATTGAAAAACTGTGTTCTCTTCCATTGGAATTGTATTCTCAATTTTGGGTAAACTGCCCTGGAATTTTTTTTTAATTTTTGCTGCAGGGGAAGTTTAGAAATTATGCAAATACATAAATAAATGGGTCATTTAAGGAACTCTTCCTTTTGAAAACTTCCTGGTTTCATCTGCCATTAAATAAGAGTGTTTGATTACCTAAAATCAAAACAACTTTCCTTTTGTATAGACATCCTCTTTCAGTGAAGATTAGCAGGTCATCATCTAGAGATGATGATTTTTAAAATATAAGAGGAATGCCGTTGTCCTTTTTTTGCCCTTCAGTTAATTCCTTGATTTATCTTGCCTCTTCACCTTTGGTGGCAAAAGATTCCCATAAAATGCTAGCAGATGCTTCGGTCCAAAAGCTGATATATTATTAGGTGTTTGGAGTGAAATGGCAGCATAAAGGGCTTGACTATTACCTAAGCATTGTGGGCGAACAGTGGATTTGAGATCTTTACAGCATTTCATTGGCTTCATCTGACTCCCTAACTTACAAAGGTGAGCAAGTGCTAAACACATTTACTATCCCTATTTGCTAATAATTCCTTTCCCTGGCTAATGGCTATGACCCTTGACCATCTTAACACATTTAGATAGATGGGAACAGTACTAGCAGTAACACAACTATGCTGCCTTTTTCTCCTTTTAGATTTTCAGTGGAAAAAGAAGATGGAAGCACCAATGGGAAAACTCAGATGGCTTGCAACTGAAAAGTGAACATCATCCGAGTGCTGTGTAAAAGTCCACCAATGAAGCACTGCACCTTTATTTATTTAAATGTATACCCTACCTTTATGTAAGGACTCCAGGCAGTTTACAAGATTTTCAAGGCAGCATTCAATGAAGGCCTATTAACACTGTATCCTGCAGGAGATGAGCTTTGGCACCCTGAAGAATATGTAAGTCCTATAAATACTCACCGTGAAAATATCGCCATGCTTCTCTTTCATCTCAGACAGGAACTTGGCAGCATCTTTACCAAATGCCAGTGCATGCCCAAGCCAAGGAATGTGACCTTTATCAAGTGGAGGTTCATTGTGCCGCCTGGAAACCATATCAAGATAGATAAACAATTAACCACGTTACGGTTTAATCATTCCCCAGTGTTTCATAAAATACTTTGTCTTGCATTCTTAGATGAAGTTAAATAATACAAAAGCTGAATGCTACAATGTGACTCTGACTCTATAATGAAAAGTGAGCTCGTGGCAAAAGAAGCGCAATTGTCTGCAACCCAGGGCTGTTTTGGGCAGATGTTGAGACCCATTGGTCCAGCAGCCTGATGCAGTGGTATGCAGCACTAAAGCTCTGAGTGTTCCAGCTCTTCAATTGTTATGCTGCTAGTCTAACCTAAAATTGGAGAGAGGAGAGGAGAGGAAAGAAGGAGAAGAGAAGAGAGAGAAAAATTGTGCACAGAGGGAACAGAGTAGCTAGAGAGAAAGTCTGGAGAGAAGAATTAAGTCTGCAGTTGCAATAGCAATAGCAATAGCAATAGCACTTAGACTTATATACTACTTCACAGTGCTTTACAGCACTCTGTTAGCAGTTTGCAGAGTCAGCACATTGCCCCCAACAATCTGGGTCCTTATTTTACCGACCTCAGAAGGATGGACAGCTGAGTCAACCTTGAGCCGGTGAGAATCAAACTGCTGGCAGCTGGCAGAATTAGCCTGCAATACTGCATTCTAACCACTGCGCCACTATGGCAGTAGTTGTTAACTCCTGCTCAGGAATGCCAAAGATGCTTTTTCATGAGGCAACTGGACTTTCTTGTTTTTGTTTGAAGACGTTTCGCTTCTCATCCAAGAAGCTCCTTCAGCTCTGAAAGCTTCTTGGATGAGAAGCGAAACATCTTCAAAGAAAAACAAGAAAGTCCAGTTGCCTTGTGAAAAAGCATCTTTGGGATAACTATGACCTGGATGACGGAGAATCTCCATAGACATCCTGGTGAGGAGAAGAAAAGTACAGGGCTAGCTTCCCTGGAAGAGGGACAGTAAAGACTCAAAGGGATGAGAGCTCCACCCAACGCCAAGAATAGGAAGGAGGGATCCATCTGGCCATAGGCTGTGGCTCCACCAAAGAGCCAAGGGGGTAGATGTCAGTGGATAAGCTCTGGTCTCAGAGAAAGACTGCGTAGAAGACTCTGAGAAGGTTCTTCTCCCAATGGACAAGCAGAAGATGTTTGGCTGAAGTTCCAGGAAGAGGTCAAGCCATGTTAAGGCCAGAAACTGGGGAAGAGTAACAGAGTTGGAAGGCACCTTGGAGGTCTTCCCCCTGCTCAGGCAGGAAATCCTATACCATTTCAGACAAATGGTTGTCCAGCCTCTTCTTAAAAAGGGACTCAGAGAAAGAAAGAGGAAGCAGGAGAGCTAGAGGGGGATAGTCCCTGGGAGGGAGACTTAGGAGGAAACCTGACACTGGCTGAATACCAGTACTGTGTTGTACATACTTGTTGCAAACATTACTGTAAATAATGTCATTGTATATAATAAAAAGCATAAAAGTTTCCACTGTCTTGTTTTTCCGTGTCAATTGCCATCCTTGCAAAACAACTGCTGTGACAGAGATATCTGTAAAACAGCCAACTGAAGAATCTGTAGCCCAGGTGTTTGGCTAAGTAAGAAAGTAGGGTGGACCTTTTGGCAGCCTTATTGAAAAAAGAGGACTATTCTAACTAGGTAAGCTTCCTTGTACATGGAGTTCCAAAAGTCTAATTAGTTAGCGGGACTGAAATTAATCTAAATTGCATATAGGTAGTCTTTGACTTAGAACCTTTCATTTAGTGACCATTTGTAGTTATGACATCACTGAAAAAAGTGACTTATGACCATTTTTCACATTTACAATACTGCAGCATCCCCATGATCACATGTTCAAAATTCGGATGCCTGGCAACTGGCTCATGCTTGCGACGGCTGCAGTGTCCCGCAGTCATGTGATCATCTTTTGCGACCTTCTGACAACCACAGTTAATGAGGAAGCTAGATTCATTTAACAACCATGTTAAACTGGAGTGATTCACTTAACAGTTCTGGCAAGAAAGGTCATAAAATAGGGCAGTGATGGCGAACCTTTTAGAGACCGAGTGCCCAAACTGCAACCCAAAACCCACTTATTTATCGCCGGGTGCCAGGTGGGCATGGCCCACTGGGTGGGCGTGGCTGTGGTGGTCATGGCAGACTAGGTGAGTGTGGTCAAGGTAGGCGTGATCACCTCGATGTTGCTCGTGGGGACACCTGTGGGGGCCAGGCAGGGTTGGGGGAGATCTAGGGGGTCTCTGGCAGGTGGGACGGTAGGCAGGAGGTTCATCCTGCAGGATGAGGCGAGGCAAGGCAGGATACGGCGGGGGTGCCATTGTCACAGGGCAAGGCGAGGCAGGGGCCAGGGCGGCCGCTGCCTGACACCATCGGCCCCCGCACACAGAGGCCAGCGAGCGCATGGGTGCTGGGATGCATCCGGCCACGTGGGACCTCGGCGAGTTAGCGGGTGGCTGGTTGAAGAGGGATGGTTGCCATCTCTGGGGCATGGCAGGCGTGCCCACAGAGAGGGCTCTAAGTGCCGCCTCTGGCACCCGTGCCATAGGTTCGCCACCACTGAAATAGGGCAAAACTCACTTAACAACTGTGTCATTTAGCAACAGAAGTTTTGGGCAAAACTATGTTATAAATTGAGGACTACCTACATAACAAAAGCATGTAGAACGGAGCAGGCAGAGTATCCTTTGTGCACCAAGCAGACCATATCAGAAAGGTAGTGTTCAAGGCTTTGAAAGATCCATACTGAACCTCAGCTGGACTGGCCTTTATTAAATAGAGAATTTCATTTTTAAATACAGCAGAGGATTGTCTTCTCAAGCCTATCAAAATGAGGTTAGGCTCTACAAAAGAAAGCAGATTGTTTGCTGCAGTTGCACATGACAATGATTTGTGGAAGAGACATTCTCCCATCATCCAGCATTCTCTGCTGAAGATTCTAGGTTCAATCCTAACAGCTTTATAGAAAGCTAATAGAAGACTCAGAAGGGCTGAGAAAGGCTTCTTCCTGAGGTAGATTTCTTCTGAAATCTAGCACTGGGCTAGATAAAGCAGTTAATTTATATCAGTCTTCCCCTTATCGTGGCAGTCTGGACATATGTGGACGTCAACTCTCAGAATAGCCATTATAGAGAATTGTAGAAATTGAAATCCACAAATTTGCCTATACCAAAATTGGGGAAGGTTGGTATAGACCAGTCCAAGGCAGCTTCCTATGTTCCTATCATCAGCAACCTTTCATGGAAAATATCCAAAATGCTTCCAAGATATACTGAGGATCATCAGGGCAAAGCAAATTAATTATGATAGAGATGGGAAATAAGTCTGCAAAGTGATTTGCTTCTAATGCTAAACTTGGTGAAGTTTACCATCCTCATTATGGTAGAGGTAATTGGCATCATATGGCAGAAGTTTAGAGAGAAAATTAAATTAAAAAAACTGTTTAAGGGGTGAATTATTGGCTTAGACAACTACCCTCCATATTGAGAAGACAGAGCCTTATTAAGGTAAATTATAATTTAGATAAATGTATCACAATTTAAAAACCCCTGTCAAAATGTTTCATGTTTGTGGTTAGCAGATGGATTTCCCAGAGTAATTGTGCCATGTTTAACTGTTGCAACTTGCCAGTATGAACATTCATTTAATCGGATGCAGATGTCTGAAATTAATTGAAAGCACATTATAAATCAGAAAAAGGTTGTATATATTTAACACAGTCCTCAGTACCAAACAAATGCCGCAATCCTGAATTGAAGAATCAAAATGAAGGAATTACCCTTCCTAAATAAATCTCTCCAGACTTAATTTGGTTCAGCACAGTTTTTGATTTGTTGACGTTCTGACTTACGCGGCAGGTGAACATTTCACTATAGGCAGAAGTCTAACAGTCTAACAGTTTTTCCCTAGTATAGGGAAAAACATATGGAGAACTTGAGATGCTTCATTTTTGTCTATCATGAAAGAAATAAAAGCTATGTATTGGCATATAAAGTCATAGCATTGGTCCTATTTAATTGGAGATTAAGTGTGGGAGAGGATTATATTTCAACTGATTGAACTGAAAGCACAAGACATTTGGCCAAAATTAATGGCAACTTTAACTGCAAGCATTTGATGTCTTCCACTTTGAATATCTGCTATTAAGCATTAAGGACCAACAGTCACTTTATATTGTCATTTTATATCAGTTTGGCTATTGGAATGAAATATAACTATTTGTTCCTAATCTATTCTTATTACTGGGAGTAGAGTTTCCCTTGAGATGAATTCAGCTTACACTGACTTCATGGATATGAAGTCCTCGATTTAGGATCACAATTGGGACCTGAATTTCCCTTTTTAAGCAAGGTAGTTGTTAAGTGAGTCATGCCCGATTTTATAACATGCAGTTATTAAGTGAATCTGCACTGCAGTTATTAAGTGAATCTGGCTTCTCCAATTGACTTTGCTTGTCAGAAGCCAGCTGAGAAGGTCACAAATGGCTGTAATGGTTCCCTCGGACGTTCACTGAGGAAGAACCGGTTCTGGTGAGCACCAGGGAGAGCCAGAGGGACAAGACGAAATGGTGCAGGAACCGCTGGGAGAATCTGAGAAGGAGCAGCTGGATGAACAGCTGGCTGGGCCATCTGGAGAGGGAGCACAACTGCAGATGTTCAGAGCTGGCAATCAGCTACTTGCACAGACCAGGGAGGAAGAACAGCTGCATAGAGGACAGCACAGAAGAGGAGGAGTTGCCACGCTCACCTGATTCCAGGGCGTGCAGAACTGAGTGCAGGGAAGTGCAATGGAGGTCAGCAAGGCTACTCGCAAGGAGGCAGCCTCGCCCCTCCTATTTATCTCAGGGTATGGAACTGGGTGGTTGTCAGAGAAAACCATTAGTATTCCGTCATTTGTGTGTGCTCTTGACCACATTGCCTGTGTTTGGACTTTCTGTGCTTTGACTTCATTGTTTTCATTTGGATTTTCCATGCCTTGACTCTATTGCCTTTGCTTGGACTTTGCTTGTGTGTGCTCTTGACTTTATTGCCTTCGTTTGGATTTTTCCATGCCTTGACTTCCTGGATTTCCCACTGACTTCGGTGTGCCTGGATTTCATCACCTTTGCTGGAATTTAGTTGTGCCCATGCATACTTGGGTTAGGGTGGGTTACCTTGTTCGTGTTCTGCCCCTTCTTTCGTGTTGTAAAATAAGTGAACTGTGGTTGGCTGGAAATGGATCACTGAAGGACTGCACTTGCAGTGGAACCTGGGGAATGACAAAGGGGCTTAATGATGTGAAATAAAAATGTTGAACCCCGCTTGTGTGTGCATGTGTAAACTGGGACAAGACAATGCCTATCACATGACCGTGGGATGCTTGCAACCATTGTAAATTTTGATCATATGACCGTGGAGATGCTGTGATGGTTGTAAGTGCAAGGACCAGCTGTAAATCACTTTTTTTCAGTGCTGTTGTAACTTTGAATTGTTGCTAAATGAACAATTGTAAATCAAGAACTACCTGTAGTTTTCTTGATAGCAGTACAAAAATGACTTGCTGCCTTCTTCGCTGTTTTTCAATTATAGCCAACAACCATGCATTTCCCAGCAGTTTCCCACCTATGTATTAACCAGGTCTGAAGTCACTTTTCAAGCTCAGACAAACAGCTTCTATTGAATAAGTCAGTAGGCTATTCTTTAATTGCGAATTTGATTCTCTCATTTATTCTAATCTACTCATATTCTTCTGTAACACTAGGCATATCCTAATCCCAAAGCAGAATTTTCAAGGCTCTGCAAAATCCTCCCTTGCCAATTTTATGCTATTTCCTTCCTTCACCATATTGCATACCACCAAATTCAGAACAAACTCAATGCTGAATCTATGCTCATGTTATTATTTCCTCCATGAGTTCTGAGCCACTTTCATCCAGTAAAAATGCTAAAATAAAATATAATTAATACATTGAATGAAAAGCATTTTAATCTATTCTTTTTCTACATCAAATCCTTACTTTAGGTGGAACTTCCTCCTATATGGTGAAACACCCACCCACACACAACATGGCTCCTCCTCTGAGAAAAAGTTCAGCCCCAGATACAGATCTCGTATTTTTCAAGCAATCTGTTAACATACAACTATCATCCTTGAAATATAGGACAATTCATGGAGAAGAAAGAAAATAGATTTACAGGTATGGGTGAAACCGCATCACTGTTTTTATAAAGTTGCCAGCTGTTTTTCTGACTAAGAATGAAAAGGATGAAGCAATCACAATTCAATGTTTTTCTAGGTTTTAGTTTCTAGAGATTTGCTGAATAAATTCAATTTAATGTATTTCGTAATAGAAACATGCTTTTATTTAGCCCAAAAGATCACAGAGAGATTAGTTGCTAACCAACAAATTAACTCATATAAACTATGGGCTATCAACTGCTTAACTAATATAAACTATGGGCTATTTGATTCTAAAAATAGAGAAAGTTATTTTGGTTGCGCTACCATTCTGCCTTCCTCTAGATTTCAGCCCAGACGGTAATAAATTACAAAAGGTGTTTCCTATTTCCACAAGGACGGAAAGAAGGAAGGGCTTTCCAGTTTATAAGACAGAGAACTCTAGTACAATATTTGCTAAAGACACCAACAAAGTAAACTTTTGTAGTTTGCTCTCAGTGGAGCATTAATCATCCCTCCTTCATCAAATACACAGCCTTCCTCGGGAAAAGAAGCTTAGAGCATTTTTATTTATTTATTTCACTGTCAATATTTTGTATATACACTGATGTATAATTTTAAAATTATTTTAAAATTACATTTAAGTATTGTTTCCAATATTATAATAATCTATGAAAGATGAAAGTAGCCAAATGATAAATATGTAATCACTAAATTACATAATTAATTTCTATTTTTCCTTGAAAATAACTTGCCATTTATTTATAAATGTTAAGATCTATGTTCAAATCCCAATGTCTCTAGGCCATCTAACCATTGAAGTGCAGCATTGCTTATATGAAAAAAAAAATCAGATACTGGACTAGTATATACCCTCAGCTGACAGCCGGTCACTATGTGATCTACATTTTGACATGGGACCCCACAGCACACTGAGGGGATGATGCTATGTCCCATTTATGATTTATCCCAGCAGACGCTTGTGAGGTGCGAATCCTGTCCATTGCTGGCGTGGTAGTTCAAAGCCTGGCTCTGAGTCATTTATATGTCTTCCTATATCAGGATGCTCAGCGACCCATTTGGCTTTCCATTGGGAATCAATGTTAAACTTATTGAGCAGATCTTGTGCAAGTGCCAGTGGGGGCTTCCTGGATTTGAGCCTTCCAGCTGATAAATGAGGAAGGTCATTATGCACCGGTAGGAGTGAGTTGTTCATAATTTTTTTGTATTTTCTCACTAGTGCATCTTGCCTTCATAAAGCTGGCGGTGCTATAAGGCTCAGAACAGGAACCAGCAAGTGGTTTTAATACAGCTGTTTATAATCCTCATGGTGTTGTTGAGTCTGGCGTCTGGCTTACTAGTATGGCAGCTGTGAAGCCATACAGGGGCACAGTATTCTGCTTTTAAAGAAGACAGTGTGGGGATCCAAGATCCTGTTTAGGTACACACCTTAGTGAGGCTTGTAACTTTTTAACAAGGGGAAGCTTGTTAAAACTTCTGACTCCGGAATTGATCATAATGCGGGAGGCTGGGTGAGTCACAAATAAGTGCATGGTACAATGTGACTTCTATTCGGTAGCATGCCAACTGGTGAATTTCTTTAATCTATTAGGATGTTCTTTGCCAGCCCATTATACTATTTAATCCCCTTCATTTAATATATTTATGAAATCCACTGCTTTCATTTCTTAACTGTGCTCTGGGGAGGCCTATGTAGACCTAATAGGATTATTGGAAATAAATGTAAGGTTTATAGGCTGGCACTTTGCTCCGCAGCATACCCTCTTTCCAAGTCTTCCCACTTCATTAAAAAATAAACTTTAAAATGTATTGTCAGGGGAAGAAGTGAGCCAGTTAGTGACAAGAGAGGCATGTGTGAAATGGCATCCTGGACATTAATATAGTATGTCTTCCCCAGGGCCAGCTTTAGGTTAAGGCTAAGTAGACACTGGCTTAGGGCACCAAAGCACTTAGGGGGCATCAAAAACAGACTAGAAGAAAAATGATTAAATGTTAAATTTAATGTCCTTTATTGCAGGAACATAAAAATGTTAAAATAATCGTTCTAAAAATGCAAATTCTCACATTGGCGGGCAGTAGGTGCATAGTTAATGTGATCTAGGGATGCCATATGGCCTTGAACTGACCCTTTCAAAGCAGCATTCCTACTTTAGATATAAGACATAAATTCTGATATGATGCTGCATTTTATATAGATTTTTCTCCTCCTCTTCCTCCTCCTCTCCAACAGGTCCCAAGAACAACAACTATCCAGAAGACTGCATTGCTAGGAACTGCTAAGATCCTGTGCAGAACCTTCGAACTTTCAGGCCTCTGTAGAGGACCCAAGATTGAGGAAGACATAGACAAGGGGTAGGCAACATTGGCTCTTTTATGACTCAGGAATTCTGGGAGTTGAAGTCCACGAGTCATAAAAGAGCCAAGATTGCCTACCCCTCACATAGACCATTCAATATTAGGATGGAAATGCAATACATCCAGCTGCAGCGTAGACTGTGGTCACCTTGATCAGGAGCCAGCAGACAGTTTAAGGTTGCTGCTGCTGTTTCTTCTTCATTCTTTATTTCTGTTTTATTTATTTACAGGATGTATATGGTACTCCAATTGAAATATGCTTTCTATCTGCACAGAGGGAGCCACTAAGCAGATCAGTATCATCTGGCAGCTTTTCAAATAAATACTTGGCATTTGTAAAAGAAGGCATATACCCAATTCAAGAAAGGTTGGGAGCATTAATGTATCCTTTTGGTTTTCCTTTGTTTGTTTGCAGTTACTTCCTTCAAGACATGGAATAATATGGGCTAAAATTCTGTAAATGTTTTCTCTATCCATTCTTTCTTATGTAATTAAAAATGTATATAGGTAGCCAAAGTAATTTACAACTAATTAATCCTAGAAAAACTTGCACATAAATCTTGAATCTTATAGGTTGAAGTAAGTCAACCTTTAAGCAACAGAACTTACTTTGAATAAACATGAAGAATATTGCACTATAATGCAATTATAGAAAACCACATAGCTTCCCCCCCCCCAGTTAATAGAGAATTTATTCAGTATAAAATCCACCCATATTTCTAAAGACTTGGATAGTGCTTAATGTCACTCAGTATGCAAAGATAGCTTCTTACTTTTAATTTGAAATACGATAGAATTTTTAAAAACTAAAAGGGACATTTTCCCAGTTTTCTCTTTCTAAACGATAGCTCTAACATTGAAACACACAAAATGTAAGTTTAAAAAATATAATCACAGCATTAAACCATTCATATATGGACATAAAATTGCTGGCTTTTTAAAAAGAAACATGCATGGAATGAGTAATTTTAGATATGTTAGGTCAAAATAATCAATAGAAAACTGAAACAATGACATAGTGGTAGAAGAAATTTTTTTCCAAAGAATACAATACCAGAGATTAAGAGTTATAAAACTCATCTGTTATACATTTTTACCTATGAGTAATTCTTGTTGAACCCAGCCATTAATTTAACAAAGGCTTGCCAAAATTGTGCAAAACTCACAGAGTTTGATGGAGACCATTTTGGTAGTCAGATGATTTAACACTGCAGAGGCGGAGATATGAAACAGAAGATCAGGGTGTGTCACATGTGAACCAGACCCACATGTATAGAGTTCAAACTAGTTACCTTATTGTTCTTTGCCATTAATACAAGAATATTCCCATACTGGCAGTTTTTGCCTCAGAAAGACTAGATAAGGCTCAAATGCATTGGCGGGGGGAGAGGTGTCCTCTTGTATTTACATAGTGAGTCCAGGCTATGGTTTGGGATGGTTGCAGTCCGATGGAGTACAAACTGTAAACTCTGTTGTACATACCCATGAGATCATGATTAGAGAGTGTGGTTCTCTAGAAATTTGAGTGAAGCTTGGAAAGTTTGCTTTTCAAAATATTTTAAGTCTATTTTAGGTCTTATACTTCATTTTTTTAAGCAATCATGCAAATTGTTAGCAGTTGTGACTCCAGGGAACTCAGAAATGGGGGTTGCTGCACTGCAGCTGGAAATTCTCATCCGTGGGCTAAATGCATCAATTACTTTTAAAATACAAGTAGGGAAAGCATACGGATAGTGTTTCTCAACCTTAGCAATTCCCCAAGATCCAAATATCTTAAAGTTGTCGAGTTTGAGAAGCACCGATATAGAGCATGACTTTTGGATTTGGCTATAAAGAAGCATCTGGGTGAACTTTCCATTTTAATAAAATAATATGTCACATTTTTGTGGGTGCTTGTGTTACGAGCATGCTTCTGCTCTTTTGTCTGTGTTTGTCTGTAGGTGTCTACTAGATAAATATTCTTTGCTCTGGATCAAACGATCAGGAGGGAGGACAGTTTAGAATGGAGGAATTGGCAGTGTTCCGTGTGTATTGGCTGACTTTTTCTGGATTTTTTTTCCTTACCAGATCCTAGCCGGAGTCCATCTGTTTTTTATCTTGGTTTTTCTTTTGAGAGCTGCTCTCATACACGTTGAATGAGGTCCCATTCTGCTCAGTTTCCAGAGACTTATCATACAGGCAAGCAGGTTGACAGAACTTGGAGCCTCTATATAAAATTACTTTCCAACATTCTGTTGGGTTGGAAAGAATCAGCGCATACATTTTTATCAAAATAAATAGCTGTCAAGAGGTATTAAACATATTATCCAGTTTTAAAAGAAATAGCTGAGAGTTTTGAAGATGTAAGATTTTCTGTTATTTTAACAAACTATCTTTATATATACAATTAATTTTCCTAAGAAGTCTTTTAAGCAGCTGCTAAAACTGTTCTGTTATGGTTATAGTCATTAAGTATTTTAGAAAGTCCCTTTGTTTTATTTTAACCTTTCTTTCTTACCAATTTTGTTTAAGCTGATTTTTTTTTTGCTATATTTTGTTTTTATGGTTTAATTATAAACAGCCTCTAATATACATTGATATGGTTTGCACACTGCACTAACCCATGATTTTAATTCAGAATTTGTATGGTGAGTTTCACAAATGGCAACCTATAACATAACAAACCACAATGGAGCTTAAAAGGATGTGTAAAGCCACTCATATAGTAGAGGGGAATAGCGTTTCAAAATATTAATAAAATTAATAATATTAAGAAATAAACTTTTTATGATAGGGAATGCCATCTGGTCTTCCAGATGTTGCTGTCAGCTTCCAGAAATTTTGCTCATTTTTTTTGTGCGCACACACGCACACATGTATACACAACATATGCACCGAGTTTTGAAAAAATCAGCACTCCCTTCACCACTGAAGGGACACTGCCTAATTCCTTGGAGATATTCTTAGAACCTAAGTTTTATATGTGAAGAGTATAAGTGTTCTATTATAAAATCAAATTATGTGCTTTTAAAAAATCATAAATAGTAGATATCTTATTGCTTTTCTATTTTATATTCTGAATAGATTGCAGAAAATAAATGTGTCTGAACAGGTCAAGATCCATATTTTCAAGAGGAAAGGACTTTTCGGTTCTTCAGTTCTACTAGGCATTTTCATACATACATACATTAAGTACGAGCATATGAAAACTGTATCTGTATATTAAATGGAAGAAAACATTGTTCAGAAGTACACTTTACCCAGGTTAGAAGTGACATTTGGATAATGGGTAAATCTGAAATCGATCAAAATTGGAGAAAAATTCTAGCTACTAAACCAACAAGATGAGTTCGATAACAATAGAGCTAGTTTCGACTAGTAGTTAAGACACCATGCTAAAAAGTAGGAGATTGTGAGTTCAAGTCCTGTCTTAGCCAGCTGGGTAGCTTTGAGCCAGTCAGTCTCTCTCAGCCCAACCCGCCTCATGGAATTGCTGTTGTGGGGAAAATAGGAGTAGGAAGGCGTGTTGGATATGTTCACTGACTTAAATTGTTTGTAAAAACGATAAAGGCAAGATACAAACAAACAAACAAATAAATGGAAATAAATAAATAAATAGATAAATAAATACATAAATATTTATGAAATGGCATTGTGAGGGGGGTTGGGGATGTGGGGACAGGGTGCCTTCCAAATGATGGGATGCCAAGTTAGTTTTAATAAAAAATAATTTGCCAATGAACTAATCACAAGCCAAATGTCACGTCAACCATTTTTGATAGATAGTTTGATCATTTCCCCCCAATAATCAATGTCTAGGATGCAAACTAGTAAAGGCTTCAAAGATGTTATTTGGTCAAGAAACAGAATAAAGAACAGTAAGTCCCAAGTGCTAAATATTACAAAATACTCCATTCACCAAAAGCAAGCTGATGATGCTCAGAAAGAAAAACAGATAAAATATTTACCATTGCAATATTCACACAAATTTACATTTGAACTATTATGGAAATTGCATTCCATACAGAAATAAACATAGTGTATTAGCTAAGGCAAAAACACTCCCCATCAGGTAGAAAGACAACTGTTTTGTTCCATAGCATCCTTCTAGCACATCTCCTTTTTAGCTGCTCTCCTCACATACTCTACTTTTGTCTGCTTTGTGTTGTGCAGAATAGCTATGTTTGCACAACTTTCTTAAAGTTATTTATTGTTAATATTTCAATTTATATGGCTGCCCATCTCAAGTTCATGAGTCTGGAATATGCTTCTTCTGTTGGACCTAATGGGACAGGTAGATACAGTATAATCGGGAAGAGTTGGCCCCTAAAACCGCCCACCCCATGCCATGAAGGGCTTCACAGTTTAAAACCAGCAGCTCATAGAGCATGCACTGATTGAAGAGTGCACATAACTGCCTATGGAGCTGTGTTCTGTACCAGCTGTAGATGCTTTTGAATTAACCATTTTTGGATCCATACAACATACTGTATTCCAAATTCACCAAATAAATTTAGCTTGCATAACCTGCTAAAGCACAAATTCCTGCCCATGGTTAATATCAAACAAGCTTAACATGCTATATTAATATAGCACCCATGGCTTACCTGGCTTAAGTTAAATCTTTTGAGGTTGTACAAACCAGGCTTTTCAAAAGAAGTTGTGAGCCGCATTTTCATATGACAATGTGAATCTATTGCTCACTTAAGAACCACAGACATTCTTAGACATAAAAATAGAATCACAAATTGGCACTTGATTTTCCAAACTGGAAAATTATGCTATTGGAACAACAGTACTGTAATACCACTGCCACCAATCAAGAAATGTAGAAACTCTGGTGGGTGCCAAGGAAAATACTGTGGGCAGACTTGGGGACTCCAACATAAAATAGAATATTTTGTTGTCAGATAATCTAACTCTCTTCTCAACACACACCCAAACATGCCAGGTGAGATTTGAGACCTGCATAACAGGTACATGCTGTGTGAACAAAGAAGTTGCATAAACAGATTATCCCAAAGGCTTATCTAAGTCCAACATCCTGGGAAATCCCAGGAATCTGTCAAACATAAGCTCCCTCCTACAGACACAGCCTTCAGTTCCTATTTAAAGCAGATGGACTTAGATTCTGTTTCCGGAAACAATGCAATCAAAATCAGTATTATTTTTTAAAAATCATCTGATATTCTTATTAAAAAGACCTCTCTTTTATTAGCTGGTTTCACACAACCCAGCTGATCCACAGTGCTATTGCCTTTTTATATTTTAGCATTTTGCAGGAACCCAGTTGCCATCATTTTTAACTCATGACATAATAGTTTATCTTTTGTGTGAGTTTATCCAATTGTGATTTATTCTATAAACTACAGTTAAACATGATTGTATGTGTAAAAAGTGCATGGCTACTTCAAGGCTACTTTGCCATTGCTTCATCTAGGATGTTTCTGAGATTTCCTACCTGGGCCAAAAGCCCTGGTATTTCCAAATGATTTTTCCATCCAACTACTAACCAGACTCAGGCTTAGCTATTTTGAGATCAATTGAGGCCATCTCAATGCTGTTCTGACAACTCCACTGATTAATCACGCACTTAGCGATCAGAAGAAGTACTGCTATTGTACTTTCTTTCCTAGCATTGACTTTCCCATCAGTAAGGCTGGATGATCTGGGATTCCCAGTCTGATGATGGTGAAAAACTTTACCTGATCCTGTTTCTCCACCTCATAATTCAAATTACTCCCTCATCATACCTTCCCGCAAGGCTCTTGCCTTCTATTACACTTCCCACTCGTTCCAAGTATCGTGAAGTGTAGGTCTCTAACCATCGCACCTAACCTCACCTGTAAGGAATGGAAGTCCCATTCACTGGTGATATCCCACACTTATTTCTGTGTTCTGGGGTGGCTTTAAGTGGCCGCTTCCTCCTCCTCATCGGCAGCGGGTCCAAGATCCCTCCCCCGTCCCGACCCTCCCCTGGACCCCCGCGGTATGGATCCCGCCAGACTCACCGGGTCCTCCCGCTGAGCGAGGCCACCAGCAGCAGGAGCAGGAGCAGCAGCAGGAGAAAGCCCAGCCAGCTTGCGCTGAGGAGGAAGGCGCCCATGGTCCGGGTAGACGCTCTCGCCCTTTCCCCGGCGCGCTTTGTGCCGCGTCTGTGCCGCTCTCGCCTTTTTCTCGCCTCCGCCTTCTTTCCGGCCCCTCGTGCCCCTGGCGCTCCCCTTCTTTGCTCTCCTCGCCCGCAGCCCCTTTTTGAAGCGCTCCGCCTCCGCTCACGGTCCGCGTTTTGGCCTCACCTCAGCCTGACCGCAGCGCTCGCTTTGTGGAGGGGCGGGGAGCGAGCTATCGCGTCTGTCTTTCCTCACCTGGCTTCAGCTCAGCCCGAAAGGGTTGCTGAAAGATTTCAATCTCGTTTTTCTTCCCTATACTTCGAGAAGAGATTTATCGGGAGGAAGCCGTGGGCTAATCCCAGGGAGTCCAGATTTCCTCAACCGGGCGCTCTCCCATTACGTTATAGCACAATTAGGATAGAGCGTGGGGAAAGGGCAAAATGGGAGCAGGTTGCTTCAATGCATTACAATTCACCTGAAAAAGCAGCTCATAAATTGATGGATTGATCTTATTTATATGGCCACACATTGCACATAGCATGACAAAACAACGAAACAAAACAATTTCAGAAACATTCAAAAAATACAAAAAAGGTATAATATGTTAGGAGGCTAAGAGACAGCATCATATTACAAACCATGGAGCCACCTAATCAAATTATTGTTCCCTTGAGATCCCCAAGCCTGTTGGCACAACCAGATTTTAAGGGACTTCCAAAAGGTCAAGAGAGATGGGTCAATCAACCTGTGGGGGCAGGGATGTGGAGGACCCCAAAAGAGCTTCTGATTGTATGGGTTATATTTCTCAATATTTACCATATTAAAAGTTAATACTAACACATTCATGGAATATTTATTTATTGTATCATGTAAAGAAAATACCAATATTAAGCCCATTAGATATTAACATAAATATTTTCATGAACAGAACAATATATGTTTAACAAAACATGAGAAGAGCGATTGTTTTATTTTTGCAGATATCTTCAATATCAAGCAAATATTTCTGATTTCCTGGACATCTGAGAAGGTCTTGAGGGAACCCAGATGACATGCTCAGATGACATTTAAAAAAAACAAAACTCCCAGAGGACCAATCCAGTTATTATGTCTATAGGTAACATTTCCTAATGGACATATTAGAGGAATGTATTTGGAACAAATCTCACTTGAACGTACTGTGGGAAGAATCCAGAGAAAGAAATATTTTGGGAAATATTAAAAAAGGCAGAATATATTTCCCCAAAGGAATAATGGAGAAGATCTTTTTAAAAAGACAGAAACCAGCCCCCAGAAATCAGCCCAGCCCCTAGGCAGAGACCAGCTTTTAGAAATGCAAATTCAATAATCCTTTCAGAAAGGTTGGAGTCTTCCAGCTAGAAACTGAAGAAATTAGGAAGACAAAAGACCCTTAAAATCTACATACCCCCACCCAAATTCTAAGGACAGGAAACATAATAGGATTAATCCACCAATTCCAAAAAGGGCACACTCAGACTCAAGTCAAAGTACATGACACAGGAAATACAAAATCTCAAACAGGAAGAACTCCAAACAAAAGCTCAAGAAGATATAAAAACCCACCACTCCCACCTCCATGTGGTCAGTTTTTCTGTCTGGCTCTCCTCTTCAATAAACTGCAACCTTCTTTCTAAAGCAGTCTCCATTTTGTTTATTCCTGGCTTGGACTAGACCCTGATGAAGATTTTTCCTTCCAACATTACAGTATAGTAACTCATATCCTTTTAGTTCATATACTTAAATCAACAAAGGATTATCCCTTATTCTTACATTAAGGAAATTGGTGCTCAAAGGTCAAACGTTGCTACTATTCTGGGAATGCAGCAAGGTGACATTGCGATCCTCCTCCCTCTCTTGGCAAACCGATTAAAGAAAGGAGGGGTGACAGTAGGTTCTGCCTTTAAACTGGGAAATGCATCCCTTTCTCTTTGTAGGCTGTTGTGAATTTATTGACTGATTGACTAATTCCAGTTCAGTGTCACCTCACTCCAAACCAACTCTGGGTGGCTTGCAATATAAAGAGAACAAGATAAAACTCAACAAGGTAAAGAAGACAGTAAAAAAAATAAGACAGAAATCCAGAAAACCAACAGCAAAATATATGCAATAGATGCCAAAGACATCTAACCTACGCCAAGACTTGGGAACCAGAAGGCCGTCTGGGTGATTGCCAGCCTGTACACACCTCTATTAATGAGAGATGGCTTTGTGATGCATGGAGTTTCTCCAGCCTCTGCCATTCCTAGAGAGAGAAAATCTTTGATTTACCTCTGGTGGACAGAACTCCAGAATTGTTCATGAACCAAGGTTGGAAAAGAGTGGAGATTTTCATGTTCCCATCAGCCTCCAATTAAAATTTGAATATGGATATCTCCAGGCTCATTTCAGGATGATGAAAGCAGCATTATGTTGCAAGATCTTTCCCTTTGGGATGTGCATGTGATGTCATAATGTACCTATAAAGGGGACAGGGCTTGCCTCACAATAGTGTGGCATTGCTTTCTTCAGACCAATCTATTTTACCCTCCACAAAGATGTAGCTGGAGAAACTTAGGGAAGTAAACAAAGAAACTTCCATATAGGTACAGAGATAAGAGCCAGTTTGTTATACAGGTACTCCTGGACTTAGAACAGCTCATTTAGTGACAATTTGAAGTTACAATGCATTGGGGGGAAAAAACCATTGGAAGAAGGTGGCACAGAAAAACCACTTCACAAATCTTGCTCAGAAAACCTCCAGGGGTTAATCAAGACAGGCACCAGAAGACAGGACTGACTGGAAAGTCACACACAAATGATAAACTGCATAGTCAGGAATTTGCTTTAGGGTTTTCTCTCTTCTGTGTGATGCTTTATACTCTGTAACGTTTGGAGAATTGGGTATAATTTCAGCCTTTCATCATCCTTCAGGCTGTGTTCAGAATGATATATCTTTTTCTTTTAGAATCTTCTTGTGATCTGATAATAATCTGAAACCACTCTTGTTTTTTTAAGAGATTAACGCAGACAGTTTTCCATTGTCACAGGCCCACATCATCCTGTGGTCTGTCTGGAATATGGTATTTTGGTTTGGATTTTTTTTTTTCAAAATTAATTTGTAAGCTGATGCATGATACGATCTGGGCAGTTCTATATTTTATGTTGATATTACATTGTTATACTTAAAATAAAAAGGCCCTTTGTCTTTTTAAAACATATTAATCATTTTTAAAATGAAATGAACCTTTATTATCAAACTATAACATGTATACAGTGAGATTGGCTGAGCCTCCCTCCGTGCCCCCCCCCCACAACTCACAGTGACTAAAAAACCCCAACATATTACACCCTGTGAGCTAATTGCACAGCACGCCGGCCTCTCGGGTCTATCATGCATAAAATTATTATGTCCCATTCAAGAGCCTGACAGCCCATGGATAAAAGCTGTTCTTCAGCCTGTTGGTACGGCTGACTATGTTTCTGTATCTCCTACCCGATGGTAGGAGAGTAAAGAGGTACCGACCAGGGTGAGAGTCATCCCTGAGAATTTTCCTCACTCTACCAAGGCAACGAGCCCTGGTGATGTCATCCAGTGGTATCAGGGAACAGCCCACGATGTTTTGTGCCGTGCTCACCACCCTCTGTAATACCTTCCTGTCCACGGCTGTCAGGCCAGCATACCAAACCACAATACAGTATGTGAGAACGCTTTCGACAGTAGACCGGTAGAAGAGGGTCATGAGTCGTTCTACCCTGTTCTTCCGCAAGACCCTAAGGAAGTGGAGTCTCTGTTGGGCCTTTCTGGCCACCTGGGCTGTGTTAATTTTCCAGGTAAGATCTTCACAAAGATAGACTCCCAGGAAATTAAAGGAGGAAACTCCTTTAAATGAATAAATGAATAAATGAAAATGAATAATAAAATGAATAAATAAAAATAAAATAAAAATAAAGGTGATAAAAATAATGCAGAAATATAATACAGTATCAGTAAGTGGACAAAGGAGTTAACAAGGTTGTACAGTTAGTGCTCAAGTGCTAAGGAAATTAATGATAAAAAACAAAGTCGGTTGAATTATTTAACAATAGAAGAAAATATCTGAGTGCCCAAATCTCCACTGTTTTGTTATTTAAAGACACAAAGAAAAAAGAAAGACTTCTAAAACATTATAAGTAAATATTTAGTTTCCAACTTCCCCTTTGTTATACTCCTACAATATACAATTTTATAAACATTTAAAATGTTCCTGTATTTCTGTTCTCAGTCCTTTAGTCAATTCTTTTTCCTCTTAAAAACTACTCTTTAAATATTTATATCTGCCTTGCTGCATAATATAGGGTATAGAAGCTACTCTTGCTTAAATTTGGTAAACCTGGGTTGTGAGTATGTGCTGTTGAATTGCCATTACTTCATATTTTCCAAGTTGAAGTTCCCAGTCTTATATTGTTGGTAATGTATTTCTTTTCCAATGTTGCACTAACTTTATTTTCGGGGTTGTTAATATATATTTTAGTAAACTATATTTTTATTAATACATTTTGGAATTATGCCTAGTAAAAAATTCATAATACTTTCTAGTTTGTATTTCTTTTAAAAAAAAAAAAATTAGATTTGTTTCTTTCTTGTGAGATTGAGCTGGTTCCCAACGGGGGGTAAGAAGGATTGATCTGCACCTCTTCACTATAGGGCCAAAAGATGTTGACCTTTTATTCACCAAAAAAATAGCAGATGTCTATCTTCTACCCTCTCTCTCATACTTTGGGCTTGTGGGTTGGGTACCAGGTAAGGTGTTACCTGGAAGGTAGTTGGTTGCAGCAGGAACTGCCAGACCACTACTCAAAGCAGAAGATGGGGTCAGGATATGAAAACCCAGAAGCTTTCAGAGAGAGGAGATTTGAGCCTTCCACCATGTAAACCTCAGCAATCTACCATATAAGTACTTGGAGATTCTTTGACAAAGAA
The DNA here is from genome assembly GCA_023970755.1 of Azemiops feae. Taxonomy (NCBI): domain Eukaryota; kingdom Metazoa; phylum Chordata; class Lepidosauria; order Squamata; family Viperidae; genus Azemiops; species Azemiops feae. The sequence continues at coordinate 551,095 of JALGBA010000409.1, forward strand.
CAAATATAGGTTACTGTATTTAAGGAACTGATCTAGAACGCGATGCTCTTCCCATCTCACAAATGATCAAGAGAGAGATTTGATTTACAGAAAGCAAAAATCATATAGAAAATAACTTTATTTGTTTAGTCATACACCATTGCAGGAGAAAAAAATGATACTGATAATGAAACTATGCTCAGAAGTATCATATGTATAACATGTACAGATCAATAATATATTCAAAAGACTCATAACTTTCTTTTCCTTTACCTGCTGAATTGCCTATACAAATTAGGCAGTCCGATGACCAGCAAACTGAAACTCACATACTTTGAACACACTCTGTACCCAAAAAATAAAATTATGCTTGGAAAGACTGAAGAAAATAAAATAGGAAGCAGTAGATTCAGTGGATTGATAATATCATAGAAATTACTGGAAACTGCTTGGAAAATTTCTGAATGGGAAGTAAATCATGATGTGTGCATCCATCCATGGAATTAAACTTTACTATAAAATTTTTATGATCGCTTGAGTCAAGTGTTTCTTCAGGTTCCAATTCCTATCTAGGCATTATTATTGTTGTTATTATTACTAGTACTGTTCCTCTTCAAAGAATCTATCCAGAGCAGTAGACAACAATGAAAATGTTAGACAAAATAGTAGGTAAACAATAGTAAAAACAATTAATCCAAAAAACATGCAAGAATTAAAACAAAACTCATCCTTAAGGTCATCCTTTATTAAGTGATATAAACTATTCCTTTAACTGTGTATGGAACTAACAAAAGAGTGAAACATGAGTTATATCTCTGCTTCTATGGATCCATGAGGACAGGTACAAAGGTCCCAAAACTGTACAGCCATTCCAGCACTGATGATTTTGCTGCATAACAGGGAGCTAGTAAAGTTCTCTTTATAGACACAGAAGGAGTCCCAACTGTACAACTCAACCAATTATCTGCTATAAAAAAGAATATTTCCTTTTCTTCCCACTTAAACCCCACCAATTGTTCCACCAATTTATTCAAAATTAGAGATGTCAAAGATGTATAAGGGAGAGTCGAATATAATTTTGGGGTTTAGTTTAAACTGTTTATGATATTAGAAATACTGTGTATTATTGTTATTTTTCAAGTAAGAGGTTAATGTATTTTATATCTGTGTAGTGGAGAAAATTGAAAGTTATTCTTTTTCTTCCTTCCTTTCTCTCTTTTCTTTTCCTTTCCTTTTGCACCCTTGTTTTTTCTTTTTCTTTGACCTTTCTTTTCCCTAACCCTATTTTTTAAATCATATCCTTTTGAAAGATAATAAAAAAAAGAATTGAGCCTAAAAAGAGAAAAGAAAGAAAATTGGAGGGGCTAAATGGGAAATTAGGTTTTCCTGCATCTGTAACAAATTTGCTAATTTAAGATATTTAATCATTCTCATAATCTGAAGATGTTTTCAGAAAGCAAACAAAAACATTGTGGCTTAGATTATTTCTTTCTCTTAAAGTGTGGCTTGTATTAATCAGAACTAGAAGAAGTTAGTCATACATCTTCCTCAGTCTGGTGCTACATGATCAGGGGATATGAGGATTAGTCCAAAATGTTTGTGGATTGCAGGTCAGGAAAGCCTGTTTTATTTCCACTGATAACTGATGGAATTTAAACTTTCACTGGGCATGTTTCACTGATTCCAAATTGATTCTTTGCTTCTGTGATGCCACCTTCTCATTTGGTTTTGGCAGTGGAGCCCAATTATTTATGTCTCATGGAAGCATATTCAAAATAGCAGTAAAACTTACCTTTTGTTTGAAATGCTGTAGAATTTTGGGGGCATTCAGTTTCAATGGAGCCTCTTGATTCATTTTATCTCTCAGGTTTGGGACTTCAGTCACCCTTAGCTATTCTAAGGGGGAAAGTAATTTGATGGCTTTTCAGTTCCCCATCCTGGAACGGCTTAGATTTCCAGATATGTAATTAGGAAAATACACAGAGCATGAAATAGGAACTTAGGTGGGACAAATTTATTTATTTCACTTTTGTATGGGAGCCCAGGTGAGTAGTTTTTTTTTAAACTGCAGGACTAGTGGCAGTTGTGTCTTCAGCTCCTCCGTATTTAGAGCAGAAGCCTTTTAAAAATCTAAAGTCTTAAAGGTCTGAAACCTCAGACTCCTTCTCAGAAAAGTATAAATACATAGGATATGGACTGTATTACGAAGGACGCCAATTATGCACCAGTACAGTTATCGAAGTATTAAAAATATATATAAATATATGTGAATCTTTATGAATGCATTAAATCAAAAGTAATTCAACAAGGCTTTTTAGTGTATAATAGTTTTTGATAGTGAGATGTATTAAAATTAACATTTTTTGGAATCGAGAGACAATAAATAGCTTCATTGCTGACATTCATTGTTGAAAAGCTGAATTTCCATTATAGGTTAGTCAAAACAAAGTTGTAATTATTTGGCATCCAAATTTATATCCTGCCCCCCTCCACCCCCGCCTCCAAATTCCTCTGGTTTAGAAGTTGCCAGAAGTGCCATTATCATTTATTTCAAGCCACTTTTGAAAGACTAAGAAGTAGAAAAAATGGCAATAAGGTAATATCCATTATCCAGAAATCTAATTTGTTCTACTGATGTCAAAAGAATTAATGCGTTTGGGTTTTTTCCAATTTATAATACAGTTTTTTATACTGTAATGTACTTGTGATTTTTAAAGAGACTTTTATTATCATTACCACTATTAAAACATTTTCAGGAAACTAACTATGCTAAAATTAAAGAATATGGCATTAGAAATTTTAAACCCCCCCCCCAACTATTGAAATTTCAATCCTATTTCCATGCAAAGTGAATACTACTGTGTTCAGTTGGAACTTACTCCCAAGTAAGTGGATATATCCACTTATCTGAGTTCAAACTCTATTAACCTGAATGAGGTATATACTCCCAAATAAGCTTGACTGGAATTTTTAATTTCCTTTTAATATTTTAAAATACTAGAAAAAAATATTTTAAACTGGAATGAATTAAAGTTTGATCAGGAGCCAAAGTACTAACTAGGACAGTGATTCCTGAAGAAACATGTGACCACCTTTTCCATTCAAAATATTCCCAATGTTTTCACCACGAAACTGCATTTGCCAAGAAACAAGTGCATGCATGCATACAGCCTGAGGTTAGAAGAGAGGAAAGAAATCCAAATGGTGGAGTTTCTGTGCTGTTAACTTTTTGACCTGGCAAACGTCATCAGCCACTCCCTGGTGCACCTAGGTGTATGACTTAACAGATGAACACTTCCTAGAGAAGATGACACAGATGGCTTGAATAGCTCAGCTCAGTTTCTCTTCTATGCAAACAGGAAACTCCTAATGTTAGGGGCGAGGTGGAGGAAAACAAAGGCTGGAAACAATTTCCTTGATCCAATTTCACCAAAGAATCCAACTACATCTAGGGCATCAATATAATAAATTAACAACTCTCTTTTTGCTATATAGATCTATGGGGAATAGAAGAGAGATGCCGCACAGTCGCTTGGTCAACCTATTCTTCACATTCATCAAATATACGCCTTCTTACTGGAGAAGATGGAATCGAAATATACCTGGATTTGTGCCTTGTATCTTTTTGCTGTTTCCCGCTAACATTTTTGCCATTGTTCTCTAAACCTACACAAAGAAGCTGGTTGTTGTTTATAGCATATTCCCATATCTCTGACTCTGGGCACTAGTCTTTCTGCAATATCTGGGTATTCCCCTTCTATTCCCTGTCTATATGCAGAGACAGGATTTATCCATTCAAATTTTCCACTTTATGCATCCACTTTGCTTCTTCTGCTAGGATCAAAGCTCCTCCCATTTGTAAGTATGTCACGTAGTGTATTTGGACCACACATCCACACATCCCTACATTGTGTTTCTAGTTGGAATCATTTACCTTTGATTGAATATATACCATGAAGTCACTGCCAACGTTTAGCAACCACATGCATTTATCTTTAATGTTTATCTTTTTTAAAGTGCCCACCAGTAATCTGCTCATTTTCTCATAATTTCCTTGTCTCGCTAGCAAACTATATTCAGATCTTGCCTCACAAAGTATTCCTTGGCAGTTTGGGATTTTCCCTCTTGTCTGAATGTTTCATTAACTGAACCTTTAGGAATAAGGAAACACTCATTTAAATAAATCCATCCTCCCCCATGTCTTCCCAAATTCCACATCATCATGTATGTAAGAAGGCATTGGGTGGGTATGCTCACTCACTCCTTCCTAAACTACCATCTGGGGTTGAAGCTTTGCCTGATTTCTATGCAGGATTGCACCCTTCCAAAATTCTTTTAAACTATAACCACATCCTATTCCACCTAGTGTGACTAATTCTACTGAGTACAATTTAGGCAGCTTTTCGTGAGCTTACCCTGTTTTTGTGTAAATACATCTGTTTCCCTCATTCCCCCATTTGTTTGTAGGAGAAAGCCTTTTGCTTCTTTCTCTTAAAACGAAATCCAGATGTTATTTTGCTTGGCGTACTCCGGAAAAACTCTTAGCGGTAATACATACCCTAGAGTTAGGGTGTGCCCAGCGGATCCAAAATTGGGCTAAGTGCTTTGTGTACCATATTTGGATGTAGCGACAACAGGAGAGATGAGAAGGCACAAGAGAAAAAGATGAAGAAGAAAAAAGTCAGAAAGATTGGGTGTTGAGAAAGATTTCCCCCTTTTTTTCCTTTTTAATTCCTTTTCCCAAAAGGGGGAAAATGAAACAATTGATTATCAAATATTTCCCACTGTTTTATTTTTAAGTGATATAAAGTGAAGAAAACAGGAAACCAGGAGACTGTGAGTTCTAGCCCTGCCTTAAGCATAAAAATGAGCTGGGTGACTTTGAGCCAGTTACTCTCAGCCCAACCCATCTCATAGGGATGTTGTGGGGAAAATAAGAGGAAGAAGGAGTATTAGGTATGTTCACTACATTGAGTTTGATACAAAAACAGGGCAGAATAAGAACCCAATAATAATGATAATAACAACATATTACTAAATAATATTTCTAAAACCACAACAGTGTTGGTGGTTTCTTTTCTCAGTATTAGTTTTTTCACAGTGGTGAAGTATGCAACATTAGAGTTCAATAGCATTCAGTTCCATTTGTAACAAAAGATTAAATTCTTTTAAACCAAATGTAATGTGCAGTTATTATTTGACTGAGCATTTCAAGTTTAGATGACAAGCATACTTTCATGAGCAAATTAAGTTATCAATAATGTATCTCATAAAGTCAGAAAGCCCTTTTCTTAGTTCTAAATAAGGAAAATAAATATTGCAAGTTTTCCCCCCAATGTCCTCCAAATTACTTCCAAATGTCCTGACTGTGTTGTATTTCTACTATGAGTTATTTTTCCATGGCCACAGAAAATGGGATCATAAAAAAGAATTTAATTTAATTGATATTGATATTGCCATCCACTCCAGACTCTAGGGTAGGGGTCTCCAAACTTGGCAACTTTTTAAGGAGAGGTTGATCAGTCATATCTCAAAGGTGGTTTATTCATTTTACTGTACATTGCAGAGAGTTGGACTAGATGAACCTTGTGGTCCCATTCAACTCCATATGATTCTACTGTATGGCTAAACCTGATAGTGGCCACTGAAAGAAATATAGTTTAGTGATACAGAATATATTCTGTGAAATCTCAAGCACCTTCAGTCAAAAGGATTACTGATAGAAACTTCTTAAGATTGAAGCCTTTTGCATAAAATGTGGACTTTAACTGAATAGTATAAAGAAGCTCCTTAAGTTAACTTTTATTGTGCATTTGCAGAACCTTATGTTCCCTTGAATTCTGTACCAGGCATTTGACATGGTTATTGCTTACATTTTTTAAAAAAAGGAGAACTATGTTGGAAGAACACCTATTCAGTGACCTGAAGATCTCACCTATATTTGAATAAATATAACATTTTACTGCTATAAATGTCTTTAGAATGACTATTTAGCTCTGCAATAAAATTTACAGTGCTTTGAAGATGCACTTTGGAGCCGTGGTGGTGCACTAGTTAGAATGCAGTATTGCAGGCTAACTCTGCCCACAGTCAGGAGTTTGATCCTGATGGGGCTTAAAGTTGACTCAGCCTCCCATCCTTCTGAGGTCGGTAAAATGAGGATCCAGATTGTTAGAGGCAATATGCTGACATTTGTAAACTGTTCAGAGAATGCTGCAAAGCACTATGGAATGACATATGAGTCTAAGCGCTATTGCTATTTGTTTCATACAAAGCACCACCTTATAAAAACAATGAAGGTTGGTAAGCAATGGAACATCTGGTGAATGTAATGTTACTGCAGAACTAATCTTGATAAAAAGTGAATCTCAGGACAGGGTAAATGCCTTACTATGTAAACATTTGGACTTGTTCGATTCTCTTTTTCATATTGCTAAGTAGAAATGATAGATTAAATGTAATAAAGTAATTGGATGATTTAACTGGTGTAGTGCATAAGAGAGGTATGTTCTATGGCACTTTCTTTTTTAAAAAAATATTTTTAAAGTCATTTACATTGTCTCTAGGGAAATATGCTGCCTATAAACAGAACCTATACTTAGACAATCACTACATAATAACAAAGGGTGAAAGCGAGGAGTTCCTGCCACGTAAAATGTTTAATGGTCTTGTGCTCATAAAAATAACTACAATAATTTAAATTCTGGACTGAATGATCTTTTAAGAGGCCTAATTTTTAGCTGGCAGTTCATATTATTTCATTTATTTTATTTCATTTGCTGGCTGTCCTGCACTGGGGTCCATCAAGCACGCTGCTGAGAAGAACTCTAAACTTCCACAGCAGTGACTATACAGGGGTGTTCAGGGTGGATGCAGACAAGCTTAATGATGCCGTTATTTAGAATGGCAGGACTATGCAGCAAGTTTATTTATTTGTTTGTTTGTTTATTCAATTTAGCTTTGACCCTTAGTTGACCAGATTAATGTCAGGTACAAAGAACCAGGAACGCATGCTGAGTTCAAAGCACAAGAGTTTATTATTGCTACCAGAGACAAGAATCTGGTCAACTAAAGGTCAATGCTAAATTGGTGCTAGATAAGGGTCAATGGAATTTACAGGGGACTTGACCTATGCCTCTTGTGGCTATGCAATGATTCCAAACTGATGACATGTTTAACCTCGCTTTCCAGCTCAGCCTGCTCATCTCCTACAGTCATGAACATATCCCTTAATGCCTACCAAGATCCATGCCCCACCTAAATTACCAATGTTTATGGATTTTTTTAACTTCCCCCTCTTCTACATTCCTCAGTCTTCCCAAACATAATGCTTTTTTTCAAGCTTATCTTCTGCTTGTTTCATATGTTGCATATATGTGAGCTTTTGCCTGCTGGTTATTGCCTCAAGAGAATAATTAGTTTTTAATTGATCTAGGACCAAGCAATTTTCTTTTCCTACAATCCATAGTACCCTTAGCAATGCTCTCAAATTTGTAATTCCTTCTTTCTCCTGCTCTTTTTTTTTTTTAATAACCAGCTTTCCCAAATGTATATTATAACTGGAAAAACTATTGCTTTAACTATTTGGATCATTGTCAGAAAGGAATATCCTTATGCTTTATTATCCTGTTCTAATCTGTCATTGCCTTTCTCCCTAGGATTAAAAACTTTATTGCTCTAGCATGTTATCATCTATTCTTATGCCAAAATCAATAAAATTATCTACCACTTTGACTTTTTCATCATCCACTATGAGTTTGCCAAATGTATAGAATACATTTAAAATCATAATCTATTTCATTCTCTTTGCTGGTAGTTAGGTGTTTCTTGACTGGCTCAGTCCACTGAAAATAACATCCAGATTGTTTTTATAGTGGATAAGGCAATAGGTTGGAGATAACAAGAAACTGCAGTCTTTCTGAAACTGATGTGCTGTAAATGAGATGGACTAGAACTCCCTTAGCCAAAACAAAGATTGTCACATTAGAGAATGTACTTCACCAACAAGTGGAGTAACTTTTCTAATTATATCCCAACTATTGGAGGCTGCATGTTTATTTTAAAATGAACTCACAAAAGTTTGTTCTTTTCCCCCACTGCCTTCCAATTTTATGGGTTTTTTTATAACAAGATGGCAAAAAATACAAAAAAAAAAAACAATGAAGGAAACAAGAAAATACTAAAAACAATTAACAAACACAAAAGGAAAACTATACAGAACCAAGAAAAGGCAGAAACAAGCGCTTGATTAAATTAAAAAAACAACACAGAAACAAAAGTACCAATACTAAACATACACACAGACTCTATATGGAAATCATTGTTTTACAAAAAAAATGTTAAAGCGTTAAAAATTAAATTAAAAATTATTAAGAATACCATGCTGTTGTAAAATATCATAGAATATAAATTAAAGAACATTGCTTCGTTTTCTAATTTTTTGAAAATATTGTTTTTTCCAAAACATAAATTACGTATTTCCAAAAGCCAATCCTTAATATCTGGAATAATATCACTTTTCCAATTTCTCAAAATAATTCCTTTAGAAACCTCCACATCCAATACAAACATAATTCCTTAGATTTCAAAGAATCACAGTAACATCTTTAACATCGAGAGATTTGGCTATAAATCTACTTATATACATTCTGAAGAGGACGCAATGATTCAGAGGTTAAAGATGCTGAGCTTGTCAGCTGGAAAACTGACAGTGTGGGTTTAAGTGCTGTGTGATGGGGTGAGCTCCCATTACCTGCCCCAGCTCCTGCCCATCTAGCAGTTCAAAACCATGCATATGCGAGTAGATAAATAGGCACCACTTTGGTGAGAAGGTAACATGCACCTTTGACGTATAGTCATGCTGGCCACGTGACCACAGAAATGGCTTCAGATAAAGCTGGATCCTTCAGCTAAGAAATGGAGACGATCACCACCCCCTAGAGTTGGATATAACTGGACAGGGCAAATCTTTACCTTTATACATTCTGAATAAATGCCAACAGTTTACTAGACTAAATTATATGGGTCCGTAACCGCTCACATTTGTTCATTACCAACAAAGAAAATTTGATGTCCCTCCTTTCAAATAGATTATTTGGGGAATCAAGTTGCCTCAAACTAGAAATTTTTGATCACTCAAAAAATTATTTTATTTTGACTTTTTAAACATCAGCTTTAAAACATTACTAATATCGCAGGGTTTTCTTTAATTATTGCATCTTGTGTATAAGAGCGGGGTGGTGGCCTAGAGGTGAAGTTGCTCACCTGCCACTCAAAAGGCTGAGGGTTCAATCCTAGGCAATGACAGATGTTTCTTTATCAGAGCACAAAGAGAAAATTTCTGCTGCAAACTCCACGTAGGCATCAGGAAGAGCATCCGGTCAGTAAATGCTCAGCTCCATTCAGTGGCCCCAGCTCCAGCCCAATAAAAAGGGTTACAGGGTCATAAAAAATGGGTCAGAATGTCTAAATTTAAATGAAATTAACAAAAACAGTGGAAGAAAGAGCACGATTTTGTGTGTGAACAGTTCTGGTTTTTCTTTTCCACCTATTTTTTGCATTGTACCACAAGTTCATAGACCTCAGTTCAAAACGTGACACTTTACTGAGTGGAGGAGGAGTCATAGGAGGGTGGGGGAGAGAAGGAAATCAGCTTCTATTAGAAAATGAGGGAGCCAGATAATGTTTACAGATAGTCTTCAAATTGCAACAGTTGGAAACAGAATTTCAGTTGCTAAGAGTGGTTGTTAAACGAGTCATTATGTGACTAGACCTAATTTTACAACTATTTTTACTGCAGTCATTAAGTGAATCACCATAGTCATTAAGCTAACCCAGCTTCCCCATTTGACTTTGCTCGCTGGAAGCTCACTAGGGAAGATCACAAATTATGATTTTTATTTCTTTCTCAAATTTTGAAAGTGCCCATCTCCCTCATAGAGGGAGTCATGATCACATGACTACAAGATGCTGCAACTGTTGTAAATGCAAGCAGGTTGCTAAGCATCCAAATTGTGATCAGGTGACCTTGGCGGTTGTGCAACAGTCATAACTTCAAGGAAGGTTCATAGGTCATTTTTTCTGAGACCGTGATAACTTCATACTGTTGTAAATGAACACTTGCAAGTTAAGGATTACCTGTCTCATATCACTTCTCTGACCTCAGGGCCTATTTCCAAGACAACCTGTCTAGAAAAACAAAAGGGTGTCCAATGAACTGTAATTTTTTAAAAGTACTACCAACTCCAAGTGATTACAAAGACAAGTTTTCTTTATGGAAATGGTTTGCTATATTCCAGGATGTTCTTTCAACTTTCCATTCTAATTTACAGTTTGGTATTTCTACGGTCTTCCACATAAGTACTAACATGGTGCGATACTGCTTAGCTTTTTACAAAAGCAACTAACATTGGAAGTGTTGCTTCCTATTACAAAGTTTATTACATCGAATTATGGCTGGCCCCGTAATTTGAGCATCACACCAGTTCATATTTTGGCCTAATAATGACTTTCGCAGTGTTTACAATAATTCAAACATCACTGTGTGACAAACAACAGTACAACAAAATGCTATTTCCAAGAATTTATGTCTAGCTGACGAATACAATATTTCCCAGCAAATCTACAACTTGCCAGAAGAGAACAATAGAAGAAAGCAAAAATAAATCATTGCTGGGGGGAAAGGTCTCACTGAATGGTACAGCTCAACTTCCATACTATCTACCTATACAACCCTATCCAGGAAAAGCTAGGTCCTCATGGTCTTCTACAAGGCTAGAAGGGTAGGGACCTGTCAAGTCAATGGGAGGGTAGGAGAAGTCACAGAAAATGCATATTTCTAAGATCAAACGAAATGGCAAGGATTCAGGGAAGAGACCTGGAATGTGCCTGTGGGATAGGCAAATATTCTTAGGGAGAGGCAATCCCATAAATAACCAAGTCCCATGCCATGTAGGGCTTTAAAGATGATAACCAGCACCTGGAATTGCACCCAGAAGAAAACTGGAAGCCAGTGCAGCTTGCACAATAAAGTTGTAACACAGGCCAACCTTTGGTCACCTGATACTACATGTGCTGCTGCATTCTGGATCAGTTGTAACTTTCATCTGGTCTTCAAGGTCAGTCCCATGCAAAGTGCATTGCCATAATCCAACTGTGAGGTGATTAGGGCATCAGGAACCATGAACAAGGCCTCCCAGTCCAGCAAAGAGTACAATTGGTGCAAAGGCTTCCCTAACCATGACTATCATCCATTCATCAAGCAGGAGACATGATTTCAGGAGGACCCCCAAATTGTGAACCAACTCAAGGACCACAGTCACAAAATGAGCAGCAATCCCCATGGATCCCTATGGTCCAACGACACAAAGATCTCACATGTGGTGTCTTCTAGGGCAGGGGCCCTCTTGTCCATCAAAGACCCATGAATGACAACTACCACACCCTACCCCTGCCCTGGTATCCCAGGAAGGCACATTTCAGATAGCCCCACCTTCAGTGCCCAACCAGGATTCATCTACAATCAAATCATGGATGAGATAGGCTTTAGAGATAAGATAAGATAAGATAACCTTTATTGTCATTTTTTTTACTGTGGGCACAACGGCACACATAAAAAATGAAATTTAGTTGCCCGTTCTCAAAGTGAAACACTTGCTCAGAAAACTAGAGAGAGAGAGAGAGAAATGAGTTCTAAATCCACAGTTCTAAATCCCAAATGAGCCCTATTGGCTCAAATTGTTGATGACCCTATTCTAAACTGAGTAGAGATTTAGATGATCATAACTAATAATTTTATTCCAGGAACTGGAAGGGAAAAACTGATATTTCAGCCATCAGGGAATATGATCCTGATACTTCGCTCTAGTGAATAATTTTATATTGTAAATCTTGTCCTAGGCTGCTCATATCAGAGAGGAAGTTGGACCTTATTTTTGCAACAGTCATAATTTAATAATTTACCATTTTCTGTAATGTTTGTTCATATTTCTTACTCATATCTGATTTATGATGGAAAAGTAACAGGGCATTTGTCTAAACTAGCTCCAGTGTTTTCCTTTGTATCTAATAATTCCCTTCTTTTGCTGCCCAACCTCAACGAGAGAAAAATTAATGGAGTCATTTTTCTTGTTTGTTTGTTTTTGCTAACTAAATTTTAAATTGATGCCAATTTAATATGATCATTCCTGACTCTAAACACATAATTCATTGGGAGCCACACTAGTTACACAACCCATATCAATTTTGCTTAATATTTCTCTTTTTTGTCCATAACTCTGTACAAATACTGGAAATAGCGTACGTATGTGAACAACGTCATAGAATTTCAAAATCCTGAAAAGATCCAGCCATGTCCTTGGCACTACATAACAGTCATGAGTCTTCTTTATGGAATTTGGGTAGTATCCGCAGGTCCAATATTTGTAATTTATGGTATCAGTTTATTATTTTTGTATTATTCATCAGAAAGGTCTGCCATTGTTCTATTTGTTGAGTTTTTTTAAGCTGAACCATTCAGTAAAAGAATTTAATGGTAATTTATGTGGCATTTTATCATTCATACCATAACGTGTATACTGGCAGCACATTTATTAAAAATTCTGTACTGAGCTTTCTCCTGTATGTCAACTTCAAGTCCAAAGTACTAACAGATTTTCATAGAATAACAAACTAAGATAAAAATATGAGAATTGTTCTGCTAGAACCAGACTAATGGCCTCTTTAGCCCACTGTCTTATATAATGATCAAGGACATACCTACAGCAAATCCACAACTTGGACACAATAATAATGTTTTATTTATGTTCCTAGAACTTGGCACTGAAAGGTTTAACCATCCCCCATACTGATCATAATTCTTTGTCATCAAGATTACTAGCCTTAAATAACCGTAATCTTCATGCAATTGTCCAAACAAGGTTAGGCAACCCTTTTGAGCTGGACTATGGAATTCTGAAACCGTAGTGATGGTCAGTCTTACAAAATGGCTGCTATGGTAGAACTCGATCAGTCACAAAAGTGATTTGCTAGAATACTAACCAGTTGCCTAGATGTTCTTTATCATTATCATTACTAATGCAAATGCAAATTCACAATCTTGGACATTTTTAAAGCCGCTAGGCTAGAACAACCAGTGAAATAATATTCTCTTAACTTACATAATTGTCATAAAGCTAAACCTCGCCTTGAAGGAAAAATACAAATATTAACAAGATAGACAGAAAGTCTAAATGAACTAAACAGTTATCTATGTACAGTAAATAAGGATATGTAGTTCATCCTGCTACCTAGTAAAAGACAATTTCTTTGCAAATATCCGGCTATTATTGTACAGAAAACCAGTATCAGTATCTTGTTCCCATGTATATTTAATCTGGATGTTTATACTGTTTTTACTGTCTTTATTGTTTTAAAATATTTTTAGTATTCTTAATTGTAATGTGTGTATAGGTAGTCCTTGAGTTATGATCACAATTCAGCCCAAAATTTCTGTTGCTAAGTGAAACATTTGTTAATGTTTTGCCCCATTTTATGACCTTTCATAAATCACTGCAGTTGTCAAGTTAGTATCATGGTTGTTAAGTGAATCTGGCTTCCCTATTGACTTTGCTTGTCAGAAGGTTGCAAAAGGTGATCCCGTGATCCCTGCAAACATCATAAATATGAATCAGTTGCCAAGTGTTCAAATTATGATCATGTGATCATGGGGATGCTGCAGTGGTTGTAAGTGTTAAAAGTAGTCATAAGTCACTTTTTTTCAGTGCCGTTGTAACTTTGAACGGCCACTAAATGGACTGTTGTAAGTTGAGGATTACCTGTAATATGCAACGTAGCTCAATCTTTTTCAGATGGGCCAGAATTAACTTTTACAGAACATTAAATGAGATGATCTAGCTCCACAACTCTATAACTTTATAACTCTGTGACCAAAGACATATAGGATTGCACCGTTAATGATTCTTGCCATATTGCAAAGGGTGCAACAAAGATCTGATCCTAGCAATTTGCCAGTGTCCTTAGCCACTCAATTTAAAAGCAAAGAATATTTGTTTAATGCCCCCTCTCCAGAACAAAAAAAAACCTGGGGGGCTTAATTGGGAACTGCAGAATGTCTTAAAGCTGGCAGATGAAGCAAGCAACTGATGTTTTGAATGCAAAAATTGTTCAAAGCAGTCGGGCTGCAAGAAACAGGCTGCAGTGCTCTACATCAAAGGACAGGGACAGTTCTTATTCCTGGCCCACGGATGTTACAAATTAGTCCATTGTTTTTGCTTAATCAAAGGCCAAGAGCTGAATGTCAAGACATTTCTTTTTAGAACAGGGTGTACTTTAAAAAAAAAAAAACAACTATAAAGATGAAACATATACAAGTAGTCCTCAACTTACAACAGTTCATTTAGTGAGTGTTCAAAGTTACAACAGCCCTGGAAAAAGTGACTTATGACCATTTTTCACACTTATGACTGTTGCAGCCACGTGATCAAAATTTGGACAGTTGGCAATTGATTCACATTTATGACAGTTGCAGCATCCTGGGGTCATGTAATCATCTTTGCGGCCTTCTGACAAAGTAAAGTTAGTGGGAAGCCAGAGTCACCTAACAACCGGGTAACTAACTTAACTACGGTCATGATTCACTTAACAACTGTGGCAAGAAAGGTCACACAATGGGGTAAAATTCATTTGACAAATGTTTCGCTTAGCAACATAAATTTTGGGCTCAATTGTGGCCGTAAGTCAAGGACTATCTGTACACCATTTTCTAAGACATGCCTTACTGAGTCAAATTCTTTGAAAGGAATACTTTGGAATGCATATGAAGAACCTGCTTTTGAGTCACTGAAGCAGCCTGTCACTGGCTCTTTTTTAAAACCATGCCGATTTAAACCAAACTGGATTGACCCAAGACTCAGATTCAATGAAGACACAAAAGTACTAGACTCTGAACAAACACCCTCTATCACCCTATAAAGATCGGTGGGGGTTGTTTTATTTTGTAAAACAAACATATAAAATGAGTGTTTCCTGTACTCTCTTCTATTGCTTTGATTGCTTCTATTACTATCTCTGTACTATTGCTATGATATACTATTACAATACTATACTGTGCTCTATAAAATTACTGGTGTGTTTCTTTCTTAAGCCTGTTCTGCCTTAATTCCCTTCTTTTTGAGTTTTCTTCTTTTTGAGTTAATGACCAACATGCACCTTTTTTACATTGTGCTTTCTCTTGCTGTGTTGCTATACTTCTTTTCCTCTCTTTTGGACCATCCACTCCTTCTGAAGGAAACCATCTTCTTTCATTTGGCTGCTGTAATCAATTTGCTAGTGGCTGCAGACCTCTAAAATAAACATGCTCTCCATCTCCTCCTACATCTGTTTCAAGGTTGCAGTTTTATTGGCAACTCTGCAATGCTGAGAGGGGGGGGGGAGGCTTAAATGGAAGGAAAGAAGACAGCACAGGTATCTGCAATTTTGTTCAAGCAGCCTGCTCTCCCACACAGTCTTATCTCATTCAAATTCACGGAGCTACTTTGGAAACTGATTCCAGCTTTCTCAGATCAGCTGAATGAATCTCAGGGATCTAGCACCATTCACCAGGTTTGGTCAGTAGGAGAGGCTTCCTAGTATGAATTGTATGAATTGCCATTGTTAAAAGAAAACTGGAACATGAAATGAATGAATAACTCTTTACAGAACTTTTTATTCTATTATAGAATGTTATTCTATCTCTTATTGTATATATTTTAGTATCCAGTATGAACAGAACAGAACAGAATAGGACCTTGGAGGTCTTCCAGTCCAGCCCCCTGCTCAAGCAGGAGAACCTTACCATCTCAGACAAGTGACTAGCCTCTTTTTAAAAATCTCCAGTGATGGAACGCCCACGATTTCTGGAGGCAAGCTGTTCCACTGGTTAATTGTCCTCATTGTCAGGAACTTTCTCCTTAATTCCAGGTTGCTTCTCTCTTTGATCAGTTTCCAACCATTTCTTGTCCTGCCCTCTGGTGCTTTGGTGAATAACGTGACCCCCTCTTTTTTCTGGCAATCCCTCAAATACTGGAATACTGCTATCACGTGTCCCCTATTTCTTCTTTTGTTTAGACTAGCCAAACCCAAGTCCTGCAGCTGTTCTTTGTATGTTTTAGTCTCCAGGCCTTTGATCATCTTAGTTGCTCTTCTCTGAATTTTTTTCCAAACTCTCAACATCTTTTTTGTGATATGGTGACCAAAATTGGCTGCAGTATTCCAGGTGTGGTCTTACTGGGATTTTATAAAGCGGTACTAATACCTCACCTAATCTTGATTCTATGCCTTTGTTTATACAACCCAGGATTGTATTAGCTTTTTTGGCTGCTGCTGAACACTGCTGGCTCATGCTTAAGTGATCATTCACTAGGACTCCAAGGTCTCTCTCACAGTTACTGTTTTTAAGCCAGGTCTCGCCCAGTCTGTACTTGTACCTTTGATTTTTCCTGCCTAAATGTAAAACTTTGCTTTTCTCCACATTGAAACTCATTTTGTTGGATAGGGCCACACTTGGAATACTGCATCCAGTTTTGGTCACCACGATGTAAAAAAGATGTTGAGACTCTAGAAAGAGTGCAGAGAAGGGCAACAAAGATGATTAGGGGACTGGAGGCTAAAGCATATCAGGAACGTTTGCTGGAATTGGGTATGTCTAGTTTAATGAAAAGAAGGACTAGGGGTGACATGATAGCATATTCCAATATCTCAGGGTTGCCACAAAGAAGAGGGGTCAAGCTATTCTCCAAGGCGCCTGAGGGCAGGACAAGAAGTAATGGATGGAAACTAGTCAAGGAGAGAAGCAACCTGGAACTGAGGAGAAACTTCCTGACAGTTAGAACAATTAACCAGTGGAACAACCTGCCTCCAGAAGCGGTGAATGCTCCAACACTGGAAGTTTTTAAGAAGAGACTGGACAGCCATTTGTCCGAAATGGTATAGGGTTTCCTGCCTGAGCAGGGGGTTGGACTCGATGACCTCCAAGGTCCCTTCCAACTTTATTATTATTATTATTATAAGTTTGTCAAGATCTTTTTGGATCCTTAGTTGGTCTTCTGGGTATTGGCTACTCCTGCCAGTTTGGTGTCATCTGCAAATCTGATGAGTTCCCCTTCAATTCCCTAAGTCATTGATGAAGATATTGAAGAGTACTGGGCCTAGGACGGAACCTTGTGGTACCCCACTGCTTATTTCTCTCCATGTGGATGTAGTGCCATTGAGGACTACTCGTTGAGTTTGGTTTGCCAGCCAGCTACAGATCCATCTGGTGGTAATGTTGTCTATTCCACCTTTTTCTAGCTTACCAAGGAGTAGGTTGTGGTCTACTTTATCAAATGCCTTACTGAAGTCTATGTACTGTATACTACGTCCACAGTATTTCGCTGGTCTATTACTTTAGTCACTTTGTTGAAGAATGAAATAAGATTGGTTTGGCATGATCTGTTTTTAACAAACCTGTGCTGGCTACTAGTTTGTTTGCTTCTAGTTGTTCGCAGATCTGTTTTTTGATTATCTTTTCTAGGATTTTCCCATGTATTGATGTTAAACTGATTGGTCTGTAGTTTCCTGGGTCCGTTTTTCCCCCTTTCTTGAAGATGGGAACCACATCAGCCCTTTTCCAATCCTCAGGTACTTCCCCTGCGCTCCAGGATTTTTGAAAGATGTGGTGCAGTGGTTCTGAGATAACATCTGCCAGCTCTTTCAGAACTCTGGGATGTAATCTGTCAGGCCCCAGTGATTTATATTTGTCAAGGTCGGATAGGTGTTCTCTTACCACTTTCTTGCTTATTTTAATTTTTGTTTCTAATTTGTCTTTTGCAGTGGTTTTGTTGGGCTATGGTTTCTTTTTGCGTGAAGATTGATGTAAAGTATGAGTTGAGCAGATCTGCTTTCTCCCTGTTAACCACAATTCCTATGTCCTATATAGCAATATTTATCAGTTACCTTTCTAAGCTATAAATCTCTCTCTCTCTCTCTCTCTCTCTCTCTCTCTCTCTCTCTCTCTCTCTCTCTCTCTCTCTCTCTCTCTCTCTCTCTCTCTCTCTCTCTCTCTCTCTCTGTGTGTGTGTGTGTGTGAAATTAGGATTTCCTAGCAAATTCTAAAATGTTAATTTGGATGTCTGAACTGAGCAGGGAATTAGACTTGAAATACCTTCCTACTCCATAGTTCTAGGAAGTCCGTGGAACCAACTTGAAGAATAAATTTTGGTCTTTGGAAGTAGCACCTACACTGACGTACTAGTCTTCCACCTGAGCATTCATAGGCTGCATTCACATTTGGAAAATGTAGTTTGTTCAGTCAGCCTAAGTGACCTAATGTGTTCATAAATATATGCTAGTTGAAACCTTGTCAAATCAAATTAAAATTTAGGTTATATATGAACCAGGCCATTTGATTCTGGAAAGCAATTCCTGCTAGTAAACCCTATTCCAATGCCTTCCCCTAAATCTTGCTCTCCTTTACTCTAAATGAACTTTCATGCTCAGACTACTCTAGATATTTCTGGAATTTTTTCCTGTATTATTATGTCTTAATTATTTGCTATGACATCTTCTAACATTCAGGCCAGGGTTACACATTATGCTTAGTTAAGATGAAAATAATTTGGTTTTGGCTGAAGGAATTGCCTTAATTCAACCACTGTGGTTTGGAAAATATGGTTTATGGCTGTGTCACACAAACCTAGATAATTTTGAGTTATTCAGTGAACAGTGGATCATATGTTATGGAAATCCACATGTACTTATTACGCATATACCTTCAGCTTTGCATCAAACTTTTTACAGACAATTGTACGCAACAGCAGCATTCTGACAGAGGGTCCGTTAACTTTATTGAAAAGGGAAGGGCAGCATAATCTTACAAAAATTTCAACAACAAAATACTTTCACATTTAGGAATTTATTTATCTCTGAATTCATTAGGGAAGATATTTTTTTGGTAAACGCCCTTTGATGAATAGGAGATACAGCTGTTTATCAGTTAAGGGAAAAATCTCATATTCTCAACTTGAGTGTCTATGGAGATACTCAGTCATCCAAGTCAGGGTTGTCCCAAAGATGCTTTTTCAAGAGGCAACTGGACTTTCTTTGTTGTTGTTTTTTTGAAGACGTTTCGCTTTTCATCCAAGAAGCAAATCTTGGATGAGAAGCAAAACATTTTCAAGGAAAAAACAAAGAAAGTCCAGTTGCCTCTTGAAAAAGCACCTTTAGCAACTTGATGTGTTTTCAAAAGCTCCTTTCTCTTTCCCAGGCTTAGACAATATAATTAAACCCTGGATAGTTCTTTACAACCTTCGCTGTTCGATCTGCTAGCCAACTCTACCAAATTGTTGTTACATGCTATAGATATGCCTTTATTGGTTTAACATTTCAATTGTTAGTGCAGAAAAATTTGTTCTCTGTTATTGCCCAAGGCAAGGTGGGCCCCCAGTCTTTCAGAAATGTCTAAAGACCTGATTCTGCCATCTTGCTTGGGGCCCATAGCAGCCATGGGGCTGGTTAGCATCCTGAAAGCCCTCTTCCCACCTTTAAATCAACTTTTAACACTGAATTTTAACTATCCTTGCCTCTTTTTAAAAAAAATATATTCAGTTTTATGTTTTTAACATTTTATTTGTATACTGCCCAGATTTCTTTGGTGAGGGAGATGGGAGATTTCTAAATTTGATAAATAAATAAAAAATAAATAAATGGCAGCTTGGAGAAAAAAGGCATCTTCACTGAAGCAGATCCTAGATGTCTATTTATCAAGATAGCCACATATTTTAGTGTTAAGAACAGATGGTTGGATTAGATGACCATCAAGTTCTCTTCTGTTGTTACCAGTTTTGTGATTCTATCTATGCAAGTTCCAAATTCAAACTAAACATAAGTTTTCACTTTAGCTTTTCCAGACTTATTTTCATTCTGTCACACACACCTCCACTCATACCTTCCTTGGCTGATGTCAGGTAATAAATTGTATTATAGATCTATGCTATGAGACTAACTACCAAACTGTAGATCAATATTAAATATAAGGCTATTTTTATTGAGAAATAAAATAGAGAAAACATTTTGTCACGGGTTCTCTTTAGAATATTGATCTTTTTTTAAAAAAAGTAAAATTTATTACTGTATAATGTAAAATACAAATGGAAACAAAGATCAGAAAGGAAAAGGGAAAAGTGAAGAAGGGAAAAGGAATGAAAAGCAAAAAGAAATAAAAGTGACTTCTGATTTTTTCAGTGCAGTAGAATATGAAATACTTCAACTTTTTTGCTTTACGTTTCTAGTAGATACGAGCCATTTCAATAACAACAAAATTAATCTATTCATCAAAACCTAAACTCACAGTTTCATTTTTTCTGTTTGAAGCATGAAGTCCAGAAGTAATTTCCAAATGGAAACAAAACTGGGTAAGTTCTCTATAATTAAAACAGTTAACTTTGCCAACTCGATCACTTTTTCCATTAATTCTTCCATTGTGGGAACTGACATGTCTTTCCATTTTTGAACATAAAAAATTCTCATCACTGTCAACATATATAGTTCAAGTTTTTTATCCAACAGCCCGAAAAGGAAAATTTCTGTTTTCAACTTTATATTTGTTTCAAGAATCTTCTGATTTAAGGCAAAAATCTGGCTTCAACATTTATTTGCTTTATCACAAGTCCACCAGAATGATAAAAGGTACCTTATTTATAATTACATTTCCAACAAACATTTGAGACACCTTTATCATCTTTCATAAATTCTCAGGAATTAGGTAGCATTTTATAAATTTTTTATTTTAAATTATAATTCAATATAAATTTCAGTCCATTTGTCCACATATTTTCAAGCATTGCTCAAGCATTATATTAAACTAATGTTTTTTGGCCATTGAGTCATGCAGTGTTCAACATATTCATTTTCAAAGTTCAATTTCAACAACATTTTATAAACCTTAGCAATAACATATTCATCATTACCACACAATACAACTTTAAACTCATCTTTTTAGGATTTTTATTTTGAAGTTAGTCAGACCTCTTAATCAATCTGTAATAACTTTCACTAAGTCCTTAGTTTCTAAGACTCAAATAACATGGAATGCTGTGGTTAAATTAATTTTTCATCTTAGGAAATCATGCTTCTCCACCCATGCTTTGGTTTCCATTCCAGTCTGCCTTTAACATCTTTGTGGTTAAGGTGGGTTATGTGGCTCTGATGTGTTCATGCTTCCTCATTGTCTCTTTCTAAGGCTGGTTACTTTTTCCAGGTCTCACGTCTGTTTGGAACAAGATTTTCACTCCTATCTTCAACCCATATTTTGCACAGAATATTACTGTCATGTTCATTTAAGCCTAGTTTCTCATATTTCTATCTCCCCTGGTTGCATTGGGATTCACAATACCACACATGGAAGCAATGCATTTTTAAAAAGTGTACCTACTTTAATATGAGAGGGAAATAGCTCTAATAGAAGAGACTATTTGTAGCTCAGGGTTGAATTGTGGGGTCCATGGAGCTCTCAGAGTGGTGGTTTTCTTGCAGACATTTCATTACCAAACTAGTGCGCTGATGATGTTACCTAGTTTGGTAATGAAATGTCCGCAAGAAAACTACCAAGCTCAGAGAGCACCAGTGACCTCACAGAAATGGTAGCTTCGGAGATGTATGATATGGGTGATATTATTTATTTTTTATGGATTTGCATAAGGAGAAAAGGAATAAGTAAGAAGTCCTTTGCCAAGATTTTCATTGTATTGGAGGTGCCATATTGCTTTGAATCAGTCCTCAGAATCCAATACTTTGACAACTTTCTCAAGTGCATCAGATGGAGTCGGGCTGATTCTGGATGAGGTGCAACTAACAATTAGCAATAGCACTCAGACTTATATACTGCTTCACAGTGATTACAGCCCTCTTTAAGAGGTTTACAGAGTCAGCATATTGCCCCCCCCCCACAATCTGGGTCCTCATTTTACCAACCTCGGAAGGATGGAAGGTTCAAGCAATTCAACCAATGTCACAATCATTAGAATATTAAAAATAAAACAAGATTTCAGGAGGACATCCATCTAAATAGAGTACAACCATCATTCAAGCTTCCCATGGAATTCCCAAAATTGCTGGAAGAACCAGATTTTCAGGATCTTTCAAAAGGCTAATAAAGATGTGGCTAACATCATTTCATGGGGAATGATGTACCAGAGAGTGGGAGCCACAGAAGAAAGTGCATGTGGTCTGGATCCCTTCAAAAGGAACTCTTTAACAGATGAGGCCTGCAACACACCTCTCCTTTTGGACCGGAATGGGCAGATAAATGTAATCAGGAAGAAGAGATCCCTCAAATGGCCTGGTTTCATGCCATGTAGGTCTTTAGATCAAAACCAGCATCTTGGTGGAAGCCAAGGCTGCTCCCAGTACAGAGATGTAACATGTGCTATCCTAGGGGCACGATCGCTATATACGTAGCCACACTATGCATCAGTTGAAGTTTCCAAATTCTCTTCAAGGCTATCTCCATGTAGGATGGCACGGATACTTAATGGTACAATAAAATTTAAACTGATGTGGATTTTAAAAATCATTTTATTAGACATGCATATTGAGAATATGGAATAGATACAAACCCAGGCTGTGTCCAAAAACACCTCTATGGTTCTCAAGACAAGAGGCATTCCTTAGAAGAGAAACAACAGGCAAAGGTAAATAGTCAACATAACAGGAGCTACTGGAAATTTATCAAGGTGAAAAGAAGATTAAATCAAAACTATATGGACAAAGATGGAAAAATTCAGCACTACCTACTATGGAAGAATGGCTGATAAAATTGAGAGAACTTGCTGAGATGGAAAAACTGACTTCTGGTTAGAGAAAGGACAATATCTACATTTATGGGTGACTTGAAACATGGACTTTTTTTTCATAAAAAAGACAAAAGTAAATTTGTGATTTATGGTTTTGATGATTAGACAAGATAGATTATAGAAAAATGAGAGTTGTGATGTAACTTGAGAGAAGTTAAAATATCATTGTATTTATAAGAATATTAGAATCACTTCCTTATACCTTTATGTCTTCTCTTTTTCCCACCTTTTTGTGATTTCTTTTCTTATTGTACTGTTAGCTTTTTCTGTTATTTTTCTCTTTTTCATTTTCTCAGTTCTACAGTAATATTGCAGTAATTATTATGATAGAAATTAATTGCTACCACTGTTGAATTACTAAAAATTCTTACTGTTAGGATTTTTATTCTAACATTAAGCCAGAATTTGCCCTCTAGTAACTTAGTCCTTTATTTCTTGTTTTGAATGATTTCAAATTATTCAGAGCAAGTACTGAGCTTTTTCTATTAACTCCAATCCCTTTGTAAGAATTTCTAATCTTTAAATCATCTTTTTGTTGTTGTTTTTTAAAAAAGAAATTGTTTCTAATCAATATTTAAAGTAGATATAGAAAATTATATTTGCCTCTTTTTTTGTACTCATGCTTCTTGACTGAATGATGGTTGTTTGTATTCAACTGCTATGTATGGTATGGCTAGTCTAGAGAAAAGAAGGACTAGGGGTGACATGATAGCAGTGGTCCAATATTTGAGGGGCTGCCACAAAGAAAATGACATCAACTTATTTTTCAAAACATCAGAAGACAAGAAACAATGGATGGAAACTAATCAAGAAGAAAAGCAACTTGAAATTAAGGAGAAACTTCCTAACAGTGAGGACAATTAACCAGTGGAACGACTTGCCTTCAAAAGTTGTGGGTGCTCCATCACTGGAGGCTTTTAAGAAGAGACTGGAACAGGCACTTGCCTCAAATTGTATAGGATCTCCTGCTTGAGCACGGGTTGGACTAGAAAAATTCCAAGGTCCCTTCCAGCTCTATTCTGATTGAACTATTCTAACTGAACTAGCTATTCCATTTTTTTCCCCTTACAAGTATTATTACCAAGCCAAGTCTTCTATACCTATGTCCCTGATGTTGTTTCTTAAAGGGAGGATGTTGCATTCGTCTCTTTGATTGGTTATGAACCACCAAGTCCTTGTGGATTCTTGTTAGTGAGTCCATCCACTTTGCACATTTGTTTTTTTTATTACTTTCAATCCATTTCTCTACTATATCAGTATCATTTTATATTTTATTTCTGTCTTCTAGATTATTTGCCATCCTATCTAATAAGCATTTTCTCTCCCCTTCAGTGATACAATAGGATGGTGGTTCTTAAGCAGGGGGTCTTTAATCCCAAGGATAATTTGGACATATTCTGAGAGTGATGGAACAATTTGTGCCCCAACATAATTTCTTTCACCCTTAATTTCATTTTCTTGTCTTCTTCCTCCACAATGAAAGAGTAAGATCCTAGGAAACATCCTTAACCCACATAGCCTCTTGTAGTGTAGGGAATGTTCAAATGTCTTTTGAGTGAAGGAATATTTTCTTCTGTAATTTGAGCCCTCAAATGGTCTCAGTACACGATCGTGAGTGTTTGCTTATGTTCCCAACAACATTATATGAAGAAGAGCTTAGTTGTTGCCACTGAACCCAAGAGGGTAGCTATTTTGTCTTTGTATCTTGATTTTTGGATGTGACCAATCATATAGCATTGTTTCCCCAATCTACCCTACTCTCTTACAAAACTATTGACCGTGAAATGAAAATGATTCAGTAATGCAGTATGTTGGTTAATTAAAGCCAAGCAGAGAAGAATCTGCATTGTTTCTACCAGTTGTCAGTCAATTTGATGAAAGAGTATTGGTTTTGAATTGTTTTTGTTCTTTTTGTTTTCATATATGCAAGGTAAACTAATACATTTGTTTATTACTGCTGCCCAGTGTTTGGTTTTAAGATGGGCAGTTACGCACATATTTTAAATCAATGTTTTCAAACTTGGCAAGTGTAAAATGAATGAAGTTCAGCTCCCAGAATTCTTCAGACAACACAAAGTCCGCACATCTTAAAGTTGCTAAGATTGAAAAATGCTGATATAAAAAAAGGAAAATAAATATTATGCATTCCAACTGCTATAACTATGTTTCAAAAAGCTATATCCTTTCTACAATCACAAAAGTTGATTTATTTTTAAATCACATTCTAATAAATATTTTGTCAAGAGAAGTGAAAAATTATGGACAGAATTTTCAAAACTGAACATTGTAGAATCTGTGAGCTTCCTCATCTACCATTACATTCTTTTTTACCTCTGTGATTCAGTATGAAGTAAAGGTTAGCTAGAGTTATGGTGGTGAACAGGGCTGCCACAAGGAGGTGTGCAAATAGTGTACTGCCCAAAGGTGGCATGACATTGGACATGCCAAATGATGGGAAGGGTAGTAGCCCACTGTCGAACTGCAGGGCATTAGCCTGGAGAAAAATCCTGTCCAGTTACTATTCCATGTGTCTGTGCAAGTGCTGCAGAAGAAAAGGGAGAATGAAGCATTGGGAAGTAACAGTTGCCACATTACATGTGGCAGCAAAAATCTGTCAGCAACAGTCCTATGGTAGTTGTGAAGCTTTCTATGGTAATCTTAGATAAAATTTATCACCGAGGTTTAATTTTTTTCTTTCTATTTGAGAATTAGCTCTGCAGTGAATTTTTAATGATTATCAATTGTCTATATTCCTGTTATAACAGGGATTGCGTCCCCCCAAAATAATCAGCATAAGATACTGTCAGGATTAACATTACTGTATGCTTAAGATTGAATAACAGAGTTGGAAGGGACCTCAGAGGTCTTCTAGTCCAACCCCCTGCTCAAGCAGGAGACCCTAAGCCATTTCAGAAAAATAGCTATTCAATCTCTTCTTAAAAACCTCCAATGATGGAGCACCCACAACGTCTGAAGGCAAGCCATTCCACTGATTAATTGTTTTAACTGTCAGGAAATTTCTCCTCATTTCTAGGTTGATTCTCTCCTTGATTAGATTCCATCCATTGCTTCTTGTCCTGTCTTCAGGTACTTTGGAGAATAGGTTGATCCTTCTTCTTTGTGGCAACCCCTCAAATATTGGAACACTGCTATCATGTTGCCCCTAGTCCTTCTTTTCACTAGACTAGACACACCCAATTCCTGCAATTGTTCTTCATATGTTTTAGCCTCCCTAATCATCTTTGATGCTGTTTTCTGTACTCTTTCTAGAGTCTCAACACCTTTTTCAAGCCTATGCGTAAACTGAGTTAATAGAGTTTTTATAATTGGCATCAATCATAACATCCCACAGAAAGTATGCTGATGGTAGACTTAGAGCTAGGGATCCTTGAAATCTATGGTTCATCTTGGTGTGAGGGGTGTTGTGGGAGTTGAAATCCACACATCTTACAATTGCTGAGCTTGAGCAACACTGCACTAAATTGTAAAGGAAACAGATACCTGGCAGCTTCCTGGAATTAGAATGCTACTGGCTTGTAGAATGGAAGAATGGTTAAATTGAAAGTGGCATAGAGCCTGCAATGGTATATTCTTAGTAGCTTGATACAACCTCAGGTCTCTTCACTGTGCAAAAAATAAGAGAGAAAGAGAAGCAAGAAAAGAGATAGTTTTCTTGCAAGAATAGGAAGGAAATATCTGGAGCAGAGGATGGAATGTTGGAATTTTTCATTTATTCATTGTTTATTCATTACTTCAATTTGTATAAATGTCTGATCTGTCACTTTGAATGTGCAGAGGTTAGTATTATTTTGTGTTATTTTATACGATGGCATAATAATTCCTTGTAATATCTTACTTTTATCTATTCTCATTTTATTCTAAGTTTATATTACATTTTGTAATGAGTGCAGAATAAATAAAGCTGCTACTATTCCTACATCCTCTGCCCCAAGAGAATCAGAAGGAGGATAGGAGCATTGTTTCTGACTATCAAATTTGATTAAAAAGCAAACATTTTCATGAGCTGCAGTTCATTTCATTAGATCCATTGAAAGAGTATGCCTTTTAATAAATAATATTAGCTGAAAAAGTGCTTTCAGATTCCTGATTTTTGCCACCATAGACTAACATGGCTCTTTTCCTACAAGGCCCCAACAAAAGTCACAGAGTTACTCTTATGAAAAGCTTCAGATCTTTCATTGGCATTTTATTTTCCATAGTTTGCATTTTTTTTCTGACAGCAGTGACTTTTACCATCTGTGTCTGTTTATATTTAGAATAAAACTCTCTCTAAGACAAAGCCTAACGAGTGCCCAGAATTAGTGTACTTCCAACCTAATGTCTAATTAAGCTGTTTCTCATTCTTACTTTTCTCCCCCTTTTTTGGCTGTACTGGCAATCCTCCTAAGAATCAGCTCATTACTGCCAAGCTCATTTTAATTTGTAGAAACAAATTCAAAGAGCAAAATTATGAGTTCAGCAAGAGTCTCAGAAATCTTTAGATCGTCTTGAGAAGGCAGAAAAGTACTTTGAAATAGTTTAAATGCATGATTTGTGTTGCTCAACCTGAAAAAGGTTCCTTCTCTTTTATAGCTGTCAAGGAATGAGTTGGTTCACATCTAGCACTAAACCACAATGTGCTTTGTGTGGCTTTAACTTCATATGTTGCATTATACACTGCCACTGTGGTTTGCAACCCATAATTTCTAGTTTAGTATAAACCGGCCAATTCAATAAATCATGGTTCAACACAATGTATATGAGAAAGAGCAAAATAAGGCTCCTATCCCAATTATCAAGTATCAAAGAATGTCTAATAATTTTAGCAATTGCCTCATACAACAATTGTTCACAATTACTATAAGATGAAAAAATAATTTTGCCCATATTTATGACCTTCACAGGTCTGTAAAGGAAAGGAAAGCTGAAGTAAGGTTGTAAAATCATGATATTTCACTTAGCAACCACTTTTTGTAATGACCTAGTTGTTGATCAAAATTGTGGTTACTTAACGAGAACTACCTCTACAGTACATTTTCATCATGAAGACTTTTATGCTTTAGAGAAGAAAATGGTTTCTTTCCTTCCTCCTCTTGATTATCAATTAACAGTAAGTTTATCTTCCCGAGACAAGACATATCACAATCAGCAAAGATGCAAACAGGCAACCTTTAGCCCAGGGACTTCATTTGCGAACTTGAAATCCCAGAGTTCCCTAGCTAGCAGCATCCGCACATATTCAAGTTGCCACGGTTGACAAAACACCACTTTAGCCAATCAGTAAAACACAGTTATACTTTGGAAACCGACCACAGAGAGAAGCAACCTGGAATTAAGGAGAAACTTCCTAACACTGAGGACAATTAACCAGTGGAACAGCTTGCCTCCAGAAATCGTGGGTGTTCCATCACTGGAGGTTTTTAAGAAGAGGCTAGATAGTCACTTGTCTGAAATCGTATAGGTTCTCCTGCTCGAGCAGAGGACTGGACTAGAAGACCTCCATGGTCCCTTCCAATTCTATTCTATTCTATTCTATTCTATTCTATTCTATTCTATTCTATTCTATTCTATTCTATTCTATTCTATTCTATTCTATTCTATTCTATTCTAAATAGCCCCTTTTATCCATATAAGGGGTGATACTTCCAAAGTCTCCAACTCCAAAAACTTAATACAAGATCGGCTAGAAACTGTGTGAAATATGACATTGTTAAAATACACAGAAGCTGTTAATATTAATACATAATGTTAATATGTCAGGAACATAAGAAAACATTGGACTTGCCAAGAAAATGTCAGACTGACTTAGGAGGGCCTGAGGCATGTTTACACTACATTACACCTAGGAATTTCATTACTAACCAGAAAACCCTATCCTGTAGAGGATTCTTTGCTTTTGCAATTTCCATCTAAGGACACATCTACCACTTTTGCTATGCTTTCCTTATGTCCCAGAATTGGGAACGGCTCCCGTCATCCTTAATCAAGTGTTTTTCAAACTTGGCAACTTTAAGATGTGTGGACTTCAACTCCCAGAATTCCCCAGCCAGTATAGAGTTAGGTCCAATCCAACTCTACTTTGCTGTAGCATTGAGTTTACACAGTGCTTTTTTTGTAAGAAAAAAGGTGCCGGAACTCACATCTTATTAATCTTTTATTTAAAAAATTATATATTCAGTTCTTAACATAAATTTAATTTATTGTATTTAAGGCAAATGTTCATAGTAAATTCCTGAGTTTTGTCCAATTCTCATCCGGCAAATCATCTCGACTCCTTTCCTTGCTGTTAGTATCTATGGCTGAATATCGTCCTCTGAGTAACCACAGATCAACGTACTTTGAAGGATCGAAAAGTCTCAGAGGTGGTCCGACAAGTTTGATGAACAAAAGTGCTGAAATTGTCTTAGTCTTTAACGAAGCTCTTGTTGGGATGGCAATTAGATTCATCTGCGAATTCATACGCTGGAGGTGGGCTTTTGGCTTCGTCGGACCCCTTCTCCGAGAAGTGCGGCATCCTGGAGAACCAGCCGCCTACCAGTACGCAAACGCTGGAGGTGGGCTTGGCTTCGTGGGACTCATTCCCATTCCTTCCTTCTTCCTTGCGGCGAGAGACATGGACGAGGCTATCGGGCACAGCACTGTCCAACACTTTGCGACCAAGAACCCTCCAGCTGCAGTCCCCATCCACTAAGAAGTCGTGCGAGAGGTCTCCGGAGACGAATCTGAGGACAGACTTCAACCAGTGATGGCAAGAAGGCTGCAAGAGCACAGAGGGCCACCGCCTGCATCCCTTCGATGTTTCGGCTATGGGGATCGCCACAGGAGAGCCGACTGCCATTCTCCTTATGCTGTTGCCGGGCATGTGGCAGGCAAGGCCACATCGCATCAGCCTGCTTGGGTCGCCAGATACACAGGTCCCCTAATGAGTTGCCTCTGAAAGGTACCATGGTCCCCAGCCAATCCAGGGTGGGCTTCTGCGTGTCCCGTAGGGAGGGGTGTAAAACAGGGACTCACAGGCCCCTTCAGACACAACTGCGCACGGTTGTTAAGTTGCAGGGAGTTCCCCTGGCTATGGAGCTGGACACAAGGTCCGCATGCGCGAGGTGGGAGAATAGCCTGCATCGATTGGCTGAGCATTCCCTGGCTAGGGAATATAAGAAGGAGTGGCCAATGTGGCCAAGTCGTTCATTGTTGTTGTTAGTAGCTGATTCCTGTTGTTTCTGTTCAATCTTCACTATGCTTCTGTTCTGCTTCTGTTCAGTGCAAGTACCAAATAAAGAACATCTTTTTGCATAACTGCCTCGTCTCCATGCCTGTGTCGAGAACAGAACAGGATCCACAAATCATTTCTCTTTCATTTAGTTGCAGTCTGATTGACAAGTTTCTAATTTCCACTTCTCCAAATGTCAGTTGAGTATTAACATCTTCAGGCCAATGTTTTTGATCAAGTATGCGAGACCAATACGCCAACTCATCGTCTTTGCTATCAAGCAATCTTTTTTCAATTGATTCTTTCAATTTTGTATAAAATGTACTTGGGTCAATGGGAGGATCCTTTCTTGAATCTTTTTTGTGAAGTAAAACTCCATGAAAGCGAAGATGATGTACAGCAGCAACAGCGCATTTATAATAGGGCCCAAAGTTCTGTCTTCTTTCTTCAAAAACTTGTACCAGTATTTTTATTTTCTTATTTGCCTTGTACAGGTCCATGTTGTGGTCCTGTAGGTCCAAACTTAATTCTGATAATTCTTGGAGAGCATCACATATCAATCCTAGGTCCAATAAAAATTCTGTAGATGTGATTTTTTCCCCCCAAGCCATCATAAGTGCTTTTATCATTTTTAGCTCTTTTAGGATCATGATACACAAGGGATTCAAAATTATTCCACACAGCCAAAACTGTAAGCAAACTAGATGACACCCATCGGGTACTTAAAATTCTTCCAATTTTCAGCAGCTCAGCCCCCAGTAATTCTGCACATAAATGCAACTCTCTACTATTCTTTGCCGAAGCATGGTATATGATATAAAGTTTATCAGATTGATCTCCGAACTTCTTGAAAACAATACTATGATTACTAGAAGTCATTATAGATTTGTCCTTTCAAAGTACTCTAGGATTATATTTTAATATTGGGTAATGTCCTTACTAAATTATAGGAATTGATTGGTTATATGCCATCAAATCAGTGTCAACTCTTGGTGATCACATAGGCAGCTTTTCTCCAAGATCTGTGTCAGTCCTTCAGATCTTCCAATGATGCACTCGTTGTTTAACCAATTTGTTTAACATAATAACAGAGTTGGAAGGGACCTTGGAGGTCTTCTAGTCCAAACCTTTACTCAAGCAGGAGACCCTATACCATTCTGGACAAATGGCTGTCCAATCTCTTCTTAAAAACCTCAAGTGATGGAGCACCCACAACTTCTGAAGGCAAGCCGTTCCACTGGTTGTTCTCACTGTCAGAAAATTTCTGCTTAATTCTAGGTTGGATCTCTTCTTGATTAATTTCCATCCATTGCTTTTTATCCTGCCGTCAGGTGCTTTGGAAAATAGGCTGACCCCCTCTTCTTTGTGGCAGCTTCTTAGATATTGGAACACTGTTATCATGTCACCCCTGATCCTTCTTTTCACTAGACTAGGCATACCCAATTCCTGCAACTGTATGTTTTAGCCTCCAGTCCATAATATTCTCAGGGGTTTTCTCCAACCCCAAATTTCAAATAATCAGTACTCTTTCTGCTTCTTCAAAATCTAACTTTTGCTGGACTATTATTAGCACCCTCAATGACTTTTTGTTTACCATCATGTGTGAACCACGAACTTGGACTGGATCCTCCCAGATCAAACAGTTCAGTTGTGACCTGAGAATGTTGATGTGTTGTTTGACTTCTACTTCCTGGCTCAAGAAAATCAACTGAGGGATACTGGAGTAAACAAATAATAGAAAAAATAATAATAGAATCAGTGATTCATTTAATGCAACTCAGTAAGTGCAACTGAGAAGCATGTACATGAACTCACTCCTAGGAATAATAGGAAAATGTGCAATAAAATATACCATATGAACAGATTTCATACACTAACATACATTTTCTAATGTATATTTTAATCTAATCTTTGAGAGGCACAAGGAACCATTCAAATAAATGGATGCATCTATCCATCAACTAATAACAGCTATTATTGGAAACCTATTTCAGTCCATTTGTGGCTTCCAAGAACTATATATCTCAGGGTTCCAGTTCCATCCACAACAGGAAAAGCATTGGTTTTAAAATCCTTTTTACTTGTCCTAATAAAATTGACGTGGATCTCCCCCCCCCCCCATTAATTATTTCAAATAATACTAGATAAAGGTTACCTCCCAAGTTCCTGAAAGTTTTCCCTCTGTTAAAAGTACAATTTTTCCATTCCATTTTGGGGTTACTTTTGAATTTATTTGGAAATTTCCTTTGGGTTTGGAGTTACTTTATCATTGCAAGATGTGAAAGAACCCCATGAAACTTTAACTGAAAAGTTTTTCTTTTTTGGAAACAGAAGTTGAGAGTCACTCCTTTTCCGTTAAACTAAATGTTGAAAACCATACAAATCTAGAAGATCAGCACAGCATTGTTTCACATGGGTGGACTGAGCACCAAAGAATTTATTTAATTAAAATGCTGAACTAATTTGATTGTGGTAAGCTGGAAAAATGTTCCTTCCGGATAGCTGATCTGATTGCCATCAAAGAGAGTTGGAGGACAATTACAAGAAGGAGACCAAAACATGTCAGGACAAGAGGTCTGCCAGGAGAAAAACAAATTGGCCTTCAGGTTTTACAGTGGAAAGTTTTCCATTATCTTCTACTTTTTAGTAGGGAGATTTACGTGACTGTTTGGCTGTTGGCAGCTTTATATCACTAAAGTTTATGATCTGGACAACTCTTTTAAACTTTCTGCAACGGAAGAAGCCAAACTAGGATCTAGAAACAGGAGAACACTTAGCTGCGTGGGTTGAATTTGAAACTCACCAGATTACACGAATCATTATTATTTTCATGAAAAGCAAACATTAATGTTTTCTATAAGCCAAGTTTCATAACAAATTATCTGCTCATAGCATTAGCTCTTACTCCACGTTTTAAAATGGCATTCACAGCTTCCAGTGACAAAGGAGAAAGAAAAAAATAGTTTACAGTGTTAGAAAAAGAAGGGCATCTTAGCCTTCACTCTACAGAAATTCAACGTACAAATTTGGTGAAGTGTGCTGCAAAAAGATGTTGAGACACTGGAAAGAGTGCAGAAAAGAGCAACTAGGATGATTATGAAGCTGGAAGTTAAAACATATGAAGAACAGTTGCAGGAATTGTATGTCTAGTCTAGTGAAAAGGACTCGTGGAGAAATGTTCCAATATTTGTGTTCCAATATTTAAGAGACGACCACAAAGATGAGAGGATCAACCTATTTTCCAAAGCACCAGAAGGCAAGGCAAGAAACAATGATGGAAACTAATTAAGGAGAGAAACAATCTAGAACTAAGGAGAAATTTCCTAATGGTGAGAATAATTAACCAGTGAACGGCTTGCCTTCAGAAATTGTGGATGCCCTATTGCTGGAGGCTTTTAAGAAGAGACTGGACAGACACTTGTCTGAAATGGTATTGGATCTCCTGCTCAAGCAGGGAATTGGACCAGAAGACCTCCAATGTCCCTTCCAACTCTGTTATTCTATGTCAGGGGTCTTCAAACTTAGCCCTTTTATGACTCATGGACTTCAACTCCCAGAATTTCTCAGCCAGGCACGCTGGCTGAGGAATTCTGGGAGTTGGAGTCCATGAGTCATAAAAGAGTCGAGTTTGAAGACCCCTGTTCTATGTTCTATATTCCATGTTTTCAGTAGCAATAAACCTTCTGGCTGGGGTATAATCCTTACACCCTAGCTAGAATTCTGATGTTGTATCATTTTTTTACTTTTAGCAACCACATATAAAGATTTTCTCCATGACAATATATCCCTAATCTGTTTTCAAATATCACAATGGTGCATTGTAACTGGGTTAATCCAGAAGAGTTACTCTTTTTATCTTGCCTTCTACTTTTCCCACACATAGTAGGTCTGAAATCAGATAATTTGATCCTTGTGATTTGTGCTTCAAGTGAGAATTCTGAGTTGATTTGTTGGATGATTGTTTGTTTTCTTAGCTCTCCACAATATTCTCAGAAATCTTCCCCAACAGCAAAGTTCAAAAGCATCAACACTTTTCCTATCCTGCTTCTTTAAAGTCCATTTTTCACGTCTACAGTGTGTCACAGGGAATACCATGGCTTGCATGACTCCGATGCTGATGTCTAAGTACAGACATGTATCTTTGTATCTATTGATGGCCATTTCTACCAAAGAGGAAACTATACCCCTACCAAAGCTAGCAGGGTAATCTACTATATATTGTATATAGTATATGTAGTATACTATATATACTAAAGGCAGCAAACAGGCATTATCACTTGCACTGATGATGCTATCTAGTTGGGTAATGAAATATCTGCAAGCAAGCAAGCAAGTTTAGAGAACACCAAGTACTGTATAGTTTGAGCCTGAGTTACAGATATTATCTTCTATGGGAACATTTAATTTTCCTACCCTCTTCATGGAGTTGCCAATAAAGCATGGACAGAAATATAAGATAGGCATTGCATAATAATTTTTTATGGAAAGGAAAATTCAAAGCAGCTGTTTTCAGCAGTAGCTGAGTCTGTGTGAGCAAGCAACAGCTGCATTGCATTGTACACTTAACATTTTGAAAAAGGGAAAAGCTAAAGTGAGCGGGATGATAATGCTAGGAGGGTAAACTCAAGAATTTTGGTGTTTTCTTGCTTGGGATAAGAAGATTTGGGTCCTTTCCTCCCCTCCCCTCCCCTCTCTCCCCTCCTCTCCCCTGTTTCCTTTCCTTTCCTTTCCTTTCCTTTCCTTTCCTTTCCTTTCCTTTCCTTTCCTTTCTCTTTGAAGGCAAGATAAGCAAGATCTACACATAATTTATGATTTGACATAAAGTGTACTTCAGAATATGATTTGTTGTGTGAAATTAATTATCATACTGTAGAAGGCCTTTTTACCCATTTTTAGATAGGCGCTACTATACTTCTGAACTTCATCAAGTCACTGAATGCTTCTGGCTCCCCCTAATGGCAGATGCTGTTTTATTGACAGTGAAGTTTATGATCACACCAGGAGTTGTGATCCAGGTTTGCTAATGAAGTAGAGTGAGACTCATTGACGTTTATGAAATGATAAAATGGTCATTGTTAATACTCCTTAAGATATTTATTCAAACCTGATATATGTCTAACAATAGCAATAGCAATAGTACTTAGACTTATATACCGCTTCACAGTGCTTTACAGCCCTCTCTAAGCTATTCACAGTGTCAGCATATTGCCCCCAACAATCTGGGTCCTCAGAAGGATAGAAGACTGAGTCAACCTGGAGCCGGTGAGAATCGAACTTCTGGCAGTTGGCAGAATTACCCTGCAATTATAACCACTGTGCCATCACGGTTCTTTTTTATTAATACAACAACTAAAGATGCTGGCAGTGGTTTGCTCTCCAAGCTTGTTTCAATATAGTTTCTGAACATCTTATTACCAAACTAGGTAACATATTTTCTATTATTTCAAAACTAAAGATGCTCTCTAGAAACACACTTGAATGGAGATTCTATTTTATTTTCATACTGGGTATAAAGCATGTTCCTCCATTCAAACCATGTAACACTTATTGCTCTGCCCTCCAGTAAGACTACCATCCATCACTTGTGGTGTCTACCTCATTCAACTGACTATTTACTTCCCATAGTTTTATCCTGCTTGTTGGACAACAGTTGTGGCCCTTCACTTCAATTACAAATAAGAGATAGTCTCTTCCTTCTAGCTCACATAAAAAAAGACAAGCTACAAAAGGGACGAGAGAAGGGATATCAGTTTTTCAAGGCAGCATTTATCTAACTGTTTATATATCTGGTTCAGGCCAAGTCAATCATCCTTTGCTTTTGCTTAACCAACAATTGGCAGCTCTTGTTCTCTGGACTGGAATAACTGTCAGTAGCAAGAGGTTCTATCTGGTGGGGAGGAGAAAAGTAAATTCTCTGCAACTGCTCCTTCTGTGGCTCATATAAAGGCCTCTTCCTCGTGTTCCTCCCGGGAAGCAGGTTGTACAACCTCACAGTTGGTCTTGACCACCACCACCACCACCCCAGCCAATAGAGGGGGGGGCAGATGTATTAATTCTAGCGCAATTGAGGAGGTTAATACCAGTCATTCTATTTATATTTCATATACAAAGAAAAGAAAGCAATTGAGCATGGTCCTTCTATGGAAATTTGTGTTTTTATATTTTGCAAGCCAAAAAAACAATGGCAATCATCTAGTGAATTGCATGGTCTTTGGTCCTGTTTTTAAGGAATTTGGAGCCTGTGGAATTGTTAGCAATTCTGATGAATTGTCACCAAATTATATATAGCTCTATGACACAGCACTTAATATAGATCTGCAGCAGAATTTGTCCTGGGCTAAGAAAAGGCAGCTTATAACTCAGATTATGACAGAGTGGAATACAGGAAAAGATGTAGGCTGGATTGCAAGCAGGTTCCCCTCTCTTTGGTCATCTCTGCCTGTTGGACAAGGTTGCAGATGGCTTACTCTCTGTTAGTCTATGCTGGCTTGGAGAAGTCCAGCTAGCTTTCATACCTCACACTTACCAGCAGGTGGTGTGCCTGTACTTACATGGAAATACGTTGCTGCTCTACTTTTTGAAATCTGACTTTTGAAAAAGATTTTGCGCAAACTGAAGAATCCACTGGCATAATAGGAAATACTGTATTTGAATGCAGTATGTGATTCCCATGTATCTGCATTGCTCAATCATCCTTACAAGTTTCTGTACAGCTTTAGTACAGTTTACTAACACCGTGCAGCATGGACAAGAGCCGAGAGAGCTAGAGCCATTCAAATCAGCAGGCCAAGCAGAGCGTTTCTGAAAAGGGAGCAAACGATTACTTATTTGTTTTTATTGTTTTATTTGTACCATCAGGAACAGAGAGAGAGGTTTTGTAATATTTCTGTATGCCAAAATAATCTTGATGCTTTGAGTATTAGGTGCCTTGTGGAGGCATGGGAATGGAGGACAATCAACCGGTGGAACAGTTTACCCCCAGAAATCATGGGCGCTCCATCACTGGAGATTTTTAAGAGGAGACTAGACATTCACCTCTCTGAGACAGTATAGGTTCTCCTGCTTGAGCAGGGGGCTGGACTAGAAGACCTCCAAGGTCCCTTCCAGCTCTATTCTATTCTATTCTATTCTATTCTATTCTATTCTATTCTATTCTATTCTATTCTATTCTATTCTATTCTATTCTATTCTATTCTATTCTATTCTATTCTATTCTATTCTATTGAGCTCCTATTGAAGATGAAGTATCCACAATCCCAAACTATTTGTCTTTGCCTCTCCCTTTGTCTGTTGTAACAGGCTTCCTTTTATTGTTTAAGTTATCAGTGTGTCTAGAACTTTGGACTATGAAGCTGACAAAGCACTGGAATTAATAACATGCTGTAAATCATTAAAATGACAACATTTGGGGTGGCACTTTATCCTTCAGGCAAAGATCAATGGGTTCAAACCCTTGATTAAGAGATTATGACTCTACGAAGACTACGTGATCAGACAAAGTCCTCTTTGGTCCAGCATTTTGAGCCCAAAGTGACCATCCAAAGGGCTCTGAAAAGCCTACAAGCAAGATAAACGCCTCCTGCTGAGCTATCACCCCCCACAGTCTCTTGGTTTCTAGCTATTTTAACCATTAGACCAAACTGTTCCGTTCTTCACAATCTCTAACACAGTATTTGTGTTTTCATCAAGGCTCACATTACCATTAATAAACTTGTGCAAATGAAGACAGAAGGAGGTAGCAGAAGCTTTGATGCCTTCAGGGTGGATTCTTGGAGGCTGCCTGGACTAGTCCCTGCGGTTAATGCAGAACAAGAACTACATGTTAAATGCCTTTCCCCCTTTTGATTTTAACCAATTTAAATCATTTCAGATTCTTTATTCTTCTTCCAAGTCATTAGTGTATGTGATTATTCAATTGCTTACAATATATACACTTGTTGTTAACAGCCACCTGACTCATTGTAACAGGTATCCAACCTGCATTAATCTTGTATCTAGAATTTATAATTAAAAGCTTAATTTCTGAATAAGATAGCTTAGGCTGACCATTTAGTTATAGGTTTTGCTCTGTTCTTCTCCCCCCCCCCCTACAGATTGTTCTAATACAGAAGGGTGGATGTGTTTCTACACATTTGCTATGATACAACATATCAGCTTAGGTCTATTTAAATTTAAATATTGCCACATATGTTCTTTTTAATCAGCTTTCCTAAATGCACACTAACTTCTACAAAATGTTTTTACTACTAATGATGGGAGAGACTTGTCTCATTTCTGCTTCTCCTGCCATGGCTTCACTTGTATATTATCACTTCATTTACTTGCTAGCAGCTAGAGCAATTACATCAATTACCCTGAAACAGAAAATATTGTGGAAGGAAGGAAGGAAGGAAGGAAGGAAGGACCCAAAACAATACAAAAGTAATCTCTCAAAGTTGTATTCCCTTGCTTTTTTTCCCATGCAGCATCATACAAAGTCATATTTCTAGTTCTCATAGAAATCATTTAGGGCAGGAGTTCCCAACCAGGGGCGCGAGATGATATTTCAGGGGGTGCGAAAACGTGGGTTTTCAAAATTATAGTGTATATGCATAATTCGTTGCTGTTATTTTGAACTTTTGTAAGGGGTGCGAGAATATATCAGAAGCATTCTAGGGGTGTGGGGGTATAGAAAAAGTTGGGAGCCGCTGATTTAGGGAAATGAATGTCTTGTTTTCCCCACAAGTCATTTCCTTATAACAAACCTGAAATATTGGTTTCATATATCCCCCAAGATTTGGTTTATTTAACCATGATATATTTATTAATTTACAAAATGTGGAATTCACACAGTATGCTAAGCTATACATTATGGCTTGTAGACTACAATGTGTAACCAAACCATATAATAGCTTAAGACCAGTTGGAGATGGTTTATGATCATCCAAAAACCTCTGGGCCAACTAGGGAAATGAACTTGTGTTTTCTCATGCCATTATACTCAAATTCACACTCAATTTCTGGTCCTAGCAGCCTCTAAATGTATCAGAACTATGAGCAAGAGTCATATTCAATCCCCCTTGCATATATTTTTCCCCCAATATAAAACAGAGAACTCTGGTAATTGCAGCCTTTTTATATTGAATAACCCCCAAGCTCCTGTAGTCCAACATTATTCTGCGTAATCTTTGTTTATAATATCCATTATCTTTAATCCTTGGGCCTGCTGGGTAGAATAACTGGAGATGTAAGCCAAAGCATCTGAGGAAGACTGGTTTAATAATTATCCACACTTGCTGAGTTTGTACATTGCATTTACTCACGGTTTAACTACGGCTTTTTGAAGAAACCACAGTTACCTCATTCACTCAAAACACTACAGCCTTTCAGGCCATATTAGCTGTATTCATAATATCAATAATATTCATAATTCATAACAGTCCTAAGCCAAGTCCAAATAAAAATATCAACTGTCAACTTCCCAAACATGACCTAGTGTGTGTGTGTTTGTGTGTATGTGTGTCCCTCAGCGAGGTATTTTGCCTTGACATGGCAAAGTGTGTATGTTCTTCTATCTTGATGGAGAATTAAGACAAGGTCTCCCTGACAATGATTTCTGCAACTGCACAATTACAGTAGTTGCTATTATAGGCAGTGTGAAGCATAATGGTCACTCTGCTGATTAAAAGCAATGGATGGACCACTTCATGAATTCACTCTGAAGAGGAGGTTCACTTGGATCTTCATCTTCATTCTTTTGAAGAGCTGGACAGCCCTGATACTAAGTCAGTTTTGATGTCCTCATGTTTTGCTCTTTACTAGGACAAGTGGCTCCTTCGTGGATTACTGCCTTGTCGTGGCAAAGGGGCTTACGTAACTCAATGAAGCTATGAGCTATGCCGTGCAGGGCCACCCAAGATGGACAGGTCATAGCAGTGAGTTCTGACAAAATGTGATCCACTGGAGAAGGAAATGGCAACCCACTCCAGTATCTTTGCCATGAAAACCCCATGGACAGTACCAAAAGGCAAAAAGATATGCTGGAAGATGAGCCCCTCAGGTCGGAAGGTGTCCAATATGCTACTGGGGAAGAGCAGAGGGCTAGTAAACTCAAATACTTTGGCCACCTAATGAGAAGGAAGGACTCACTGGAGAAGAGCCTAATGCTGGGAAAGATTGAGGGCAATAGAAGAAGGGAACGATAGAGAATGAGGTGGCTGGATGGAGTCACTGAAGCAGTAGGCGTGAGCTTAAATGGACTCCAGAAGATGGTAGAGGACAAGAAGACCTGGAGGAACATTGTCCATGGGGTCGCGATGGGTTGGACACGACTTTGCAACTAACAACAACAACAACAAGGACAAGTGGCTCATCTTTTCCCTACCCTGCCTAAAACATCTATCTAGCTGGAGATCTTGAATACCTGGGCTGCTGCTCTTACATTCAGTGCAGGGCTCTGCCTTTGAACTTTGCTCTTCCTTCCCTGCAAACTCTCTTTGCCCAGAATGATATTGATTGTGAACAGCAGTTATCCTGAACCCGAACGAACCCTTTGTGTTGTAAAAGCAAAATGCCTCTCCCAACCTGCTTCCTCATAGTCATTTAATGGCATCCAAATGCAAGGCCAAGTAGCCCGAGCCTGCAAAGATGAAGTGAGGAAAGCTAAGGCTCAAAATGAACTAAGGCTTGCGACCAAAGTCAAAAATAACAAAAAAAGCTTCTTTCAACATGTAAAAAACAAGAAAAAAGTGAAGGAAATGATTGGTCCATTAGTGGGTGAAAGTAGCAAGAAGGTGACAAGCAACAGGGAGAAAGCAGAACTATTTAACCTGTCTTTACACAAAGGGAAAAAACAGACCAACCTATCAAAAATAGTGCCATAAAAAACAGAATAGAAACACAAGTTAAGATAGGCAAGAAAATGGTAAGTGAGCACCTGTCCAGCCTAGACGAGTTCAAATCACCAGGACCAGATGGATTACACCCCAGGGTTCTCAAGGAACTGGCAGATGTGATCTCAGAACCACTGAACTATATTTTTCAAAGATCCTGGAGCACTGGGGAACTACCGGAGGACTGGAAAAGAGCTGATGTAGTTCCCATCTTCAAAAAAGGAAAAAAAATGGACCCAGGAAATTATAGACCTATCAGCCTGACTTCAATACCTGGGAAGATTCTGGAAAAGATAATCAAACAACGAATCAGCGAACACCTAGAGGCAAACAAAATCACTACTAAAAGCCAACAAAAACAGATCATGCCAGACAAATCTTATTGCATTCTTTGACCAAGTGACAAAATTAGTGAATCAGAGGAATGCTGTGGATATAATTTACTTGGACTTCAGTAAGGCATTCGATAAAGTAGATCACAACCTACTACTTGACAAGATAGAAAAATGTGGGGTACACAGCATCACCACCAGATGGATCCGTAGCTGGCTGACCGGCCACATTCAGTGTGTGGTCCTCAATGGAACCACATCTACATGGAGGGAAGTGTGTAGTGGGGTGCCCCAGGGCTCTGTTCTGGGCCCAGTGCTCTTCAACATCTTTGCCAACGATTTGGACGAGGGGATAGATGGGGACTCATCAAATTTGCAGACGACACCAAGCTGGCAGCAATAGCCAACACTCCAGAAGACAGGCTTAAGATACAGAAGGATCTGGACAGACTTGAACACTGGGCACTATCTAACAAAATGAAATTCAATGGTGAAAAAAGCAAGGTTCTACATTTAGGTAAGAAAAACCAAATGTACAGGTATAGTATAGGGGGTACCTTGCTCAATAGTAGTAACTGTGAGAGGGACCTTGGAGTCCTACTGGACAATCACTTAAATATGAGCCAGCAGTGTGCTGCAGCTGCCAAAAAGGCCAACACAGTGCTAGGCTGCATTAACAGAGGGATAGAATCAAGATCACGAGAAGTGTTAATACCACTTTACAATGCCTTGGTAAGGCCACACTTGGAATACTGCATCCAGTTTTGGTCACCACGATGTAAAAAAGATGTTGAGACTCTAGAAAGAATACAGAGAAGAGCAACAAAGATGATTAGGGGACTGGAGGCTAAAGCATATAAGGAATGGCTGCTGGAATTGGGTATGTCTAGTTTAATGAAGAGAAGGACGAGGGGGGATATGATAGCAGTGTTCCAATATCTCAGGGGCTGCCACAAAGAAGAGGGGGTCAAGCTATTCTCCATAGCGCCTGAAGGCAGGACAAGAAGCAATGGATGGAAACTAATCAAGGAGAGAAGCAACCTGGAACTGAGGAGAAACTTCCTGACAGTTAGAACAATTAACCAGTGGAACAACCTGCCTCCAGAAGCGGTGAATGCTCCAACACTAGAAGTTTTTAAGAAGAGACTGGACAGCTATTTGTCCGAAATGGTATAGGGTTTCCTGCCTGAGCAGGGGGTTGGACTAGATGACCTCCAAGGTCCCTTCCAACTTTATTATTATTATTATTATTATTATTATTATTATTATTATTATTATTATTATTATTATTATTATTATTATTATTATTATTATTATTATTATTATTATTATTATTATTATTATTATTATTGAGTTTTCCCCCCCTGAATCAGTGGAGAGAAGGAAAGAGAGATGGCTTCATATATTTCTTCACATCATTTCATTCTAGTTTGGCCTTGTAGAGGCATGTTGAATATGTTTGTTTGTCAGAGATACTTTTGCATGCGTAACCAATCCCACACACATTTATCAGGTGTCTTCTTCCACACTATAAAGGAAAGTTGTGTGACTACTGTTGTAGCAGTGAAGATGCAAAACAATGGCGTTTATATAATAACCAGATAAATAAATAGCTCAAGTCCTTATCTGCTCATGATATGCTCTGATTGCCATCAAACAATGAAATGATAGTTGATCCACTTTGGACTTCTAAGATTCTTAGATTTTTTTTAATTAAATCTAATGGATAGCAATGGCATTTAGACTTATATACCGCTTCATAGTGCTTTACAGCCCTCTCTAAGCCATTTACAGAGTCAGCATAATTGCCCCCAACAATCTGGGTCCTCATTTTACCGACCTTGGAAGGATGGAAGGCTGAGTCAACCTTGAACTGGTGAGGATCAAATTCCCTGGCAGTGAGATGAATTACCCTGCAATGCTGCGTTCCAACCATTGCACCACCAAGGCTAATTAGATAGAGACAACTGGAGCACACAATATAGAAATGTATACTAATTTGGGGCATAGAAACCTACACTAGCCTAAGCTCCCTATGTAAGAAATGGAAGTGTATAGTTTATCACATCTAGTCTAGCCTCCCAGTCAATGTAAAAAGTGTGTGAGATTCCCGAGCAGACAGCCTGCTTAGAAATCTCAAATTCCTGGATTCTAGATTAGATTTCTTCAATTTAATGTTTTCCATATATATAAAATGTACCCCCAATATACATGGTCAATGGCTAAATAAGCAGGGTGTGATAGAAGTATAGATATATCATCCATATCTCATCCTTTATAAGAGAGCAGCTCTAATAGATCCCAGGTGTCATGGTTCCGACAGATGAAACTCTTCAAAAGAACTTCGAGGCATTGTTTACCTTAAAGAATCTTTTATTCGAGAAACAAAGTATTGGCACTACATAGTTAAAGCCAAAAACTGAATTCCCCTCCCCTGGGCACAAAGTAGCAAAGCACAATTCCCTCCTCCAATTAACAGTCATAAATCACATTCCCCAATTAGCTTGGAGCGAGGGCTTTCTCCCCAGCTCTCCAGCCTGCCAAATCTTTATCAACTCTGAGCACAATAACCTTGGATTACCACGGCTGAATTATTATTGTTATGACTAGCTGGACTCTCATCCACATTCCCCCTCCCAGCATCAACTAACTCTAAAAGCAAAAGAGTAAAATGGCTGCATTTCCATCTGTTGTCAAAGCAAGAACATCCGATGTTAGCAGCGTTGACACCAGGAACAACATCAGAGCTCTCTATCCAGAAGACCGCAGTGCTAAGAACAGGTAAGATCCTGGACAGAATCC
The DNA here is from genome assembly GCA_023970755.1 of Azemiops feae. Classification (NCBI taxonomy): domain Eukaryota; kingdom Metazoa; phylum Chordata; class Lepidosauria; order Squamata; family Viperidae; genus Azemiops; species Azemiops feae. Next base: position 595,154 of record JALGBA010000409.1, read on the forward strand.
TCAAACTCCCAGGCCTCTGGTAGACGACCTGAGTTTGAGAAGACACAGACTACCCATGAGGGTGAGAAGGGATTTTTTATATATAAAACCCTAACCTACACAACCCCCTACATCAGACATGTCAAACACAAGGCCCGGGGGCCGGATACGGCCCGCGAAGTGGTTTCATGTGGCCCGCGAAGCCATCCTGGAAACAGTGAGGGAACGGCCCCCGCTGCCTTGGCCCTGGCCCAGGCCGGCCGGGAGCCAATGTACAATTTTGTGGTGGCCATCTATGCTGAAACGCATTCAGTCTTAGCTCCACAAGGCCGTCTGGAAACAGCGAGGAACCAGCCCCTGCCGTGTCGGCCCCGCCCCCTGGGTGCATGCTGGGGAGGCTTGTCCAGTGGACCATGCCTTGGCACTTGCTCTGGTCCCACCCCCTTCTGCCAGAGACCCTCAGATCTGTCCCACTCCTGCCCAGGCCCCCACAGGCCCCCTTGACACGAACAATGTAGAGCTGGCCACGCCCACCCAGTAGGCCACACCCACTCCATCCACGCCCACCCTGGCCGCACCCATCCGGCCCCCTGAGGGCAACCGCAATGCTGATGCGGCCCTCAATGAAATTGAGTTTGACACCCCTGCCCTACATAAACACTACAGTTGTTTTTAACCATTTCTTGTTTTATTAAACAAAGAACTCTTTAAACCACTCTTGGTTTTTTAATTTAGCTCTAAAATGAATAAATAATTAAGAACCAACTTCAATTTGTCAGTTGATGATATCAGGAAAAGCTATTTGCGAAGCCAACTGTCTGCCAAAAGTAAGACCTGTGTTATAAAATAAATATAATTTTAAATCAATGCCAACAGAATCGCAACCTTGGAGTTCCTGATTTTAAATAAGAGGCTTTTCAGAAGTGAGTTGTTTCTATTGGAAAGCAAAATAAATTGTATCTTTCAAAACAAGGGCAAGATACACTCAAGTATCTTATACTAAGGAAAATTCTTATCTTTTTTTTTATACCAAGAGACTGTACTAAAGTACTGAGGTGTGGTTAGATATCTCATTTGATTGATTTAAAGAGTTCGAAGTCTCAGAAAAATAACACCATGGAAATTATGACCAGTGTTATCTAGCAAAATTTACAGCTGGGTGTGTCAAGAAGATTTCTTGCCTAACAAATATTACATGGGCCTTTCCTGTTTGCATCTAACCTTTGTATAAACATGCCCTAACAACCTTTTCCTGTTACATCTTCACAATGCCTTCATTTCATCCCCAGATAACAGAGGCAGATTTAAACTATTTATTAATGTCCAGGTTTAAAAGTAGTGGGGTTTTTTTCTTTAAGCAGGCAAACAGCTATAACAATTGCGCCATCGGTGCAATCTGATATGCTTCACCAACTATTCATTTGGTGTCTAATACAGCTGACCCCACAAGTTGGGATCAACCCAGTATCCCTCTGCCATCTTAGGCCACTTCAAGAATATCCAATTCCCTCTTCTCCCTGGGCACCATCCCCTGGGGTCTTTTTGCTTTGCAGGCAAACAGGCCACTTCTTTCAGACAGGCTGTCGTGCAAGGCATCCAAGGTCTGTGAACCCCATCTCAAAGGCCCAGATTAGCCTGAAAAGCCTGTGACCAAGAGTGGCAGTGGGAAGGCTGCGTAATAAATCAGCTGCTTCATGCTGAACTCTCCTATCAGCTATTGTTTAGCTGCTTTTAAAGACCAGTTTAGCACTCTTCTGGAACTGAGCTAAACCCATGTTTAAAAGGAGCCTGACTTTCAGATGAAGCAGTAGATGGTGAAACACTCTTCCAATGCACCCTATTAAAAGTGCTTGTGGATATTTTCCTACTGGCTGGTGACAATTCGTGGGAAGGGAGGTGTATGTTGAGTGAAGTGGAGTTGTTTCTGTTCCCATCTTAGAAACATTTAGACTGTGATGTGTCCTATGAATACCAAAGCTTCTCATGTAGTGCATAACACTGTCACAGTTCATCATACATAGGGAATTTGGATATCCAGGCCAGCAGAAATTTTAAGGAAGCATTTCTCTGGATTTCCCCCTTTCTGTGGAACTAACGTTTGATAGAATAAATGTTGACAAAATCCCAAGAATTGTTCTTTAGTCACAGTTATGCACAATGGCTGCATAACTGAATCAAGGGAGAGAATTAAGGGGAATGTGCAGAACACCAGAACATTATTGTTCACTCACTTCCTCTCTTCTTCAGTTTAAGAACCATTAGCAAAAGAACACAGAAACAGGACACTCTTAAATCAGTGTTTTTCAAACTTGGCAACTTTAAAATGTGTGGACTTCAATTCCCAGAATTCCCTGCCAATATGCCAAACAGGAAAAACACTGCCCTAAAGAAATCTTGATGACACATTTACCAATTCTCCCCTACAAACGACCTTTTAAATGAACAGTCCTTAGAAAATATAGAACTTTTCCCTTTAAAGCCTTAACTCTGAATATAAAATAATGAAGATCCAGCTTGTAATTACAACTTGTTGGAACATAGTTAACTAGATTCAGAGGCAGAATAGTAAAACTGATTTGGAATTATCTAAGACACCTATAAAAATGTTCCTCCTGCTGTCTCCAGGAGGAATTGATAGTGTTGGGGAAAAGTCATATTTGGAATATTCAAAGAATGGCAAGTGTGCTCTTCTCACAAAGCAATTGCCATAGTTGCAGAACACAAACTGGTAAAATTCTTCTCTGCTGCTTCAAGTCCTGTCCTGAATGCCACCTTTGCATACCTTTCTCATTTTTCTATACAGGTATTTACATATCCACTAACCACTTTTATTTTCTAAGGACAAATATAAAACCTATGTACGATACAGAGTCATTTTGAGAAGTATGCTGGAAGCTTAACAAAAGCATACTTTGCAATAAGTCAACTCCCTATTAAAATAAATAAAAATATAAAGCCAGTAGAGAGCATGAAAAATGCAAAGCGTGGCCTGGTATCTACTGGTGTCCATAGAAACCATTCTATCTTTCCCTGATTTGGAGTTAAAGGTCTTGAGTGTAAAGACATTTGCTTGATTGCTAGTTCATTAAGGTCAATTGTCCTTGACACGTGGATCAAGACAGGATATCCAAATATCTTCTGAACAGAACAAAGATTTTGTAGGCAAGTTCTTTTGGCATCGGGCACACTAAGACTCTCCTTTCTTTCTCTTGCAAGAAAACAGAGGTGCCATCAAAAAAAGACATTTTATCTCTGAACTTATTGGTATTAAGGAAAGACAGAGTGGGACAGGGCTTTAGATGACATCTATACAATAACTTTTGCTTCTATATTCCTGCCTGATTTGAGCAAAACTGCACAACCTTCAAACACTGCAGGCCCAACACAATAATTGGATCTGTGCAATTTCAGACTTCGAATTTCTTTACGCGAGTACTGTACACTATCATGACAATCATAATAAATTGGAACTTATTTCTGGCACCACAGTGCTGAATTAAATATAATTTTGAAGTAGAAAAGGACACTCATACATTATGTTAAATAATAAAATGATCATTAGTAACTATGCACCAATCTGTTGATATGCTTGCATCCAAGTAGATCCCTCTGTAGCCGTTACCAAAGTTGGCCTTCTTTTACCATGGATGGATATTTTGAACTGATAGTCCTATATTGGGATCCAGCTTTACTGTACTACTGAAGAGAAGATGCTGGGGCAAAAGTCCAAATTCCAACAGAAGGCTCTAGAGAGCCCTACAACTGCAACAGAGGTTTGTTTTTATTTAGTTTTTAAAGAGAAATAAGGTGCAGTATCATCTTTGGTCATTCCCATCATGGGAACATGATGTGAAGATATCTCCAGTGGCCTCAGCCAGCATTCCCTGCTCTGAGGGATGTTGGGAGTGGTAAGCCAGCAACAAACAAAGTGCTGTACTTGTGCAGTCATGTGAACACCCTCCCTCTCGATCATAAGACCATCCAGTCTGGAATCTAAAAGTACTATTTGCATTGTCAGAAAGAGAAAGTATTGGTTCTGTCATGCAAGACTTGGTATGAAACCATAATCTTGCTTAGATGGTGCGTTTCTCTCTTGCATTTAATCGGAAGCATAAGTCTTCTCTTGGCAGCATAGTTTCAGAATGAAGTAGTGGATTCATTCTTACATTACAATTCATTCAATCATGTTATGATTTGTGAGCAGAGATTTCAGGAACTATTCATGTCTGATGACATAACTAATCTATCTTTGAAGTCTCCTCCTACCATGGAAGGAGAAGTAAATCTGCGGCAGAACATCTACCACACCCCCTGCACCTACTGTCTAGTAGGTTGAAACAATGGCTTTCTTTCTGGTACCTTCAGGGGAAAAAAGCTTTAAGGGAAAAAGTAAAAAAAAAAATGTTACGGAACAAGCTTGTTATGGAACAAACTAGCAGATGGGTTGATTGGATTAGGTTGGGTTACTTGAGTTAGATGGGTTGATTAGATTCTAAGGATCCAAGGCTATCTTAACCTCATATCAGGCCATTCATTACCAGAATTCTGTTCTTATTTTGGTAAAGCAGTGAAAGATTTAATATCTACACTGATTCTTATGATATTAAAACGGATGTTTTTTTAATATCTATATAGATGCTTAATCTTTATTATTGCAGGATTTTCCCCTTAATGGATGGTTTTGATTTTCATATCATGTTTTTCTATTTTGTTTATCAGAAGTATTAAGAACACTAATAAAATTATAATTAAGCTAAAATGCACATGAAAGACACAAATAAGTGACCAGAGGAAACTGAGAGGTCCATAGCAGCTTCAACTGGTCAACAGGAGTTCAACAAGATCCAGTGCTGACTGTGCCATCCTGAAAACCTTCCTATGCCGAGACTTGACTTGAGAGAAGATTAAAAATACTACTTTAAAACTAGAGCAGCGAGGACACATTTGAGCTGCCTGTAGAAAGGGCTAGGGACAAGACAAAGAGTTGGCCATCTCCCTGAAACGTTATTGGGGTGGTTAGCAAGATGTGAGAATAAGTCCTGACACAGAAAAATGCTCTGTTCTGGCAACTGGTTTTTCCAAAGATTGTGGGAAAAGAAATCAGTCAGGTCCACTCATTGATACTATAGATGGAAAGCCACGTTGGGGAGGTAGTTTCCCATGGATTTCCGTCTTAGGGAGTCTGTGCAGTCTCTTAGGTAGCTGGAGTGCTGGGGACAAGAGGTCTGAATACAGAATCTATAAGATCTGATATTTCAGCCGTGATGGTTCTAATGTTTGAGACAATGGGACAACTGGCTTACCTCGTTTGTATACTTTGGGAAGTAGATAGAAGATGGGCCTCCCAACATTGTGTATGGGATGTGACTTGGAGTCAATGCGACTATTTAGCTTTTAAATCAGCATCACAATTCCCCCCCCCCTTTTTTTTTGTCTTGCCCTCCTTCTAGTTCTGGAAAGAACAACATACAGAATTGGAAATAACAGAAACTAATAGGCACCTAGTCCAATTTCTGCAAGCAACCTGGTCACTGCCAGCTGATGTTCAGCCTTTCTCACAGCCCACACACATCATCACATCTGGTTGGGAGCTGCAAGGAGAAACCAGGAAGGGTGTGACTGTCCATCCTGGGTGTGACTCTGCCAGAGTTCTTCTCTTGGGAGTCCAAGTATAGCAGGCCGGACCTTCCACACCTCCCTTCCCCTAGGCTTCTTGGCATGTTCAGAAAGTCAAGGAGAGACCAAGAAGTTACCTAAGTAGAGGTGATCCAGCTGATCCTATGTATCTGGCCTTAAAAAATGCTTTGGACAAGGTCATCCATTTGACATTTGGCTATGTTAAATTTTGAAATGCATTACTTTTTTTAATGCACAAAAAGATAAAAACCAAAACAAAACACCTAGCTACAAGAAATGCAAAAAACAATGAATCAGAGTAAAAATAAAGAAAGAAAACAGAGAAAAGAGAAAAAATATCAATATCAATATGAAACTAGGCATAGCACCATCATACCTAGTATTAAATAATGAATGTAAATTTCAACTTAGAAACAAAATAAAAATGCTGTTGTTGTAAAATATTATGAAATCTGTGAGAAAAGAAAGAGATGTTTCCCTTGCATAAATTTAGTCATTTGGGATTAAAAGGACAGGTTTACTAATAGATGGCTAACTGGCTAAAGGGCAGGAAACAGTAGAGATAAATGAATATTAATATAGTAGTTCTAGAACTAGAATAGCTGTCATGGTGATGAATTTTTTGATGATCTCCTTTCTTTGAGTAGCCTAAAGGAAGGAGATGGCTACAATAGTTTTGCACAGAAAATAAAAAAAGGAAAACAGCATTTTAGCAGCTTATAGGAGAACAACAGTTCAATGAAAATGAAAATAGTAAGCACTTAAGATTTTGTTGCCAATATATTTCTTCTTTCATTTTTAGTTTAGGCTATCTGGGCATTTTGTTCCAAATACCATGGTTTAAGAACTCATTGTACAACAATCCATCTAAAATGTTATCTGAGGGTTGTGCGTAAGGAACAGGATCATTCTTAGTATGGTATTGCACTGGACCTGCCATATCTTGTTAAAAAAGTCAAATATCAGAAGGAAGAAAGCATTAGCAGAAATACGAAATATTCAAGAAGTAGGCTGTGCTCTGAAATCATGCCTATATTTCCAGGAATATTTTCCACATCTTGTGGCAATCGTTAAGAAGAACTGGATATTTGGAAGAACCCTGTGATTTTTTTTATGCTATCCCAACTTCAAAGAAAAGGAACATCCTTATCCACAAGGCATGACATTTCCTGATCTGGACTGAAGTCAATATGACTTGGGAAGAACTGAGAAGAACAGACAACTTTGGAACAGAGCTCCCATATATAAGGGCTTAGAAGAGAAGATTTTAGCAGGGGGCCATAGGGTTAAAAAGAGGCCATAAACAGGGCAGATTAAAATGTCTGAAATTAAGCAAGCCTGGATTAGATCAGCACCATGTAAATTTAGATTAAAAATGCTATGCATGCATGATCTGAGGAAGATGAGAACTATGCTAGAGATTCAATTGTACTGGATAGGTTTCATCAGAGAAGTCAAAGAAGCCAGACGTGTAACTTACAGAAACCTATTCTGAATCGGTTGTTGGCTGAATCAACAAGACTTTGGAGATTCCGGATATCTGGTGGCAAGTGAATTACTGGATTTAGGACTATTGGCTGAGCAACTAGGGCCAACAACTGTAGGACTACTAGAAGAAAAGTTGCTTAATCATTGCAAATATATAAAGACTGGAAACAAAGAAATAACTATTTGCTATTACAAATTAAATCAACAAGAATTGCTGGAAAGTTAGTACATATGAAGACAATGCACCAGTCCAGGAAAGAATAACATCAAGAATTGGGAATAACAGAAACTAGCACATCAATGTCGATTTATTGTTTTAGCATAGTATAGAAATAAAGTATTCACAGAGATAGAATTAAACTGCAAAGATTACCCAGGGCAAAGAAATTGAAGCCTTGCCACAAGTAGCTCAGATTGTAGAGGCAAACTACAGAGAATCGGCAGTAAAGGACTAGCTATTGAATCATTTCCATTCTCAAACTATCTCTCTGCTTTCTCCTCAGAAAAAGGAATGCCCTCTAGGAAAAAAACAATAACAGGAATTGAAACAAAGAATAACTGAAAATCTAGAGCAGCTCAAAAACTATAATGTTACCTGCATTGACACGTTACAAAGAAACACCTAGCACAAGTTTTAAAAGATGCCAATATTGTAGTATCAAATATAAGCACTATCTCACTATAAGAGAGATCCAGTATAAACATCAGGCTGACTCTGACCAACCATAATCAATTTCAACCTTGCCTCTTCCTAACTATCCATTGCTGAAGCTATCAATAACTAGGGACCCCAATACGTCACCTAGAAATAGATGTGGGCCTTTTCAATCCTGAACTATTCCTATAGTCACCAAGAAATGAAATGTAGCAGTTAGATAGTCCTCTACTGAGATTAGACTGTGAGCTCTTCAAACAGCATAATATCAATGGTAGGTAGACAGACTTACTGTTTATCTGCTATATGGAAAAAATGAATAGAGGAAAATTAATGATAGATATAAAGAAGTATGTCTTCATACCTATCAGTTCACTCATTTCACATATCCATGGTTTAACTATAGTTTATTAATGAAACCATACTAAACTATACATTGTGGTTCACAAAGCCTAATGATTTGCTGTTTACAGCTGTTTACTGTATAGGGCTTAGCTCAAAATATGAACTACCAATGTTCACATACAATGTCAAACTAGTTTATGGGTGGTTTGCTTAGTTTGCAAGCTATCACATCTTGTTTTATACTTACTAAATAATAATAGGTGAGTTTATATTTCATACTAAATGAAATCTAACTATATTGGAACTTAGTATTAGTCATTTTATACAATTTACTGTCAGTACATAATATGCTTCACTTTAGGCAATCAGTAACTTCTAAGGGATTAAGTCTGAGACTCCTTATGGTCAAGCCCATTTTAAAGTCACTTTCTTAGACAGCTAGGATAACAGATGACACATGGAAATCACTTTTACGCACTTCCCAATCCCTCCCAATTATGCTGAAGCTAGTAGTAAAATCTTTTGCATTCCTGCAGACCCTGGAATGCAGAAAGCAGAAAGGAAATCAGTAACAGGTTAACAGAAAGAGCCTGGCAGCCATTCAAGCCACATCCTGACAAATGAAATTTATTGGTGTAGCAGACAGATTATTTACAAGACTTTATAATGTTTGAACATTATGCCTTTCTGCCATTTATTAAAGCAATCTATTTTTTTTCACACGAGATTAAAAAAAATGTTGCTACTTAAAAGAGTTGCACTGAGTTGACACACAGAATGCATGGAGCTTAAAACAGCAGCATCTTTTGGATAAGTAATAGAGAGGGGTGCTCTGCTTGCCTGAGTTCTGAAGTAATTTCTTCCTAAATATTTTCATTGTGTGCATTGTTAATAACAGTGTATTCCAAAGTGCTCTAAAGTTGCCTAGTAATTATCTAATAGTGGCCACAGGTACCTATGTCTGATCTAAAACTTTATTTCTCATTTTAATTGCATGTTGAATTAACTAGTTCAGGCACAGCTAGCTGTCTTACTTCTTTTGCAGCAAAATTATACAAAAAAAACCCCACCCACCTCCCAGAAATCTCATTGTCCTGATAGCACCTGTTTTGGATATGCTAATTTCTTTGTAACTGCTGTTGGTCTCCATTGTGAAACTTATCAAAGTATTTTATTTTCTTCTTTGTGCAAGGTTTGCTTGTTTTTTTGGAGTAAGCTTTCTTTTCTCTAATAGATACCTTGACATTGTTATCTATGGCTGGCACTGTGATGAACCACAACTCTGGTACATAGTATTTGTGTATCTCTTTGGTTTATTCAGTTTCCCAAGTCACAGATATTAGCTGATCATTATTACCGTGCACATATATATTACAATTTAAAAGCAACATAAAGCATTTCAATGTGTGAATGGGAAAATGCATAAAGCAAAAAATAGGCATGAGTGAAAAAAAAAGCTCTGCAAAATTTGAAAACAAGCTTTTTTTTCTCCCCAAGTAAAATAACTCATGCAAAACATCACAAGCTCATCAGCTGAGAAAAGAGAAATGATAAAAATGCACAAGGCTCCATAAACTAATACAACCTTTCTAATTACACCCATATTGGTAGATAATCTGATTAGTTAAGCTCCTAAAGTATTAAACATAGTATTTGTGTATCTCTTTGGTTTATTCAGTTTCCCAAGTCACAGATATTAGCTGATCATTATTACCGTGCACATATATATTACAATTTAAAAGCAACATAAAGCATTTCAATGTGTGAATGGGAAAATGCATAAAGCAAAAAATAGGCATGAGTGAAAAAAAAAGCTCTGCAAAATTTGAAAACAAGCTTTTTTTTCTCCCCAAGTAAAATAACTCATGCAAAACATCACAAGCTCATCAGCTGAGAAAAGAGAAATGATAAAAATGCACAAGGCTCCATAAACTAATACAACCTTTCTAATTACACCCATATTGGTAGATAATCTGATTAGTTAAGCTCCTAAAGTATTAAACAGAGACAGGCTAATCCCTTCTCATACCAGTCTCTGGAGTCAGAAAAGAGCTTAGCATCAAGAAATTGTGTATGCAAATATCCCAACTCATCTCCAACTTAATACAGTCCTCGATTTACGACTACAACTGAGCCCACAATTTCTGCGGCTAAGCACGACAGTTGTTAAGTGAGTTTTGTCCCATTTCTTGCAACAGCTCTTAAACGAATCACTGCAGTTGTTACGTAATATGGTTGTTAAGTGAATCTGGCTTCCTCATTGACTTTGCTTGTCAGGAGGTCGTGAAAGGGAATTGCATGACGCTGAGACACTGTAACTGTCATAAACAGGAGTCAGTTGTCAAGCATCTGAATTCTGATCATGAGACCATGGGGATGCTGCAACAGTCGTGTTAAAAATGGTCATAACCCACTGTTTTCAATGCCATTGTGACTTTGAATGGTCACTAAACAAATGGTTGTAAGTTGAGTATTTGAGGTTGTGGCTTGCTTTATGCTGCCCTGAATTCATTATTCTTCCTCCTTCCTTGTCAAGTGTAAAATGACAGCACTGAGGTTAGCGTTAGGCCAGGCATGTCAAACTCGCGATGTCACGTGACATCGCACAACGTATTGGAGCTTTCTCTCCCATTGCCGGCAATGGGGTGGGCGTGGTTTTGGGATGACGCGTCTGGCCTGCGGGCCGGCAGTTTGACACCCCTGCGTTAGGCAATTGTGAAATTTCAACCTCTGTTCCTCTACATGTTGTAAGTTCTTCAGTTTGACAATATTTTTGCCATATTCTAAAAAAAAGCTTCAATGGGTTGGTGATTTTAATAAAAGCCCTCAATAAAGGTAGCGTAAAAGATAATTCTACATTCAAATTAATGCTAATTTGCTCCCAAATCACTTTTCAAGGAGATAGAAGAAAAAGCCCTGTGAACAATGAGAATCAGGAAAACTTGGCATAACTACTATCATTACTTCTCAAATATTAAAAATAAAATAATCATGTACATGAGGACAGTAGACATAAAAATGTTTCTTGAGATTTCTTGAACAGGGGGCTAATTCTCATGACAAAAAAAACTTTAGTCATCTTAGATTATGATTAATGCTAGTTTGAGATCTATATATGTTTTGAATCTCCTTCCAATTGTCCCCAAAATTAACCAAGTAAGACTTGATTAATATTTGAATGGGCATCTACCTGGCAACACTAGACTAGGATTAGAACTAAACTGAAAATATAGAAAACTTTTTCCATACTGTTGTCAATAAATTGCATGGGCTTACCCGTGGAATCACCAAAAATCAAGCAACAAACCGATTGTATCACATTGCTAAGCAACAACCAAAATTATTATCAGTAAGTGAACAAATGGGATGACTACAAATAGGTCTTTGGAAGGAGAAGCCAAGGAGAAAGTACTTTTCCGTTATTTCTTGCGACTGCAGGGGATGTGTCATGTTTTTTATACTGAAGATGACAAGAACTATACCCAGTACAGGATGTACTGCAGAAGTTCAGGATATATGTCCTGGAAGAGAAAGTGAAGGGACTTATGCTTAGGAGGGAAGATGGGAAATTCTTAAATTAGATACAGGAAGTGATTGCAAAAGGACAACAGCAGCAAGACGCTTCCCAGAAGAAAAAAGAAAGCCCATGAGAATATCCAAATCCATAAAAATCTTTTAGTATCCCAAGGGCTTCAGAATGGAGTCTCACCACGGATTAATTTTCTGAATTCCTGGATGAAGAGAGGCCACAAATCTCAAACACTAAGATGTCCAAGTGGATGAGTATAGGCCAGGTTATTTGAAGGACTGCCTATCTCCCATGGTTTCTGCCTGTCCAGTTAAGATTGGGCAGAGTTGGTGCGCTCCATGTCCCTTCAATTTAACACCTTCTACCTGACCCAGGAATTTTACCATTTTTGTTTAAGGTATCTGCACTCTAGAACGTTATCTCCCCTAAAGATCCATCCAAATGACGTTCTAGAACTCCTTAAAAACATGGTTTTTCTTCCAGGCCTTGAGGTAGGTGGCCATGGAGCTCGGTTAGGTGGTTGTTTTTTTTTAACCCATTATGGGATATTATTGTCTAGACACTTCAGATTTTCCCTCTATTTTTTATGTTTAAATTGTAAGCCAGAGTCATTTTGGAATAGGCAGTCCAGAGCAAATTAAATCAAATTTTAAAAATAAATTTCAAGGATTCCTGCCTCTACTTTAAGAAGTGACAGGTGGTAAGAATCAGAAATCCCCTATTGAAAGAAACAGGTGCTAGATTCTCTCTGGTGATCAGTCAGGCAAGAGAAAGGTGTGGCACGCATGAGATAAAAAGTCCATTGATAAATATCCTCCGGTCTATGTGACACAGCCAAGGGTAATGGCAGAAAGGTGAAAGAGCTGGGACACAGATGGTGTTTCCTTCCTTCCCTTTCCTCCCTCCCATCCATCCTAGGATGTGGCCCAATAAGAGCAAGCCTGGAAACATCTGGCTATACAGAAGAGGCCAACAGGAATGGTTTAAATTTTAATAAGAAAACATGTTTCCAAGACACGAGACTCCTGGCACGGGATAGGTTGCAATTCACAAGAATTGGGCAGAAGATATTTAGAAAGTGCTTTGCTAACCTGATCCAGAGACTTTAAACTGAAATGGTACTGAGACTGGAACTGAAAGGAGTATGCAGGATGTGTCGGCAATCAATAACAAGGATGTAAATACAGGAAGGAGCGCACCAAATCACAAGGATTCCAAGTGCCTTTATATAAATACTCAGAATGTGGGGTACAAACATTAAAAATAAAAAACTTAATGCAGGAAGACAAGTAAGCTGTGGTGGTCTAGTGATTAGAATGCAGTATTGCAGGCTAATTCTGCTGACTGCTAGGGGTTCAATCTTCACCAGCTCAAGGTTGACTCACCCTTTCATCCTTCCGAAGTCGGTAAAATGAGGACCCAGATTGTTGGGAGCAATCTGCAATCTGTAAAATCACTTAGGTCTGTAAAGCATTGTGAAGCAGTATATATATAAGTGCTATGAACTGGAACTATACTACCTTTAGATCCTTTCAAAAAAAGGTACTTCTGAAAATGTTGGGAATAAACTAGATACCTCTTAAATAACTAGTTGGTCCAATTTAAAATTTCAGTAACATAGATTGGCAAAGACAATAATCATTGATAAACTTCGGGGAATAGTAAAAGCCTTTTCTATTTCATACATTCTACTGAAATTATCTAAGAGCTTGTCCGAACAATGAGTAATTTTAAAAAAAATGAAGCAATTTTTGATTTAAAAGCTGAAATTTGAAAGTTAAATTTCAGATAAACATGTTTAGTAAAGTTCATGTGTTGATTTCTGTAATGAAAAGGAAACTGAGTGAAATAATTAACAATCTAAAAACATTATCTTTTTTAAATTGTAAAATTAATCCAATTGTGCCTTAGGCATGCCTATAAATCTGGCTCTTCACTCCACTGAATTGCACGTTAGTAACTCATAAATAAAGCAACATCATTACCATTTCTTGGTTCTTGAATATGTATTCTTTTTACTGAAAAAAAATCACTCATAAGTTAACAAATACAAAAATGTACAAACACACAGGTGAATAAATGCAATGATACAATGAATTGCTTTGCTGAAAATTGTGTGTTTTAACACTAGATTTCAGTGCAAAAATATACCCCTGGAGCTTCACAGAAAACACAGAGAAGCTCGAAACAACAGAAAGAAAGAAATTACATATGATTCAATTCTATCTTTGACAGTAGATGTTTGGCAATGCACAGTGGTTGCTCAGATGTTAAACTGATTACAAAACAGTTTTTACAAAAAAAAGAAGAGGTTTTAGCAAATAAAGATCCACATGGCTCATATAAAACATACATTTTTGTAATGATAGTGTTCTATCCCTTAGCAATATTAGCTGACAGTGCTGATGGAAATGGGGAAACACTCTGTTGAAATTTCAGCTATTAATATACACATTTTAAATATTTTTTAAAAACACCATAAGAACACATGAGCTTGACAGTTATGTTTCCAACAATTACATTTACCATACAATAGCTGATTTATCTGATAAGAGCAACAGTGCACATTTAAAAGATATTCCACACTTTTAAAGGAAGGGCAAGAAAATAATTTTTTGGGGGGGAGGGGAATCAATCCAGAACTATTAAGAAGTGAAACTGACTCTTTCACACCAATCTTCAACAAGTGCATTTCTTAGCAGAGGTAATTTAGAGGGTGTAGTAGAAGGATGCACAATCTATTTTTAAAGTGTGTGCGTGTGTGTGTGTGTGAGACAGGGCATCACTGCCAAATAGCTGTTTGGAAATGTCAAGGTGAATTAAGACAGATTGAAACACATTTTCAACCAAAGCACCATTAAATAAAATGTTAATTTCTACTAGACTTCCAAGTTTAAAAAAAAGAAAAGAAAAAAATACGTATGAATTATTCACATCTGAAAATTATCAAAATGTAGAAGTCTTTATTGCTTCATGTGCCATTAAAAGAATAAAAGCTAAGTTATTACCTCTGCAGCAACCATAAAGGTTTTATTATGAAACATTTTAAAGCCTACTTATCAGCAAATTCAAGAACAGACCAACTGCACTTTCATTATCAGCTGATAAGATGCACACATGCACACTTTCTCTCACACACACAAACACACAGTCATCCTTTCATAACTCTCGAGATTCAAGAAAATAGGTCTGGTTAATCACCTCCACAACAGTTGTCTATGGGGGGTCATATATCTACCAAACCCAACATCTTAAAAAAACAAAACCTATACAAGTTAAAGCAACTGAAGGCAACAATGCAATCAAAGAGATTAAAGTACTTTTCACATTAAACTCTGTCTATAAATATATATTAAAGAACAATTTGTTTTACCAGAGTAAATACCCCGGTTTAAAAAAGTCTGTACATGCTATATAAACAGATGGGACTGGTTTTAAACCAGAAAAACAAAACAAAACAAAGGCACAAACCTATTATGGTAGGTTAAAACAAAAACTAGATAGAGATTATGGACCAACCAATTCTGCCTGATATTCACATTTTTTAAAAAACTAATCTCAATGCCCTTCATTCTTTTAATTAAGAGTTGGAGTCTGGATACATTTATCCCAGTACTTGTACTTGTGCAATGTTTTCTCTGGTTAATAATCATACCCAAGAACTTCAACCTACAGTTTTAGTCTATATTAGTTCAGTTTCATTTACACAATAAATATATCAAAATATTATTCATACTCCCCCCAATTAAAGTTACAGAAATCAGTATAGACTTTTCCAACAACAGACTGAATGATTTGCAAACTTTAACCAAACAAAGTGGAAACTTGGTTAACTCTCTGGAGACTTTTTGTCCCTTACAAAGATGAAACAGGGAGATATTTTCTCTGATGTTCTGCTGTCTGTTTGGAATATGGGGACAAAATGCAGTGGGTCACCCAAAAAAAATAAAAAAAAATCAACAACCCAGAAAGACTATGCAATTCCCCAAAATGCAATTGGCCTTTGCACTTTCATGAATAAAATTTCACTTTCCCAATGCCAGATTCCTCCTTCTCCAATAAACACTGGTATTGTTTCCAAAATAACAAATGAAATGACCAAGTCTCCATCCCATTAATAACTGCTTAAATAGCCCTGAAGAGTGTTACTTGCATGAGTGTCATCCTGATGTACTGAAGTGCTTGCAGTTGAGGGCTTACTTGAATTATGCTAAGTTGTAAACCTTCAACTTCAGTTTTGAACTGCGTTTTTTAAAAAATAAAGGAAAGCAATTTATACAGCTTATCTACATCTATACTTCTTTAAGAAGTGATTGTGTGTATATATATAGATATATAGATATATATATCTTTTTTCCTTCAAGCAAGTCAATTAGAAAACCAATGCAAACACAAATGCAAAAGAATGTCGTCACTATTAGGTTGCAGTTCATCTCCAATAATGGTCATAGCTTACAGGATAGCTTCCAGCACCCTAAGTCAAGAATCCAAGACTTTTTTTTTTTTAGCCAAACTGGTTTTATCAGCAGGAAAGCACATTCAATCTCTATTTGTTACTGGAGATTGCTTAAAGAAATGGAATGCTGGGACAAAAGCAGCAGGTCACACCATTGTTCTTTTTTAAAAGAAATCAAAAAGCAAGTCAAGTCCAAACTCACTGACAGTGTGAATATGTCTACAGTCTGATGATCTCTGTGCGTATTTTTGAAAGTTATTCTTCAAAATACTGTGATCCTTCATTAGACACAAGATTATTTCTTGTCCAGGAGACATCTATAAAACCATCTCTTGACATTCTCTTCTCATATTCTCTTAGTATTCATTCACCAGAGCCAGCTCTGGCAATAGATTGATAGTTATGTTTTTATACAAAGAATCATAAGTAATATTTGGAAAATAGTTCAAATTATTGAGGCCATCCAACTCTTGCCTCTCTTTGGACTTCCTCAGCAGTGCATATCTATTGAAAAAAAAAAGAGAAAACATTAAAACCAGGTTGTAAAATCAGGTGCAATTCACTTAACAAATGCATCACTTAGCACCAAAACTTCTGGTCCCAAGTTTGATTATAAGTCAAGGACTACATGTATATCCTTGAAAGCGGAGGTTACAAAGATATTATGTTTGCCAACAAAAGAGAAAAGGGATCTTAACATTTTGCTGAAATCTGTCTGAGAATAATCCATTAGAAACATCTCAACATTTGGCAAGGCTTACAATCGTTAGGAAACTACTGGGGACAAATATGTATTGACTGGAAAAACAAGGAGCGCTGAATTAGTTTGTTACATAAGATAATCTGAACTACCATAATTACCTATCCCATAAATACACATATTTTTATGCAGAGATAGCAAGTTAGTTCTATCTTAGAATCATCTTAAACTTGAAATATAGTCAGGTGATCAAAAGTCATAAAGAAAAGAAAAAACAAAAGCAATGATTTGAGGTTACAAAGTAAAGATCCACAGGAATTTTTTTTTTAAGATGAACGGCTTAATGGGTTCATCCATCTAATTGGTGAATGCATACAATAGTTTGTCTACATTGTTTAAGAGGTTTTAGATGGAGGTTTTAGATGGTTAAACTTCACCATACCCTTTAGCTTTTAGAATGACATCCACTCAAATCTGATGGATGAGGAAATCTGCATATACACAAATATTTATAACAACATTTTACTTACCTTCCTAAGAACTGAACTTCCCCTCTGTGATGATGGGGAATTGACTTGTATCTCCCTGTATCTCCTTCTGGCCGAGTAACCAAATATCCTGCATAGTGAACCCTGGAGGAGAAAAGCAGTCATTAAACTGCTTTGAATGTAGTATTTGCCAACACTAATCATTTGAGCAAACATCATATCGACATTATTCATAAGCAAACATCCCAACACATCTCCTAAATTAGCTTATTTATACACTTTTTCATTTGAATGAAAAAGTTGTATGGTAGCCTATTATTATATTCCAGGTAGAATAAGCTGTTTATATACTGATAACTATGAAGCTATGGGGCACAACTGTTATGAGTATGGTTGTTATGTATTTGTAAAAACAGCTTATCTAATAGAGTAAATTAACTGTACCCAGGAAATAAACAGTACTTCATCTGTCAACTTAAATTATAAAAGTGGAATTTGTTTATTTTTTATTATTTATTTATTAAACATATGCCACCCATCTTGCCTAGAGGCGAATCTAGGCGGCTTACAATAAATAAAAGCAACAATATGAAACATTAAAACAATAAATGGTAACACTAAATTGATTTAAAATTAACAAAGATGGGAAGGAAAAGTAACTTTGCATCAGTGATAATGACATGGCTGTGGAGATGGACATTGTCTAGATGTTATCTTGTTAAGAGTGGCAGCTGCCAAAACAGAGCTGAATAGCATAAAGAGAAAATAGGACAGACTTTCAGGCAGTTGAGTATTGCTAAGATGAGTATATAATGCAAGATGTAACCCAGGATACAAATTTTCCAAAAAGACTGACAAAAGTCACTCCTTTTTAAATTTATATTGCAATTCTTTTTGTTCACAAATCTTGTAGAATCTGAAACTAAATCATGGAGCCCTGTCAATTGGAGTTTACATGCAAACCATCCTCTCCACCCCCTGCAATGCAACGTACCTGTTCCAAAGGTCGTCATCCTCTCCACCCCAGCCCCAGAACGCATTTGCAAAGCCGTTGATTTTCTTGAACTGTTCCACAGTCAAGCCACTCACTCCACCAAAGAATTCAGCATATGGAAGGCTACAGATACATGAAAATAAAAATGTCAGTCAAGTTTGAAATGAATAGTTTTTAGTGGTCACAGCAAGTATGTTGCTGTAGCATGTCTCAATTAGTTTTAGTTACAGTAGTATCTGCTTCTAATTAATTTTCTACTTTTAGCATTAAACTCACTAGGAAATTACACTTACTTACATATACATGTACTTATCCAGCTTAGCAGCAAAATGTCTTGGCATCTGTCCACACCCATAATAGTTACGATCATTCTCAGGTATATGATCCACATCGTGAAAGATCAAACAGTCCCAGTCCAAGTCCTTCATAGCTTCCCAAAAGCCAACATTAAACAGCATAGCACGATTAAAGGGCTGATTCCCTGCCTGGAAGAGAATCCCAATATATAAAAAAATAACATTTACTTTCATTCATACGACAAGCTGAGTTCCAATACTTGAAGTGAATGAATAGGTGCACTTAGTTGCTTTATATCTTACAGTATATAAGTTTCCTTTTTCAAAGACACAAAGATTTTTCTTTCGTATTTTGCCTAAGAAAATTTTGTGTTTCATTCGATTTCTTTTTCTGACATACAGTGGGGCAAAAAAGTATTTAGTCAGCCACCAATTGTGCAAGTTCTCCCACTTAAAAAGATGAGAGAGGCCTGTAATTGTCATCATAGGTAGACCTCAACTATGAGAGACAAAATGAGAAAACAAATCCAGACAATCACATTGTCTGATTTGGAAAGAATTTATTTGCACATTATGGTGGAAAATAAGTATTTGGTCACCTACAAACAAGCAAGATTTCTGGCTCTCACAGACCTGTAACTTCTTCTTTAAGAGGCTCCTCTGTCCTCCACTCATTACCTGTATTAATGGCACCTGTTTGAACTTGTTATCAGTATAAAAGACACCTGTCCACAACCTCAAACAGTCACACTCCAAACTCCACTATGGTGATGACCAAAGAGCTGTCGAAGGACACCAGAAACAAAATTGTAGACCTGCACCAGGCTGGGAAGACTGAATCTGCAATAGGCAAGCAGCTTGGTGTGAAGAAATCAACTGTGGGAGCAATAATTAGAAAATGGAAGACATACAAGACCACTCATAATCTCCCTCGATCTGGGGCTCCACGCAAGATCTCACCCCGTGGGGTCAAAATGATCACAAGAACGGTGAGCAAAAATTCCAGAACCACACGGGGGGACCCAGTGCATGACCTGCAGAGAGCTGGGACCAACGTAACAAAGGCTACCATCAGTAACACACTATGCCGCCAGGGACTCAGATCCTGCAGTGCCAGACGTGTTCCCCTGCTTAAGCCAGTACATGTCCGGGCCCGTCTGAAGTTTGCTAGAGAGCATTTGGATGATCCAGAAGAGGATTGGGAGAATGTCATATGGTCAGATGAAACCAAAGTAGAACTGTTTGGTAGAAACACAACTCGTCGTGTTTGGAGGAGAGAGAATGCTGAGTTGCATCCAAAGAACACCATACCTACTGTGAAGCATGGGGGTGGCAACATCATGCTTTGGGGCTGTTTCTCTGCAAAGGGACCAGGACGACTGATCCGTGTACAGGAAAGAATGAATGGGGCCATGTATCGTGAGATTTTGAGTGCAAACCTCCTTCCATCAGCAAGGGCATTGAAGATGAAACGTGGCTGGGTCTTTCAGCATGACAATGATCCCAAACACACCGCCCGGGCAACGAAGGAGTGGCTTCGTAAGAAGCATTTCAAGGTCCTGGAGTGGCCTAGCCAGTCTCCAGATCTCAACCCCATAGAAAACCTTTGGAGGGAGTTGAAAGTCCGTGTTGCCCAGCGACAGCCCCAAAACATCACTGCTCTAGTCTAGAGGAGATCTGCATGGAGGAATGGGCCAACATACCAGCAACAGTGTGTGCCAACCTTGTGAAGACTTACAGAAAACGTTTGACCTCTGTCATTGCCAACAAAGGATATATAACAAAGTATTGAGATGAACTTTTGATATTGACCAAATACTTATTTTCCACCATAATGTGCAAATAAATTCTTTCCAAATCAGACAATGTGATTGTCTGGATTTGTTTTCTCATTTTGTCTCTCATAGTTGAGGTCTACCTATGATGACAATTACAGGCCTCTCTCATCTTTTTAAGTGGGAGAACTTGCACAATTGGTGGCTGATTAAATACTTTTTTGCCCCACTGTATCAGCAGATTAAGGTCTATAAATAGGGTTTAGGGACCACCCTAAAGCCTAAATACAAATACCAAAAAAGACAAACACTGTTGCCAGGCTAATTCCTGATAGATAGGAGTTTAACATATGCCTAGTGATGTCATGCTCATCTAGATATACAGGCTGAATTTGATTAACACATAAATATAAATGCAATGCAAAATTTATGTATCACTATTGTCCCGTGATAGCCCAACCTAGTTTGTACAAGAATACAAGCATAAGGATCCCACTTCTTAGTTGGATCTTACACAAATGTGTTATAGAAAATTGTACCAAAAAAGAAAAAAAAAGCAAACATGCAAACACTGTTAAGAGTTTCATCAAGGAGAAGTGTGGCAATTTAAATCTGTTTGGGGAGCTACTAACCTCTCTTCAGTTTTGTACAAAGTTGAACCAATTATCGGAGTATATTGAGTCAATTAAAGCTATGTGTCTTAGGAAGTACCAAAATTTTGATTTAGATATTCTTAGGTTTTAACTACAAATCAACAAACAAAACACACACACCCGCTTGGAAGACTTGCATGACTTGAAATTTGAAACAACACTCTGAGCATCATAGATATAATATTGTTGAGCAAAAACCCTATGAGTATATCTTTCTTATAGGATATTTGGAGCCTGGTGGCACAGTGGTTAGAATGCAGTATTGCAGGCAAACTCTGCCCACAGTCTAGAGTTCGATCTTGATGAGCTCAAGATTGACTTAGTCTTTCATTCTTCCAAGGTTGATAAAATGAGGATGCGGATTATTGGGGGTAATATGTTGACTCTGTAACTCAGAGAGGGCTGTGAAGCGGTATATAAGTCTAAGTGCTGTTGCTATTATACAACAGATCAGCATTTCTACATCATTAGATCCATAAAAGTTTCGTTTTATAAGTTCAACTGAAACATTTCCTTGAAGATATTTTATAAAGCAATATGGTCTCCTTGCTTCTAAAAATGAAATGTATACATCATTTCATTTCTCTCCTGAGGCGTCCTCCAGTAACAGAAAGAATATTTTATATTTGCACTCTGCATGGGTAGAAGTTTCTGGCTAGGGGAACAGCCAGCCCTCATTAAAAGAATTACTTCAGTATTTGACTTGATGAGAAAATGTTATCAAAACAAACTTGTCTTCACAAATCTAGAAATTAACCTTGAAAACAAAAACAGTACATGCAAACTTACTTGCTCAATGACATAAAATGCAAATTGCAAACGTTGGCGTTGCAGCATTGGAATAAGATGTCTAAAGAGAACCGGCAAATGTTCAAAACGATTGCGAAATGGAATAAGAATAGCCACCTACAAGGAGAAAGATCATTAGCTCTTCTAAGATCTTGCAAGCAACCTAAGCTATCAATACCAGATAAGCAAAGATATAAACCTCACATGGACATTATTTTTGTAAGCAAAATCCTTAAATCCGTAAGAGTAGGCAACTAGCTTGCCTAAATATTCTATTTTTGCAAAATTCTGTTCCAATACGTTAGAATAAAACTCAATTTATTTTAGCTTAATAAGATTCCAGAGACAAAGCACATGATTTATACTTCTGATTTAGAGGTTAAATGGGCTCATTATTTCAGTTCTTGTAAACAAACCTCATTGCTTGCTAATACTAAATATTATATTATAATTAATAACATTTAAAGTAGTGGCTTCAGGCTTGGTTCTTGAGCTTTCATTACATTAAAATATCATATTGAACTCCAGTTCTTCAAGACAGATCCCTAATTTTATTTTTAACATTCCTAGGATCAGTTCTTCAAATGAGATTTCCAAAGTGCAGAAATGAGTAGTGCTAGAAATTTTGCTTGCAACTTGTGTGTGAGAGACACACTAATATTAGCTGGCTGAGTAATAAAATATTTGCAAGCAAACAACTAAGCTCAAAAAGTACAGTTCAATCCCAAGCTATTCTACAGATATTCTCTCCTATTACAACAGGGGTTCCCAACCAGGGGTACTTGCACCCCCTGGGGATGCGAGAAGATATTCCAGGGGATGCAAAAACTTGAGTTTTCAAAATTATAGCGTATATGCATAATTCATTGCCGTTATTTAGAAATTTTGTAAGGAGTGCGAGAATATATCAGAAGCGTTCTAGGGGTGCGGGGTATAGAAAAGGTTGGGAGCCACTGTATTACAATATAACAGCTACCATTTTTTTTTTTAAAAAAAACCCTTGAATTATAAGGCCAGCAGCTTCTATAAAAAGCATTTCAAAAGAAAAATTTAAGCACACAACAAACTCAGGATTGAAGATGGTATATAGCATTATTGTTTTCAGCATTCCCTTTCTATAGCTTACTTTCCAGCGAGGCAAGCAGTCACTAGGCTTCCAATGACCTCCTAATTTGATAGTAGGGTCTTGAGAGAAGAACTGGTGGATCTCATCCATACTGATTTCACTCATATTTACATCAGTTGGCCCCTCTGTGTACGTAAATAGCAGAAAATGAGAAGTAGCAAGCACAGCCATAAGAACATGTTTTGCAAATATCTCACCATATTATGCATTTTGCTGATATACCACTGTTATTGCTATCTTGCAATCAATTGTAATTTTCAGAATTAACTCCCCCTTTACTATTTTAATCATTACTTTCTGAGCAAAGTACTAAGCCAATAAATTTATTTAAAATTAAAGATTATTTGGAAGAATAAACAAATGCAAGCTGTTACTTCCAGATGCATAACATATAACAATATCGCACTCTTACTGTACTGCTGAGCATGAAGAAAGGAAGCACATAAGCTCCACATAAAACAAATATCTGAATTTGCCAAACTTGCTGGAAGGCAATTGCTACTTATAATAGGTGACAAATAATTTTACTGGGCCTCATTATCCTTCACTGATATAATCACGCTCATCAACCAAGATGTTGTGGTCTGAAGGAGGAAGCAATCCTTGAAAATGGAGACATTATTCTCTGTTTTAGTTTCTTTATTTTGCATTCCTTGCCAGGAGTTTTGCTACAATACTTTGGTACATTACAAAGCGGGTGCCAGAATCTGGATTTCTCTGGCTTGTGTCTGTCTTATCTTGCTAACTCCTCCCTTACTTTACTGTCATGATTTACGTCTTCCAATTAGGCTGGAGGCCAAAGATTCACTTCCCTTCCCAGTCTCCTGCTTTCTTCATAATTCTCCTCCCTTTGCCTGTCATCTGATTTAACTCCAAAAATACCAGACAGTTCTGCATATCTTGTCAATGCAATAATATCCTATATTAACAGCGTTGACACAAGACAGCTTATTCCCAAATTTAGAGCACAGAAACTCAGCAAACACTGTTAAAACATGAATCTTTCAAGTGTATGCACTTATAATGCTTCATTGGATATACCAGCGTTTAGAAACAGTAGACGGAACTCAACATTTTAGGATAATCCTGTTTAACGTTCAGGTATTATAGGCAGTCCTATAATGCTTCGGGTATTATAGGCAGTCCTCACTTAAGGATGGTAATTGGGACTGGAATTTCTGTCGCTAAGCAATGCGGCACATAGAGCAACAACACATAACTGCACTGCTAAACAATGGAAATTCTAGCACTTTTGATTGTTATGGTTCAGCAAATCCAGTG
This sequence comes from Azemiops feae, assembly GCA_023970755.1. Lineage (NCBI taxonomy): Eukaryota > Metazoa > Chordata > Lepidosauria > Squamata > Viperidae > Azemiops > Azemiops feae. The sequence continues at coordinate 619,345 of JALGBA010000409.1, forward strand.
CCACTCTTAAGTGGAAAGACACATGGTAGCCACTTGCAGGTCTCCCCATTGACTTTGCTTGTAGAAAGCCAGAGAAGGAGGTAACAAATGGTGATCACCTGACTGCAGGGACATTAATCATCATAAATAATGAGGGCCAGCTGTTTGTGTGTGGTCTACCTGTCATGGCTGAAATGTTATGGCTTGAATCTTGGCGTAATTCTGAATGTTCATTAACGAGTGGACATTAAGCTCAAATGACCAATATTTTTTTTTGGTGTTCCTGTACCACCTGTATAGCTATCTAAGAAGAATGTCCATGTGTCTATGGAGAATAATAAAATGTTTTTGGTGACTATAAACTACCTCTAAATATGATAGTAGTTCCAATCTATACATGATAAATAATGTGGTAAAAGGTCTCTATTTCTCTCCCATCCTACAATTGAAAAAATCTGGACATGAATGAAATAAGCAGATTATATTTAATAAACAAAATAATATCTGGACCATGTAAAGCCATGAAGGGATGCTTCACTCAAGGAATATTTAATGGAACATCCTTTTTGTATCTGTTTTGCTAAACAATATTCCCTGCCCCCTTTCTATAAACAAAATAGTTATCTTTCTTCACTTGACGCCAATTCAATGGCTTATCCAGCATTTCAAGAAGTTGCTTCTTGAACATTTTGAAAGTATTGGATGAAGTTTTGATGTAATATAAAGCAATTCAAGGAAGTAAGCAGCAATTTCCTTTATAATATACACTTAGTTCAGCAATCTACTTACTACATGAATAATTAATTCTAAGTTGTACAAATTGAATTCAGAAATCAGTTGTACAAATCAGTTGTACAAATTGAATTCAGAAAAATTTAAAATATATGGAGCAACACTGAAATAAATAAGGTTTCAGACAATTTATTTCTGGCTGGAATATGACTTTATATATGTTAAGCATATAACTGGAAAGGGAAAAGGGTGATTATGTAAATTGTAACAAAACTTACTCATAGAAGGGAGCCTCTCAGGGCAAGTATGATTTGGAAAATAGGTAAAATCTTCAGGCAGGAAAGTTGTTGTTTGCAGAAAGTTTTCACTGTGATTCAAATCAAGAGAATAATCTGATGGAAGAGTGAGAAAATAAGACTGCTACTTAAAATTATTTTATTACTTTCTATTGCTAGCCAAGTCATTAGGTTTATTTCTTAATATCTTTAGTATTATACAACATAAACAATAACTTTCATGATTTCATCATTAGGAAATGAAATTTCCTCCCAAAGAAAGAAAAGAAATTCCAGAATTAGTGCATTAAATATCTATAAAGCCAATATATCATTCTGTTTATTTTATTCATTTGGGGAAATCCCAATGTTTATTTTAGGATTTGCCATTTAGGATTTGCCATTTGCAATGCTGTGCTCATATTTTATACATCAACAGTGCTATGAAAGCAACGTTTGGATTTTTATTACGTAAAATGTAAAGCAGAAGCTGATAGAATTATGGAGACTTAATTCAAGCGAAGTACCTGATAGTGGCTATAAAAATACTAGCTGACCTATCTCTTTTGATAAAGAAACCATTCTTCTTTCAAACCAGTTTTTTGTTAAGAAAAAAAAACTTTAAGTTCATTAATACACCACCTGTACAATGAATTTAAAGTTTAATCCCTGATGCTTCCAAACAGGGCTGGAAAAAAGCTCCATCTAATATCCTGGACAGGCACTGTACAGTATTCTGAACTAGACAAAATTAACATAACAAAACTGTTTCTTGAGTTTCCGTCTGCATCTTTAAAAGACTTTATAATGCATGAATACAAATGAAACTCAGACAAATAATCTACTCACTCTTCCATTAGCTACAGTGTACTGTTAAGAACTTAACACTGATTTAAGAGTACAGGTTGCTCCTCAGGATCAGCAACACATTTCCCATTTCTAATATCCATTGATTGGATATTTAATCTGGGCCCATTTCAATTTATACGTTATAACACATTTTTATTTATAATTAGTTTATTTCATTTCACAATAGCATATACCAATTATTTTGCAAGACTGTGCAAGTAAAACATAAAAATAATAACATAATAACCAAAATGAGTAACAGGTATCAAATCAAAACTAACAGGGATGTTTATCTTTTCAACAACTTCAATCTATCAGCTGAAGACCAAACAAAACAGAATGGTCTTCACGCTTCCAAAACATAAAACGCTCTTCACTTCAGAAAGAAGAGAATTCCAATGACCCAGGGAAGCTATAGGGAAAGGCCTGGCTCTAAGTTGTTGTTTATGACAAATGTGAACAAATGTTCCAGCTAGCTGCAGTTATTTACACAACAGTTTTTAAAATGCCTTATGTGACAAGTATATTTCCTAGCACGGAAGATGAATATTTTTCTTGTTCTAACCTAACATACCAAATCTTGAAGACATGCAGACTAAAGCAAAATAAAAAGATTCTAATTGTTTTCTCCAAAATTTAGATTGTCCTCTATTTTTTCCAAGGTCACAGTGCTAAAGAGGTTCAATCATCAGAATGTGTAATAATTGCAGCAGTATGCTCTATTTCACCGTGAAGGAGGCCAACATGAAACTGAAATTAGACAATACAAGGCACTCCATTAGTATCTATATTAGCAAGGTTATTGTACTTACATGTTACTGTCATAAGAACATATATATTCTTATCAATAACAAACCACTAATTCCTTTTTTTTATCTTAATTTTTATCATAGCTACACTTTGTACAGATCTGAATAATGCATATTTAGACAACTAGAATTTTAACTCATGAATTTCCTTGATATAAAACATATTACTCGGAATACTTATTTTTTAATTTTACTTATTTCACTTCTAATGAAATTATTGTGGCTTTCTTATAAATGAGCCTGTGAATGTTCATGTGACAATATGCTGATTTTCATGAGAAAATTACATGTAAAAACAAAGATGAAGGTTGATGAATGAGTTCAGAGGTAGCATAGCCCTCTAAATACAATGAGGTGTCCAGAGTAAACATAGGACACGGGTGTCAAACTTGTCGCATCACCTGACGTGCCGTGACGTATTGTGACTTTTTTCGCATTGCCGGAGCTGGGGTGGGCGCGGCCTCCGCATGATGCAATCGGCCCATGGGCCGGCAGTTTGACACCCCTGACATAGGAGACCCTTAAATTCAATCTCCAACCAAGTTTTTTTTCTTTTTTGCGAATTAACTGCTATGGGGCCTTAAATTAATTTCAAAGTTGCTCTAAGATAAAAGTAAAATAATTAAGAACTGCAAAATTCTTTAAAGTATTGTAAAATTATTAGGGAGCAAAGAATGGAGAATAAAATTATTTTGCTGTTACTATTGTATTATCAGCAGTAAAAGCAGCAAAAGCACATAAATTAAGGTATCTTTTCACAGATACCTTAAACTTTTATTTCATAGAAACTGACTGCACCCTTTATGCAAGTTTTTTTTTCATTTTTTAAATTTCAGATAGAAAAAGGGAATTAATGAAGGGGAGTTGATTAAAACATATGAGAGATACAATTTGAATGGTGTATCCTAGCAATATATTTGGCAGTTGTTTTGCTGCATATCACCTTGCAGAGTGTTTTTTTTTCCCCTACATCAGGAAAATGCTTTAAGAAATGGAGACAATTGAAATTTTCAAAGAAGGTAAGATTGGCTGGTAAATCTGAAAAAAAAGCTGTGTGATTTCAAAGGCAGTGTTATATATATATTGATGCCTACAGAAGTCAAAAACCTTGCAAAAAAACAAAAACAAATTAGAAATGATTTTCTTTTTCCCTGGGTGTAGTTTCCTTTATATGGAAATCAAATGACGTTATTATGAGATGGTACAGAGAAAATAAGCAGTGCATTTTACTATGAATAATAATAATTCACAAGAAACACCAACACAAAGGCCAGTTTCTGTAAAAACATGCTTACTCATTTTAGGGTGAAATATCATGGACAAAGACATCAGTGCAACACAACATCCCAGCTAATAACATTTCCACAACCAAGCATAAATTATTTTGACATATAACATTTTATATTTAAGAATGAAGCTAGAGCAGGAAACAAAAGCAGAGAACTGCCCCTGCAATACAAATGAACCTCTAACAAGATACTTTAACTTTCTCTGATGCATCATTCTCTCCAGTCAAGTCATGTCATTTATAGTAGCATTACAGGTATAACCAGATATTTTTTACATTTTAATATTCAGTTTTATTTTAAAGTTCTTGCTTCATGCTGGAACAGTAGTTTTTATGTGTTTTATATATTTCCTATATAGTAGTTTTCCTGTTTCTCTCTCTTTTTTTTAATGTTAGCATCTATGTAATTCACCCAGAGAATTTGGCTATTGGGTGGGTTAGAAGTAAAATCTTAGTTTGAATGGTGTTGAAAATAAAATTCAAAAATTAAAACAAAGCACTCTTTTTAAAAGCCACAACTATTTAATTATATGATTTTATATGGCTGCCCGAATAATTGGATTATGATTTATTATGATCCACCCACGTAACTAAAGGCTGGAACAAGATACAGAATTTGGTTGTGCTAAATAAAAACATCTACATTGATAGTAGTTTTCAAAATTGGTTACTGCAACAGAAAATTTCCTACTTTTTGCGTCAGGGACCTCATAGTGACACTATCTAAGCCAGTTGAAAAGCAAGAAAACACTGAACAAACCAGGACTTTTTGCTGTTATTAAATAGCTGAGGAATAATGAAGCCAATGTTAATTTTCGAAGAAATGAAGTCTTCCACTTTGGTTTTTCAGCTGCACTACTACTTTTAAAGCAATTTTCAAAGACATTTGGCTATGTGTCGGGATCCTTATCAGTCAGAATTCAGAACCTACAGGACAGAAACGGCATTGGTTGTGCTTTTGGATGACCTCTGGCATGGACAGGATGGGGGTAGTGCATCCATCCTTGCCATACTGGACCTCTCAGTGGCTTTCAATACCATTAACCATGATATCCTTCTGGATCAGCTGAGAGGATTGGAAATGGGCAGTATGGTGCTGTGTTGTTTGGTCGTTTATGACCAATTTCACCACCACTTAGTGATGATTGGGGTGGACCAATCACCAATCTCAGGATTCGGTGCTTTGTCCTTTCCTTCTTATCCTCTACATAAGATCCCTGTGTGAACTCATTTGTTGCTATGGGGTGAGGTATCATTGGCATTCTGACATGCTCACATATATATCTCCATCTTTAGTGAATAAGATGATGGTATGAATGTCTTATCCTTATGCCTGGAGGCTGTAAGGGTCTGGACGAGGAACAACAGGCTTCAGCTGACACTGGCAGGACCGAGTGCTTTGGATTTGGGGGTCCACTGGTTTCACTAAATCATTTTTGCTGGTGAATGGGGTTGCATTGCCCCAGACTCAGGGCACAAACCTGGGGTGCTCCTTAACTCACGATACCTGCTTGATGAGCAGGTGACATTCCTGACTAGGAAGAGCTTTGTACAGCTTTGTCTTGTGCACAAATTGCACACGCTCCTGAACTGGCATGCCTCGTTTACAGTCACTCATGCCCTAGTCATTTCCAGATTGGACTACTGCAATGTGCTCTGCATTGGATTGCCCTTGAAGAGTATTCAGAAGCTTCAGCTGATACAGAATGCAGTCGCACGGGCAATTATATGTATTCTCGAGCAGAGCATGTTACATCTCTGCTCTGTCATCTGCACTGGCTGACAGCTTGCTTCAGATACAATTCAAGCTGTTGGAATAACTTTTAAAGCCCTTCATGACATGGAACTGGGATATATGACGGACTGCCTCTCCCCAGTTATATCAGCCTGTCTTGGCAGCGAGGTCATGTTACGGATTCCACCAGCTGGAGAACTGCATTTGATAGTTCCCAGGAGATTAGCCTTCTCTGCTATGGCACCTAGCTTATTGAACAACCTTTCCTCCAAATTTAGATTACCTACTTCCCTTTTGATATTCCGAAAGGCCCTCAAGTCCTTATTTACCCCATTTCTCACAAAACATACCAGAGTCATTTCCAGTGCTGTTCCTCTTGGCATAGGCACTGCGGACCACCTGTTCATAAACCTGGGCTCCTATCGTTCTCATATTTTCACGTATCATGATACCTTGGGCTTGCACCATGAAGAGGTAGGTGTTCACTGCAAGAAAACAAAGATAAGACTAGTTATAGCCTTCTGAAAAAGGGAATGAATTCTGAAGTATTTCAGAAACCGCTCTTCTTTTTTACCAATATTTTAGAAAGTTATCATGCAATTTAAATAATTTAAAATAAATTTAAAATAAATATATTTACTTATGTTCTAGTAGTACAATTGTAGAAATTTATATTCCAAATCATCCCAGAACAAAAGAATACTAAGAAACATACACATTATTTTGTTATATTTAGATCCCATCTTTTCTCCTTCTGTTTATTTAATCTTATAACCCAAACCTGTGAGATAGTTTGAGCTGATGTGCACTAATTAATCTAACTTTATTAAAGTGACTTTCCATAGTTGAAGGGCATGAACTTAAGCTATCCTAATCATGATCAAGCATCCCAACCATTACAGCTGGTAAGTTCTTCTGAATGTAAGAGTACAAATTATTTTTTAAACAACAATAGTTACCCTTTTGCATATGAAGTCCATTCATTCCCTACTTAATACAACTGATATTGTTGCTTCAATCCTCTACCTTAAAATTTCCATTTATTACTTCTGAAATCCAAAGAGACAATAACTTTTATTTTAATAAGCTAATCAAAATTTTACAAAAGCAATCTTTTTACCAACTTCCAGTTTGGATATATTTAAAAAGTGCAACAGCAAATGTAAAAGCAATCACATTTGGGGAGGGTGGGCTATTAGCACGAACACATTAATATTAACTTGATAATTATGAAGATGCACTAAGTATGTTAAGTTCTAACTCTTTTGAACTCAAACTGCACACTGCTTAAATCTTTCTAGAAATATTACTCACTTAAATTATAAAGAAGCATTGTGATCTTGAAAGACGCCCATTTTGCAGTTAGAACTCTTTCTGGAAAATTATTATTGAAGTTCTAGGAAATGATTATTGAGCATAAAAGAGGATAAGATGGTAAAAATATTAACAGAGGCCTAGAGAAAGAAGAACTTAAACAAGATCAAAATACTGAAAAGAAGTCAGAGCACAGAGAAGGAAGAATACAGGAAACTGAACTCAGCTATTTGGTTCAACAACCTGATGCATGTCAGGAGCTTGTTATGCTTGGCAATATTGACATATGCTGGTATCAGGAAGCTCTAAACCTTAATATTTATCAGCTTATTTGTACAGACAGAACTAAAGTTGGGCTATTTGAACTACTGCTCTTCAATTACATTTTCTAAAGTAAAGAAAACCCAACTCAGAAAAAAAACCCACAAACTAAATATTGCAGTTCTTACACTGACATTATGTAAACAGTAACTACGTTAAGCAAAACAAAAGGACAATTCTATGCAAGAGATCCATGGCTACAGAGAACCCTGTGGTGTTTTGAGCTTTGACAGGTCAGCAAAAGGTCACTTTAAATATTATAATTAGAAACTCAAAACTGTAATCTAGCTCACATTACAAACATGGACATTGTTTCTACCTGCTCTTTTTAAAAAAGAGTCTTCCAGTTTTCTTGACTTAAAAAAAACAGGATTATGATCAAGCCATCCCTCATAAAAGATATCCTGTCTTAAACCAATGCCAGATGGATCCTCCACCCCTTTCCTAGGGCAGCCCTTCAATATAGGCTCTGTGGCAATTTAACAGAGATGTTTCATTTCTTTTCACAAGAGAAATGGATGTGTTTTCACAAGACAGTTTATAGGTCTATAATTTATACAATAACATTTATTATATAATTTTGTTCCTTGGACAGCAAAGGTGACTAACAAGCAAGTACTTGAGCGCGTAACACCGGACATGTCACAAGAAGGCAAAATCACGAAACTGAGTCTGACTTACTTTGGCCATGTCATGTAGGGAAATTCACTGGAAAAAACAATTATATTTGGAAGAGTTAGCGCTAAAAAAAAAAAAGGAAGCCAGGCCGTCAAAGAACATGGTGGCTGGACAGACACCATCAAAGCTGACACAAGCCAGAGCATAGAAAAACTCAAAGAAGTAGTGCAAGGTCCGAAGATGTATAGAGACCTGGTCCATAGAATCGTGAAGACACGATTGAATGGATAACATCAACATCATCATCATCATCATCATCTAACTTTGTAATGTATTCATCTGCTCTCAGTCTTCAGTTATTACTGTTTGTTGGGCATTTCTATACATTAAAACTAGGTTTAAACACTTTCTGCAGCTCTAATGTATATGTGACAACTTGAAAAAGCCATAGAAGTATCAAAATTAAAAGGATGCCCTACCTAAATGCTTATGGTTATGTTCTTTTCTTACTTCACAAAAAGGGATTCCAAAAAGATTTCAAATCCAGACATTAAGAAGCCTGAAGCCACTAGCAAAACAGCATCTTTATCTTCCTATATTGTTCTGCACAAAATTATATAAACATTTTAATTCGATCTAGCTCTCATTCACTTCTAAATTGCCAACTATTTAAAAAGTTACAATTCAATAAAATAAATTTATTACACTGAGACATGACATTGAGATGGTAATAATTAGAGATACGCCATTTCTATTAAGGCTCTTTAACTAAATGAAACCTAGATAAAACCTGAATCGGAAAATATACATTTCATATATTATGTCTGAATACTTGATGGTTTCTTCTGTTTTAATCTACTTCAGATACATGCTGAAAGGCTGTTCTTTAAATAACAAGAAATACAACACACTGGCCTAAAAACTATCAAGAACACCAAGTATCTGAGCATTATCAAAGACAACCCCCCCTCACAAGACTAGTCTCCCTTTGTGATACTCTTAAATTTTAAAAAATCCTTTGATTTTGTTAGTCATTTTTTAAGAACAGCAGAACGCAATCAATTCTCAGAAACATTTTTGTGAGCTACTGTCACCAAGGCATCACCAAATAAAATCTGCAAGATTTCAGCAAATGTGGCAAATCTGCACCTGGCCTTTCAGACTGGAAAAGTGTCTGTCTCTTTCCAGTAAAAAAAATCTCTGAATAGATACTAACATGACTTTCTATGTAATAATCTGTCAGGTCCAATATGTAATTTTCATTTTAAAATGATTCTAGGTCAGTTAAAATCCTTCTAACATTAGAACCTGTAACAGCATACTCGTTCTTACAGATATAAACTTTCAGCCATACACCAATATATATTTGAGTCCATCTGTTCTAAAACCCTAAATATAGAGACGGTAAGTACCCAACAATAAGGAAGTGATTTGGCCAAATCATCCTTATTTGCCTGAATGTTCATCTGGTAATAGGCAAAATACTGTCTCTACTTATTTTGGATTACTACTATTCAAACAGGTATTTGAGGCATCTCAAATCTGTATGCATAGTTAATGGGTTATTTATTCTTAAGAGGCAAACATCCACTCTCTTACAAAGCTCTTCTCAGCTTCAAAACCATTTTACCTAGAAGCCATTTAAAAAATGGAAATCTCTTGCATACAAAATTGGGTGAAGTTCTTATTCTTGTTTATACAATTATGATTAAAATTGGAGAGGAAAAAATAAAAGTTACTACTTTGAAGGCTAGCATGGCAAATTGGAGGAAGAGTTTATGGAAAAAAGGCAAACACTACCTTCTACACTTCTGTAAAGGATGAACATGCACAAAGCAAGCAATATCTAATTATTTTTCAGAATGTAGAATTTTTTCAAGCAAGCCAGTGAACTCATTTTTGGATTATATGTGCAGCACAATCCACTTAAACTAAGCCCATTAACTCTCTAGTTGGTGGAATTAATTCCGCTGGTTATAATGTTGGTATGTTAAAAACTCATTTATTTAGGATTTTGTTTAAAACCATATACATGTGAACCATTACTTATTTCAGATTTTCAAACTAAAAACATGTTTCCTAGAAATGGCTAGAATAATGCTAAGATGGCAACTATCAGAAAAATCTGCAACATTCTTACCTATTTCAGTAATGGTTGAATAGATATATGAGAAAAAAGTACAGAGCAGCACTCTTACACTAATTAGAAGAGGAATGTCAGAGAAGAGAGGGAAAAAAATCACCTTCACTATTTCATTCTACCAACCATCTGGTGGATGAAAAGTTGTTGCATCAGTGGAATGATAGTTCCATTCCAGTTTCTACCTTATTATCAGATACTTGGCTTCTATGTTGGCTGAATTATTTAATTATATATTTGATGTAATAAAAAATGCTAAAAAGATACTGATAATGCTATCTAGTTGATATTTTGAATACCCTGAAACAGAGGGTACATGTAATGTTTTGTGAACTGATAAAACACAGGTTCTCTGCCTCTCGAAAAACTTTTAATTACAAAAGCAGTTTGCTAACCAGTAATGGAAATCAGCACGAAAAGCAGAAAGATGCTAAAATAATTTTATTATTTGCTTAGCAATACCATGGGCATTTAATAATGCAGATGCAAGATAAAACCTAATATTGATTTTGAATTGGAGTGAATTGTGGTTTTGGCGTTACATTTATTCATTTATTGAATTTTGAGGCAGCCCAACTCTAAAAAGACTCTTGGTGGCTTACAATATTTAAAAGAATACATAATTGAAAAGGAACATGACGGTTTGGACAAAACCATATTAATAACACTCCCCTCACCACACCACCACACAAATAATTGCCAGGGGTTCCTTAAAATCCTTACCCCAGATCTGAGAACAAAGCCAAGACTTCAAGAACATTTGAAGTAAATCAGCTACATGTATCTCCAGAGGGCAGGAGCCATAACAGAGAAGACATATTTCCTCAGTCTTGCAAGATGACAACATTTAATTGAAAGGATCCAGAGTGTACACACTCTGCTGGATTGAAGCAGATAGGTAGAAATAACTGAAAATGGTAGTCCTTCAAACAATTAAGCCCTGTGCCATGAAGCAATTCATCCAATATAACCAGTGCAGCTTTATGAAACAATGATGACATATGGGCATAACAAGAAGCATACCACTGCATTTTGAAACAAATGTAGCTTCCAGGTGGTGTGCAAGGGCAGCCCCATACAGAGCACATTTCAATAGTTCAATTGTGAGGCAACTAGGACATGGAGACCATCTGAAGGGTGGTTGAAGAAAGGGTGCAATTGGAGTCCAAAGTAGACTTGTGCAAAGGCCCTCTTGGCTGTAGCTGCCATCTCCTTTATGAGCAATAGCTGCAAGTCGAAGAGGACCCCCCCAAAAATGCACCAAAGTCTTCAATGGGGAAGGACAACCCCATCCAAAACCAAAGGTGGAAACATCCAAGACCCAGCAGGCCCAAGCAGCCACAACTACTCAGACTTGTGAGAAATGAGCCTGAATTTGTCCTTCCCCAAGCAGGCCCAAACAGCCTACAGACACTGGGTTACCATTGACAGTTCACCTGTATAGCCTGGGATTGAAATGTACAATTGGATATCATTAGCATACTGAAACAGACCAGATCTGACAGATAGCCTAATCTAGGGGTTTCGTGTAAATGTAAATCAGAAGCGTAACTTGGGAAGCCTTCTTAGATTTGAGGTAATACAATACAAAGACAGCTTGTTAATTCCCTTGGTGGAGCTGGGATGGGGATGTTGCATCCATCCTCGTGCTCCCTGATCTCCTAGTGGCCTTCAATACTGACATTCACAATATCCTTCTGAACCAGTCCATATCCTTCAGAAGGATATTGTGAATGTCAGTATTGGTGGTTCTTAATATCTAGAAAGCCAATAATAAAGCAGCTTTCTAAAGTAGTTTAGAGACGAAATGGGCAAAAACATTGTTCTTTTGAAGGGTCCAAACTGTGAATTTTTCCCCTGGTTTCCAGAACTCTCAAACTTGCTGAAGTTCACTACCTGCCTATTCTAAGCTGCAACCAAGGTCTTGGCTGACCTGCCCAGCAGATTACAGGTAGTTTTGACTTACCACAATTGAGCCTGGAATTTCAGTCACTGAGTTCTCACATGACCGGACCTGATTTTATGACCTATTACAATTGTTAAGGGAATCACTGTAATTAAGGAAATCATATAGTTGTTAATTGAATTTGGCTTCCTCAATTGATTTTGCTTGCCAGAAGTTAGCTGGGAAGGTCACAAATTGTGATCACATGACCATAAAATACTGCAATTGTTGTAAATGAGAGCCAGTTGTCAAGTGCCCAATTGCGATCTTGTAGTTGCAGAGGTGGTGCAACAGTCATGACTTTTGAGGATGGGTCTTAAGTCACTTTTTGAGGCCGTCATAAATTTAAACCAATGTTAATCTAAAATCAAGCTATTTTTTATGTTATCATTAAATAATCTGTTCCTTGACAATTAATGGCATCTAAAAATCCCTACTTGTGTATGCCTATTCATAGTCTCACCTCTGTAAGCATTTCAAAATAATATTCCCCACAAATTGAGTATAAACAGGTGGTAGTGTTTGGGTAAAGCACTTTGTGGTGGGTTTTTTGCTACAATGTTCTTCCTAGGTGGGATCATGTAGCCAATATTTTATAACCAAGCAAAAAAATTCCCTTGTCCCAAGCCTTTCTGTTAAAAGCTTGAAATATTAAACTTTGTTATGATATATTGCAGAAATATAATCAAAATGTTTCTAAAGTAAGGTACACTCTGCAGATAGGCTTAAAATCAGACACCACGTAATTAACTATTGGAGGAAAAATAAGAATTTTGAGGGGCTAACTTACATGGGATTAAACAAGGATTTTCCTACTAAGCAAACATGCATAAGACAACAGCACTAAAATATTGTTCTGTTCAAGGGTTTCACTGCTTTCTGTAACTTTGGAGGTTGCCGTTAGAATTATAATCTCTGATTCAGCAACTACAGAGAGGCTGGGGAAGGGAGGACCATACACTAGTAATGTAAACTTTGGCAGCACACCAATGAGCTTGAAAACACTGAAAAATAAAGCTTTGGATAGAGAAGAAGGCAGGCCTTTGCCTAAGTAAGTTTTCATCCTTTTTATTTATTTATTTAATTGCCATTTCAGATTTAGGTAGCACTTCACATTTTTGTTTGATGCATTAAGTGTGAAATACAGAAGAAAAAACTATATACAATAAATATTTCTAAAAAATGATTATTTCTCCTATCATTCTGTATGTTACTGGCTTTGGACTTTTCTTCTTGCAGGTATTATGCTCATATCCTTTTGAATGGTTTAGTTTTCAACTATGATTGAAATATAATTTTATTTACCTTAACAATCAAAACTATTTCCACTTCACTTTTATCCAAGTCACATTTTCTTGTTCATGGAATGCAAGCAAGATATTCATAGCATGAACAAGTTTATTCATATTCACTTTATGAACAGAATGTGCTTTTAGGTGGGTATTTGGCATTTTAGATTGTTTTTGGGTTCCCTGCTATGCTAGCAACAGAAAATTTCAAAAATATCCCCCCCCCCAAAATACTTTTGTCACAATGCAGAAAAATAATCTCGTTAGCACAAGGTAGGAAAGTTCAAACACTCCTTGAAATGATACATCAACATACAGATAGTCCTTATTTTAACAATCGCAATTAGAACTGGTTCCATCTGATGCACTAGTTTTACTCTTTCCTAGTACAAATAATATTCTGTTCTCTAGCAAAAACAAACTAACTAAAGCATCAGGAATAGACTAAATGAAGAAAGCAAGATATGTCAAGCCTATGACATAAGCCTCATTTAAGTTTCACCAATTGGCTATATTCTGCAAGGAGGAAAACTGTTACGCTACAAGGAAAATGGGAGCTCCAAACATGTCCCTTACCCTCATGGCTTTTAGCCTAATGCCATAAAAATATTGCACAAACTTTGTATATAGCCAACAGAAATAAAATGCAGCACGATTTTTTAAACATGCTTTGAAAAAAAATATTTTCTGGAATTCCAATAGGAAACAAAGGACAATTTAAGCATGCTTTTGTTTTTTCAATCTGCCTATACTAAAACTCAATAAGGGCTAACTCCCACTATGATTCGCTTTAGCACATCCTATGAATAGGAACAGTATCCTAAATATCAAGAAACCAAAGCAATATGGTTTTTGCATTTTAAGCTTACAATATGAACAATATTAACATATATGTTCCATAGAATGCAAAAGCAGTTCTGAACAAAGACTGAAATAACATGCCTCTACTTTTTCTGGAGGAAATTATTCTTAATGCTATTTATTTTAGATAATGAGAAATCCATACTTTGTAGGGAGGTGCAAAACGTTTCAAATTTTGAGCTTTAAACACTTAGTTTCAAATTCAAGGCAGATGATTTCAATTTCAAAACATTATTCTAACAATTCAAGAAATATAATTGAAATATATTGAACTCAGATCTACCCCAGAAATCAAAACACCTACCTCAAAATAAAAACAAAGCTACTTCAAGCTGAAATCACTTCCAGAATGAAACAATTCATTTTGTAAGTAGACACACCTGGCTTGAACTAAAATGCCATTTGCACTGCACTTTGTAATTAGGTATATCTAATACGGTAAGTGTTTTAGCCATGTTCTACCATCGTGTGAAAAGCTTGTTAAAATCATTTAAACTGGGTTTCAAGGGTGGTCTCAATATACTAATTGGTCATTTTCTTCTGCTTATTGCTTAAATTTTTGTATTTGATAGTTTTCTAAATTTCTGGTAACATGAACCACAAGTGTTTTTATTACTAAAGAATGGGATTCTGATTTATACACAGAAGAAAAGGAGCATATGAAATCAATGGGGAGAGGATAATGTTGTTTATGCATTTCAACAACCATTTTTTCCCATAAAATATATATTTCTCAAAGAAAATTGTGCATGATAGCCAAGGCAAATTCTGAAAGTTTAATCTTTCCAAGAAGTATGAAAATTCATGTCAAAATAGTCAAGTGACACGGGATTTTTCTATACTTTTAGTAATGTTAATTTTCATTCAGGACAAATTGAGAAACATTATTTTGCAGCTATGTCTAGATGAACTTCAATTTACTACACAAATTACCAGTATTATTATTTTCATCTACTGCCAAGTGTGTTATTCTTAAAGCTGATGAATTGCGGTTTCTCTTTTCTGGAGGTGTCCCATTGGGAACCTTACGTAGAAAAAAGCCTTTAATTGCTCTGGGGAGTATGCTAGTAAAAATGTTCACATCGACATTTCTCTAGAGATACATTGGCTGGGAAAGTAAGTATGAACAGAGAACTATGAAGTAGCTTTTATCAAACAGCAACAACAAAATCACTGATGAATTATTGATAAGATAGGTAAAACTGTTACCCCATAGAATCTAAGATTTAAATTAATGAATACAAATGCTGCATACCAATACTAAATTTGTTGCTTGCATTCCCAAGCAGAACTTCATCCTGCAAAGCTTTCTGCCCATAAACTAGTTAATATATCTCTCTTGCAAACAAGTAGTCACAAATTATCAGTCAGAATGTTTTCATGAGTTTGAAGATGACCTATGCAGTCTTATTCTTTCTGGCTCGACTCAGGCTGGTATCGCTAACCAATAGACAATAGCTGCAAATTAAATCAGCATTTGCTCCAAGTACAATAATATATTTGGTCAAAAAAACTAAATACAAACTAATATCCAAATCATATTGGAGAAAATGAAAGTTACTACAACCCTGGTATGTTTGTTAGTGTCTACCACAGAGAAAATCCCTTTTATTTCCAGATTCTTTTTTTACCTACAATCACAAATAAAGTAAGTACATTTTGATAAATATATCAGCAGTGTTAAAACTGACAAAAACAAGAAAATTCATACAAACTGACTTGCATCACCTCATGGACTGAAATATACTGAACAGAATAAAAACGTATTTTTGAATGATGGACAATGGCAGTTCAACTGCATCAACTGAAACTTTTAGGGAACATGGTAAAGTAGGGACTTTTCAGCAAGAGATTTTATAGTTGATGGGAACCAAGTATCT
Source organism: Azemiops feae (assembly GCA_023970755.1). Classification (NCBI taxonomy): domain Eukaryota; kingdom Metazoa; phylum Chordata; class Lepidosauria; order Squamata; family Viperidae; genus Azemiops; species Azemiops feae. Next base: position 635,380 of record JALGBA010000409.1, read on the forward strand.
TTGACCTCCTATGGTTTGTAGCTTTCTGCAGTGGGGAGTAAATAAGTCATCAGCTTTAGTCAATCATGCCATGTGTAAAAAAAATCCCTGCTGTTGGCAAGGACGTGATATTTCTGAAGATGTCCATCAAAATGCATCAAGTCCAAGATATGGGAATACAATGTACATATACCATATTTCTCTCTCTTCTATCCCAACAGAATTAAACAACACACGCCGAAACAGACAGCATTGACTCTACCTAACACTTTACAGAAACTTCTGAAAAAAGATAAACACTCCTTCAACTCCACCTCCCCAACTAGTAACATTGGTTTATAATTTATACACAAAATAGCATCAGGAAGAATATATGGTGCCTCACGCTGCATGTCTTAAAACTTTCCAAATATAGCATGGCCCATTCTTAAATAAATCATATCCATTCCAATCTGGTGCTCAAGTAAATAAGGAGTTCCTAGATACCAATGGAATATTCAGTCTAGATTGCATCTAGGAGGTAGTTAGCTAAGGTGGTTAATTTATTCTTTTTACTACTGTCCTGGCCCTTGACTGAGTGCAAAAGATCATGCATCCTAGCAACTTCAGGAAGAAGTTTATTAATGAAACAGACATTAAATGAGCATACTCAGATGAGCCCCATGGGAAGAGGAGTTGGATGGGGTTGGATTGGGGGAGTATAAATGGTGTTTGAACTGTTCAGAGCATGTTTGGGGTTTGCAGTGGGAGCATCCTTGGAAAAACAGAGTTGTCCTAAGAAACCTGTGACCGTTGGTAGGTGATTAAATGTGTCAGAAGAGATTTGTGGAAAAAATGACTGTAAATTATTATAGATACTACTGTAGTAGATACTACAGTAGTATCTACAGTAGTAAATTATAGATACTACTGTAGTAGATACTACTACATAATACTGAAAATATTAATATTTGATGAAACAGTGTTCCATAGAATTGTCAAGTTGGAAAGAGCCATTAACCCTCAGCTATAAGAATCCAAATTAGAACATTCCTGATGGATGACTAACCTCCAGTTGAACACAACCCATCAAGGGGAGTCCATCATCTCTCTGAATAACTGTTAAGGAGACTTTTCTGACCTACAGTCAGAATCTACTTTCCTATAACTTAATTACAATAATTCTGGAAGGATTCTGGTTTTGACTTTCTCTTCTATGGATTATTTTTCAAATACATGAACACTGCTATCCTATCCCCTTTCTGTTATCTTTTCTTAAGATTAAACACTAAACTTTTCTTCCAAAGACTTACATTTCCAGTTACTTGACCTATCTGGTTCACTTTTTCTGAAACCATGCTTTGTTTGAATCTTTTAAAGTACATCACCTACAACTGGACACAATATAGCTTATTTTCAACATTCTGACCAATAAGATCAAATAGAGGAATAGCGCAATTTCATCAAATCTGCCCTACATAAGCTAAAGTAAATTAAATCCAAAAAGCCTGGAGATATTTACTTCTTTTTTTCCCGTTTTTTGGGGGAAAGGAAAAACATTCGATTTCTTGAAAATAATTTATTTGATGTTTTATTTAAAAATGTTGACATGTAAAATGTATCAATCCACTATGTAAATCAGGAATGAATTTCCTCTTAATAGCATTATATGACTGGGCAACAACTTCTTTCAAAATTGTTTCCTGAAAAACATTTGGTGATTATGATAGACCCCTTCAAACTGAATACAAATATCATTTCAGAATGATTGTGTCACATAGGAATCTTGAGAAATATGAAATTACAGTAACTTTCAATCTATATTTAATTATGTAATGTTTCTGATATGATACATGAGTTCAACAGGGCTGAAAGTGTTTTATTGCTGATTTTTAGTTGCACTCAATGTCCAATGCATCTTGCTACAGCATTTAACAATAGGAAGCCCACACTGATGGATTCCAGCTGCCCTGATATCATTTGTCCGTTGCGGCATCATATAGCTTAAACCAGTATATAAATATAAAGGAAAAAAGAGTCAGTAATATGCACAAATCATGTCAAATCATTCTAGCATAGAACTGCACATAATCTATGGTTAACCTTCCAACACATAAAGGTAGGTTTGTTAGTAAAAAATTCCCAAGACCATGGTAAAAAAAAATCGCTATAGTTCAATTTTAAATAATGGTACGATAAATTATTTAAAACTCAGCTTTTGTCTCTCTGATGTTAAAATTACAGAATGAATTCCCAGAAGCAAAGTTTCATTCAGCTCTATTGGCACTATTCTATTTTGTTTGCAAAGAGTAGCTTTGCATGAAATGATACTTGTTAGGTGCTATGGCAAAACTGTAACTCTGGCAATTTTATCCAAAATAAAACACATTCCAAATACAATCCACTTAAAGAGTCAGTCACTATGATCCAAAGCAAAAAACCACTAACTGTAAATAATACATTCTTTTGAGAATTTGTTCTAGCACACTGCCTTAGAATCATTCCAAATATTTATAGCCTAAGTAAAAGAATGGAAAGTAAACTTTTAATAAACACATTTGACTCATAAATTTAGATTATTAAAATTACCTGAAGCACGGGAAATACAGTATTGGTAGTCCTTGCTTAATGACTGGTCATCTTACAATCATTTGAAGTTACAACCATTACAACTTGTGCTTTGTTGGGATTTTTATGGTTCAGGCTTCTATAGCAAAGACTAGGCCAAAGGCCAGCTTGCGTACTAGAAGCCTAGGACAGAGAGGTGGAGCAGCCACTTGCAAAAGTAGAGCAAACCACATCCCTTGACAGGAAGCTAGCTAAGCAACGGCCATAGCAACGGGGCACGTTTACCTTGACCACATCCTATAGAAAGCATTATGTTGTAACGCGCATGTCTGCAAGTAGAAGGAAGACAAGAACATATGTCCATATGAGGCTATGCATTGAAGTATTGTATATTCATAGGTCCACGTATATTTTTCCTTGTATCTCCCCCAACCTATCAGCTATTGCCAACTGTATTAAACCTTGAATAAAAGAGAGGTTCAGAACACGCTTCTGGGCGGATTCACCTCGAGGAAACACCTGTGTGTTTGTCTTCATATGTGATCTCATGAGTCTGCCCACCCTGATGCGGCCTGGCGACGCCGCAGTGCTTTACAGCCCATAAAACATCCCCAGTCATTGTAAATGGTGGTGTCACTCTCCTGAGCTCATCTATCTGCTTGTCAGGTGGGTCCACTCTATGAGTGGTCACGACATTCCATGGTCCCAGGACAATTTGTGACTTTTTTGCTGTTTTCTGGCAAAAAAAACTCCTATTCAAATGAATAAGTTTATTTAACAACCATTGCAAAAAAAGGCCAGAAAATTACTTCTGGTCACATGGGTGCATCAACTTACAACCATGAGTTACAATTGCAATTCTCGGCTCAATTATAGTTATAAGTTAAGGACTAGCTGTAGGCAATTAATCAGGAAAAGAGCCAATAAAGAATGAAGTAAATCACCTAAATATTTATATTTGGATTTGAAGGTACAGAAAGTTCTTCCTTTTAAAATTTCAAAGGAACATTACAGAACTTCAATGCTACCAGAATATATTTTTTTTTACTCATAAGGATCTATATTTTCCCCAATGCATTTTTTCCCCATTTTCCTTTTACAAAATATATCTCTTTTTCTGTCTCTCTCTTTCTCTCTCTCTCTCTCTCTCTCACACACACACAGTCTCTCTCTTCTCTTTCTAAATCCTTGGCATAAAAGAGCTTTCCAAACAGGACGTTTTCAGACCATATAATAGTTGTTTGCCCAGCTTTTGTTAAATATTGCCGTTATAAAAATAAGTTAAAACTATTGAGGATTTCATATTTAAAGATGACATTTTCCTTAATTTCATGAGGCATTTCTTTTGTCCTGAAACTAATTTAACAGCAAATAATCCACTAGAATTACATAACTGTTTTTGCTTTGTGAGCAATAAACCTATTGAATCAGTGTAGTTCTGAAATAAAGTTTACTCTTTTTAAGACTGTAAATCATCATGGACCATTCAGCAGCTAAGCACATGTCAATATTAATAGATAAGATCCCTTCATTTAGAGACAGAAAATAACTAGACATTATTTTTAAATAAAATGAGATTTTCATCCAATTTCATGAGTTCCATATTTGGATTTTTAAATAACTGAAGGGCTACTTACACATTTGTTATTTTCTTCAATTGATATGCTGACCATCTCAACCAAGTGACTATGGGCAGATAATAACTTTAAAAATATATTGATACCAAAACAAGTTTTGATAACTTGTTAAGAATAATATTAACTTACATATTTAAGTTCCAATAGATGAGTAATTTAGATTAATAATTTAATTATAGGGCATGTATGGTCATTCATACAACTATCTTTGTTTAATAAACATAAGAGATATTGGCACTTTGCGGACTTTTTCTCCTTTTCTTTTTACATATAATTTCATAGCTAACCTTTTTGGAAACGTTTTACCTGGTGTTGTGAGAAAATATCCATTTAAATCAGAAATATTTAATAAAACTCTCAAATAATAGTATCCAGCATGCTCATCGTATCTTTGGAAACAAGCAATTTTACACCAATCTGGTTTTATTGAGTACAAAGCTTTCAGCACTGCCAGTAAATTATCCTTTGCTTGGGTCAGCTCTGCTTCAATGATGAGAGTCCTTGAGTCGGCCAAGCTGCTTCTCTTTACAGTCTAACCTGATCTGGATTCATAATCAGTAATTCATTTAATATCCTCATAGTATAGTATGTTTAGGTGTGTGTTATGTATGTGTTTCACTTTGAGACTAAATTTCATTTTTGATGTGTGCCGTTGTGCCACAGTAAAAAAATGACAATAAAGGTTATTTTATCTTATCTTATCATAGATAGAGCAATATGTCTGGAAAACAAAGTCTAATTCCTGTTGGAACCACCCAGGATCAATACATATGGACAGAAAGTTACTGGCCACGTTACACATATTTGACATGCATATACATGGTTCTTCCTGGAATCCCTGGGTCTGGCACCTGCAACATGAATTTCAATTGTAACCCAGGGGTCAGAATTTGGAATATAATGCCTACACGGAACATCCTTGGTTCATCTTCTTCTTCAAGATCATCTCCTTTCTCTCCTCCACTAATTCCTTCCAGACATCATCAGCCACTGCTAGTGATGGAGGGGATGGAAGGGAGATTATAGCACACATTTTCTCCAGGTGTAAGAGTCCTCCAGCAGCAGGGCAGATGGCTTTGTTAAGAATAGGGTATCTGATGTGGGAAGAGCCTTTCTGATGAAGACCTGTTTCTTAAATGACAACAATCCTTATTTTCTTTCTTGTTTCCTTCCTGAGGCATTTCTGTTTATCCAGATTACTAGGGAGCCCTCTAATACAGGGCTTTTCAACCGGTGGTATGCGCACCACCTGTGGTACATTAGCACATGGCAGGTGGTACAGTGTAGTGGGGGAGGGAATGAGCCAGCACAGGCAAGGACTTACTGTGAGAGTCCTCCAGAGCTGCAGAGTGGCTGGAGCGAGGCAAAGGCCCCAGGCTCACTTCCGGCTCCCCCGGAAGAGAAAAGAGGAGGAGGGGGGCGGAGACAGGAGAGGCTATAAAAGGAGGCACTTTGGGCGGGAGAAGGAGAGAGAGAAAAAGCAGCAGCCTTGGGAGGAGGCGGAGTCAGCTCTAGCTGCACCGAGGGGAAAGAAGAAGGAAGAGGAGGGTGGGGGAGAGGAGAGGAGATCAAGCAGGCTGGCCACGAGCCTATCTACAACTGCTGTGGCAGCCACCTGTGCGGGGGGAGGGGTCGCCCTCCATGAGGAATGAAAAAAGACAGCAATGAAAAAAGGCAGTATCGGCTGGAGGTGAGGCACGGAGGGAGGGAGGGAGATGGAGAGTGGAAGGATTATGAGCTTTTGTGACTTTGAAGTTCTGGGATTTGTGCAATGTGGGCTTTGTGTTCTTAAGGAGTGTTTGGCAATTTCTATTTGGCTGATGGCTGATGTCTCCTGTTAGCTTCTATTGCTCTGCTATTGTTAACTGTAAGTTTTGCTGCAAGGGATTTTGAAGTATTTTTCTCCTGAATGGATTTTGCCTGTAGCATTCCTTTACTTATGAATGGAGCCATTTGGGGAGGCTGCCTTAACTGGCAGCCAGTACTTATTTACATTTTTTTTCTTCCTTAAGTGCCGGCTGCGCTCCTTAACTTTCCTTTCTAGCCAGTAGTTAATTCTTAAAGGGGAATGCGCCTTTTTAAGCTAGTTCCCTCAATGGCTTCTCTTTTCTGTCTCTGGAGGCTTTTCCTTGTTTGATGAATATATGGAAGAGGGAAAATATGGGTTTTTTTTTTTTCAAATTCTTCCTTCAGAAGGAGATGGGAATGAGAAAGAGGGAGGCAGGGAGGCAGGGAGGGAAGGAAACCCGCCTTAGCACTTGGCCACCAGCAGCCCTGCCATTGTCAAAAGGTTGCAAAAGGGGATCACATGACCTTGGGACACTGTGACCATCATAAATATGAATCAGTTGCCAAGCATCCAAATATAAATCACATGACCCTGGGCATGCTGCAATGGTCATAAGTGTGAAAAATTGTCATAAGTCATTTCAGTGCAATTGCAACTTTGAACATTTTTTTTTTTTTGGTCATGTTTTGACACCTTGCTAGGTGATACTCGAATATTGCCATATCCTAAAAGTGGTATACAGTCAGTGAAAAGGTTGAAAAGCCCTGCTCTAATATGCAATTCTTGTTTCTTAATAATAGCTGCAGTCTACTAGTTCTCAAAAAACAAACATCACTTTCAGTCCTTGGTGGGTGCAGCTAGGAAATTGGGTAGGTAGCTCTATTCAACAGTGGGAACTGTATTTGGGGATAGGCAAAGTAATGGTAAAAGCTCCTTGTTTTATTCTTTCATGATGTGGAAATCTCCTATCTTCCCCTTTCTTTTTCATGGTCTGGAAATCAGAGGGAGAAAATTCCATAACTCCATGTGTAGGATGGCTGAGAAGTAGGGATGCTCAGTCTGGTAGACAGTTAAGGTGTTTATGCAAGGAATGTACACACACAAGCAATAAGAAATTGATTAAAACAGACAACTGACAATGAATGATCTACCTCCATACCCTTCTGCTCACCAATGCTCACATAACCCAGCATTCCACTGCTAATTCTGAAGTATCAGTACCTTATGATTCACCACATTCCCAAATCCCCTCCTAGAGAGTCTTTACTACTCAATTAAGTCTCCAACACCCTGTTATGTCTCCAAACAGATTTTGGATCAGAGGAGAAGGAGAGTATAGACCAGGGGTAGGCAACCCAAAACACTCAAAGAGCCACTTGGACCCGTTTCCCACCAAAAACAAAACACTGGGAGCCGCAAAACTCTTTTGATATCTAAAATGAAGATAACACTCATATATCCTTTTTTACCTTTATTATAGGTATATATGTGTGTGTGTATATGTGTGTGTGTATATATATGTGTGTGTATATATGTGTGTGTGTTTATATATGTGTGTGTGTGTATATATATATATATATGTATGTGTGTGTGTATATATGTGTGCGTTTATGTATATATATGTGTGTGTGTATATATATACACATACACACACATATATACACACACATACACATACATATATACACACACACATACATATATATATATACACACATATATACACACATACACACACACACACATAAAATAAAGGTAAAAAAGGATATATGCAGTGTTATCTTCATTTTAGATGTCAAAAGGGTCTCTCTCTCTGTCTCTCTCTCCCCTCCCCTCTCCCTCTCTCTGATCTTCTGCTCACCTGGCAAGCTGGCTTCAAGCTGTTCTGCAACAAGCTCAGGGGTAGGCAAGCTCGGCTCTTTTATGACTCATGGACTTCAACTCCCAGAATTCCTGAGTCAACATAGCTGGGCTAGCTAGCTCTCTCTTCCCCTTCCTGCTTCCTGCAGAGACGCAGGAAAGGGAGGAGCCTCGCCCAGTAAGCTTGTCAGCTCTTCAGAACAGGGTGAGGCTACTCTCTTTTTTACACACACACACACATGCACACACGCACAGAGAGAGAGAGAGAGAGAGAGAGAGAGAAGCAAGCCCTGTCTCTGTCTCTCTCTGCAAATGGCAGAGGAGGCTGGGAGCCGCAGGGGAAGGCTCAAAGAGCCACATGCGGCTCCGGAGCCGCAGGTTGCCGACCTGTGGTATAGACAATGAACATGAACCTGTGAAGATATCGTGCCCATGCTCTTTTCTTTCCAAACCTGATGACTATGCCAAATTGTTATGGGGAAAATGGCCATTTAAATCAAAGAAATTAGGAATAGATAAAACAAAGGATCTTCATTGGCATGCACAATTCTAGTGACCACTGGGAAACTTTGAACAGGGATTTTTTTTGGTCAAGTTTTGACACCTTGCTAGGTGGTACTCGAATATTGCCATATCCTAAAAGTGGTACAGTCAGTGAAAAGGTTGAAAAGCCCTGCCCTACAGGGCGACTCTCGACCCTTTCCAGGGTCCCCCAGAAACCGAACGCGGAAGACGGAACTCGCCTTTCAGCGGCCACGGCGGCTGTGATGGCAAACCGGAAGTCAGAACATGATATATATCCTATGACGTCTACCACTGGAATGTGTCTTAACAATATTGAGTCTGACCTTACTCTGCATTCTTTTAAACAGGATACTACTCTTATTTGTAGATACTATGATAATGTACTACAATGTCAATTATTGTACCCATACTATCTCTTTTCATTCTATTAGAAAGACAACAGTCTTTTTGTTATACATCTCCTTCCCCGGGTCACAATTATAACTGCTTGCCTTTTTTCCTAATATGAGTCTATTCATGCCTGAACCATCCTCATTTTCATATGTGCTTTTAGATTTCAACGCCCTTTTAAAGTCTCAATTAAAGATATCACCTGTGAAAAGATGGATGTGGATTCCAGCCTTACCTACGTTACAAAGCATAATTGACTGGGGAATTCTGGCAGTTGAAGTCCACAAGTCTTAAATTTGTCCAGTTTGGACACCCCTATTATAGAGGATTGTGCATCCAATTCGCTGCTTAGTTGGGTGCTGGCTGCTGGAAAGCTTGTAGCCTGGTTTTTTTGTTTACTTTTTAACTTCTTTACTGTATCTTTTGAATGGTTTGTAAATGTGGTTTATTTATATGTGTCTATTGATGGCTGATTTGCCTGAATGCCATGCTTCCAGGAATTCCCTAGTGTTTTTTTTATTTAGCCTGGTCTAGGATGTTCAGTTTCCTTGTATTCTAAGCTAAGGAGGGAACGAAAAGACATAACATACCTTTTCCAACAGCCTGCAGTCAGATAGGCAGGGATTAATACCAGACAAACAATCAAGCAGAAAATAATACCTTAATCAAAGAACTGCCAAAGAGAAAAACACACTCCTACCAACGTCAGGTCAAGTCACTGTGCATACACAAGATAGTATAATGTCACACATATGTTGAATCCTGTTATAATAGGAAAAAAAATTCAGACTAAAGCTGTTTTCTAAACTGGCTTGGCTGGAAATTTAATCTAGATTGTTTTTGACATGTATACATCTACAGTAATTCCAGGAAACAGAGATGATGGGTTTTGTATCCCATTCATAGAGGGAAGACTTCTATATAAATCTAGATTTAAACAAACAATAGTAGGTTGGTGCTAAAAATAGATATCTTGTTCATTCTCAAAGTGTCTTTTCTATAGCAATATATTCAAATTTGATTTCATGGAACAAAGCATTAGGAATAAATCAAGAATCACTGATATGAACTAAATATAAACAAAAGGTTCTGCAGATTATATAAAATCTTTTTAAAATATTCAAAGATTAACATCTAGAAAAATGAAAAATTCAAGATCAATAGAGTGAAATTGTTTTAAATATTTCAAAACATTTAATATATTTCTATTTCTATAAAGAGATTAGTGAGCATATCACTTAGTAATGTTCTCTATAAATTATTCATGCTATACTAAAGATTGAGAATCAATGCTCAGTGCAAAAGAGAATTAACAAAGCAAAGGAGATCCAAAAGTGTTAATAATGATACTAAAAAGTTTTAAAACTTATGTCCATTCATTTAATGGTGGTTCAAAGCAAAGTTACAACTCCCTTAGAAAAAGTGAGTTATGCCTCCTCCTCAAAATTACCATTACACCACCCTGTGGTCAGTGATCGCAATTCAGACACTTGGCAACTGGTTTGCATTTACAACAGTTGCAGTGTCTTCTGGTCACAAGAGTGTGATTCATGACCTTTCCAGTCAGCTTCCAAAAAGCAACGTTAATTGGGGGGGGTCTGATTTGCTTAACGACTGTTGTAAAAATGGTTGCAAAATTGAGTCTGACCATGTGATGACTTGTTTAACAAGTTGTAAAATGAGGCAAATCTCACTTAACAACTGTCTTACTTAGCAATAGAAATTTTAGACTCAATTGCGGTCATAAATTGAGGACTACCTGTAGTAGCCAATGTTAGTTATAAATAGGCCCTTCACCTATAGGCAATAATGAATATAATAATTAGTAAAAGAAGGGAGACTAAGAAAATATTTTTAAAAAATAAACTAAAGGATTAACTAAATTTATACACCAATCTAACAGCAAGAATAAATTGTTCTCCTGTGCTATCTGACCCAAACAGTTAATTAATAAAAGAGTCTATCAGTTCAGATTGAAAAGATTGGTACAAAAGGCACCACATCTGAACATGTCATATTACAGCAATCGATCTAAAGATCTAACAATGGCATGTTATTAAATTTTTCATCTAAAATCATAGGCAGCAAAACATCTAAAAGATCTACATAGGACAAAAAGGAAGTTTAAATAATTATGTAATTCTCTTGAGAACAGTATTATTACAGTACAAATAAGCTTTGTTTTGCAAGTCCAAGGACACTTCTTTTATCTCTAGAACAGTTCTCATATAACAAAGTTATAAAAAAATTGCATTCAGAGGCCACTGTAATTTAAATAGTAGAATATGCCTTTCCTCCAGGAAGAAACTTTTAAACAAACTTATTAATGAGAATCAACACAGATATAGGAAGTACCTCTTTGTGAAGTATAGTTGTTCTACAGCAATTATTGCATTTGTTTACAAATTCTTTATTATTCTTTCTGTTTTTAAGTGTATTTTAGAATTTATTTTTCACCACAAAGGAAAACTCTTTAAGTCTTAATAAATAATTCTAAATTCTCCATAGTTAACACAGATACCCAGTATCGCGTATTTATTTTGTAGTCAATGCAGGGTGAAAAGAAATAAAAAAATAACTTTCAAACTAATTAAACTGTCTGCAAAGTTTTGTTGGATATTCTGTCCAACAGAATACAAGATAGACAGGTTATTTTGAGCTCACGGTCTTGAGCAATAGTTGTTCTTGTGTAACACTGCCGTTACACCAAAAGTAATCAATTAAGATTATTTAACACTACTGTTCACCAAAAGTAATCAATTAATAAAGCAAATATTATCAATGTTCAGCTTGTCTTTTATGAACTGAAAAAGTCTGCTACACCAGAGACTTCACTTTAAATGGTTAGATTTGATGCTCTATTCTAAAACACCAATAAAAACTAAATTAAATTTAAACATTGCATCTTATAAAGAAGCTTCATATTATCAGGAAAATTGTTATTTAGAATTTTTTTCCTGATGTAAAAGCAATTTATCATTTCAGGTAGTTCTTATACCAAATTTCTGATTCCCTGTTCACTTACTCATACCTCACCTAATATGACCTAAAGGGGTGAATATTCTATGCTCTATGACATCTACAGGGCACCCAGACTAGGAAAGCAACTTTATAGTACAGAGACATGTAGATAGACAGCTACTAGTATTTAATTAGATCAAGACCAAATTTAATCTGCAAGTGTTCGCATAGGAACACTATACTTTCAAGCCATTATTGTTGCGTTGCCTACTACTCATCTCTAGGAAATTATTATTTTGGCATTAAATAAAGTTGTCATTTATAGTCAAATGTGACCAATTTAGACTGAATTCTGTAATTTCAAGCCACATAAAAATATCCATGAACACCAGAGAGCAATAATGAGAAACTTCTCAAAATCTATTTCACAGAAAGTATAAGCAGCCCAAAAAGCAAGATCTATTAAAGAAACTAAGTCATTTTAGCTTATGTGAATAGAACTTATTTGCAAGAAATACTTTAAGATCAACAGAACATCTCTATTAACCAAAAGCTAACTAACAATTGACTATGGGCAGAATACTGGCACTTGATACTGTAGCATGAGACAAAGGGAGAGAGACAATAGCAGTCAGCATTACTTTAACCATCATCACTTGACTCAACTCTGATCACAATCTGCAGTCAATATAAAGGCTTCTATACCTCCAGTGTTTTTATACTGTCTACCTACTAATATGAGCTAGAAATACATCCAGCAAATACTTTCATGATGTTTTGTTAAAAAAAAGTGGGGAATACAAACGTACTTTTAAATTCACTTTCCCAATTCAATGCCTAAATGGTATCCCACCCCTTCCCTTCCATTTTGTAGGTAGAATTTAAAGGAATAAAGAGCTGAATTAATCAAGGTCAAAGATAAAAGAACAGGAGCAAAATTAAATAAACCAGAGAATAGTAATGTAAAAAGAATACAGTACTAAGGAGAGAAGGGGTAAGAAAAAAACGCTTCTGCTGATGTCAGGGAAATGTCCGATACTGATCTGGCTAGATAACTTTACGCCAGTCACTCTATCTCAGCCCAACCCCACCTCAGCGGGTTGTTGTTGGGAAAATAGGAGATAGATAGATAGATATAAAGAAGAGATGTTATCTTAAATGACAAAATGTCCCACATACCAGAATATACTAAAAAGAAGAAACCTGACATTACTCAACGATTTAAAATAATAATAATCACGACTGTATTATGGTTGGACTACAGACATATATATGTCCAAATGACAGGAAAACCGCTTCAGAGGGGACCGAGCAAAGTATATTCCTTTTTGCAGCCTACGAGAACTCTCGTTTCCCGAGGCTCAGAAACGGGAGTTCTCGTGGGCTGCAAAAAAGGAAACACGACCCAGGAGGGCAGCCTCCAAGAGTCCATGTCGCCAATACATACTAGGGAGAGAGGAAATGTGTTTTGTGAGGGAGGAAGAGAAAAGAGCGCGCTTCGATCCCGCGACACCCGTTGGCGAAATTTTGGAAGAGAGGCAAGAGATCGCAGGCACCGAGCCCCCACCCCTGGATGCGGCAACTGGAGCGGGCGGGAGGCAGAGAAAGGAAGGGAAAGGGTGGGCAACACGGCCGCTTTCCCCCTGCGCTGCAATAGCGGCAGCCTGAATCTGGCGGGGTGCCCCTCATCACCTCAGTATCCTCCCCCTTCCTGCGCTACCGTTAGACTCCTCTTCCCCCACCCACCCACCCACCCACGGAGGGCGCAGGCGCGCCAAAATCGCGCTCCCCTCTCCTCAAAAGACACCCCATCCCACCCCGGGCGCCTTCGGCTGCCCGACGTTCTCTCCCTCTCCCGCCGTTCCTTCACACAAGCAGGCCGGGCGGGGAAGCGCGTCTCTCTCGCGCCGCCCCTCCTCGCCAACCCAGAGATAACCGAGCCGCCGCGCCTGCCCGCTTTTTCCCCTCCGCCGCCGCGCGACCCTTACCAATGCCGGGCGCCACATAGACGAAGTAGAGGAACGAGGAGGAGAGCGAGAAAAGGAAGAGAGCGGCCAGCAGCGAGCGCCGGGGAAGCCTCCAGGGCCTCCAAGGGCTCCGCTTCCACCGCATGGTCCGCCCCCTCCTCGCCTCGCTTCCAGGCCAGCAGACTGAGGCGAGAAGGAGAAAGAGGAGGGAGGCGGATGGCGGCGGCGCAGTCAACTGAGGGGACGGCTGACTCGGGAGCGGCGGCGGCGGCTGAGGAGGAGGAGATGTATCAGCGGGGGTCGTTCCTCCTTGCCTCACTTGCTCGCCCGGTGCTTCCGCGCGGCTCCCCCCCTTCGGCGACGGCGCTGCATGAGTGAAACGTCGGCCAGCAGCGCCGCTCCGGCCTCTCTCTTATACCCTCTTTTTGGCCGCTCCCGAGGCTCGAAGCACCGGCAAACGGAGGGGGAGGAGCCGTCGAGGGCGGGGAAATCGGGGCCTTCAGGGGCTCTCTGCAAAATCCGTTCTCCGGAGCGTCAAAAGCGGACCTGCTCTTGACGCGCTCCCTCGGTCTCGTCCGGCCACCTCTCAGGGACCGTCCGCAAACTCCCCTTTTCGCTCTTCCTGGTCTCGTGGGCAGCCTGGGAGGGGGTGGCCTTGGCGGGTGAGGTCACCGATCGCCCTCTGCTCTGGCGGGTTTCGGAAGCTGTTTTCACTCGACCTTCTGTTTCAAAGCGTGGCTTCAATGGCTTATGACTTAGTGACTCTACTCCCAACACCAGAAGGAATCTGGTAGCGGCTTTCCAGACTAATGAATTGTATGAAACGGGCATAAGATTGCGAGATAACAGCTCATTTCATCACATGTAATGAGTGCCTTTTGCCTGCCATGGACTAACACAGCTCTCCTATAATGACTTCACTTAATTTTCTGAACCGTACATAAGAAGAACAGCCCTATCAAGAATCTTTAAATATAGATTGTGTCCACACGTTAAGTCACCATTTTAAAATAGTTACTGAATAGCAAAATGATCCCAGTTAACACAACATGCCAACCATAATATTTGTGCCTCATTTATTTTGTGAACATAGACACTACATATCAATTTGGGTTTATACAATTAATTGTAGGCAAACCAGTTTGTTGTGTGAAAAGTCCTATTAGGATAGTCTTACTGATTTCTGTACCCTCCCTGTGCATTTCCATCTTTTGCCTAATCAGCATGGTTTACAATGACCAAAGAATTGGGCAGCCTCATACACTTCTAAAATTAAATAAATACTGCAGCTATGGTTGCAGAGATAATGTGATTGTAGAGTCTAATATACTGTAGAGCAGTGGTTCTTAACCTGGGCGATATTGCCCCCCAGGGGGCGATTTCATTTTTCAAGGGGGCGATGGAACGAAAAGGGGCGATGCGGGGGCGAAGGAACGAAAAGGGGGCGATATGGGGGCGATGGAGAGAGAAGTTTTGGGGACACTTTTGAGACTTTTTCGTACAGTGAATCGCTGTATATCTGTCGTACAAAAACATCAGATCGCTCGCTATTAGTGGATTGAATTGTGTTTTCGAATGTTCCTCCAGCTAGCTTCAGTACAGAACGCCGTACATATGTGAATACGCATCGCTTATCTCCATGCGTGTTGCGCAGCAGCCTCTACCCATACAGAACCATTGGCCAGAATGGGCAGTGATGGAGGGGGGAGCGCTTCTTTCGAAACATCACATGCTGAGTGGCTGTCCCCTGTGACATCAGCTGTAATGTCAACGTAACTGTTGAAACTAGGTTTATCGACGTCCACGTGTGTTTTTCTAGTGTTCAGTGGAGTTGAAAATTTAATTTGCAGGTAGTGCCTTTTATTTCGTAGACCTCTCAACATGGCCGAGAAGAGGAAGTGTCGCCAATATTCGACGGAATACCTAAAATTGGGATTCATTCCATCTCCTTCCAACGTACAGCTTCCATTTTGTCTTCTTTGTGAGAAAACAAAGTTTGCACGAGTCTCTACGTTACGTCATTAATGCTGTGAATAAAATTAAGTCGAATGTCTTGAACAACCGACTTTTTCACAAGCTTTGTGAAGAAAATGTTCTTTTTTTTTGCTTTTTGTGTACATACATTTTTTTCGTTAATGTCTGAGCTTTTATCGTTGTATTTGCTTGCATTGGATTTCACGTTCCAGTTTGAGTTTTCAGCTTCGTTTTTCTTTTCGGGCATTTCACTTTCTTGCAATTGAATTTTGTTTTCAGTGATCATTACATTTAAGTGTCTTGAATAAATAAGATAATAATGAAATACATGTATCACGAAGTTTGGGAATAAAGTGACGAGTGGCACCAAATTTTTTCACACAATTGAGATATGGGAAAAAGACTGGAAATAAATTATTTGCATCGATATGTCCTGATGGCAATTTTAAAGAAAACAAAAAAAGTGTTTGCATAAATTGAAGAATTGTTTCCTATGTTGTGATTGAGAGGTTATGTTGGGGGAGGGGGGCGATGACAACTTCCTCATGGGCTCAAGGGGGCGATTCGTTCAAAAAGGTTAAGAACCACTGCTGTAGAGCACCAGGGTGGAGTGTGAAAGGAATAAAGTATTATTCAGAAATTTCTAATGAGTTTAAAGGAGCAGAAGCCAACTAAAGATCAGAAATAATAATATATATCTTAAGTATTGACAGGTACAAATGTGAAAAGCAGAAGTTGCTAGCTAACTGAAATTGCAAGCAGAGGAAATATCGAAATAACTATAGGAGACAAACTGTGCTAATGATGGTGAAAGATAGGATATGGACAAAGGGGGTTCCTGGAACATGGGAAGGACAGTGGTTTTAGGCGGTCCAGAAAGTTTATCGGATGATTAGGAAAGGGGCGTTGAGTGCGATAGTGGAGGGGGGAATCTGCGTCGGAGGTAGGATATAAAAATGTGTCAAACAGCTCTTTAAGGTGTGGCTGAACTCCTGTGTGTGTTTCAGTCCACCAGGCCTTTGCAAACGCTTCTTTTTGAACAAAACTTTGTTGCTGGAATTCCAAGTGAGTTTTGTTTGTTTTGGGATCTTGAGCCACGTTCCAAACAAGTGGTACAAAACTACTGGGAAAAATGGGACTTTTATGAACCTGGACCTTTGTGGAATGACTGAGAAGACATTTCAGATGTTATGACTAGTTCATAGCATTGATTCTATTGATCCAATTGTTCTAAGAGCAAAAAGCACAAAATGTATTTTATCAATTCCTCCAACTGGTGGCCATGGAAAACACCCTATGGCAAGGTCTAGATCTACTAATCAACCACCACAAAAGGCTAAAGCAAAGGACAAGCAAAAGATCAACGGAAAATGTGGAAGGCTGAAAAAAATCAGAGTTGCACCGCCTTTAGGATTAGCAAGGAGGAAACCACCTGCCTACATTAGAAGAAAAAAAAATAGATTTGAAGGGTAAGTCAAAGGAGACACAGAGCAGTGTCAACAGAGCAGCCTCAACTTATAGAGGCACTTATAGTATATACAATATGTATATATAGAAATATATAGAGCAAAATATAGGCTTAAAGAGAAGAAAAACACAAATTCTATGGACTGCCCCAGACCAAATTCTATATTCTCTCCTACAACCTTTGGAGCAAATTTAGAATTATGTGCCAAAACTATTTCATGGAAGAACTCACAACTACCACATCATCAACCTGTGTGAAACTAGAGCATCAACTGAAACACACAAAAATGGAAAAATAATGGTGATGAAATGCACATATCCACAGGTGAAAACCTCACACATTGCTGGCGTCATCTTCATAGTCGCTTGCTAACACATTCTAAATGTAGTCATTACAAATAATCTTCCATATTTTGCAAACAACAAACTAAAAATAAAGGGGAGAAATAAACCACAGCTCACAGTCCAATACTGTGTTCCACACAACAGTCATTACAACAATGAAACTGAATATTTTTACCAAATAACTTGAATAATAAATAGCTCAGCTAGCCTACAAAAATCATAAAAGACCTGTGCTTGAGAAAGTTCAAGATAAATGTGTTAAAATTTTGTAGGCAAATTTTTAGAAGATGAGTGAAATAAAAATATCGAACAGTTGGCAACCATTGTTAAATCGTAAAAGACATATGTGATGAACATCTGTTTTGAGAAACCAGCATGGAAGCACTGAATTTGGTACTCTCCCAATTGGGAAATTAAAGTAGAGATCAACTTTATATCTCCATCCCAGGGTAACACAAAGGTTGCTGTCACTGCCCTTTTGTGCCTGGGGAGTCTGGAAGGGACACAACAGGCTTCAACTAAAGCCTTGAGATCTGGGGGTTCTCCTAGACCTAGACTCATGACTCCTGCTTGAACAGCAAGTGGCAGTTGTGGCTAGGAGAGCCTTTGCACAATTTCATGTTTTGTGCCAGTTGCGCACGCTTTCCTGGATCATTATGCCCTGCGCACAAACACTCATGCCTTGGTTATTTCATGTTTGGACTACTTCAATATGCTCTATATGAGACTACCCTAGAAGAGTATTCAAAAGCTACAGGGGACATAGAATGCAGCAGAGTGGACAGTTCTAGGGGCCCCTTGGGTGACCCATGTAACACCACTGTTGCATGAACTGCATAGTTGCCAGTTTGCTTCCAAGTTCAATTCAATGTGTTAATTATCATTTTTAAAGTCATTCATGCCATGAGTCCAGGCTATAAACTATGTCATCCCAGTGGGATTAGCTCTTTGGGCACAAAAGAGCACAAAACAGCTTGTACTTTCTACTAAAGACATTGCTGATATGATTAACATTCCTCAGACATATGGTTAACTCAATGGTGGGATTCAAATATGTGAACAACCGATTCTCTGTGTGGATGCCGCTTCTGGAAGTCCATTCCGGGCCTGGGCAACAAAAAATTAGCTACCGGGTCTGCCAAAGTGGTGCGAATCTGCTGAATCCCACCACTGAGTTAACTGTTTCTATTCTTTTTTCATGATTGTGGCTATGTAAACTGACTATCAAAGTCCTTACCAGTCCCTAAACACCTCCAGTCCGTCCGGCTGAATGATAGGAGACCAGCACACAGGAACGTTGAAGCAGTTGCGTTTAATGATCCAGCAAAACAAAGTCAGCGCTGGGAGTGGATTGCTCCCGGCGCGCTATATACCCTTCATCACCAACTCCACCCTTCCCCCCAGAACAGTCCAGCATCTGGCGGATCTCCTTAAAGGTGCTTGCCTCGCCGGCGTCACTCTTGCGTTTGCGCTGGAAAGGCATCTCCGCTGCTCCCCCACCAGCTGCTCGGCCTTGTTAGGGTGGTTTGTGGCAAATGCCACCCTGGCGGGAGCCCCTGGACCCCCAGCTGAGTGGCGGTGGTGGCGGCGGCCACTCGCAACGCCCCCAGCCGCCTGCCGGTACAACACACGACCGCCAGCTGCACGGCGGCCTTCCGAGATGACTGGAACGGGAACGACTCCCGACCACCAGCTGACAGGCGGTGACGGCGTGAGGCGCGGCAGACCGAGCCGGCTCCGTCCCGACAGTCAGCTGTTCAGCACCAATGTGCGAGAAGGGGAGCAGCTGCTGACCACGTTTCGCGGGAATGGGACGCCGGGCTGTTCAGTTGCCTGCTCCTCCCCCCCGTGTGTATGTGGAGCCCGTAGGAGCTCGACAGGCAGCTCCCTCTACCAGGGATCCACCTGGAAGGCAAGGAGACACATGTAAACACTTATTCACGGCGTGGTTACCCGTGCACCCACCCGTGCCCCCACCCGGTTTCCCGGGACACTGACGGTGGAACTTGCGTACCGCCCGGGGAGCATGTACATCTGTCCACCCCACCCAGGATGCCTCTGTGACGGGATACCCCTTCCACCTCACTAGGTATTGTACTTTTCCCCTGTTAATCCGGGAGTCCAGAATCTCCTGTACTTCGTACTGATCCCCCTTAACCGGCCCGGGTGCCCCTTCCCCGGAGCTACAGGGAACCCCCTCCACCGGTTTCAACAGACTACAGTGGAACACCGGGTGGATTCGTCCTAGCATGCAGGGTAGGTGCAGTTGAATAGTCACCGGGTTGATGATTCGGTTGATTTTAAATGGACCCAGGAATTTAGGCCCCAGTTTCCTGCAAAGCACCCTTAACTTCAGGTACTTAGTAGACAGCTACACCTGGTCCCCCACCCGAAAGGGAACCTGGGGCTTCCGGTGTTTGTCGGCGTGTGCCTTGGCACTGGCTTCCACTTTTACTAAGGCTTTCTTTACATTGCCCCACCCCCCCCTATGTGTGTTATCCACTCCTGGGGTTCACAGGGGGGGAGTTCCCCATGCCATACTCAGGGATGGGAATGAAGTCCTGCCCATTCACCACCCGAAAAGGGGTGAATCCGTTACTGCTGTGCACTGCATTGTTATATGCCACCTCCGCGAAGGGCAAGAGATCAACCCAATCATTTTGCTGGTATGAGATGTAACTCCTGAGATAGCGTTTGACCATTGTGTTTGCCCGTTCCGCCGCGCCATTGGTGCTGGGGTGGTACGCCGAACTAAGACCCTGTGATGACCCAATGGACCGGACAAACGTACGCCAAAATCGGGCTGTGAACTGTACCCCATGGTCAGAAATGATCCGCCGGGGTACTCCATGCAGACGGTATACGTGTTGGATGAAGAGGCTGGCTAGTTTGCGAGTGGACGGCAGGCCTTTGCATGTGAGGAAATGAGCTTGTTTGGAGAAGAGGTCAATAACGGTCCAGATCACGCTATGACCCCGACTCTCCGGCAGCTCCACGATGAAATCCATCCCGATGTCTTCCCACGGCCGGGTTGGATCGGCGACTGACTGTAACAACCCTGCCGGCTTTCCCGTTTGGTGTTTTGTGGTGGCACACACATGGCAACCCTGAACGTAGGCCTCCACTTCCGCTTTCATGTGTGGCCACCAAAATTGCCTCCTTACCAGGTGCAGGGTCTTCAAGAATCTGAAGTGCCCTGCTTGCTTTGTGTCATGGCACCTTCGTAAGATCCCGTCCTGTAGGGTCTGCGATACGTATAGCTTATCGCCCTTCCATGCTAGCCCGACTCGGTGCATCAGTAGCCCCGGGTGTTCTCATAGCCAGATATCCGTTTTTGTTGCCTGGTGCAGTTCCTGTACCAGATCAACCGGCAGGCTATGTGGGGCTGCCCGCATGGCTAATTGCTGGTAGGGGGGGCATGACTGCCTGTACGACCTCCTTCCGCTTGCTCTTATACTGGGGCAAGCGTGACAGTGCGTCTGCAAGGATGTTTCTCCCCCCTGGTACATACCGTAGCCGGAAACGGAACCAGCGGAAATATTGCGCCCACCGAACATGCTTAGGAGAGAAGCGCCTTGGCGACTGCAATGCCTCGAGGTTTTTATGGTCTGTTTAGACCTCAAACTGTTCCTTTGCCCCCTCTAAGAAATGTTGCCACGTGGCCAGCGCCCACCACACAGCAAAGGCCTCTTTCTCCCAGATGGCCCATGCCCTCTCGGTCTCTGTTAGTTTTCGTGAGGTATAGGCGCACGGTTGCAACATCCCCTGTCCGTTCTTTTGCAGTAGCACCGCCCCCACTGCGACATCACTGGCATCGGCCTGCACCACAAACAGCGTATCGGGGTTCGGGTGCAAAAGGACCGGCTCCTTGGCGAACAAGACCTTCAGATCTTCAAAGGCCTTCTGGCATGCCAGGGTCCATACGAGTGGCTGACCGGGCTGTGGCTTTGTTTTGGTATGTCGTGTACAAAGTAAGTCCGTCAGGGGTAGGGCCACCGCCGCGAACGAGGGGATGAATTGCCTGTAGAAATTGGCGAAGCCCAGGAAGCTCTGCAGTTGCCACCGAGTCCGTGGCGCTTGCCATTCCAGCACAGCCTGCACCTTGTTTGGGTCCATCTCCACCCCCGCCCCTGAGATCCTGTACCCCAGGTAATCCAAGCGGGTCTGGTGGAAATCACACTTTGAGAGTTTCACGTATAGGCATGCTGCCAGGAGTTTCGTCAGCACCTGCCTCACCAGCCGGACATGTTCCTCCATCGTGGTGATGTATATTAAAATGTCGTCCAGGTAGACTAGAACCCCCCGGTACAGGTGTTCATGCAGCAGCTCATTAATGAGCTGCATGAACACCGCTGGTGCCCCCTGCAACCCGAACGGCATCACTCGAAACATGTAGCTACCCAATGGGCAGTTGAATGTTGTTTTCCACTCGTCCCCTTTCTTAATGCGGACCCTGTAATAAGCCTCACGTAAATCCAGTCTAGTGAACACCCTCCCCTCCGCCAGGTGGGCCAGCAGGTCCTTCATGAGTGGCAGGGGGTATAGATTCTCCACGCATACCGCATTGATGCCACGGACGTCGACGCACAGTCTCAACGAGCCATCCTTCTTTTCTTTGAACAGGACGGGGGCCGCTATACGCGACCGGGCTGGTTGGATGAAGCCCCTCACCAGATTCCGGTCAATATAGTCCCGGAGCTCCTCCATCTCCTGTGGTGCCATCGCATACATTCGGGGCTTTGGCAGCTTGGCCCCGGGGATGATGTCGATGGCGCAATCAGTAGGACGGTGGGGAGGCAAGGTGTCACACTCTTGCTCACTGAAGACCTCGGCGAGGTCGGCGTAAACGTCCGGATACGGCAGCTTCCCCTCCGTGCCCTCCTGCCCTGCTTCTGCTACACCTAGCCCCGGTTCTGCTTTTCCCTTCCCCTCCCTGCTCGGTGGCTTGGGGCCCACCCTTATCCTCATCCTCCAAAACCCCCCTTCCCACCAAATGATAGGGCCTCATTTGTCCAGCCAGGCTAGGCCCAAGATCACAGCCTCAGTCATGGAAGGGACCACGATAAACCGGAGGACCTCCCAGTGCCCCCCATCTCTAGCCGCACTGGCTCCATTATGTGGGTGGCGGGAACCCCCCCAAGGAGAGACCCATCCACCTGTTCAAATCTGATGGGCATGGCTAGCCGTTCTACTCTGATCTCTGCGCTCGCCACCACTGTCTTACTGATCAAACACCTGATACACCCCGTATCGATTAGGGCCTTGTAGTCCCCTCTTTGTCCTGTCTGTGGACTTGTCAGTATGATGGGGATTGCGAACGGGGCCACTGGTTCACTCACCATTGGGTCCTCCGTAGCGTCGTCCTCACTATCGTAAGACACCAATTGATATCTGGCACCCGGCGTTGCTTCCCCCTTCTCCTGCATCCTCTGTGGGGTCTTGACTCCCTCTGCCTGGTGAGCCGCCCATAGTCTTTCTGGTTCCTTCCTGGGTGTGGGTGTGATCCCGGCTCATCCCGGAGTCAGTGGGAGCCCCCGGGGTACGGGGACAGGGCACTCCGCCACCCTGTTCCCTGGTTGGTTGCACCTGAAGCACCTCAGAGGCATTTGGGGGGATCGGCCGGGGGACCCCGTACCCGGTCCTTTTAGCCCGCACCCAATACTTCGTGGTGCCTCTGTACTCCTACGTGCTGTCGTCGGGTCCTCCCCTTTCTTCCGGAACTCTTGCAGCCTCGCGTCCAGGGCCACTACCACCCAGAACCACTCTTGTTTGGCACTCCTCGGACCACACACGCCTGACGTATGTCCCGGTCCAGGCCTGCCCTAAACTGGTGGATCAGCAGGCGCTGCGGCCAGGAACGCAACCTACCGGCCACCCGCCTAAAGTCCCAAACATAGTCCACCACAGGCCGGCCTCATTGTTTCATAGACAGAATATCCGCCTCCGCCCGCTGCGCACATGAGACATCCTCAAAGCGGCACCTCAGGGACTCCAGGAACAGAGTAGCATCAGCCAGCTCCCTGGCGTTATCAGTGTACAAATCAGTACCCAGTCCGCTGCCTCACCCTGTAGTCCTGCCATCAGAGCCGCCACCATTGCCCAATGTGACGGGTAGTATCTGGCGTACCGGTCCATATGGATTACAGCTTGGCGTAGATACATTGCCAAACGGTCTGGGTTGCCATTGAAGGTGACTGGTAATGGTGGGGGATCCCAAGGCACCCCTGAGGACCATGCAGTCCCTGTTGGCCCCAGGACCTGTGGGGGACCCACCCCGGGTGTGGGGTGCTGGGCCCCAGTACCCACCGCTGCTGGTTTGAGGGGCCCAGGGGTCCAGCAGGTATTCCGGCGGGGTCTCTGCCGGCCGCCGCTGTTGTCCTGCCGTCCCACGGAGGCCGTCCCTGGTCTAGGGCCTCTGGACTAGGGCCTCTGACCTGGGCATCCACCCAGAACCTAGGACCGGTCAACCGGAACTGCGGCGGTCCTGTTCCGGCGGGTTGTGACTCCGCATAAGACCATGGTGCCAAGTCACGTCCAACCTCCCATCGTGGCCATGACGGAGGGTCTTGGAGCCCTGGCTCCCCGTACCTGTCCCGGGGGACGCCCATGGTGGCTTGTCCGGGTGCTGTTGCATAACTCCAGTCTCCAGCATCCTCGTCTGGGACACGCCTCTCTCTCTCTTTCCATCCCAAGAGGGGTCCGGCAGCCCCTGGGGTGCGCGCATTGCCTGTGTCCAGGTTGGCGAGTGCTGCGCTGTGCCACCACTCCCCCGAGGATGCTGGGGCCCCTGCATCCTGAGCCTCACTCACCGGAGTCTCTGGCCATGCCTCCTGCACCTTAGGCCGCACCGCTGGCTGGGCTCCCCCCCCCAACAGCCTCAGGCGCCGTTTCAGTAGCTACTCCCACCGCACCGTCCTCAGCCACCGGTGTTGCCTCCTACGTTCCCTCCGCCATCCCCTGTTTGGGTAACAGAAGGGTAACGCAAGGGAAGGGAGTGCTGACTTTCCTGTCAAAGTCCTTACCAGTCCCTAAACACCTCCAGTCTGTCCGGCTAAATGATAGGAGACCAGCACACAGGAACGTTGAAGCAGTTGCGTTTAATGATCCAGCAAAACAAAGTCAGCGCTGGGAGTGGATTGCTCCCGGCGCGCTATATACCCTTCATCACCAATTCCCCCCTTCCCCCCAGAACAGTCCAGCATCCGGCGGATCTCCTTAAAGGCGCTTGCCTCGCCGGCATCACTCTTGCATTTGCGCTGGAAAGGCATCTCCGCTGCTCCACCAGCTGCTCGGTGGCACCCGGCCTCGTTAGGGTGGTTCACGGCAAATGCTGCCCTGGCGGGAGCCCCTGAACCCCCAGCTGACTAGCGGCGGTGGCGGCGGCCGCTTGCAATGTCCCCAGCTGCCCGCCGGTACAACACACGACCGCCGGCTGCACAGCGGCCTTCCGAGACGACTGGAATGGGAACGACTCCCTCCCGACCACCAGCTGACAGGCGGTGACGGCGTGAGGCGCGGCAGACCGAGCCGGCTCCGTCCCGACCATCAGCTGTTCGATGCCAATGTGCGAGAAGGGGAGCAGCTGCCGACCATGTTTCGCCGGGAATGGGACGCCGGGCTGTTCCGTTGCCTGCTCCTTCCCCCCGTGTGTATGTCGAGCCCGTAGGAGCTCAACACTGACTGATAAAGAGTGGAGTATAAATATTTGCATGTAAATATTTTAAATCAATAAAAGAATACTCTCACTACTTATTCAAGACGGCAACTGGCTTAGGAAGTCTTTATCTCATAAATATCAGCTTAATAAAATTATACATAACTGTAATCCTCAATCCTCAAAACACCCATGCAGAAGGGCATCACAGTGGTTATCTACTTCACACTTTGGGCTCCATAATAGTTATACCAAAGTCTGCAGAAAACTTTGAGGGGGAATTTGCTTCATCCATTCCTTGGTTCACATATCTCTATGAAATTACTTTATATTTGCTATGAAACATAATTCTTACAACAACCATAAACCAATTATTATTAACCAAAATAACATGAATAAAAATAGTATTAATAATAGTGGTGAAATTGTCAGTCCTTTTTTTTTTGTCATGTAGAACAAAATATGGGTTCGCACACAAATATTTTTTAGTTTATATCTCTCTCTCACACACACATGTCTATTTAATACTATTTCATTTTGGAGTTAGCAACATCATGCAAAGAAAAGGAGTAAGAAATAGTAAGCCAAAAGAGCGAAGGCATTCAATAAGGAAAAGCTAAAACTAGTTTATTCCTTTCTATCCTTATGAACCATTCCTATATCAATGTACAGCCCCTGTACATTCCTGACTTTTATCTTTTTGTGTTTCTTAGGTATCCATTTCCATCATGTTCAAATTATTATGATTTTCCTGACATATTCAATTCTCAGTTCCAGATAACAGCAGTTGTTATACATAACTATTTTTTGCTTCCTTTTGACATTCATTTCTCACAATAGACCATACACTTATTGGATCCAATCTAGGTCGGTCACGGGGACCAGAGTTACGTCTTCTGAGCTTTCAGACTCGTGCTGGAGCCCCCATCTCAGGGAACTTCTCTGTGTGCTTTGGGCTTTCTGTGTGTGGTATTTATATGGTACCTTATAATTATGCTTTTATAAATTAAGAACAGAGTTCCCAACATTTTTTTAAAGTAAGTGATGCAGAGGAAAGGACAGCATTCTTTTGTGCTATATGTGCTGGGTGAAAAAAAGAGAAGCTTCTCTAAGAATACAGTAGAGCAGTATTTTTCAACCTTTGCCATTTTAAGACGTGAACTTCAACTCTCAGAATTCCCAAGCAGAATTCTGGGAGTTGAAGTCCACATGTCACAACGTTGACAAAGTTGAGAAACAGGGTGATAGAGTTTGATGCCTCTCTCTGAGAATCCATGACAGTAAAACACTATCCCAGTATTTCTCAACCTTGTCAACATTAAGATGTGTGGACTTCAACTCCCAAAAATCTCCTGTCAGCATGCTAGCTGGAGGATTGTGGGAGTTGACGCCCATGTGTCTTACAGTTGACAAGATTGAGAAACAATGAACTACTATCCTGTTTCAAATTTAGTTGCATTTTTCTTTAACAGCCATATATTATTGCATGTCCCTTAATGGAAGCAAATTAATATAGCAGTGGCTTCTTCACAAATAATTGCTGATTTCTACTGCCTCATTAACCAGGTTTAATCAAATTAATCTAGCAGATGCCAAAGAGCAACAAGAAAGTCACCTCACTGAAGAAGAAACATATGCAAGTCAGTTGTCTACCTTGAATTACTGTGCAGTTATTTTAATTATTAGATATATAACTTGCATTTGCTCCAGAGCTCAGACAGGCATATGTAATACAGTATTCCATCTTCTCAACATTCTGGGAGTTGGGTAGCTAATCTAGTCTAAATATCTGGCTGACTGTGAGACAAACCATAGTATTTTCCCCTCACAACAGTCCTGTGAGTGTAAGAGAGTGTGACAGTTTCAAAGCTGCCTGCTACAGTGAGGGTGGCCTTGAACTCAGATCTTGGCCAACACCCACACACAGACGCACACACCTGTGCATATATATATATATATATGGACAGACATGCATGAAATCTATCACTTATTTCTAGATAATCAAAATACTGTGTTAAAAAATAATAATCATGCTTTTGGGATCTAAAACTATGGAAAAAGTGTAGTCCACTACATGGGATAACCACAAAGAAGGCCACCCTTCTAGTCCACAAACCGCCCATGTTACATAAAATGATATCTTTTAGCTGCAGATTTTCTCTAGATTCTGTCACAGGATGGGTGAAGTAGAATCCTATTGGAGAAGGATCCTATCTCAGCCATGTAACTTGGAATTGCTTAATGTTGTATTTTGAGCTGTTTGCATTGAAACCATTGTACTGATGGTTGTTTCTGTTTCTGTTTTGTTTTTAATTTCAGGTCCAGATTGCCTATTTGTGTTGTACTTTTTAATTGTTGTAAGCCAGTGATGGCGAACCTTTAAGAGACTGAGTGCCCAAACTGCAACCCAAAACCCACTTATGCATCGTCGAGTGCCGGGTGGGTGTGGCCCATTGGCTGGGTGTGGCCAATTGGGTGGGCATGGCTGAGGTGGTAATGGCAGACTGGGTGGGACTAAAAAGTTCAATCAATCAATTCCAACTTTGCAAGATCTTTTTTTTCCCCGCGAGAAGTTGAAATTGACTGATTGAACCTTTTTTTTTTTTGCACATGGCGGCGGAGGCCTAAAGCGAAAAGGTTTTATAAAACCCAGCTAAAGGCCTAGGACTGGGGCGACGGTGCGCGTGCCCACAGAGAGGGCTCTGAGTGCCGCCTCTGGCACCAGTGCCATAGGTTCGCCACCACTGTTGTAAGCCATCCAGAACCACCTATTAGAGATGGGTGGCCATATAAAGTGTGTGTGTGTGTGTGTGTATTTGTTCATTTATTATGGGATACCATGGATATGCAAACCCAGCTTTAGT
Organism: Azemiops feae; assembly: GCA_023970755.1. Lineage (NCBI taxonomy): Eukaryota > Metazoa > Chordata > Lepidosauria > Squamata > Viperidae > Azemiops > Azemiops feae. The sequence continues at coordinate 663,339 of JALGBA010000409.1, forward strand.
ATTGAAATGCTGGCTAGATAAATAATAACAGAGTGTGCCTTACTACCAAGATAGATCAGGGAGTATCCTGCCAAATACAATTCTGCCCATCCAGTTTGAACATCAAGAAACACACTTTTTGGTTTTTCTCACCCATGGAAGATTGACGGGATTTAGACAAGGAGGCAGGCCCTCTTGTTACTGGTCTTTGCCTTATAGATCATGCTCTCTCATTCCATTTGGCACCCACCCACCTTGTATTCAAGAATGCCCTCAAAATGATTTTATTTCAATGAGTCTTTCATGTATAGATGGGCATCTACCCTTATTGGTTTGGTGATTGTTTTTAACTATGATTTTGAGCTGCCAAGTTTTAAGAGATCTTAAGATATATTAATTTTGTACTAGTGTACTCATGTAGTCTGCCAAGAGTCATATATATATATATATATATTGCGGCTGTTTACAAGATCGATATATGTCAGGAATTGCACAGCAAGTGTCCAATTTAAGTCAGAGACACTGACAAGAACTTGTCATTTTGTATAAATAAATATATTTAACATTTATATTTACAGCAGACAGGATAGTCAAGTACACAGGAACTTCATGAGGTTAAAAACATCAGATAGCATACAGAGGACACAGGAAAAAATAGGTGAAAAAAAGGGAAACTCCCCCTTTACACCCACAGCAACCAATCATACAGTATATGGAAGCCTGACTCTCGGTTTCCATTTACCAGATTAATACATGACTTTCTAGATGGAAAAATGAGAAAGAAATGAAAGCAGCTAAATGTGTGTACAAAGGACAGAAGTGGCAATACAGGAAGTCTTTGACTTACCACCATTAGTGATCATTCAAAGTTACAACAGCACTAAAGAAGGGACTTATGGCCGATCCTCACACTTATAATCATTGCAGCTTCCCCACAGTCACAAAACAATGATACTGTGCAGGTACTGTGCAACCAGCATGTATTTACCACAGTGCCAGAGTCCTGGGGTCACGTGATCACCATTTGCGACCTTCCCAACTAGCAAAATCAATGGAGGAGGCAAAAAAAGGTTGTAAAATCGGGAGTGATTTAACAGCAGAAATTCCACTCCCAGTTGTGGTTGTAAGTTGAGGACTATCTGTATGCAAAACAATGAAAGTAGATACTAAAGCTTATTAGGAACTAAAATGGTTAGGAAGGGCTTCAAAATGATTTGTGCAGGTACTAGGATGTAATTTTTGGGCCCATCGTATCAAAGGTCAGGAGAATTGGAGTATCTTAAAACAACTCTGTAGATTTTGGTTATGTTAGTGCTGGCAGCATTTGCTTGCTCTTAAGAAAACAAATTTTCCATGAGTGCCTAATTATAGTACAACTGGCTTAGTTGGTCCTGTTCTTTGGCAATTGCTAAGAACAACTGTGAACAATGTGTAATGAATATTGGCAGTTGTTTATTTTAATCAAGACAGTGTTATAACTAATATGCTTGATTTAATGCCTAATCTTTTAGAAATAATATTATCATACTGTAACAATTACTTTTTAAAACAACTATTTCTGTATTACATAAGGATTTAGTCTGAATCATACTTGCATTTATTTATTTAACTTATACAGTATGAACACCAAATTGGCAAGACTCAAAGCAGTTTTCCCAGCATGGTACCTTGGGCAAGGATGATAAACTTGTGTAGTGATGACTGATACCATCTAGTATCTGAACATGAGGAAAATTCTCTTTGCTACCATCTAGTAGTCAGATGGATTTTTTCCAACTCAATTCTGGTAGCCAAAGAAGCTAGGTACAAGTTAAACTGTGTCAGCCTTCACAGGTAAACCAGATAGGAAACATAACCAGATGCACTAATTCTATTTTATTGTAAGGAATAGAATAGAATAGAATAGAATAGAATAGAATAGAATAGAATAGAATAGAATAGAATAGAATAGAATAGAATAGAATAGAATAACTTTATTGTCATTTTAAATGTACACTAATCAACATAAATTAAAATGAAATGTCGTTGCATTCAGCTCCCAAAGGGTAACCGCCTCCAATATACACTACATAAACATGACAAAAATTATGCATATACCCACATACACACAAATATATGAAACAACACAGTCTAGTTCAGATGTATACAAATACATGGTGAGAAAAAAGAATCCTGCGAATTTACAAAACGGATGGCATAAGGAACAAAGCTGTTACAGAATCTGGTAGTCCTTCTAGAAATACTTTGAAACCTCCTCCCCGAGGGGAGCAACAGAAACAGACCATGAAATGGGTGGGTAGGGTCTCTAACAATGTTTCAAGTTCTAGGCCAGGGCTAGGCAACCTTGGCTCTTTTATGACTCGTGGACTTCAACTCCCAGAATTCCTGAGCTGGCATGGTTCAGCATGGAAACCTCTCCATTTCTCCTCAGCATGGCTGGCTCAGAAATTCTGGGAGTTGAAGTCCACGAGTCATAAAAGAGCCAAGGTTGCCTACCTCTGCTCTAGGCACAGTAAGCAGTATCCTGAATAACGGGAAGCAAACTTCCTATAATCTTCTCAGCTGTCCTTACCACTGTCTGCATGAACCTTCTATCTGAGGCCCTGCTGCCACCAAAACAGACAGTGATGCAGTGCCTCTGTAAAAAGTGGCCAGGACAGAAGGAAAAAGATATGCTGTCCTCATCCAACACAGGAAATGCAGACGCTGGTTTGCACACTTCATTAAAGATGACATATGAAGAGACCAAGTCAGATTGTTAGTTATCTGCACCCCAAGTATTTAATACTGTTGACCACCTCGACAGCTGCTGCCTTGATACAAAGTGGAGTATGACTATGCCGGCTCTTTCTAGAATAAAAAATGATCTCCTTTGTTTTATTAACATTCAGAACCAGGTTATTTTTATTTTTATTAAGGCTATCTTAACAGAATCTTTCAAGTGTGCAAGTACAAATGTCCCACTGTCTCTTTTCATAGTCTGATCAATTAGGATGGGTCTTTCGTAAGTTTCTCTCCATTAAATAACCATGAGCTCTTCCCTCTCTTGGCTGTTTGTTCCCTAGGCAGCATCTCTTCCCCTCACTTCTCAAGGTCATTCCCACACCATTAAAGATCCCTTGCATGTGGTCACTAAGCATTTTACCAATGACTATTATAAATATTGGTCCCCAACTACTTTGGGGCCCAGAGTGCTCTACCTATACTCACGGACTCATAATCTATTTAAAAACTTAAGCATACCATGACATGGCCTGGTGTGCCTTCCAGGTCCCCTCTTGTATTTCTTAAGCATAATCCCAATGTAGTACCCAATATATGAGGGTGATGCTAATCCTTATTTCTATTTCATTTCCTTAATTACCTCCTCAAAGGGATGTGGTGAAAGGCAAAGGCAAGAAAAAAAAAGTTCTTTCTTAAAAGAATCAATGGTTAATCAATACTGATGTGCCATTTGTCTTTTATCATTTATTCTCTGACAAATTTCAGGAAAGCATAGCCTCTGCCACCTGGTGTTTTCTGTAACAGAGATAAAATGCTTTTCCTCAGGGATCACTCAATTCGTCTGAGGGATCTGCACTCTGACCCAGGGGAAATGAGAACAGTTCTTTTAGAAGTACAGAAGCCCGTCATCATTTCATTTATCTTTTTCAGGCCCAGTCTAATCCTCTCACTTTAAAACTATTTTAATCTGATGTTTCCTTTTATGAGATGGATTAAGTTAAAAAAGCTAAATTCTCTGAAAATGCTAAGTTTAGCTTTATCAACTCTGCCTTCAAGAAACTGGTGGAAAATTAGCATACGTTAAAGCTACATATATTTTGATTCATAGTTGGCTGAACTTGATTTTCCAGTGTTAAGTCATAGCTCATACTTCCGTACATACAATGTTATGTAGTAAGGTTTTGTTTTGTTTTTTAAAAAATGTGTTAGAGAGGCATAGTTGGAAATAGCCTAGCCCAATTCAACCTAAATTTACTCTAAATTTTAACAAACTCAAGTGAAACATTTTTATTCTCTTGCACTTCAGCAGCAAATCAACATTTCCCCTTTTTCCACAGTAACATTACAACTGTCTTACCGTTGGGCAGAATGAAGTAATTTATCAACCAGCACATGCTGAGAGATGTGGAATGAGACCTATTGAAGAGATTGGATAACCATTTGTCTGAAATGGTATAGGGCTTCCTGCCTGAGCAGGGCTTTTCAACCTTTTTACCAATTGTACCACTTTTAGGATATGGCAATATTCGAGTACCACCTAGCAAGGTGTCAAAAACTTGATGACCAAAAAAAAATCATGTTCAAAGTTGCAATTGCACTGAAATGACTTATGACCATTTTTCACACTTATGACCATTGCAGCATGCCCAGGGTCATGTGATTTATATTTGGACGCTTGGCAACTGATTCATATTAATGATGGTCACAGTGTCCCAGGGTCATGTGATCCCCTTCTGCAACCTTTTGACAAGCAAAGTCAATGGCAGAGCTGCTGGTGGCCAAGTGCTAAGACGGGACTTCCTTCCATCCCTCCCTTCCCTGCCTCCCTTTTTCTCATTCCCATCTCCTTATGAAGGAAGAATTTGAACCCCACCCCCCCATATTTTCCCTCTTCCATATATTCATCAAACAAGGAAAAGCCTCCAGAGACAGAAAAGAGAAGCCATTGAGGGAACTGGCAGGAATAGCCAACACTCCAGAAGACAGGCTTAAGATACAGGAGGACCTGGACAGACTTGAACACTGGGCGCTATCTAACAAAATGAAATTCAATGGTGAAAAAAGTAAGGTTCTACATTTAGGCAAGAAAAACCAAATGTACAGGTATAGTATAGGGGGTACCTTGCTCAATAGTAGTAACTGTGAGAGGGATCTCGGAGTCCTAGTGGACAATCACTTAAATATGAGCCAGCAGTGTGCTGCAGCTGCCAAAAAAGCCAACACAGTGCTGGGCTGCATTAACAGAGGGATAGAATCAAGATCACAGAATTTTCAATGAATTAATTTGAGCTATATATACGTGATTGTTTTTTGGGATGTTTGATATACCCATCTCCACGGTGTTTCCTAAGCACCTTTCTGTAACCCTTCTACCCCCATAAAAATCCAATAAAATATATTAAAAAAAAAAAAAAAAGATCACATGAAGTATTAATACCACTTTACAATGCCCTGGTAAGGCCACACTTGGAATACTGCATCCAATTTTGGTCACCACGATGTAAAAAAGACGTTGAGACTCTAGAAAGAATGCAGAGAAGGGCAACAAAGATGATTAGGGGACTGGAGGCTAAAGCATATCAGGAACATTTGCTGGAATTGGGTATGTCTAGTTTAATGAAAAGAAGGACTAGGGGTGACATGATAGCAGTATTCCAATATCTCAGGGGTTGCCACAAAGAAGAGGGAGTCAAGCTATTCTCCAAGGCGCCTGAGGGCAGGACAAGAAGTAATGGATGGAAACTAGTCAAGGAGAGAAGCAACCTGGAACTGAGGAGAAACTTCCTGACAGTTAGAACAATTAACCAGTGGAACAACTTGCCTCCAGAAGTGGTGAATGCTCCAACACTGGAAGTTTTTAAGAAGAGACTGGACAGCCGTTTGTCCGAAATGGTATAGGGTTTCCTGCCTGAGCAGGGGGTTGGACTCGATGACCTCCAAGTTCCCTTCCAACTTTATTATTATTATTATTATTATTATTATTATTATTATTATTATTATTATTATTATTATTATTATTATTATTATTATTATTATTATTATTATTATTATTATTATTATTATTATTATTATTATTATTATTATTATTATTACTTCCGTGTAGACAGGTAGCATTTACTCAAATGAACAGATCAAAGAAGAATACTTTATTCACAGAGATATTCAACAACTCACGATTAAGATGAAATACGTCTGGAATGCAATATTAATCTGGATCCATATCATTAGGTTGAAAGACAGTGATGTCCTCCTGTCCTGTATATAAATCACATGTTGAATAATTGCTGTGTCCGAGCCATGAGGCTGGATCCCAATGTGAAGAGAATCAAACAAAGGCACAGAGCCAGAAAATACAGTCATAAACCTTTGAACTCCTCCCACTGACTAGATAAACTGACTGCTGAAACTACATTACCCATAAGCCATTTCTTAAGGAAACAGCGTTTAACCCTATAAATGCTAAACATCCTAACATACAGTTCTTAGCTACTGGTTGGTCCAGAACAATGGGGATGATGTTGGATAAGGTCAATATTAAAACACACATGATAACAAACTTTACATATATAATATAATTAATCATAAATAGGCCATCCTATTTTAACTTTGTGCATTGGCATGATGCACTTCAGTGCATCATGTGAATCCCCAAAATGTCTGCTGAAGTAGCCATGATTAATTATGAGTAATGTATGTGTCAATTGGTAATTCTTCTTGGAAAAAGTATTGCTTGGATTATACATCACACCAAGCCATGTGCACTCCACAATCAAACAAAATATTATAAATAAAAGGAAGTTATTAAATCACCAAATGACTATATGACAAATAAGAGAGTAACAAAATAGAATTGTACATGAAGCTCTAAATTAAGTATTTCTACTTCTGCTTTTCTCATGAATGCAAGACAATAAAAATATTGACAATATCCAGGATCATGCATTTTCATTCTAATGGACATCTATAAAAATGTTATAAACTGCAACCCATATTAATTTTAAAAGGCAGAACAGTTTTGTAGAGTAGATGCATATTTAGAAGTGCCTCTCATTGAACATACTGATTTATTCTCCATGTTGTACTGCATAGGTTTGGGTTTGCTTTCTTTATAATACTATAAACAGTGGAAATAAGACTTTAAAACCCAAGTGTGTAATTATGCTACAGAAGGAGAGGATTATGATAAGAGAATAGATAAGATTTGTGGAGAAGCAAAATAGAAGCAATAGTTTCAGCCAGAGTGCCTGGCTGAGGAATTCTGGGAGTTGAAGTCCACAAGTCATAAAAGGGCCAAGTTTGAAGACCCTTGTACTAAGCTAAGATGTGGTTACCTAGTTTGTGATACTATTTATTATTCAAATCTTACCAGTGTGGTTACTTAAGAAACACAGCTAAAGACCTGTTTCAGAATTAACATTTTTTTAAAAACTGCTTCTTGCCTCTTGCTGCAGCTGTTGCACTTTCATACATAGAGAAACAGGATGTGGCCTATAAAAGTGTACCTATTGTTCTATTAAAAATGTACTGGCCTGATTGTTACTGTTCTCAAGTTTTTAAAAGTGGATGATCAAGTTTTAAGCTAAATTTAAGCTAAATGCAGAATTCAAGTGCTAAAGGCTAACGAAGTACTGTACAAATTTGCACAAGCAGTTTCCTCATGGGCATACCACATATCCGTTTTCAAAATCTAATTAAATTCGCTTTTTAGTTTGAAAGAAACAAGGTGCTAAAGAGTGTTTGGCAATTAGAAAGTTCACAACAATTTTAGGGGGAGTTAAGGATACAGTGGATGAAGTGTTGATATAAACTAAAGATGGACATATCTCACTCATAGAAGGGGAGCATTTTTGAGGGGAATTAAATAACCCACAACAAACTGGGGTCAACCAACATGCTAAGCCTACATTAAGCCAAACTTTGACACTTCAGCTTTACATACTGTTGAACTATAAATATTGCTTTCAGGGAATTCTACAAATTTTAATATAGGAAATATCTGGAGTGCCTTAACCAACCTAGCTCTGCAGTAAGAAATTAACAAAATATGGGGTCTGTATTAACCCAATACTCAATCCAAATACAAACTATTTTTATGTATGAATCCAGCTTAAATGTTTCCTGCCTCAAAATAGCTGGGAATGATGCTGCCAACTTTTGCTAATCATGACTCCAGTCTGGGCCCACCAAAAAAAAAAAAAATTATTTAGGGGTCATAGGTTGCCCATCACTTGCAATTCAGATCAGAAAGCAAACCCCCCAAAATGTTGCCAAGCTTTCTGTCCGCTGGAGGAAAAGCATTTGCATATGGATCTATCAGCATTCTGGAGAGGAGGAATCTAACCCAAGCAATGTTTACTTTATTTATGTGAAGTTCTCTGGATTTGAAAAGCAGATTTTATTAGTAGAAGAAAAATGAAATGTACTTAATAGTTAAATAAATGATAGGGATAGGTAAAGCTTGACATCTGATAACTGGATATCAGAAGCAAGAAAGTTAAAAAGCAGCTATGTGGGCAGTGAGCACATATTCTTCTAAATAAGGACAAAAGTGACCTGAGATAAGCAATCTCATAAGAAAAAAGAGGCAGAATGACAGGCACAGGCAGTATGTGCCAATTGAGTGAGATTTCTAAACTGACATATCCTTCCTACTAACCATCTACCTACAGAAATCGGTGCACCTGGTGCATTGGATGGAGAAGCCATCACTCTTTTTCTAATCTTGCTATGTCAGGATTGTAGGAAAAGTATCGTATTTTTTCGTCTATAAGACGCACCCTTGTATAAGACGCTCTGGCATGCGAGTTTCTCCACGCCAAACAGCTGAGCCGGCAAATCCGGAGTTCGGCCGGCCGATGATCTTGCCCCCTCCCCCCTCCCGTTAGTGGCAAGCCCACAGGGGCTTGACACCTGCACCATGCAGCATGGCAAGCCACACAGGCATGCCCTGGGCTGCGGAGGTTACCATTATTTTTCTGTGTATAAGATGCTGCACTTGTATAAGACGCACCTGATTTTTGAACAGGGTGTTTGCAGGAAAAAATAGTGTCTTATACATGGAAAAATACGGAAGTTTTTAGCACACTTAGCCCCTATAGATACTGGAGAGGAGAAATATCATCCAGCCTTCTTTTCATCCCAGTAGCAGCTCTACTACAGTGTTAGGTGGAAAGGAAGAAAGTCAAGGAGAATAGTGGTGGACAAGTTCACAGGAGTTTGGAGACTTACCAGGAGAGGGTTAGATGGGTACTCTATTGCAATTCTCAAAATAAGTGTAAAAATCCAGATTTACTAAGATTGAGTCAAGACTGGCTTGAGCTATACTTGGACTAATCTTTTCAGGTTTGTACTGTCCAGATGTGTTGAAATGACCATTCCCAGAATTCCTACTCTGGAAACTTTGGCATGCTAGCCAGATATCCTGGGAGTCCTTGTATATGGAGGATCCAGGGCTATTCAAGCAAGTTAGAAGAGAACCAGAAGCACGGTTCACAGTTGCTAACCACACCTGCCTGTTGAAGTTATGCAACACTTTTAACTGAAAGTGGAATTCCATACAGCTTATGGTACTGTAGTCATTATTTATTTCCTGAAATGACTCTCGCTGATAGAAAGGCAGCTCTACTGATGTAGGATTTCTCTGAACATCTCTTAAATCTAGTGCTTTCCCTTTCTCTCTTGACTCTTGACTCTAAAGAGAGTCAAGGTTACATTTCACTCTTCTTTTCTTGTAGGAGGAGAAAAACCAAAACATTTGAGAAAGAAGTTTAAGGAAGTACATGGCTGTGATGTGTGTTCTGTGTGTAGTGCCACCCCCATAGGGACCGCTTAAGTCCGGGCCCTCCCGACCTCCCCTCCTCCAACTGGCCACCAGCCCAAACAGTTCTCTCACGTTGGCCCCTCTGCCTAACAGGGCACATAACATGGTGGTATTCAGTCACGATCTGCAGCCATGCACATGGGGCGGTGATGGTCGCTCTCTCTCGACGGTGACTCACTTGGGATGATGGTGGTTGATCTCAGGCAATAAGAACTTACAGGGAAGATGGTAGTCAATCTCTAAGGACAACAACTTGCCCAGAACGATGTTAATCAGCCTCTGGTGGCAACAACTTGCCCAGAACGATGGCGGTTAGTCTCTGGTGACAGCAACTTGCCTAAAACAATGGCAGCCAGTCTCTGGTGGCAACAACTTGCCCAGGACGATGTTAATCCATCTTTGATGACAACAACTTGCCCAGAATGATGGCAACCAATCTCTGGCGCTAGCAGAGGCCTCCCTTGTCAGCTCTCCTTGCCCCTCTCTGACTTCACTCCATGTAATCCCTTTTTATCTCCCCCAGCTGATCCTATAAAGAAAAAAACCCCTTACCTCCCACTAAAATACGTATGTCAAACTCTTCCCTAACTTTCCCTCTGCCTAACTTACTCCAACGAGGGAAAGGAATTAAAACTCCCCAAACTACCTTCTCTCCCTCTCTTTGTCTGGCCTGCCCAACGAAAGAGAAAGAAACAATAAAACTTCTCCTTTCCCCACCCCTCACTCTCTCTCTCTGCCTGGCCTGCTTCAAGCAAACAGCTCCAACCAGCCACTCTCACCCTCTCTCTCTCTCTCTCTCTCTCTGCCTGGCCTGCTTCAAGCAAACAGCTCCAACCAGCCACTCTCACCTTCTCTCTCTCTGTCTGGCCTGCTTCAGGCAAACAGCTCCAGCAACTACTCTCACCCTCTATCCCTCCCTGCCTGGCCTGCTTCAAGCAAACAGCTTCAGCAACTACTCTCACTCTATCCCTCCTCCTTTCGTCCGGCTTGCCTGTAATGAAGCAAAAAAAGCAAACGCGAAAACCCCAGCTTCTTACTCTCTCTTCGATCAGCTGGCTCAGAATGGCAAGTTCCACCAAGCCTTCTCTCTTCCTCCCTTCTATCAGCTTCCTCCTCCTTTTTCTTCCCTCCTCTGAGCCACGCCACGCCGCCAGACTCATGGCAGCTTCTGGAGCTCCTCATCTTCCTGCCTAATCGGGGGTTCCTGCAAAGCCTCTCAGCTGGCCCCATTCTCACCCCAACTCCGCTACATGTTCATTGAATGAATACTACTTCTATCAGCAAAATCATTGATGTAGACTGAAGAGTGAACTGAGGAAGCAGAACTTCAAAAAATCAAGTTGCTGTGGGAAACACTACATGCAGAGAACAATGACAAGGCCTTTGATGATACAAAATCAACATACAAGGGCTGAATTACTGTGGTGAAACGGACTTGTTCTTTCCCACACACTTCTCCATTTGCATTTACAAATATGCATTATTTTATAAGCACTGAGGAAATAAAAAGACAATCCAAGAACCAGCTCTTGCTGAAACAAAATACTATTTACCCATCATTATGTTACCAAGACAGAATCTACTACCATTCCGCAAAGTAGGGATTTTTCCCCCCCCAACAGCAGAGCTGTTCTATCTTTTCTCCACCCTCACAATTTGATCTATATAGATTAAACTTTTAATCACATGCCTGGAATTGCTCCAGACTCTTGTTTGTAAGGGCACAAGCAGAGAGTACAAAATACCTGCATGTGTCTTCCGCTTCATGTATATCCTCTCTTTATCCCAATTAAAGTAAGGATGTGAAGTTCTCTGGATCTGAAGAGAAAATGTGCTTCAGATCATGTGCATCAGCATATATGCAGCACCTCTTGGCAAGTCTTACAACAGACATATGTTCCTGAAATTGTGTTGCAGCTTTGTGGAGCAGGTGTAAATTCCAAGAAAAAAATAAAGATACTATGCTTTAAGGATCTGCAGACTAGGTCTACATCCATGCCACTAACATCCCCCCCCCCCGATTTTTTTTGCCTTTGAATCTGAAGTATTGCACTGCCCTAATACAAAAAGCTGTACTTTTTACTAACCATAACAATACAGGTAGTCCTCAGCTTATGACCACAATTGAGCCCAAAATTTATGTTGCTAAGTGAGAAATTTGTTCAGTGACTTTTGCCCCATTTTACGATTTTTCTTGCCACATTTGTTAAGTGAATCACTGCAGTTGTTAAATTAGTAACACAGTTGTTAAGTGAATCTGGCTTCCCCATTGACTTTGCTTATCAGAAGGTTGCAAAAGGTGATCCCATGACCCTGGGACACTGCAACTGTCATAAATGCGAGTCAGTTATTAAGCATCCAAATGTAAACCACATGACTATGGGGATGCTGCAACGGTCATGTGAAAAATGGTCATAAGTCGTTTTCAGTGCTGTTGTAACTTCTAATGGTCACCAAGTGAACTATTATAAGTTGAGGACTACCTGTACATCTAATGTAAGAATATTCTTAAATTCTTTTAGTGGGTCACTATAGAGTCCTTGACTTACAAACACAATTGAATCTGGTCATAAGTCAAGGTGGCTGTTAAGCAGGTCACCATGTGACCATGCCCAATTTTATGACTATTTTTGCAGCAGCCATTAAGTGAATCCATTTTCCCTAACGGGTGGTGTTTTTTGCCAGAAATCAGAAGTAAACACTGAAAACAGCCAAAAAATACTGAAAATCATGGTCAAATTCAAGTTGGTTACCAAGTGCCCAAAATGTAATCACATGACCGGGGGGGGGGGGATTTGCAGCTGTCGGAACTTTAAAAACAGATTGTAAGTAACTCTAGGGAGGTCCATTGTAACTTCAGCTGGTCACTAAATGACCAGTATCTGATATTTGCTTCAAAGGGATGATTTGATGAAGAATATGCAAATAGAATCAGAATCAAATTAGATGATTTTGACATTGCTGCTACTCTACTGTTGCCTCTTTGCCCAACCTAGTTTCTTGCCTGGTTCCTCCTCGTTTACTAATTGAGCTGGAACCACCTTCCCACTAGGTGATCCTGACAGCTGCAGCAAACACCCTCTACCCCAGCTATATGATCACATCCAGAGACCCTCTATACTTTCTCCGGCCTCTCAGTGGTATCCAAAACCAACTTCCATGGTCTGCCATCAATATATATCCCCATCTCCACCACAGGAAGGGAAGGAAGGAAGGACGCACAAAAAAAGTCGAGCTGTTATGGGTTCTTAATAGAGACAAAGTAGGCAACCAATGATTTTTCTCACCTCAAATTTTTTGAGGAATGCAATTCTGCCTTTTGTATCAGTTTCTTCTACTAATATTATTAGATACATTCACCTGAAGGGATGGAGATTATATAAGTAGATCTGCTTACCTTTATATTATTTTATACAGTATATCATAGGCCAGTGATGGCGAACCTTTTAGAGACCGAGTGCCCAAACTGCAACCCAAAACCCACTTATTTATCGCCGAGTGCCAGGTGGGTGTGGCCTACTGGGTGGGCGTGGCTGTGGTGGTCATGGCAGACTGGGTGGGTGTGGCCAAGGTGGGCGTGGTCACCTCAATGTTGCTCGTGGGAACGCCTATGGGGGCCGGGCAGGGTTGGGGGAGATCCAGGGGGTCTCTGGCAGGTGGGGTAGTGAGCAGGAGGCTCCTCCTGCGGGGTGAGGCGAGGCAAGGCGAGGCAAGGCGGGGGTGCCATTATCGCAGGGCAAGGCAAGACAGGGGCCGGGGTGGCTGCTGCCTGACACCATCGGCCCCTGCACACAGAGGCCAGCGAGCGCATGGGGGCCGACAGTGTCCATCAGCAGCCACAGCCTGCCGGCCCCTCGACCGGCGCACCGCAGCCTGCCACCAGCAGTTCAGAGAAGTGCCCACAGAGAGGGCTCTGAGTGCCGCCTCTGGCACGCGTGCCATAGGTTCGCCACCACTGTCATAGGCTATTATAGTATAGTAAACATAGGTAGTCCTTTATTTACAACCATTTAATTAGTGACCACTCAAAGTTTCAAGAAGCCTTGATGCGCAGTGGTTAGAATGCAGCATTGCAGGCAAACTCTGCCTGCAGTCTAGAGTTTGATCTTGAATGGGCTTAAGGATAACTCAGCCTTCCATCCTTCCAAGCTTAATAAAAGAAGGATCCAGATTGTTGGTGGCAATATGCTGACACTGTAAACCACCCAGAGAGTGCTGTAAATTACTATGGGGCTGTATATAAGTACTAAGTACTATTGCTATTCAATATTCAATAGCACTGAAAAAAGTGACTTGCAATTGGTCCTCACACTTACAACCATGGTAGTGTCCCATGATTACGTGATCAAAATTTGCACACTCTGCAACCAGCATGTATTTATGATGGTTGCAGCATCCTGGGGTCATGTCATTACCCTCTGTGACCTTCCCAGCAGGCTTCCAACAAGCAAATGGGAGCTGGATTCACTTAATTACCATGTAATTAACTGAACCTATGTGGTTAAAAAAAAACATTGTAAAATTGGACGAAACTTGCTTAACAACCACCTCATTTAGCAACAGAAGATCCCAGCCCAATTGTGGTTGTAAATCAAGGACTATCTTTATACACTGGTGATAACACAAAACATTGTTTTAAAAAAATGCACAAGTAAAACAATGTCCTCTCATTAATAAGCCACATTAACATGACTTATATGAAGAAAAACAAATGGTCAGGGAATGGATTTCTGAATGCCCAGTAAATGCTTACTTTTTAATAAAGTGTTTGGATATTTTCTTATTTTAAATTCAAGTAGGGCACTTCCTGCATTGCTCAGTATGAGTTTCCTGTTTATTTATTCTCTGTGGACAGCCTGAAGGTTGTTGCGAAATAACTGACACAAAGGCAATTGATTTCAATGTGAATTTCAGTTTCATTTCCCTTCCTCCAGGCACAGTTTAACATTAAATGAATCAGTCTTCCATTTGCTTTGCAAGCCCAAGCATTTTGCTTGTGGAAACCAAATGAAGTCTAAGGTTTGGGTACTTTACATTTTTGAAAGATCAGAACTATCAGAAAGAACAGAAAATCAGAACGCTTCCTGTCTCCCAAATTTTAGATAAAATATATGAGGAAAGGGACTGAAAAATAACTTCATTTAAATAGCCAACAGTACCAAATATTCTGCAATGTGTATTAAAGAAGGATTACTTATTTTTTATATTATATGTCTGAGTTTTCTTATTCCTAGCATTTTCCTGCAAGATTAAAAATATCATTGCAGATTAAATTTTTTAGTGTTTGACTATACATCAAGTTATTTACTCAGAATTCCGTATATTGTATCAGGGGAATCTGTTTAGACTACTTAGAACAGAGGTCCCCAGCCTTTTGGGCACAAGGGACCGGTTCCGTGGAGAAAGGTTTTTCCACGGACCGGAGAGTGTGTGGTTTTGTATGCTGCCTGCATTCTGCAAATGGGGCTTCGCTTCTTTGTGCGGACCGGTTGCTGGCATGCCACGGCCCGGTACTGATCCACGTACTGGAGGTTGGGGACCCCTGACCTAGAAGATTAAAGACAACTAATTTACTACTACGTCTTAGCACTGGAAGAGGAAAAGTCTTATGCAATCATATAAATTCTTGACTGTATTTAAGAAAAAGAATTCAACTAGCATGTTTAATAAATGCTTAACTGCATAGCCGACAACCACAAATGAAAGCTCTATATAGAAACTCTTCTGTAAAAATGATTACATTTATGCATTGCTGTGATGAATTTGGAGAAAATCCCAGAGCTGGGATAAACTTGTCTGTCTGCGGTTTTATTCATTTTCTATTCTTAGGTAAAAATGCATTTCTCCTTCAATTATGTGGCATGAGGTACAAAGAAGAATTAAAACAACAGAATTCAAATATTGTGCTAAGTCATAATGTGATTTGATTGATTTTGACTTGACAAATTATGTGTATCCTGTCATTATGATTTTAAACCATGGTTTATAGTTTAGCATACTGTGCAGGTTTAGCCAATTGCAAATTAATGAATTAATTTTGAATCTCGTTTGCCATAGAGATGCGTCATACCGGTTCCAGAGCGTCGCAAACAAGAACCCGGAAGTCGGCCTCGGATAGTGTAGTTCAAACGCTCGATGGTGCGGGGCCGGGGGGAGGGAGAAGGAGGAAAGAAATAACATATTCTCGCCCCGTTAAGATTTGAAGAAGCGACCAAATGGCGCAAACGGAGTGAGTGGTTTCTCTTTAAGGGCTTTGGGCGTGGGGGACGAGGCGAGGAGGTGGGAATACCTGTCGGGACTGAAGGGTTTCAGCGGTGCCAGATTTGCGGTGGGTGAAAGGCCGCGGAGAAAAAAATGCGAGACTTTCACCCCATCTGTAGTCCCGGAGAGCGTGAGAGAAACCTACGTCGGGCCCTGACTTGCACTCCAGCTCCCCACAGAGCAAGTCATTCAGTATCATATCATTCTAACCTGGGGCTTTCCAGATTATGGGAGGTTACGATTCCACCCGCCATCCTGGCCTTTCCAGCCAGGTCTCTTCCTTGGTCTGTTGAAATACGATTCCTGACACCTCAGCTGTCATTGTTGGGCTGGCTGGTGGGGACGGAGTCGAGCACATCCGAAGGACCCCTGATTGGAGAAGGCTGGGAGGGATGATACCGTCCCATCCCCTGCAGATGTAAATAAGGAGTTGAAAGGTGTCTTCAGTGTTGGATGTGGGAGGCTGAGTCATTTCTCAGACAAGTTCCAGGAAATGTAGAAGTTAAGCTATTGATATTGTGTAAACACATATATGAGAGCCAGTTTGGCCCAGTGGTTATGGCAACAGGCTAGAAAGCAGGAGTTCAACTCCTGCCTTAGTGATGAAAGCCAAATGGGTGACTTTTGGCCAGTCATTCTCTTTCAACTCAACCCACCTGACTGGGTTGTTGTTGTGGGGAAATTAGGAGGAGGAAGGTGTGTTGGATATGTTTGCCACTTGGTAAAAAATAATAAAGGTGGGATTGTTGTTAGTTGCGAAGTCGTGTCCGACCCATCGTGACCCCATGGACAATGTTCCTCCAGGCCTTCCTGTCCTCTACCATCTTCTGGAGTCTATTTAAGCTCACTCCTACTGCTTCAGTGACTCCTCATTCTCTGTTGTCCCCTTCTTCTATTGCCCTCAATCTTTCCCAGCATTAGGCTCTTCTCCAGTGAGTCCTTCTCATTAGGTGGCCAAAGTACTTGAGTTTCAACTTCAGGATCTGGCCTTCTAAAGAGCAGTCAGGGTTGATCTCCTCTAGGACTGACCGGTTTGATTGCCTTGCAGTCCAAGGGACTCGCAGGAGTCTTCTCCAGCACCATAGTTCAAAGGCCTCAATTCTTTTGCGCTCAGCCTTTCTTATGGTCCAACTTTCACAGCCATACATTGCAACTGGGAAAACCATGGCCTTGACTATATGTACTTTTGTTGGCAGGGTGATGTCTCTGCTTTTTAGTATGCTGTCTAGATTTGCCATAGCTTTCTTCCCCAGGAGCAAGCGTCTTTTAATTTCTTGGCTGCAGTCCCCATCTGTGGTGATCTTGGAGCTCAGGAAGATAAAATTTGTCACTAAAAGGCGGGATACAAGTAGATAAAAATTGACCACAGTAATTTGTAAGCAGAGCATCCTAAGTGGAAGAGGAAAGATGTATTGCCAGGTCATGAAAAGAAAGTTGCAATGATAATTACAGGTTTCAGTGATAATTAAAAGAATAGCATCCTTCTTTGCTTATTGGATATCAGTGCAAGAATTATAGCATTACTTCAAACTGCATTAGTGCTAAAACACGAACAAACACAATTGGTTTTATATGATATTTTTACATCCATTTTTATTGTTTAAAAATACTTGATATTTTTATATCAAATGTATCCATGTTTGGTATATCAAAGGTATTATAGAATTGAAATTGAAATTTGCCAAATATGACTTTACATATAAATATAATTACCAGCTTTTTGCACAGAGAATAATATATTTATTAGTCTGTGGACCTAAACAGAAAATTAGTTTGGTGTAATGGTTAAGACACCAGGCTAGAAATTGAAAGATTGTGAATTCTGCTTATGCATTAGGCACAAAGCTATCTGGGTGACATTGGGCCAGATACTGTCCCTTAGCCCTAAAAAGACACTGGCAAACTACAATGCAAAATATTGCCAAGAAAACTACAAGGACTTGTCCAGGCAATTGCCAGGAGTCAAGGATGAGTTGAAGACACAAAACAGAGATCAGTAAAATAGGGGTAGGTAATCTGGAGTCCTCTATATCTTTTGGTTGAAAAAATATTTGCTTTGATGTGGGGAGTTTTTCTCTAAAATATCTAGAGGATGCTAGATTATCTATCCTTCCACAAACTGTTCTCAACATTGAATGACTAAAACAAAATAGTTCATTAGTTATCTTGAATAAGAGAAGATAATTTTGACGTTAGTGTCTTGAGCCCAAATCAACAGTATGTTTATTCACGGATTGTCCCCATTTGGCCTCATGTACTGTACTGTATCAGAAATGGGTTTTGCTTGTAAGTAGCTCCACGTGTTGCCAATTGCTTTTTATTCAAGCCATGATAAAAGAAGCAGTTTCAATGGAGAGAAATCTTTAAGGAGAGGTTCAAGAATATGCCAGTCTTCTATTTATTTCAGTGCTAACACTAAACACAATACTATATTCTGGGTTAGAACAGGATATGAAATAAAAAAGAATAAATATTTCTCCACGTTCAGAGGGAGATGCAGATTAACATATACAGTTAGAGTCTTTCTCCTCTTTGGAATAATTGATCACAAATATTTTCATCTTTACTCTTAATCTAATACATTGTGAAAGCCGTTTGCTCTCGAACTTCACTGTTTTCGGTCTTCATGCAATTTTATTTTTGTTGTGTATGAAGAAGTAAAATTTCAATATTTCAAATATCTCTGCTTTGAATATTTCCTGTTATCTTTTGAATGAATAGTTGCATGAATAGTAATACCATCAAATATTTATATTTATTACCCATTCTTTTACCGATGTGGCAAAGTCATCTATTTCCATCCCTATTGTGTGTCACAGAAAACAATTAAAAATATTTTCATGTGATCTTCTTGCAATAAGATGTGCCATGATTCTTGTTTCTTGTTTGTACTGTTTATCAGATATTGCTGAACTACATTGCTGCTATGTCCCAAAAATCACCAAGGTGGCCAGAGCTGATGGGAATTGAAATCAAACACTATCACACATTCACCAAGCCTGCAATAGAGCAGACCACACATTCCTTCATTTAAGGCCTAGCTGCTTTAGATGTTACACAAGACTCTAATGTAAAAGAAATCAATAATTCTCTTAAGAAATCTGAGGCAAAATCTTTTGTTCACTTTAAACTTTTCTGATAATTGTACCTAAGAAAACCATTGACAAGTATTCCTTCTTTATCAAAATTTGGTTTTATTTTACAATCCCCTTGAGAAAACTCTAGTGCATCACAATAAGTTAACCATGTATATTTTTTCTATCATTTCCCAGCTATAAAATGCTTTTTGTGATGAGAACTACAAAGATGTTTTGGGGCACAAATTAGACTTTTTATTCATTCCATATTCTGAGATTGGCCTGCTTGACATAATGATTTTTGATTTTTGAAATCTATATTGACCTTAGCTTTGTCATATTATAGTTACCTGTGCCACCCAAATCTTAGATCATGTCCTTCTAAATCTAATAGCTTTCTGTTTCATAGTAACATCCATTATTTCATCCAAGCTAAACAGCAGGCAGCAAAGTATAATTTCCAAACTGGCAGTCCCAATCCTCCTCTTTCTTGTGCATGTTGTAATACATTGTATTTAAGTTAGGTTTTTTTCCTCTGCCATATAGGCTTCTGAATGAGTTGAAAAAAAGAGGCCCTGATTTAAGAAGTCAATTTATTAGAGTTAATATAATGAGGCTGTTTTAACAAATAACAGAGAGATGATATGTGCTTGTGTCCAGTATTATTTCTTCCAAAACAGTTCTGAAGTGTGCATAGCTATAATAATTATCCCATAGCTGTTACTGATAATTTAGAATGCTAATGTAATATGCACTATCCATTCCTCCTGAAGAAGTTCAGTCTCTTAGGTACTCTTTGTTTTTTCTAGGTTGTGTACTTGTAGGTGTCTTATCTTTATCTTTATTTCTTTTTTGCTTTGATGCTTTTACTCTTAAGGAAGCAACAAATGTTTCTTCAGGTACTGTACTCTTCATACATTTATTTTAATCATTTCACTGCAATAGTTTCCCAAGAAGCTTCAGAGTCATGGTATTTATGCTGCAATTATCCAGGACCTATAATAAAGCACGGTTCTTTTCAGTCGGGTTTAATGTTAGGCAGTTTTTTCTTAAATAATAGTTTTTCCAAGTTTTCTGTGTTTTAGACATTGTTTTTATTTTTAGTCCTGTTTCTACTCAGTCTGACTTGTGTTTGCATTCTCTTACAGCTTGCCAAATATGACCCATGATGTATTCAATTTCACCCTTCATACCACCCTGGCCCTCACCACAAAACTAGTGCTTCCTACACCTGCCAAACCAATCCTTCCGGTGCAAACTGGCGTCCAGGCTCAACAGGAAGAACAGTCGAGTGGCATGACTATATTCTTTAGTCTCCTTGTACTAGGTAATCTCTTATTAATTACTTTTGATAGCAGTCATGGAAAGATGAAGGTTGTGAAACACAATTCCAGTTATGCTTTCTGACCTGTATTGCTAGTATGGAGAAAAAGTGGAATGGAAGAGTTTGTTTGTTTTTTTAAGTTTGCAATGTAGAAGGAAGCAGATGTGAACATTAGCTTTCCTCTTCCTGAAATAAAATTTGCATTCCCTTTTACTCATGCAGGGTGACATGGTGGCTCAGTGGTTGTACTCAGAATGTAAAGAAATGTTTCTTTTATTTTTCCTTGAACTCTGTTGCAGAAAGGATTATCTGATTTTACTTCCATTCCTACTTCCTTGTGAACTGAAGGTGACTTCTTTTTGAGGAAATATGTCTAGAATTATAGAATGAGCCTCTTCATAATATGCAATTGTGTAATTCAACATTTCTGACATAGAAAAAATTATTCCCAGGAATGGGATCCTTTAAAGCAAATCCATTAAATTTTGGTTCTGAGTTTTTGAGAGTCCCAAGTGTGAAAATAATAAGGATATATATTACTAACAATATAATAGAGAAATGTTTCTCTAGTAATGAGAGATAATATTTTAGCCTTTTCTTTCACTAGGCTTCCATAGCATCAGAGGGTTATTTTCCTTTTCTTTGATATTTTTCCTTGATTCAATTTACCTTTATGTGAATTGGGTAATTCTGTATGAAAGATATATTTATACAGTCTGTATATATTATTTAGCTTTTGCTTTCCATTACCGTTTCTGGTTATACTTTCACAAACATAGTTAATTTGTAAGCTTTTGTTTTTCCTGAAAATCTGGTTGTCAGTTTGAATGATTGTTACTTTATACCATCACAGCCTAGTGCATTTTGGTTGTATTGGGTTACAGTTTCTATTTTAATAATGCTTAGTTTTTTGTAAGTGTGGGAATTATTCTGGAGAAAAATCAAGTGTTTTCCTTTGAAACACCACCTATGCTGGTTTGGAAAAGTCAGTTGGACCCATTTTCATTCCCACAGTGATCCTAGTAAGAACACTAATTACTGCCATTTTTAAATAATTATCTAAAAAGTTTTCTTAGACCCATAAGCTCCTGAATGTTAAATATTCAAGTGTATCTATATCAGGGGTCCCCAACCTTGGCCACTTTAAGACTTGTAGACTTCAACTCCCAGAATTCCCCAGCCAGTCCACTGGTCTTAAAGTTGCCAAGGTTGGGGACCCCTGATCTATATTACTGTTTCTCCAGATGGAGAAGACTCTGAAGTTGTTTTGTGTTTAAAACAAGATAGGAGCAAGACATGCATTGAATAGTTGCAAAATGTACAACCGCATTAGGGAGATATTTGCCAGAAGGAAACCAGTTTTGATAAATTTTGAACTTTTTTTTCTTAATAATGTCAGTGGCCCTGAAAGAGTGCCCTATCTAAAAAGGGATTCTATAGTTAAAATTAAAACATCCCAAATATAAAAAATAACTTTTTGTGAGTTTTAGTGATTTTCTTTGAATAGGAATAAGTGCTTTGTGTGTGGGTTCATATAATACTAAACCAGATTATGATTTAGTGCCTTGTTTGAAACCAGCTAATACAAAAAGCCTAGATTTTCCTTTATAAATTTATTAAGAAAAATGCTATGATGATATCTCATGAGGTATCGTTGTGTGAAACAATATAAGAACACAAGGATTGACTAGATAGAGTCCATGTCTTTTTTTAAACTGTGTGTTATCCTTTGTCTTTAGAGAGAATTAATGTCTGGCTTCCAGGACCAACTTAATATTTGAAAAGCATTAAATGAAATATTTAAAGCTAAAGAAAAAAATAGATGACATTGTGAAAGAAAGTGCTATATATATTGCACAGATATTTTTCCTTTTCACATATGGCATCACAAACTAAATTCCTGAGTACAGTAAGATTATTTTGAAAGCAGTAAGATTATTTTGAAAGCAGCCAGTTCTACCATCCCACATCCTCCTTACGACCACAATTGAGCCCAAAATTTATGTTGCTAAGCAAGACAGTTGTAAAGTGAGTTTTGCCCCATTTTATAACCTTTCATATCACAGTTGTTAAATGAATCACTGCAGTTGTTACTAACCTAGTTGTTAAGTGAATCTGGCTTCCCCATTGACTTTGCTTGTCAGAAATTTGCAAAAGATGATCACATGACCCCAAGACACTGCAACCATCATAAATATGAGTCAATTGCCAAGCGTCTGTATTTTGATCACATGACTATGGGGATGCTGCAGTGGTCGTAAGTGTGAAAAATGGCCATGTCACTTTTTTCAGTGCTGTTGTAACTTTGGTCATAAAATATGGCACAACAAAATAAGTTTTTTGGGGGTCTACAGAGGCTAGTTTGATGGGGGAGAGGGTTTTGCAGGAGGGTGCCTTTGGGTCGGTGTTGACGCTTGGTAACTGGATGGGTCTGGGCAGTTTTCTGGGCAAAAGTTATGGAAGTAGTCTGCCATTGCTTTCTTCTTAGGGCTGAGAGAGACCTAAGGCCCCTCATCTGTCTTTGTGCCTAAGGCAGGACTAGAACTCCTGGTCTCCCTGGTTCTACTGATGCCTTAATCATTACACAAATTGACATTATCTATGATTATCACCAACTCCTTCTCTCCCTTCCTGCAATTTATATGTCATTTCAGCCCAAAGAAAAGTCCAAAGGGTATTTTTTACAGAGGCCATGTGAGTTTGTAGGAGTGGCTCTATTGAAATATGCAGAGAAAGTATGATGCAACAAAATTTTATCCTACTACTCAAAAGGGTTTATTGTTGTTCAAGCTCCACCAGGGTTGAATATAATTGACAACTTGCAAATGGGCTGGTAGATGTTGACTGTGGAGTGCCTTTCAGCAATGACCCTGGCCTGGCCTATACTATTTGCAGTGAAGAGACAAATAGTAAAAAGAATACTGTAAAACAAGCTGTGATTAAGAAAGGATTAATAAATAACTTTCACACTCAATAAATGACAGCACTAGGTTGGGCAGGAAAAAGTCTTAGGAGCCACTGACAACAATGCAGAAAATAAAGAGGGAATTGTACTAGCCATCTGATTCATGATGAGGCAATTTCCTGGAAACTTTTACTTAAACCTGCTAATTCACTTGGTAAATTCAGGCTGAATTAAAGCTGAATATGCTGCTTTTGAAACAATGGCAAAACATGGCTAGAAATCCTTAATTTTGGTGGTACACGATTATACCTGAGGTCCAATGCTTGCAGGAAAGCACTCAGGGCATAGAAGGCCTGTATTTATTTATTTGTAAACATAATCACCTTGTATGGCTGCTCCACTTGCCAAATGACTTATTAAAGACTAGACCTAGAAAATTTTCTAAAAAAAATATTGCTGGGGAGAAATAAACACCAAAATAACCTCTAAAACAATTGGTGTTATGGACAGTCTCTTTCTCTCCTTTGCCACTTTTTTTGTTGTTGAATGAGTCTTTCTCACTTGACTGTTGTGTCACTTGTCAAAGTAATGTCACATTGCTATGTCCAATAATATCTTTTACAGTACTAAACGCAGCCCCCATTATCTCCCGAGATCTGGCTTGCGTTTCTCCTGTGACAAGATGTTGTGGTTTATTGCTGAATAAATGCTATTAGAATTTTCTTGCTCAGAGTTGTCCAGGTTCTGTGCCACGTCCAATTTCCCCCAAATTATCTCAGTGTGTGATTTTAGGCCATGCATCGTCCTGTGCGATGCAAGAGCAGCTCTAGCCATTATAGACATGTCAGAAGAAGTTATATCTCCACTGGATTTGGTCCCCCCCCCCCCCATGCTGTTAACAGTTCTGGATAAGGCCTTTTTGAAGAAGCCTGGCTGGAATAACCGAATCTCGTTTGTTTGATGAATTCATCAAATATTTTAATAACTTGCATATTTATCTAACTTTACTAAACTTACTGGTTCAAATACTCCCTGCTTTCTCTTTTTTTTCTGGGACATTTGCGGACTTTTGCAGACTTTCCTACAATCCCCTTCCTCTCCCCCCTTTTGGTGACTATTGGCTGCTTCTCCTTGGTTTTCTGTTACTAGTGTGAGGCTGCTGTTTGGATGCTTTGCAAGTTTCAAATTCCAAAACATTTTTTGATTAAATAAATAGTTATTTATTACTGTTTCTACTGCTACTTATGAAATGGATCCATTGTCTGAATGTGCTGTTATAAGATGGAACTCTTTGTTAGCTAAAAAAGTTGACAGAGCAGAAGTAGAAAAGAAAACTATTTCTATCTGCCAATGAGAAATAAAAAAAGATTTGTTTTTTGTTTGAGAAGATATTAACATTTTAGCAAGTGTCCATTTCTTTGTGGGATGGGCTTGTTTACCAAATAAGAGAAGCTAAAACCCAAAGGAGAATTTGTTCTCAAATCTCAATAGGAGAGCTTATTTCCTAGAAGTTAACTTTCTCCAAAATAAACTAGTTTTTACAGTATCTTCTGATATATGTGATTAGGATAGAGTGTAATTTATTTAAGTAAAATCCAGTGCATGATTGGTCTTTTCCATACTAGGATGCTCTCTGGATAAAAATAACTCTTCATGTGTTGGACATTTTTTCCAGTTTATTGGGAGAAAAATTGGCCTCTTTTGATTGTGTTATGGCTGTGGTTACCTGATATGCTGCTTAAAATATAAAACTGTTGATGGCAAATTTGCATGCTTCTTATAAAAAAATGCTTTTCCGAAAGTTGATTTAAAATCTTTTGAATATTGATTCAATTTTTTCACTCATGTACCACAAGCAGATTTCAATCAAATTGATAGAAGAAACAATTGTATCAATGTATATCAGCATGAGATATATTACAAGAATGCCATGAAAATTAATGCCTGAGATATAGTGGTAAGAGGTAACATTTGCAAGTAAAAATACTGTATTTTACTGAGTAAAAATATTTTCTGAGAATTTTATTCATTTATTTAACAAATTTATATAGCCACCCAACTCTCAAATAGATGACCCTGGGCAGCTTACAACATTAAAAAAACACACCATATAATGAAAACCCATTAAAAAACCCTATCCCCATACTCCATGGCAATAATAATACAGTGAAATCAGCCACTTGGTCGGTTCTTCCATCTCCATTTGTGGTCCCCAGGCCTGCTGACAAAACCATGGTTTTAGGGCCTTTCAGAAAAGCAACAAGGTGGGAGGGCAAATGTACCTTGGAGGAATGACGTTCCATAACGAATGGGCTACCACTGAGAAGGCCCTTTTTCATGTTCTCATTAGAAGACCACAATTGAGCCCAAAATTTCTGTTGCTAAGCGAAACATTTGTTAAGTGATTGTTGTCCCATTTTATGATCTTTTTTGCCAAATGTGTTAAGTGAATCACTACAGTTGTTAAGTTAGTAACACGGTTGTTAAGTGAATCTGGCTTCCCCATTGATTTTGCTTGTCAGAAGATTGCAAAATGTGATCGCATGATCTTGGGATGCTGCAATCGTCATAAATATGAGTCAGTTGCCAAGCTTCTGAATTTTGATCACATGACCATGGGGATGTTGCAATAGTTTTAAGTGTGAAAAACGGTCATCAGTCACTTTTTCCAGTGTAACTTTGAGCAGTCACTGAATGAACTATTGTAAGTTGAGGACTACCTGTATATTCCTACTCGATGGTACCCTGTCCCGAGTTCCTATCCTGGTGGGCCAGGTGGATGTGAGAGGGGAGAGACAGTCTTTCAGATAGCCTGGCCCCAAGGTATGTAGGGCTTTAAAGATGATAACCAGCATCTTGAATTGTACCTATTGTTTCTATTTCAAGGAAATGTTATCATTGGGGAAAATAGTCAGTAATACTCCACAATGTGAGGTACAAATAGCAACAGGAATGGATGGGAAGTTTCTTATTGATTCCCCAGTTTTTAATATGTAAAACAAATTATGTCATTTAGGTGTATATAACATACTGTAATTCTAACAATCTTTATCACCATTTGTGAAATCCTTGCAACATTAAATTTTGGAGGATCTTTTTGTAACATAAAAAAACTTAATGCTACAGGCACAAGAGTAATTACAACATTTCACAACTGGTTAGATGCTTGCCTATGTTACTTGTATTGATGTTATTGTATAGTCATTAAGATTTGTTAACGCATGTCTATAGGCAAATGAGTGATTAACATATTGTTATGTGCTCACAAAATATTAAGAAATATTGGCTAGAGGCATTTCATAGTGTTCAGTGATATTAATTCAGTGGGAAAGTTCTCAGAAGCAATAATGTAAAAGCTTAAGCTTAAAGCATACAGTTTTTAAAATTTTAATCCAATTATTTATAGAAAAGTAAATAGACAAGTTAGCGGATGACCATACAACTGATCTGACAAATAGTTTACTTATGTTTCTTAATATGAAAGATGAGACAATTGGTTAAATAGTTAAAATTTGTCAAATTTAAAAAAAACGTAGTATATAAATACAGAACAAGCCCTGCTCCCTTCTAGCACTGATGTTGTTATCTAGTTTGTTAATGCAACATGGTAATGCAAGAAAGCATCCAAGTTCAGAGAGCATGAAGAACCCCACGACAGAGACCATACTGGAGGAGATAATCTGGAAACAGGTGTTTTTGTGGTTCACCATGTGCACTATGGCAATTATTTTGCTGCAGGACCTGCGACAGATTTTCATAATAACAATTGTGCCCACTGGTCTAAAAAGATTGGCTACCTCTGATCTATATAACTCATTTTCAATTATACTACTTTCTTCCATGTTCTTTCTTCTTACACAGTTTTTATAATTGGATAGGTAGCTTTGGATCCTAGGATTTCTTGCATAAATTGGAGAAGTTAGAGTTCTTCCTCCTAGCAGCTAACTGTTCCTGCCCCAATTGGTATTTGCCCTTTTCTGCACATCTCATTGTGAACAGTTCTAGAATAATCCTAGAAGTGACTTTTTCCAAATATAATATATATATAATATATTATTGAAAGAATTGTTTGGATCAAAGCCATCAATGTTTCTTCTGTCCAAAACTGAAATGAAGCTGACAATCATTATGTTACAATTGTTTTTGATCAGAACTCACAGAAAAAAATGTGCCTGTAAGCCCATATAAAATATTAACAGTTGTTATAGATAGCATTGACTAACTGGCTCTCCTTTAGGAATGTTCAATTTATTTCAGGCTTCATATTTTAAATTCAAAGGATAATTGTAAGGTTTGTTTGATCAAGAATTTTGTTGTTAAATATCTCTAAATATTGTCTGCTTTCTCTTCAGCTATTTGCATCATATTGGTGCATTTATTGATAAGATACAGACTGCATTTCTTGCCAGAGAGTGTTGCTGTTGTTTCTCTAGGTGAGTACTGATAGTAGCAGGAAAATTTATACTGTTCTGTTTGAATAAATGATAGTCACTGATATTTTCAAAGTCCAGATTGTAATTTAATCCAATTATTGCTTTTTGTTATTTGCCTATATATCACATTACCTTCATAAGATTCAACACAGTGTAGAAGAAAAATCCTGTGAAGTTTATTAGTGTGAAGGGGAAAAATAATATGATTGGTTCCAAGTCAATTTAATAATTAAACAATTTATTAGACAGATTTATATGGCCAGAACGTGGGTGACTGCGAGAAGGGCAGTCACTGATTATCATGGCTAACAAGGATTTTAACCTACAGCCCTCAGGTTGAAGGTTCTGTAATCATGATGATTTTACATATTTGTTTTCAGAAAGAGAGAGACTGAGTGAAGGATGCAGATTATTTTTGTGCAAGGAAGAATGTCAATATCCAAAACCCTCTCTGTAGATCTGGCACTGCTGTTGGCAATTTCAACATTTTCTCTGCCTGAGGTAGATCAGAGCTATGACAGATATAATCTTGAGCATTCTGGGACTCATTTTTACCCTGCCTAATAAGTGATTAATATTATGAAAACTGTCATAGGAGCATTTTGCTTTGCTATTTTGAATAGAGTTGGGATGGAAGAGCAGCTCCCCATCTGAGTCTGAACTGTTATTTCTCCTGATCCTGTGTGGCTTAAATTGGTGGACTTTTTTGAAATCCAGATATTGGCCTATAATTCCCCTTGTCATCAAACAAAGTGACTATTAGCTAAGTTATTGTGCATGATGGATGGTATTGACCAACAGATATGAAGGTAATCAGATTGGGCTTGGCTGGACTTTGAGAACCCTAAGATTAGTAGCAAACAGAGAGCCACCTGTTTCTGGATTACGGTTGATGTTTCAGCCATTGAGTAGACTGTTCCTATAAATATATGAACAGTTGTGCTACATTTCTTGGGCATCAGCAGGAAAAAGTATAAAATCTGATAACTTGCATCATAAACAGTATGTGTGCTCACATTTAGAGGGAGGCAGACAGAGTACTTATGAACACAACACACAGGGGTGATGTGATAAACTTGTGGTCCTTTCTCTCCCTCATTTATGATTAGGTAAATATATTCTCTTAAGTTGAGCTCAAATCCTCATGCATTTTTGGGACTTTCCAGGCTAGTTTACGGTCTGGAATTTCCTAATACTGTAGTCTCCAAGTACCTTTAAACTCAACCCTATTTAGCTTATAAGCATGGACAGAATAACTAGATTTTACTGCTTGCTAGAACTAAAAAAATACTGTGAATCAATCTTGGCTTGTGGGGACTCCATGGATACTGTTTTTCTTGACAGCAGTATAGAAGTGATTTGCCATTGCTGTCTTCCGATAGAGAGAAATGGGCTAGTATTAAAAACCACAGAATGAAGCTGGTTTATATGTAATCCACATTACATTTTATAATCTACAGTCGGACTTCTTTATCACCTCCTTGAAATGTTGTAGTGGTACTCTTGTGCTACTCCAGAGCCTTTCAAAAATATTCTGTAGAGCATTGTCAAAAGGTGGCAATTCAAATGAGTTAAAAGGTAATATTAGCAGTTTTGTTTCCAGGCAGCAAAATAAGCAGTTCCACATGATCATGATAAATCACCTGCATGTCCCTTACGTTTGGTTGGATACATAGAAAGAGTTGTTACTATTAACATAATTATTGTGTCATCAGTATATGAGCCTTTTCTTTCTCTTTATATAAATCCAGTTCTCTCAAGACCTTGCTATAAAAATTTAACTGTTTTGAGGACAGTTTTAATAACAGGAAAGAGAAATGACTTACATGAATATGGTCATGATAGTGTCATACCAGTTTTCCTTTGAATTGGAAATAGCATAACTGAAGCTAGCTGCTTCACTTAGTTTTGTAATCAACATAAAATGCTCAAAATTAAAATTCTGAAATGCCTTCTCTAGCGCTGGACAGAAGTCCAGATAACTAGAGTTTGTTTGCCTTTGGAAAGACCCTGAAAACATGACTCTTCCCTCAGTCACTAAGGCAGGGCCATGAGCCATCAGTGTGTGTTAATGTGGGTGAGGTGAAATTTGATCCTAGCAACTATAGGAATTTGTATGTGATTTCCTTGTCCTCCTGTATTTATTTCTTTATTTCTCTATTTACCTTCCATATTATTGAGTTGTTTTTGTGGTCAGTTACCTAAAGTTACATGACAACTGCTGTATACATGGAATAAATAATTAAATAAATGCTAAGTTCTTTAGTTGCCCAACTCAAGGCATTGCTAAATTGTTCTTTGATATCAGAGCAGCTAATAGCAACTGTAGAGCTGTTTTCAGTTTCCTGTTCTGGTCTCTTAGCAGATTGGATCTGTTATTAATAACATCAAGACAGACAGGATAAGCCCAGAAGTCAGAGCTTTATGAGAAAATTGCAGGCATAATGAGGGGAGGAAGGAATACAAGATCACCGTTTGAGACTATACTTACTTTTACGTGATTCATATGTAATGCTTAAAACTTCCAATTACCACATGAACAAATGAATTGTTCTTGCCTTTTTTCTTTTTCTTTTTAGGCATCTTGATGGGTGCAGTTATAAAAATTATAGAATCTCAAAAACTGGCCAACTGGAAGGTATATCAGCACTTTTTACAATATATTTATTATATCATTGATGCCATACTTATTTTAAATAATTCAGTTTTAATGCCCAACTCCCAATTAATATTCTTTTCTTCATTCCTAAAGCAGGAAGAATTTTTTTTACTGGTCATCTCATTTTAATAAGCTGTACAAATGGCTAGTTGGGAATTCTAGGAGTTATAATCCAACACAAAATGGAGTATGCTTGTTTTGTATCTCATAAACTCCTTTTTCTCAGAGACTCATCAATCACTCAGTTTTTATTGAGCATTTTTGGGGGAAATGAGGGAACCTCTTCTCCTTTGCACTGTTTGTTAACCCTAAAATGTTTTTGGACTTTTATAAAACTTTGAGATTTCCTAAGTCACTGATAAGCAACCTGCAGTCACCAGTACACTTTTGCAGTCTCATGGAATGAACAAGGCCAACATGTTCAGTGTAATTTAGGGGATTTAAGGAATTAAGAAATGAAGGATTACGGCACACAACTTTACTTCTTAAATTCCTACATCAAATTGGTTTGTTTTACTTGTAGTAGGTTAAGAGGAAAAGTAAGTATATTTAGTCCGTTAGAGCCCACCAAAAGGTGAAAAAGAACCAAAATCCACCCTAGTCACATCCAGTTAAAAACTGCATTCTGAACAATCAAAAGAGCTGCCCTATATATATTTGAATTCTAGTATCCTTAATTTTAAATATAGAATTTTAGATTCTTCATGACAGTGGATGATACTTAATAATAATACATTACTTCACTATATTTTCTTTGTTATCATGTTGCCTATTTTAACAGTTCAGATATTAAGGTAGTACATTCTTTGAAGTTTCTCAGTTCTTTCTCTATTTTCTCCCCAAGTGCAACCCTGTGAGGTGGGTTGGATTGAGAGAGAGTAACTGTCACGAGGTCACCCAGCTGGCTATCATGCCTAAGGCGGGACTAGTGAAGGAGAAGACGACCAGCAACAAGCTGGATGGGCTGAATTAAAATGGCAGTGGAAGACTTAAACGACTAGGTTAAGAACAGATTATCTTGAAGAAAATCTATCTGTATGATGACTAGGAGTCAACACTCACTTGGTGGCACATACTGTAATAAAATGTTCCTATTTTTGTTAGAGATGCTGGATTTACCTTTGTTCTAATATGGTATATCCTATATCTCATAATTCCTTAATATTTTTGTTTGTGGTATTTTGCAGGAAGAAGAAATGTTTCGTCCTAATATGTTTTTTCTTCTTTTACTTCCGCCGATTATATTTGAATCTGGGTATTCATTGCATAAAGTGAGTTTTTTTTTTTGTTATAATGGTTTGTATACGGCCTACTCAAGGTCATTTACAATAGTAGAACAAGCAGGTAATAATATTTCAAAATCCACCAACCATAAACAATAATTAAAATTGCAAACATATAAAATCCTCTAAAAGTGAACAAACGTTTCTGACTATGTTTGCGTTGAACTACCCTTGAACTTCGAAATAAATACAAATAACTGAGCACTCTGACCCTTTGCTAACTCTCAACAGATTAAACTCTCTCACACACACAGGTATCTGAATAAAGTTTCATGGAATGTTATGAAAAAGTGCTCCTTTAGCTCAAGATCTGTCCTCTTACCCACATAGAGGTTGCTTCCACTTGTGTAAGTGAATTGGATTAAGCAAATAGGCACTACTGCAAGTGAAAGAAGGGAAATATTTTGCATCAATGTCCTTTTCCCTTTCTGTGATCTCAGGAAAGGTAAAAGACTTTATCCCAAAGGTGCTTTTTTCAAAAGGCAACTGGACTTCGTTTTTCCTTGAAGACATTTCGCTTCTCATCCAAAGATCTTCTTCAGTTCTGACTGAATCGTGGAGGATGGCAGGATTTATATTCCTTGCAGTCATCTAGTCATTAGCACTCTTTCTCAGCAGCAGAAAGAGTGCTAGTGACCAGGTCACTGCAATGAATATAAATCTTTCCATTCCCCCACCATTCAGTCAGAACTGAAGAAGCCTTTTGAATGAGAAGTGAAACGTATTCAAGGAAAAACAAGAAAGTTCAGTTGCCTTTTGAAAAGGCATCTTTGGGACAACCATGACCTGGATGACTGAGAATCTCTATAGATGTAAAAGACTTTACCTTTCTCTCCTGGATCCAAGTCCAAGCTAAAATATGCCAGACAAAAAAGCACTTGCTTTACTTCTTCATATTAGAAAATCTATAAAATAATCAAAATATCCAAGAAAATATGGTTGTTTCTTGAAATTCTCTGAAATGTCATTTGTTTTCTGGATGTGGAAAGTTCTCTTATTTTCCATGTTTTATCTACACTGAAAGGAGGAAATAAATTTCTAAAAATATAATTGGTGAAACATTGGGATGATGCTCTACAAACTCCCTGTGGAATTAAAATCTAACTAATTTCCTTGTCTGTCTCTTTAATCCTAATTTAACTTTGAATACTAAAAGTTAGAAACAGGAACGTGTTTCTGGAAGATACTCAAAGTTTCAGTCATCTCCTGCTTTTTTCACACGGGTGGTACATATTAGGGTCTGTCAAAAAAAACAAAACTATTATCTTATATGCGAAACAAGAGCAGAAGTACAGGTAGTGGTTGACTTACAACCACAGTTCAGCCCAAACTTTTCATTGCTAAGCAAGGCAGCTGTTAAGAGAGTTTTGCCCCATTTTATGACCTTTTTGCCACAGTTGTTAACGAATCACTGCAGCTGTAAAGTGAATTGTGCTCACAAATTTGGCTTCTCCCATTGACTTTGCTGGACAGAAACTGGCTGGGAAGGTTACAGATGGTGATCACCTGACCCCAGGGTAGTGAAACTGTCATAAATACATGCCAGTTGCCAAGCACCCAAATTTTGCTCATGTGACCATGGGAATGCTGCAATGGTTGTAAGTGTAAAAACTGGTCATAACTCATTTTTTTCAGTGACATCATAACTTCGAACGTTCACTAAACAAATGGTTAAAGATTGAGGAATACCTGTACTGTACTTTGCTCATTCAAATTGTTTGAGGAAAGCTTAACATTTCAGCACAGGTACAGTTCCTTCCTGACAGCCATTCGTTATCTGGAATTAAAGTGTCCATACTGTTTACCATTTGAAAAATATAAATCACATTTGCAGGCACCTGTACATAAGTAGAGAAAAGCATTACATATCTAGCTGCCTGAGTTGCTAGACCTTGTTTCTGGGTTAGCTGTTCAGATTGTTAGGAAAATAGGTTTGCTCAGCTCAAGAATTCATGGAAATCATTGATTTCGCCCAGATCATTGAGGGACCAATCCATGCCAGGTTTGCTCTTTATATCTGACTTCTATGGTTAGCTGGAATGCATTTGAATGCGTCATTCCTGAAGAAGTGGAAAGGGATATTCAAGTTACAAACTGGGCAAATTTTTATCAGATCCACACTTTTTCTACCTGCTAAAAGCCCACACATGGGGTGCCATGGTTGCGTCCATTCAGTAATGGAAAGAAATCATCAGAGATAGCCAGTTATGGAAAGGCCAAATGGGCATACTGTGGGCCTTGTCTGTCACTGAGCCTGCTCTCTGGACCAGCATTGTTGTTTCTACCTTGCCTTGGTTTAAAAAGCCATCCAATACAGGGCTTTTTCCTCAGGTCTTAGGTTAGAGTGGGTGAAAGAGTGAAACTCTTACAAGGTTTTTTTTTCTGGATGTTTTTCTCGGGGTGGTGGTGGTGAACAGTTCCTTCTTTTCTGCTTCATCATATGTTTTTTGTGTTATTGGTATAAGTTGCCCAATGTTGTCATCGAGTAGGGTAATTTTATTAAACAAAAGAAAAAAAAGAAAAGAAAAGGTGAGCCTCAATCTGCACAGATAATAATGTTCTTGGATCTGAAAGTCCAATTTGTTCATGCTAGATATATATGATCTACCAATATTTACACATGGATGAGGAAATGTATCCTGTGCTTCTCCAACCCATGTAATTATTTATTAAATTTATTTTTTACTCTAATTATGTAGCGTACAGCATTAATTTTTACATATGTTTAGATTCAGGTCCTGACACTGATTGCAGGTGATATTTGGTTTAAAGCATTTGCAAAACTGTTCTTTGTTATATCTCCCTCGTATTTTCTTATTTTAGGGGAACTTCTTCCAGAACATAGGCTCCATCACCTTGTTTTCTGTGATTGGGACAGCTATTTCAGCTTTCATAGTTGGCGGAGGAATTTACTTTCTTGGTCAGGTGAGGATGTGCGTGCAGAATTTTGCATGCACGGAGTTCCTTGTGGTGTGGAATGCTCTCCAGAAATTAAGGACATATAGTTTTTCTTAGCACATATATTCTTTACAAACAGCTTTACCTAATGCATTTTTAATGTTACCCTTGTGAAAATGTCCATTTTTGGCTTACTTTCTTCTAATATACACTTTTGTAATGGTATTTTTTTTATTGGAGAATCCCTTCATAAGGGCTTAAATATATGCAAAAGCTAATAATAAAATATAATTATTTTAGATAAATTAAAGCAAAGTTTTGAGAGCCAGTTTGGTGTAATAGTTAAGGCACCAGGCTAGGAAATGAGATATTGGGAGTTCTAGTCATACTTTAAACATGAAGCCAGCTGGGTTATCCTGGAGCCAGCCTTTTCCTTTCTGTCCTAGGAAGAAGGCAGTGGCAAACCACTTCCAAAATCTTGCCAAGAAAACTGCAGAGTTTAGGTAGTTGTCAGGAGTCAAGACTGCTCAAAGGCACAATAAATAAAATAAAATAATAAAACAAAACAAAATAAGTAGTGCTTTATATGACACAATGATATCTGCGTTTTACATATTCCTGGAATTATTGCATTTCAGAATCTTGCATATATCTGACCAGTGCCATATTCTTTTCTTTGGTTATTGAAAATCTGAAACTGACTTCCTAGAGTTATTTACCATCCTGTCCTTTGGATCTTCTACATCAGGGGTGTCAAACTCGCAATGTCACGTGACGTGTCGCGACGTATTGCGACTTTTTTCCCATTGCCGGCAATGGGGTGGGCGCGGTTTTGCCATGACGCATCCGCAGTTTGACACCCCTGTTCTACATCATAGACATTATTTTGCTTTTCAGGTTGCAGGCATTTTACATAAGGAAACAATAGTAATTATTTCCCTAGCTAAAGCAGGTACTACTATAGTCTGACTTTCAGATCATTTTAATTAAATCCCAGAACAGCAGAGGAAAGGCAGAGTATTGGCACTGGGGAACTCCCAGGTAATTAATTACTACCACAGCAGAGACTATATCTTTATCAAACAATGCAAAGCAAGATGATAGCACCAGCATTTAATGTTTGTAGTAAATCATAAGTGGCTTACATTTAAGATAGGACTGTTTGTGCTGAGAGTTCATGTAATATTTTAGAAAGGTAGAGTTGGAAGGGACCTGCAAAATAATCTAGTCCAGAGGTGTAGAGCTTTTCAGATGCAAGGGCTACATTCTTAAAAAATGGGAAGAACCAGGACAAAAAAGGGGACAAGACAAGGACAAAGGCTAACATTGATTTTTATTGCCTATTTAGTAAAATTAATTGAATTCAGATTATATGATTGTTCCCCCCTCTATACAAGATTTTCTCCTTTTTGTCTCAATAAAAAATAGTGTCCAGTATAATTTTGTGGTTGGACCTAAGATTCTGGGAACTGCATGTCACTTGGAGAATAGTCCAATAATGGGGAATTAATGATACACCAGACATTTCTGGATTAAAAGTCCCAGCATTCCTCAACTTTGGCCATGCTGGCTAGGGCTATTGGGAGCTGCAGTTCAGCTCAGTGTAGGATCTGCAATGGAGATTACTGCTTCAAGCCTTTGAACATATGATGAAGGACAGAATCAGCAGCTAGAAATGGCTTTTACATTTAGCAATTTCCTCCCCTTTCACATCTATTTAATCAAAGTCTGCTCTCTAAAGCAGTATTTTCCAACCTTGACAAGTACCAAATGTATAGATTTCAATTTCCAGAATTCTCAACAATGGCCATACAGGCTGGAGAAATTTTGGATGCTGAAATCCACATATAGAAGTATTCAAATTCTATATGCGATTCTGATCAATTAAATTCTGGTTAACTAAAGAAAGCTGAGATTAATTAAAAAGACGAAAAGAATAGCAGTTTAAAAAATGAAAGGCCTCACATTGATTATCTTTTATGGAAAAAATATTGCTAAAAGAATGGTTTCTTTGCACAAATCCGTCTATCTCTTGAAATCTATTACTGAAGCTTCATTCTATAAGCACTTTTGTCATCAGAGTGATAACTACTTTGATGGTCCACAGTTGGAGAAGGCTACTTAGAAAAGTAGTATAAGTTTGCAAATGATCCTAGATCATCTTGCTATTGCTTCAAGTATGACTCTGATGTTAATTTTCATTTCACTCATTCATTTCATTAGTTTATGCTTCATGGGTTAACTCTATATGCATATTACTACTGTTTTGTAGACATATTGCAATTAAGCCTAAATTGTCCCCTCTTGTAATTGCTGAGTGTCAGATGGCATATACATTTAAAAAATATTATTTATTTGTTGAGAACAATGCGAAGTCATAGCTGCAGTTCTTTGTCTGGTATTGGCCTTTATATGCATCGAGTTCTTCTCAAGAACCTAGGGTGTTGTAATGTATCTATGTAATATATTTGGAAATGCAAGCAGTGTAGGCTTTTGTAATTGACTGATGGAAATTCTAAGTATTGTCTAAAATTTCTGGGTATGGCACCCAGTGTGTCAATAACCACTGGGACCACCATACCTTGTCAATTCCATAATCTTTCAATTTCAATATTTAGATTTTGATAGTCTCAAAGGTGCTTTTTCAAAAGGCAACTGGACTTTGTTTTTCCTTGAAGATGTTTCACTTCTCATCCAAGAAGCTTCTTCAGTTCCACTGAAGACGATATGATGTGCTGAAAGCACTATTTGTTGATCTGGGCAAAAATGACATTGATTAGTAATCTTTAATTTGATATCTGATCTTATAAAAATGAAATTGCTGCAGTGAGCAGATCCTTGCTTCATTGAACTATAAATTAATAACTTTAGGATTTTTTTTTGCATTTCATGGTGAATACATGAGTGTCTTCAGCATTTTATGAGAAATTCAGCCCTTCTTGATGACAGCGTGCTATATTAGGTCACAGGAATGTTCATCACAGCTTTATTGAATGCCAGGCTCTTGAGGGAGACCGAAAGACAGCTTTTCTTGAAACATACAGAAATCTACATCAGGGCAATACCTTGGTGAGAATAGAAGATTTATGTTCCAAGAAATCTTCATGGGAAGTAAATCTCCTCATTTTTGAAAATACAGAATCCATCTGTAAATTCAAACCAGGAAACTCACTTTGTGATCCTTGAGTAAATATGCTCATTCCTTGATAGATGGAACAGAGAAGTAATAGTTAAATTTTACAAGATGTTTCTGTTTTTGTTAATTTTTCTAGGCTGATGTAATTTATAAACTGAATATGACTGACAGGTAAGTTTTGAGAGAACTCTATATAATCTTTGTGGGTTTGTAGGAGTCTTCAAGCTGCTACAATGAACACAGTGACTGCATTTATTAGGTTCTTGATTCCTGAACACTATAGTTAGGCAGGACGCTGATTACTATACTTGTGGCCAATGTTAAGTTCAATGATGATATAATGGTTTCCTAGGGTTTAGGTAGATAGGTGGAAATGTGAATCAAAGAGGATATGGGAACATGGCATAGCAATGTGCCTTCAGCCTTTTAACTGTAAAGAAGTGGTCATTGCTTCTTAATTTTAATATATAGCACCAGATGACTTGCATCACATGATTTGGCTAAATCTTTATGTATTAATTTTGAAAAATTCTAGAAAATGGCTGAAAGATTACTAGAAGAGAGCAGACATCTATATCTTAGGTGGGATAAGGATCTGAGGAATTAACCGCAATGATTAGAAAGATACCATTGTAATTCTATATTATGTTGTGTAGTGTTTGTTAAAATGTTAATGTTTAAATAGAAGGGATACATGTGATGATAAAAGTTCTCCAAAGTTTTCCGGGATGTCCTGTTAAATCAGAAAAGAAATCTAAAGTGCAACCTGTTAATAATATTAAATTAAAAATTTAGATTAATTATGATATAATGAATATCTGACATTGAGCAGGTTGCTTTTAAATATTTGAAAAAATATACTATTTTTATTTTTCTTGTTGATAATTGTTGGTCTACATGGAATGAGATTCATCTTCTGTTAGAATGAGAAAAAATGCATTAATACATTCCAGGATAATGATTTCAATCCATCGATGCATTCCAGGCTTGCTGAGTAAGCCTCAAACCTTAGTAGCATTTATTAATTCAGACATTATGTTAATGTATTTATTGGATTTCCTGACAGTTTTGCCTTTGGTTCCCTGATCTCTGCTGTTGATCCAGTAGCTACTATTGCTATCTTTAATGCTCTTAATGTGGACCCTGTGCTTAACATGCTGGTCTTTGGAGAAAGCATTCTCAATGATGCAGTCTCAATTGTCCTGACAAAGTAAGTACATTCATGTACACGGAAGAAAAAAAATCTTTTGAAATTAATGCTCATTTAGACAAAGAATAATGTGCTTCTTTAAACACTACTTATTTTAATGTAATAAATATGCATAATATGCACTTATGCTCTTTCGCTTAGTATGCTTTTTAACCATCATTCCTCCTTAATTGTCACATTGATGCTTGCCACCCACTCTCATATAAAACAGCCCCAATTATTCTTTCTCTTAGGATCCACAGATGCACAACCTATATTTAATTACATATAAGGGCAGGAATTTGTGTTGGGGATTTTCTTCAGCACTATAGTCTTTATGAATTTCTTTTAAAAATTCTACTTCATATGAGAAGCTGGTGTGTAAATTCATTCTGTTTTCATGGCTTATATTTGTTGCAGTATTAGTTTCTGGTTTTGAGATCAGAAATAGAGTTATTTTGTACATGTTTACAAAGCTCTGATTTTAATAAATCCTTAGGATATATTGGGCAAAATGGGTACTTTCTGATTGCTTGGTTTGAAAGTCATGTAGGTGAAAGTAAATCATCTTGATTAATTGGATAATGTGCCTAAGGATATCATATTTATTTATTTTTAAAAGCTTTCTATAGGTGACTTCCACATATACATATTAATATTGTCTGATTTGTCAAGGATCTAATTCTTGCCAACCTTAGTCATATTAGGATCTGGAAATATTTTCATGAAGTATAATTCATTCATTCATTCATTCATTCATTCATTCATTCATTCATTCATTCATTCATTCATTCATTCATTCATTCATTCATTCATTCATTCATCTCACCCCTCCATCCCTTCTTTCCTTCCTGCCTGCCTTTCTCAGAATATAAGCTTATTTCCCTCCCATTTTCTCATTTGCTTGAGGATCAGAAGAGCAAACATCTTATTTTTGATTCTGTTATATTGTGCCTTCTTTTTTTTTTCTTTGTCTGTGAAAGATCTGTTAGAAAGATTTCATTTCTTTTGCTGTAAGTAGATACCCTCCTGGCTTAAATGTATCTTTAGAACAGCTGTATTTTCCTTTGAAAAATAGTGCATCTTGACTTGATTGAATGTCATTCCCCTAGACATATTACAATGAAAGCATTTTAAGAGCAATTTCAACAATAACAACAAAAATAAAGCATTTGTGGATTCTGCATTCCGAATCCCAGACTTAAGATTCTAATGTGTAATCCCCTTGGTTGTCCCTTGTTTTTATTATTATTATTCTCAGTACAGCAGAAGGTTTGACGAGAGAACATACATCTGATGTAAGTGGATGGCAAACCTTTTTACAAGCACTGGCTTACTTTCTGAAGATGTTCTTTGGTTCTGCAGCACTGGGGACTCTGACTGGTCTTATTTCTGCATTAATATCCTTTGCTTTTAGATAAAATAAATATTTGCTCTTTAATAATAACCCTTAGTTACATTTCTGAAGATGATTATTCTTTTAAAACATAACATTTTTATTAGCAAGAGTTAGCAAGTAACAATTTCAGATTTGCATGAAACTTACATTTGTACAAGACTTTCATTAAGGCCCAAGTTGCTCTATAATAACTCATCATACTTGCTGACGCAGTGTTGCTGGCTGGGGAATTCTGGGAGTTGAAGTCCACACATCTTCTAACTGCCAAGGTTGAGAAACTCCATGCTAACGGATGAGACTAATACATGATTTTCCAGCTGTAGTTTTAGTGCATTCATTATATTTTCAATAATGTGTTAGTGCATGTTTCATTTTTCAAATGCATTAGATATCTGATTGATTGAATTTTTATTTTCATGTTGCCAGTTTTAGAATTGA
This sequence comes from Azemiops feae, assembly GCA_023970755.1. NCBI lineage: Eukaryota > Metazoa > Chordata > Lepidosauria > Squamata > Viperidae > Azemiops > Azemiops feae. Next base: position 703,864 of record JALGBA010000409.1, read on the forward strand.
ATCCTGAAATTATCCTATATCAAAAATCTATCCAGCTAATTGGCCTGGCTCCTTTAGTGTGGAATTTATGTCAGGCAAAGAGTTCGATTTTTTCATAGCAGCTTGAATTGCTTTTCTGTTATAACATGTACTGTATGTTTCATCTTTTCTCCTCTTCCAGTAATATCTGGTGAGCTAAAGCATTATTCCATTATGGTCTGAGATTCTCTTTTCCTATAAAAATAAAATTCCATAATTATTTTGTTGTTGTTGTTGAAGTATATGTTTAATTTACTTATTTTGTGTGCAAAGAGTTATAATGGTTAAGTTGCTAGTGATAAGTAACAAAACTGACATTACTCCTACAGTGTAGATTGGAAAGGGAATTGTAGGAACACAGGAATAATAACAGCAGCAGCAACACCACAATAATCTTTACTACGACAATTGCTAAGCAGTATGAAGACATAGAAAATCAGTAAAAAATAGTAGAAAATCATAGAATCACAGAGTTGGGCTGGGTCATTAATTGAAACTAAAATATCCCTGACAAATTGTTGCCCAGCCTTGCTTCACATGAAGTAAAAGGAAGCCCACAATTTCTCTGGGTCAGTGGTTCTCAACCTGTATTCTGTGGGCTCCTGGAGGGTCTGCAATGTCTCACAGGGGGTCCCCAAAGGTTTGAAGAAATGTTATGATTTAAACCTTGAGTTATTCTTGGGGGTCTGTGGCCACAAAGGGTATTTAAAGGGTTCATGGTGAAGAAAAAGTTAAGAACCGTTGCTCTAGACCAGCGGTCCCCAACCTTTCCAGCTTGGTGGCACGGCATATAAATGGCAGGTGCATGTGCGTGCACAACTCCATTTCTGTGAATGGCAGGTGCACGTGCCCTTCAGTTGCACAAATGGAGGATCGCGCGCAAGTGGAGGGTGCTCACGCTCATGCATGAAGCTCCACTCTCATGAGTGGCAGACACTTGCGCTCATGTGCTAAGTTCTGTTTGCACAAGTAGAATTTTGTGCGCGAGCTGAATGGTGCTTCATGCATGTGCACTTGCCCATCTCTCCCGCAGCCTGGTTTCGAACAGGTCGTGGCCTGGTAGTGGACCGCAGCACAGGGGTTGGGGACCCCTGGTTTCCTCCTGAACTATTCTCATTGTTCAGATATTTTTTTTTGTCACTGAACATGCCTTTCTATCTGTCTTTTATTATATGGTGAATGATTAATGGCAATACTTCTCTGTTGAGCCGTACGCACAATCTGGCTACATAGGGTTAGGGTTAGTATATTGAGGACATCAGGCATCTTCTCATGATGATTCAACCTATTACTGCTTAGCCTTTTAAGCAATGAATTCTTTTCTGTTTTTTTCTGACTGGCAGCTGAAAATTGACAGAAAGCTATTAGGTTATGATATGCTTGAGGCCATAAAGACAGATTTCTTTTATTCTACTTCTCAGGATTTCCCTTGTAGGTGCCAAAGACTGAAGCAGACTTCAGCTTCGTCACCTCCCATTTAATTATACTCTCAATTATCTTTGTTGTTTTTACACTGATTAAAGAAAGCCTCCAGTAATGTTATATAAATCCAAACTCCACATATATGACCAGCAAGAGTATTAAATATTGGTAGAACTAAAGTTATTTGCTATGGTTGGACTGTGCTTATGAGAAATTCATATTTATTTTTGTCATTTTTAGTGCTTTATGCATTCCATCTATTAGACAAAATGCATTATGTCTAACAAAGGAAAACAGTTGGACAATTCCAAATAGTTTAGACTACAGTCCAGCTCTCCTTTTAACCACCATTGCCCTTAGCCAAAGATTGTAATAGTTGACATCTGGAACATTTGAAGCAGAGCATCTCACATTGGGAAGCAGTTTGAGAGCAAATAGGAGTGCAATGTACAATTTAGTGAGGTTTTTTTTTTTCCATGATAAGCCGGTAAAAAACATTTTTATTTCTGTGGATTCAATAGGTAACATTGCTTGTTATCTAAGGAATGTTTTGTGTTTTCAGTGGAAAATAATATATGAAGCTCAGGGTTGAAGTGTGGAATCTTTGGTGTTCTCTGAACTTGGTTGTTTTCTTGTAGATATTTCATTACCGAGTTAGGTAACATCTTCAATACTAGAAAGGAATGGGGTTTGCTCTGTTTATATGCAATAGTTTGCCCTGTCAGAGTGGGTGGGGATGTTGTCTTTTCCTTGGTAGTAACTTGATTTGGCAGTTTGCCGCTTGATCGTTTGCTTGAGTTGTAGTTCCTTGATTTAGGGTATTATTGATTCACTGTTTGTAGTCTAGTATTAATCCTTTTAATCCTGTTATCTGGGTGGTGATTACTGGTGAGGAGATGTTCTGTTCTTTTGTTTCTTTTTTAACTTTTTTATTGTTTCTTTTGAATGGTGTGTACACTTTGTTTATCTCCGTGAGCCTGTTCATGGCTGATTTGTCTGACTGCCAAACTTCTAGAAATTACCTAGCTATTTTGGATTGAACTTAGTCTAGGATGCTCACAGTTTCTGAGTTGAAACTATGGTTAGGTCTGCCCATGTGTTGTGAAATTATGGAGTTTTCATCGTGTCTTCTGACTCCTGGTTAGTGTTCATGGATGCTCTCTGCTAGTTTTCTGCTTGTGTGCCTTACATAGTGGCTGTTAGAGTCCTTAAGATTGTTCCTGTTTTTACTTCTTGGGTTACTGGGTCTTGGGTTACTTAAAATGTTTTGGAGGGTTTTAGTTGGCATATGTGCTATGTGATAAGGAGTCCTGGTGCCACAGTGGTTAGGTGCAGTATTTGAGGCAAACTCTGCCCACATCCTGCTGAAGTTTCACTCAGCCTTCCATCTTGCCAAGATCGGTAAAATGAGAACCCATATTGTTGGGGCCAATATGCAAATAATGCTGATATTGTAATCCACCCAGAGAGTGCTGTAAAGCACTATGGGGCAGTACATAAGTCTAAATGCTATTGCTATGAGATGCCATGTGGTTGTAACCCTTTCATAGCTTGTGTTGGTTGTGAGTTGAGTCATCAACCAATTTTTTATAAAGTTGTATGGGTGTCCATTTTGTTGGAAGTTCTATAGGCAGTCTGTTTCTCTTTTCTGGTGTTCTGAGTTGCTGGAGTGTGTTTGTGCTCATCTGAATAATGTTCTTACATAGCTCTTCTTTTTTGTGTTGTATATCATGTATATGCATATACATATACATAATACATATTGAATTTTTTAAAAAGTAAAAAATAGACAAGCAGAAAGAAAAATAATTAAAAGAAAAGTCAAGAAAAAAGCCAGATAAAAGTTCAGAAACAAAAGGGAATGAAAAAGTAAAGACAATAGAAAAAGAATGACTTCCAACTTTTTTTGATATATAGATGAAGAATATACTTCAAATTCTTACGCTAAAATTAACAACAGTCCACATTATTTCTGTAATGACATATAATTCTTTCATTTTTTTTCCTCAAAAAGTCCAAAAGTGGTTTCCTGGTAAAAATAAAATTCAAAGTCTTTTCTATAATCAAAGCTGTCAGTTTCACTATTCCTGCCAATTCCATCAGCTTAACCATACTTCCATTGTGGGTATTTGTAAGACCTTTCGCTTTTGTACATACAAGGTGTTCCTCTGATTTGTTGATATATTTCTCCATTAATTGAAAATAGGTAGTGAGGCAGAGATTGATGAAGGCCATGATTCTGGGTATTTTGATATTAGCATATTTTCTTAGATCGGATGTATTGTGTAGTACCGCTGCCATGGATTCTTTCACTTCTTCTGGGGTCCCACTGATGTAAAAAGTGTTGTGACATTGAATGAAATCATAATTTCAGCTTCTTTTATTTTAGGTCTTTGATTTTCTGTAGGCACTGTAGTGGGGAGTTGATAGAATATTTGTTCTCTGTGAACTGTGCAAACTTTTTTGTAAGCTCTTTAGCTATATTGTATTTTAGAATCCCTGGCAAATGATACAATTGGACAAAGAGGTATTCAGGTTTGTGTATTTTGGGGTGTCCATAGAAGTGTAGGAATATGAGAGCTTTTCATCCACTGTTCTTCTTTTTCTGATTGACCTTTCTTGGTTGGATTGTTTAGAGTTCTCTTGATTAAATTGTCTACTTCCTGTACTGGGTTGGTTTTATTGGTATGTAGGCTTCTGACTTCCAGCAATTCTTTGGCTTTTTGTATGTATTGGGATCTGATCATGATAACTTTTGTTGTTCAGAGGATGAGGGTTTGGTCTTTCTTTAGGTTTTTTGAGGGCTGTTCTGTCCTCTACTTTGAGTTGGTTCTGATTCTTTATTTGATGGTGGTCTGATTGTCTGCCTTATGTTTTGTCAGGTCTCTGTGGCAAGGCCAGTGGTTTTAAATGGTGTTTCTAAGGCTGCAGATTCTAACCAATAAACATCATTTATGTTAAAGTTGAGGCCTTTCAGTGGGATCTTGTGTGTTGTGGGGGATAGTGAGCAACTGGACATTTTGACAACCCATTCAGGTTCAGGTACCTCTTTGCTTCTAGGGTTCAGCTTGAGCATTTTGGTTTGGAGTTTTGTTTTCCTTTTTCTAGCTTTTGTTAAGGATGTAATCTTGTCAGCATTTTGGTTTGTTTTGGGATCATAGCTTGTTCTAGCGTCTCATGTTTTGTGTTTTATCTCAGATTAGAACTTTAACTTTTTGTTAAAACACAAAAGGTTTTGTGTGTTATCTCAAATTGGTAACTAGAAGTTTGTGTGAGAAATTACACTCGTTCATTATCAAGATTTTAGATCATGATCAGACAACCTGTTGTCTTTAGAGGTTTAAATTAATGTTTTACGCCACACAGTTACACAATGCCAGATCATTGCACATGCTAATTGGAATGTTTGAGTCATATTGTTAAAAAGAAAAACTGAAGGTATCACATCCTTGATTTAGGTAGGCATACTGTCGCATAATCTAGAATATTTCAGATGTGCTTATAAAAAGGATGTAAAGTGTTTAAAATTGTTCTTATAAGTATTGGTTGAAGCAATTCTTTCTGATGTTTTCAAGCCTAGGATGAAGTGCCTGTGACTTTTGAAATATTAGATTTAGCTTCAGGGATGATGGGTCCTACTGCCTGGAGCTATAGGGAGGGCGAGCCCAACAAGTTTGAGTTAGTGACTATTATACTGAATATTAATTAGCTTATAGAGCAACTTGGAAAATTAGAGCATCCAATATTCAGAGTTTCAAAGTAGATTTAGAACAGCATCAAGGCAGGGTTAACCTTTTTAAAAACAGGATTGGACAAAGTGATTCCTAGATGGTGATTATCCAACTTTATGAACCTGTAATTATTCTTGAAAGCAGATCTTTGGATAGACTGAAATATCACATTAGGCAAAATGTCCGTTAAAGTGAATTTCAGAGGTACTTTTTCAGTCAATAGATCTGAAACATTTAAAGGGGAATCTTTAAAAGAGTAGCTAGTTTACTTGAGGCAGTGTGTTTGTCGTATCCATTCTTAGCCTTGAATATGAAGTATAATGATCATAATTGAAAAGTCAGATTGACTATCCAAGCCAACAAGCATAAGTGTGCCCATTGTCTGTATCTTTATTCTTTTTGCAGCTATTTTGGCCACTAAAATTATTAAGTGGCTTCTTTATAGACAAACATCTATGTTAAGCACAGAGAAAGTATATTGGCTTTCATTCCATTAAAGTGTTTAGATAATACTTTCAAATAAGTTAAAACCACATATATAGAGTACAAAGAAACTTCACTGTGGAATTATAAAATATGTACTCCAGACATATTTACCCATCTGCCCTTAGAACCTTAATCTGTTAGAAGATGATCACTGATAATAATTGTTTTTTCAGCATGTCAAATGAGAGTTACAGTTGTATGTAAGGATATTTAAATTTTGTTGAAATCTATAAAATTTAAGCAGCTTAACAGCTACAACATTATTTTCAAGTGATTTTTTAAATATAATGATTAGGTATAAAGCTAAGAATGTTATAAACTTAAAGGCTCTTTTGTAATAAAAGCATTTTTCTATGCACTGTGTTAGAAGCTTTAAAAATCCTCTAAAAATAATTCCTTATTGCACAGAGCACCATCACCTGGTAGCTTCCGTTATTCCACTTGAAAAATTCCATCAGCTAAACAGTATGAAGAAAAATAATTGCACTGTATGATTCAACATGAGATGCTAAGCTTTCTAATGGAGCTGTAATGACAAATGAGAACTTCCTAATCTGACTTTCCTGTTTCATCTTTCTTCTTATTTTACTTAACTATTTGTAATTAACGTACTGAAACATATTGATTTACGAAAAACTCCTTCCCTGGAGTTTGGGATGATGATTATCTTTGCATATCTTCCTTATGGACTTGCAGAAGGAATTTCTCTCTCAGGTAAGTTGCAAAACAAATCCCCTGAAGTTATTGACAGTGTTAAAACAGCTTTCACTTCTCTAGAGCTCTCAGAGTGTTCATGTTTGATTCTTCTCAAATCTTTGGCAGTTAATGTGCGTCTTTTTTTCTCAACACGTTTCTTGCAACCCTGTTGACTATTTGCAACAAAATATTTGATGGTACTGTGATCGTGCCCCAATATCTTAGTAATTTCAAGAGTGCAACCCTGTTGACTATTTGCAACAAAATATTTGATGGTACTGTGATCGTGCCCCAATATCTTAGTAATTTCAAGAGTGCTGCATCCTTCTGAAAGACTTTTTACAATTTTTGACTTTTCAGAGTCAGTTAAATCTCTTTTTTGGCCCATTTTGCCTTAGGAAAAGAAGCTGCCTAATAATTATGCACACCTTGATATAGGGCAGGGGTGTCAAATTGCCGGCCTACGGACCGGACGCGTCACAAGGAAACCGCGCCCACCCCATTGCCGGCAATGGGAAAAAAATTCTGATACGTCGCGCGACGTCATGTGACGTGAGTTTGACATGTCTGATATAGGGTGTTGATCTTCTTAGGCCACATCCTACCTCATTACATAAATACACATCACCTGATAGGCTTATATCCACTCAAGTTTATACAGCTTGGAGGTAGAAAATATGCATGAAAATGATATGGTCAAAATACTCATTTGTCTAATAATTGTGTACACAGTGTATGAGAAAACGTCCAGCAAAAAGGATTTATTACTGTTCTAGGCAAGTTGTTCTACTGCTTAACAACTTAACAACAATAGCTTAACAACATTAGAACATTCCTTGTGATGTTTATATTAATATAACCAAAGATTATATTAGCCTTTTAGGTGCTATGTTCAGTTGATAGTCCAAAAGTATTTCTTGATCGTTCTGACACACATTGTCATCAAGTCAATAGATATTTGACTTTTTATATGCATATGGAAGATTTTGCTTTTCTCACAGATAAACATCTTTCCATTGATTATGGTCCAATTTTTATTTTCACAGAAGTTATTTTGAATTGTAATTTTGACTTCTAAGATATTAACTAATTATCCTAGCTTGGTATCATCTAAAAATTTGAGAAGCAGTTCTGTATCCTACATCATTTATAAAGATGTTAATTGACATTGGACCAAAGACATAATCCTGCAAGACTTTATTCATACTTTACTTTGGGATAATGATGATGATGATGATGATAATAATAATAATAAGACAAAAATGCCAAATACAATCTGAACATCTGGCTGACTGTGCAATGATTATTATTATTGTTAAAATAACAACAACAACAACAACAACAACAACAACAACAACAATAATAATAATAATAATAATTTGGAAAGGACCTTGGAGGTCTTCTAGTCCAACCCCCCCCTCCTCAGGCAGGGAACCCTAGAGCAGGGATGGGCAACCTTGGCTCATGGACTTCAACTCCAAGAATTCCTGAGTCAGCATGGCTGGCTCAGGAATTCTGGGAGTTGAAGTCCACGAGTCATAAAAGAGCCAAGGTTGCCTACCCCTGCCCTAGAGATTAAATTGACATTGACCTTGGCGTTTTCCGTAAAACAGTTAAGACTTGGCTTTTTCAGTTAGCCTTGGGATCTGATGTGCTGAATTTGTCCTTCCTGCAGAGAAAAGTTCTTTTTAATCTTACTATTGAACTCAGGCATGTAAGCTGCTCAGAGTCAGTTTGCAATTGAAGTGACATAAAAGCCTGGAAACTAAGCTAAAATAAAATTGTACTAAGATTGGATTTAAAGATACTGTTCAATCATAAATTAAAGGAAGAAGAAGCCTATAGATTAGTGAGAATCCAGGTACATATACCTTTTGCACTGCACTGTATGTGGTTGGGATTTTTGTATTTTGTATTTTTGTAGTTGGAATGTTTACTTCAGTAATGTATGCAGATAGAAAAATATGTAGTTATTTTAATTGTATACACTAGTAGTATATCAAATTGCTTGAACTAGAAAAGAAGAAAAATGATCTAGATTAGAAAGTATATCAAATTACTTGGACTGGAAGAGGAGAGAAGGAAGAAGACTATGACAATTTTAAAGGACCAAAGTTTTTTCACAATCAGAAACAATCTCTTGCTAAATTAAGTATCTAGTGTACATTGTACATTGTTTTAGAGTCTGGGATAATAGAACATTTCTACAAAGGTTTAGGGATGTTGTGATTTGACCTCAGTCAAAAGAGATTTACTATGATATCTTGTAGAACAGGGGTCCCCAACCCCCGATCCATGGACTGGCACCGGTCCGTGGCATGCCAGCAACTGGATCACACAAACAAGTGAAGCCCCATCCACGGGATGCAGGCAGCACACGAAACCAGGCTCCCTCTGGTCTGTGGAAAAACCTCTCTCCCTGGAACCGGTCCCTGGTGCCCAAAAGGTTGGGGGGCCCTGTTGTAGAGAGCAAAATTTTACAATTAACTATTCATGTTTATGATTCGAAGTATTCTTATGTATCAGCAGGCGCTGGGAGAACTTGGTCCCAAATATGCCTCTCCCTAAATACACTCCTCCTCTCATTAGTCTCGAACATCTCACAGAGTGAAATGTATGTGGTGGTTGCGAGTAACTACTTGTCCCCTGCTTTTCTAGTTGTTGTATCATTTGTTAAGCACCATGGGCACCTGATAACAACTGTAAAGTCTAAGCATATTTGTATCCATGCTGATTTTACCAGAAAACATCTGTTTTGATAGCCACAGCATTTGCAACTTTACATATGCAATTCAGAGTGGATTTTACAGCTATTCTCTAGTCCTGAAGTAACCCCTGGAGAGCCAGCGCTTGCTTTTTTTATAGCTGTTTTATTCCAAATAAAATCTTGGAAATTGTAATGCAACTAATAATTAAAATTCTGGAGCACCTTCACTAATAGGTTCATAATCATTCAGTGGAATATTAGATTTAAATTGGATAAAATGAATTACGTAATGCAGCAACTAAAAGGATTATGATGAATTTGAGGTTCACTGAATCTGTCAGCTGCTATCAGATCACTGTTGTATTCTCATTTTACAGAGGCTTTCTCATCTCTCTCTCTTTTGGTATAATATCAAATACGACTTCTCCATTTTCTATGTGTGAAACTTGTTTTTGTACTCTGGAAATAAACAGTAGTGTCAAATGACATGCAGTTGGGATCTGGTAATACGATCCATATGATACTGGTTCCATGGAAGCTCCATTCCGTCTCTGCAGCATTGGAGTAGCTTGAAGACTTTCTTCCAGCTCTATAAACAGAATGTATAGGAAATGCATGTGAACTGAAGTAATAGCAACTGTTTATGTATTCATGCTAAGCCATATGTAGCTTTGGATCATTTTCATCAATAAATCAATAAATATAAGGTTTTGAATTATTTTTTAATTGAGTTTGCTATCTAGTTTTAGGACTTGTGTGGAGAATAGATCATCTTTCAGGTCATATTTATAGCAACCGCAATAGCACTTAGATATACCACCCGATAGTGCTTTACAGCACTCTCTGGATGGTTTACAGTGTCAGCTTATTGCCCCCAACAATCTGAGTCCTCATTTTACCGACCTCAGAAAGATGGAAGTCTGAGTCAACCTGAGCCCATCAGGATCGAACTCCAGACTGCAGGCAGAATTAGCCTGCAATACTACATTCTAACCACTGCACCACCAGATCTGCATATTTATGCAGAAATACTGAAAATTCAAAAGGCTTCATGAACTATTAAGCTCTACTGTAGCAGAAAGATCCAATTATTCAGTATGTTAGAGTAATAGTATGTAGTTGTAGCCTTCAGTCATATGGGAGTGTGGATATAATTTGGGAGAACATACTCTTCTTCAGGAGCTGAAATTCAGTAGATTTGGGAGGAAGGTTGGTCGCAAAGATGCCTTTTCAATCATAGCATTATTTTCCTGCAAACATTACCACATTCTCCATATTGAAAGAGTGAGAATATTACTTATAATGAAACCAATATCTGCAATCTATGGTTAAGTCTTAGTTTGGTTATTCTCCTTGAGTCTATTAACTAGTATTTGTTTGTCTATTGTTGGCCTAGTGCAGGGGTAGGCAACGGTGGCTCTTTTATGACTCGTGGACTTCAACTCCCAGAATTCCTGAGTCAGCATGGCTCAGCTTGGAAACCTCTCCCTGTCCCCTCAGCATGGCTGGCAAAGGAATTCTGGGAGTTGAAGTCCACGAGTCATAAAAGAGCCAAGGTTGCCTACTCCTGGCCTAGTGGAAACAATTTTCAAAGTGTGATATTTTGGGTTCTTTATATATATTATGTTGATTTTCTAATAACTGGAATTATGTAATTGGGAGGGCAATTATTTTGTAATTTCTAGGGTTGGGTCTTATTTACAATAGAAAAATACGGATTTGGTATTTCATATACAGTAGCGATATTCATCAGACTTAAGTGAAAGCACCCTCCAGTGCAAATACAAAACTCCTGCGTAAGCAGTCTAAGTCCTTCAAAGGTGCTAAACTGTCCCCAATTTTGAAGTATATTGTGAAAATATTGTATATGCATATTTAGGTGCTTTTGTCCCTTTGGCAGTTGAGCCAAAGGATTGAGCTACTCTAGACAGCTGGCCCAACTCCTGTTGTTTAATTGTGCAACTGCTAGACCTAAGTTTCCAATCTGAATCACTACTTTTCCCATTCTGCAGAACAATTCTGATTCTTTATTGGCTTGCAGTTAGTAACAGTTTAAGGAAAAACGTGACTTTATATATAGGTATATATAATTGTGAAATTTTTCTTCCAGGTATCATGGCTATCTTGTTTTCTGGCATCGTAATGTCTCACTACACCCATCATAATCTTTCTCCGGTTACACAGATCCTAATGCAGCAGACTCTGAGAACTGTTGCATTCATGTGTGGTATGTACTGTCTGTTGCTTGGACTCTTACTATCAAAGCAGAATTTCCCAAATGCTTCCTGATTATCCTACTAGTTTTTGCAGTGGCAATCTAGGGGTTACTACATAAGCGAAATACTTTAATTTAAGTGTTAAATATTTTTCAGTTATGATTATCCATTTTTGTACTGCCAGTTGATCAGGAGCTATGGGCAATGGGGATGAGAGTTATCTCTAGAGGTGCTCCTTAATTTAACTACCGTTCATTTAGTGACCATTCAGAGTTATAACAGCACTGAAAAAAACTGACTTATAACTGGTCTTTGCACCACTGCAACATCCCCACAGTCATGTGATCAAAATTCGGGCACTTGGCAAACGGCATGCATTTATGATGACTAGAGTGTCCTGGAGTGCTGGGGTCATTGATTGCCAGCTGGTTTCTGACAAGTAGCATCAATGGCAGAAACTGGGTTTGCTTAACAACCCATGATTCATTTAACAACTGCAGTGATTCGCTTAACAGCTGTGGCAAAAAAGGTTGTAAAATCAAGCACAACTCACTTAACTGCCTTGCTTAGCAATGAGAATTGGGAAATGTGTTAGCAACACCTGCAAGACTGGGGAGTAGCAGTCTGGAAGATGCCTATCAGTTCCTGGTGTCTTTTTCCTGTGAGCACTGACTTATTCTCAAGTTCCTCATCCCTGATCTAGTCCAATGTCTCAAATGCTCCTGACCAGATAAATGTATTTTAAAAATAGTTTTGAAGGTTGCAGCATGTGGCTTCCCTATATCACAGCAGATGGCAGCACTTTGCAGTCCTTGCTTTGGCTGAGAAGGAGATTTTACATTACAACTTGGTGTATACTCAGACATTTGGTAGGCCTCATTTGATCCAGTAGGACTCCCAACTAAGCATGCACGCCATCGCAGCCTTAGACATTACAATTTGTCGTCATTGATTGATCTATTTTTTTGTGATTTCGAAATCATTCAGAATGTGAATTATGGATAAGAAAAAGCGAAGGTGTTTCTCTAACTGTGGGAGCATTTCTTCACCACAATTCTCAGAACAGACCTACTAATATAGAGTCTGCCAAGCAGAAAAGTCACCTTTACTGACAAAGGGGATAAAATGTGCTGTAAATCTTTTCCTCTCTTCTCCTCCAAGCTCTGGCTAAGTCTTGCCACAAGATTAATAACAAAATGGGTTTCTTTTACTTTTTTCTCGCCTCCAGGGTACTTTTAGATGATAGAGAGGCAACATGCCTTCATTTCCATTAAAGGATTATGGATACAGTACCAGGAAGCTATTTAAAAAAAAAAAGGGGGGGGGGAATTACAGGCAATAAATTCATGTGGTTTTTTTGTTCTCTGTCCTTTCTAAGATGGCATTTGTTTTTAAATGTATTTATTATTTAGACGATATTAAGCTAACCGCAGTATTAACGATAGGGCCAGATGTGAAAATAAAATCTTATAATTTCATGGATGCAGGAATCAGAGGCAGTGCTACACACACAAAAAAGAACACAAGCACAAAACCTGCATCGTTAGACTAGATCACATGTTCACTGATCCTTTACCTCTTTTCTTTCACAATAGCTAGCTAGATACTACCAGGAGACACATGACCAGAACATGTGGGAAGCAGACTTGTGATTTGCCCCATCATTAAGGGTGCTGCTTGTCTTTGAACATGGGCATTCCACTAAGCTATTAAAGCTAAATTAATATCAGATCTGAATGGTGCTTTTAAAGTGCAGGGGCACAAAAGGTTGAACATCTGTTAAGAGAGAAATAGAGGAAATAGCTGGGGGAAACAGAAGATCCTGGGAAAAAAATTCTTGCTGGCAAGACAAATCATACTGCAGTGCCCAAATCATTACTGTTAGCCAATTACTGCTAGACCTACATGTTGTGTGTTTCTTTTTCAATCTTTTATTTTTGTAAAATCTGGGCTCCATTGCTAAATCTTACGCAGCAAATGCTAGGTTTTAACAGAACCCTGTTGAAGAAACTAAATGCCTGTTGGATTAGATCCAGACCCTTTGAAAGTAATAACTCCGTGAGAGAAGAATCTCCTAGTCTTTCCTTTTCCTTTTGGAAGAAACAAGTTATGTATCTGGACATTTTGAACATGTTTCTTTTTTTCTTTTTCTTTGTTATGTCATCTAGTAATGTAAGAGACTGCAGCTGCATCCAACATTTCTTTTGAAACTCTGACGTTTTAAAAAATTAAACATAGGGACTTGAATGATCAGTGTGGTACTTTGTGATTACTCATTTCTGATTTTTCTCTTTCAGAAACATGTGTTTTTGCATTTCTGGGCCTGTCAATTTTTAGCTTTCCTCACAAGTTTGAAGTGTCCTTTGTCATCTGGTGCATAGTAGGTATCAAATTATAGTAGAGTTTATTTGTTTCACCTGACCCCAGATTGGCAAGAAAGGCTATATAATGTGTCATAGAGCAGGGCTTTCCAACCAGTGGTACGGGTACCACCTGTGGTACATTGGCACCTGGCAGGTGGTACGCGACCATCCTAGAAAAGTGGTAGTGGGGGAGGGTAATGAGAGCGCCGCCAGGCGGGCAGACAGGTGTCTTGCTCGGCTGTGCCTTGGGGGGGGCACTTTTTTCAGTGCCATTGTAACTGAACAGTCACTAAGCGAACTGTTGTAAGTCGAGGACTACCCGTACTTTATCACTTTTTCCCTTTTTTTTTTTTTTTTGGTCAAGTTTTTAACACCTTGCTAGGCGACTGGTGATACTCGGATATTGCCATATCCTAAAAGTGGTACAATGGGTGAAAAGGTTGAAAAGCCCTGTCATAGAGAACTCCAATTTATTTATTATTTGTCACAACAATTTGCATGCTATCTACTCATTGGAATCTAGCTGGATTACAATATTAAAAACAATGCAATGTGTATGTATAATAACACAAACTAAGCTACACTGCAGACAATTGCTTTCTAAAGGATCTATGAAAATGACTCTTAAAAGTCAGGGTCTTCTGGAAAGCCAATGGGTGTATAGGACATTCTTTTGCAATTGGACACTGTCCTGATGGCGAACACTGATCACTTTTGAGATTAAAGGGTTTATACACTATATAATTGTTACTGTTATCCAGATTTCAGGATGTTCATTGATTTGCATAACGGTCCTAAAACTTAAGAGAAGGGTTATCCTTATAACTCTGTGACATTGAACTGCATGCATTCTTATAACAACAGTTGATAATCTTAAAAGATACCACCAAATTCTTTTAAACTTTTGATTAATGTAGACTAGTATACCTCTTCTCCTGACATGCTAGTTTTTAGTGAACTCAGGTCTGACTCAGTTACAAGGCAGCTTTGTATTTCTACTTTATTTATTATTCATTTTGAGGCAGCCAAGGCTAGAAAGAAAGGCCTCGGTAAGAGGAGACTAATTGCTAGGGGAGTGCAAGCACTACCTTATAGGATCAGGCTAACATTAATTTGGTCTAGCCTTCCAGGACTTCCTAGTTAGGAATTTCTGTAAATTCATAAGTAATGTGTAAAAGTGATGTTGCATTTATTTACCCTACATATTCTATTTATCTCTTGTATTTATTTCAATGTATATAATCACCCATCTCAAAGGCATGATGCTGAGCAGTTCACAGCATTTAAAACACAATACAGATTCTTGACATACAACAATTTGTTTAGTGACCTTTCAAAGTTACAGTGGCACTGAAAAAAATGACTTATGACACGATGGTTGCAGCATGGCCATGGTCATGTGATCAAAATTCAGAGACTTAGAAACTGACTTATATTTATGAGGGTTGCAGAGTCCCATGGTCATGTGGTCATGTGACTTTCTGACAAGCAAAGTCAATGAGGAAGCCAGATTCACTTAACAGCTGTGTTACTAATTTAACAACTGCAGTGATGCACTTAACAACTGTGGCAAAAAGGTTGTAAAATGGAGCAAAACTCACTTAACAACCATCTCGCTTAGCAACATAAATTTTGAGCTCAATTGTCATCATAAGTTGAGGACTACCTGTATAAAGTATCCAGAATTAAAGAAATATTCCTTTTCCTTTTTGAGCTGAACACAACCTGAATGCTATGAATTTGCTCCTTTTCTTCCCTCTCTTATATTGTATGCTCTCATCCATGTTTGTTTGAGGGTTAAGACCTTTTCTTTTCATTTGCTGTCAAGTGAATTTGTAGTGGACTAGAGCCTTAGCTTAATAATTCCTTAACATCCTTTAAGCATTCCGTCATAGTCAAGAGTAGTTGTAAAGTAGCAAATTGAGGGCTTGCCCCTCCCCTTCCAAATGAGAATTAAATAAAGATAAGCAGACGTATATATGGAATGTATATATGTATGTATATATGTATATATGGGATGTAACACATCTGAGAAAAAAAATGGGTATGTTACTAAGCTCCACCCATAAAGTCCTGTTGAATCTGACCTAAGGGCTACCTAAGCTAGCATTCTGTTTCTATATTAGCCCTAGATGCTAATATAGAGGTGACCCAGAAAGAAGTTACGAATCCCAATCCCCATTTTCCAATTGTTACTTCTCTTATTAAAAGCTCAATGTTGCTTCTTTTTGACAGGTGCTTGTCCTTTTTGGTAGAGCAGTCAATATTTTCCCCCTCTCTTATTTGCTCAATTTCTTCCGTGATCACAAGATCACTCCCAAAATGATGTTCATCATGTGGTTTAGTGGTAAGTTCTTGCAATGTTCATTCTTAGGTATTGTTCTATATAGCATTGTAATTGTAATTGAGTCTTCCTAAGATCCTGTTAAAACTATATGCTGAGTTTCTGCATAAGAAACTTTCATTTTCTCTATTTTTGACTGATTGATTGATTGCTATCTCCCACTATACAATGGAATTGTCTCCAACTGCTCAGCAGAAAAAATGTTTGGGGTAGAGATAAATCTTTCACTGCTCATTTCTAATTCTGTATTGGACATTTTGCATAAAATGGGAAGTAGTTCAGCTTTCTCCCACATGGTCTTATTTAGATGTACTGTGAAAACAATTTATATGTTGACTTAGCACATTTGCAAAAATGGCCGGGAATTCAGAGTTTTAAGCCCAAGATTATGAAGTATTTCCATTTTATATGGATAAGGGAGGGAAAAGTCTAATGAGAGTGACTTCTGCTGGTCTCAGATGGAACTTTTGTCCCAAGTCATATATGGATATAGGACCACCCATGAGCTACATGTTGTCTTTAAAGCCACACGTTGTCTTTTTTTCAAGCCCACCATTGCTCTTCTCCTGTACCTCCTTAAGCATTTGATAGCATGTGTAAGGATACATTTCCTCCCAGATTTTCCCCAGCACAAAGACACCTTATACACATCTTGGCAGGCAGTTAGAAACTCAATTTATATGGAAAAAGTGCTGTCTGGGAGGCAGATCATCTCTATATTTATGTGTCAGTATATTTGCATATAAATGTATTTCCAGTCCATTGCTGAATGCCACATAGAGCCATTAAGGCGAAAAGACTGCCCATTTCTGGACAGGATAGATCTTGGGTATAGAAGGAACAAAAAACTAATGTGGCATGAGACAACCTCAGATTTGAGCGGTGATGAGACAGTGGAGGAATAAATGGTTATGAAGGTAGCAGTGACATAGCTTTGTGCCAATGCTTCATTGCAAGCTATTCCTTGTAGGTTATCCTAAACTTGTTCCTTAATCTTCAAACACCAAACAAAGAAACCATCATTTTGATAGCTTGAAGAATATTATTTCTAGAGGGGCTGAGGAATTCTTATATGCTTCCCTGTGTTCCTCCCCATTAATTAGGCTTACGTGGGGCAATTCCGTATGCCTTGAGCCTCCACTTGGGCCTGGAACCAATTGAGAAGCGGCAGTTGATTGGCACTACCACAATCATCATTGTGCTGTTCACAATCTTATTGCTGGGTGGAGGAACAATGCCTTTAATCAGGCTGATTGACATTGAAGACTCTAAAGCCCGGAGGAAGAACAAGAAGGATATCAATCTCAGCAAAACAGAGAAAATGGTGAGTTTTCCGCGTTCCATGTTTAAATAAGATAGATGTTTTTATATGTGAGTCTTCCATAAACCTCTTTGCCTTTCTTCATGCCTGTATATTTGCTTTCCCTGATTTGGCATCCTCTATATTTGTTAGGGACTATATAGGTAACCCTTGACTTACAGTCTATCACTTAGTGACTATTGGAAGTTAAGGTAGATTTACCTTGGGGCTACTTTTGACCCGGTTCTGAAGTTACAACGGTTGGGTCCCTTCTGCGGTCACATGACGAAACTTTGGGCGTTCAGCAACATGGCCACATTTATGGCTGTTTGTAGCATTCCATGGTCACATGAGAATGTTTTACAACAATTTTGCCAAAAACTGGCACATCTAGTTTTCGGCAAAACTGTGCCAATAGTGAACCATGAGTTTGCGTTAGCTGCTTTATGACTGCTGTATTAACTTAAAGACCATTACAAAAAAAGGTAAAATCAGTTCTGTGACTGACACATTTTATAACTGTCACAACTTACAACTATAACGGGCAGGTTCCATTACAATCGAGAACTACCTGTAGCTACCAGAATTCTTCTGGGCTAAGAATTCTGATTGTGGCCATAGTACATCTGAAGCAGTCCAATTTGGGTAAGTGCTTTCTGTGAATTGAGGCAGAAGAGAGACAAGGGAGACAGAATTTCGAGAGTCTTCAGAATATTATTGCCCAGGAAGCTTCTCTTTCTTCTAACATATAGCACTGTTTCAGCAGGCAGGTGTGAATGTAGTGCAGTGTAATTATCAGTCAGCTACCTTTAAGTAAAATAATCTTCCCATTGAAATTCAGACACAATGCTACCAGTTGGATTGAGCCACATCTAAGTGGCTGACGATAACATACAGATGGTGAGTCACACATCTTTCAAAAGGATGATAGGGTGTACTTCACTGATAAGCCGCAGATGTAAATTACTGCCAAGCAGGTCAAAAATAAGAAAAAATGCATATCTATATTCAGAAGTTGGGAAGAGTGCTTATGCTTATTTAAAGCCCCTATCTTGGCTTAGCAGAAGCTTGTGAAACAATCAGCCTTACCTGAGACACTGTCTTGCTTTTTACCAAGCACCCAAGGTTTTCAGAGGAGGCTAGTATTCTGGGGAAATGACTTTTAATTTTAAATACAAATCCATGTTTTATACAGCCTAAACACTTGCTGTTCATACACTGATTCTATACCTGTACTCCAAAGACACACACTATTATAATAGAAATATTATATGTATCAGCATTATTCATGATGTTTGTACTGAGATAAACCATGGTTAAGGTTCTTTGAGCTTTGGTATATTAGCATAGTTGAATTCCTAATCCATAACTAATACTACAAGTAGTCCTTGACCTATGACTGTTATTACAACTGGGATTTTGGTTGCTAAGCAATGCGGGTGTTAAGCAAGTCTTTGCATGACCCAATGGTTGATTTTGCCACCATTTTACTGCAGTTGTTAAGCAAATCATGTGATATTTAAGTGAATCAAGCAGCCGTTAAGTGAATCTGACTTCCTCAATTGACTTTGCTTATTGGAAGCCTGCTGGGAATGTTGCAAATTATAATTCTGCAACCATTGACATCAGTAAGGCATTTGATAAAGTAGACCACAACCTACTACTTGATAAGACAGAAAAATGTGGGTTAGCCAGCATCACTGCCAGATGGATTCGTAACTGGCTGACCAACCACACTCAACGTGTAGTCCTCAATGGAACTGCATCTACATGGAGGGAAGAATGCAGTGGGTATTCCAAGGCTCCATTTTAGGCTTCAACTTCATCAATGATTTGGATGAGGGGATAGATGGGGAAGTCATCAAATTTGCAGACAATACCAAGCTGGCAGGAATAGCCAACACTCCAGAAGATAAGCTTAAGATACAGAAAGATCTTGTCAGACTTGAACATTGGGCGCTATTTAACAAAATGAAATTTAATGGTGAAAAAAGTAAGGTTGTACAAGAAAAACCAAATGCACAGGTACAGTATAGGTGGTACCTTGCTCAATAGTAGTAACTGTGAGAGGGATCTTGGAGTCTACTGGATAATCACTTAAATATGAGCCAGCAGTGTGCTGCAGCTGACAGAAAAGCCAACACAGTGCTAGGCTGCATTAACAGAAGGATAGACTCAAGATCACGTGAAGTGTTAATACCACTTTATAATGCCTTGGTAAGACCACACTTAGAATACTGCATCCAGTTTTGGTCGCCACGGTGTAAAAAAGATGTTGAGACTCTAGAAAGAGTGCAGAGAAGAGCAGCAAAGATGATTAGGGGACTGGACGTTAAAACATATAAAGAACGGTTGTTGGAATTGGGTATGTCTAGTTTAATGAAGAGAAGGACTAGGGGTGACATGATAGCAGTATTCCATTATTTAAGGGGCTGCCACAAAGAAGAGGGAATCAAGCTATTCTCCAAAGCACCTGAAGGCAGGACAAATAATGGATGGAAACTAATCAAGGAGAGAAGCAACCTAGAACTAAGGAGAAATTTTGTGACAGTTACAATAATTAATCAGTGGAACAACCTGCCTCCAGAAGTTGTGAATGCTCCACACTGGAAGTTTTTAAGAAGAGATTGGACAACCATTTGTCTGAAACGGTATAGGGTTTCCTGCTTGAGCAGGGTGTTGGACTAGAAGGCCTCCAGGTCCCTTCCAACTCTGTTGTTCTGTTCTGTTTTATTGTGGAGGTTGTATGACAATTGTAACTTCAAGAACGACTTGTAAATCTTTTTTTCCAAGATTGTTCTAACTTCATACCATTGATAAATGAACAGTTGTAAGTTGAGGACCACCTGTAATCATTATTTTATGGTGGGCCAAATACATAATGACAGTTAATTGAAAACAGGGACAAGAGCTTCTAATCTTGCAGTTATACTATATGAAGTAAGTAGAATCTGCATGCAAACCTAAGGCTCTCCCATATTTATTCCTGTAGCATCAGTAGTACTATTTAGTCTTATGCTTGCATGCATTCAGTTGCAGTGTTCACAGACAATATATAGTTATTACATAGCTTCTTTGCTTCGGATGTTGGGTGAACCATATATTGTATTTTGTGGACCAAGTTTATGGTTTAATGTTACAAACTGGGAGGAGTGATTTAAAAACCTCCCCGGCAGACCTTGCTTTCTAAGAGTTTCCAGTAAAAAATAATAACAATGGGCAGCCATTGGCCAGTTAGAACTCTCCAACAGTGCCTAGTTTGTCCAATGGTGGGGGCTTATCTTCTAACCAGGATTTCTTCTTCCAGCCCAGCTCTAGGCAAATAGAAAAGAAGATGCTTTGGATCTTCTTTCCCAAAGCTCAGAAACATAAAATATAACAGATCTAGTGCCAATTTAGAAGCACGGGGCAGTCTTAAAAAGGAGGAAGGTTTTAATGAGAAACGCCCATTATAAAATTAATTTGTTCTCTATCTCCTTCCCAGGGTCACAGGACTAGCCTTTATTTCTGATGTGATTTTATTAGTACCTAAGTTTTGTGCAATATTATACATGCTATTAAATCTCCATACTAATCAAACTACCTCTCCCTCTCTCTCTCTCTCTCTCTCTCTCTCTCCCCCCCCCCACATATACAGAATTGTAAATAAAACCAATAGATTCAGCTCAGCTAAACGAGATCCCTCTTATATCTTACAATAAGATCTTGGCATTTGGTAGATATTCCCTGCAGAGGCGATGATTGGAGAGGGGTCTTTGGGTTTCCTTGCTCCCCATTTCTTGTTTTCCTTTTTCTTGCTTCTCCTCTGAGCACCTCTCTCCAGTTCTATAGGAAGTGAAGCACAAATGAAAAGCAGCATTTTGGGGAAAGCTAGTTCTTGCTTTGCTCAGTCAAAGATTTTGCATCTCTGGTGTAATGGTACTAGACCAGTCTAAACCCATTTTCCTAATGACTCTGGATGGGATTAGTTTTATATATGAGGATGTATGGTAGAGATTGGAAATACAAGGAGCTGAATTCTATCTCTTCAGTCCTCTTAGCAGTCGACCAGATGGAGCTCTGTGATGCCACACCAAAAGTTGGGTTTGTCACACTTAGTGAGGTATTGTCTTTCAGTAAATCCCAATTAAATCAATCATGGGTTACTCTGATACTGTAATATGAAAGCATGTCAGTCTGTATAAGGCGCACTTAAGTGTTTCTACATATTAATGGATATATGTGCTGGAATCCTCAGATGTAATTCCAGCCAGACCCTTTAAATATTTAAATCCCCATCACTTAGGACCTCACATGTGCTTGTCAGAAGAAGGTTGGAATCATTTTGGAAAAGATGTACTTGCTAGGCTCTGTGCTCACTTCCATTTTTTTACTTTGTGCTGCAATGCAGTTGTAAAATGTACAGCGTTGGTCATTTTGCAATGTAGACTTTTCCTCCTAGCGTTTTTCTCAACCACCCTTTGTTTTGAGGTGGCTGGTATAAATTCAGATCAGGTAAAAGGCAGCTGGAAGGTAAAATCACAAAACAGACAAGCCATTTTTGTGATAATGACCTGACTAATAAAATACTGGTTCCTAGCAGGTTCTTTTGCTGCTTTCTTTTCTGTCACGTTTGGTGCAGTGCGACCTGCCAAAGTTATACAATAGCACAAATCTAAAGTCTGTGGCAGTCAGAAATCGGCTCTTGAAATGGTTGAATGCAAGTCAAGATTTCTTTCTTCTTTTATATGATCTTTAATTTTTGAATATGTCTGTAGTGACTTCCTTAATTTTTCCATCGTAACTATAAAGTTATTGACACTTTTGTTGAATTGCATGTAAACACAGTAGATAAAATGGTAGGGTGAAGGAACATCAAAGAAACTATTGTTTTTATTATAATCATCTCCTCTCAGGGAAACACCATTGAATCTGAACACTTGTCTGAACTCACAGAGGAAGAATATGAAGCTCATTATATAAAGCGGCAGGATCTGAAAGGCTTTATGTGGCTTGATGTCAAATATTTGAATCCTTTCTTTACCAGACGGCTCACCCAAGAGGTAGGTTCAGCCTAAACAAATCCTATAGCAGATTGACTTTCAATCTAATTTGATACCCAAAAATACAGTGACTGCTATTTGTATTGAAATAACCCAACGTACGAATAAGCTTCCTGTACTAACATTTTGACTGTCTCTTTATAGAAACCTCATTTAACTGAGTAGAGTTCAGGCAACCTCAGCCGTGAGTTGTTCTAAGCATAGTTTGCTGAACAAAATTACAATCAAATCAGAGTCAGTGTTCCAGATAAACAGAGTAATCATAGCCTGTTGACAAATTTCTGCCATATTTTCCTTCCCTTGAGCTCTTCTTGATTTCTGCTTTTTAATTGATTAGGAGACTTGAGAAGGGAGCAAAAAACTAAAAAAAACCAACAGGAATAACAGAATGCGTATTTCTATTCACATGTCACCTTAAACTACAATTGCAATCTAAACCAAAAATAGGCTAAAGGTCACTGCTCTAAAACAATCCTAGACCTCTCCCCATTCACATTAAATCAAAAACAACCACACTGGTTTAGCACAATGTAAATCCATGCAGATATAAGTTTCTTGTTCATGGGAATCAAGAAATTATGGTGAATTATTTCCACCAGAATAGACAGCCATATAACATCTAGGATTGATGTTGAAACACGTAACCATAGTTTTCTGCTACAAAGGCCACTGTGGTTACTTGTAAATTCTCCTTAATGTGGTGTTTTTTTTTGGCATGTGCAAAGAAATGATTGAAACACTCTGTGTGGCCATATAATGCCTTATTAAAGGAGATGATCGTGTTTCAGTCTGATTCTGAGTTAGGTATCTTAAGGCTATTGAGATGTATGAAACATTCCATGGGCCAGACTGCATGTTTCATCTGTGCACAGACCTAGAACGCACAGGTTTCAATAGAGACAGCTTGGAGTAGGAGACAACAGGTTAAAAAAGCATTTGGTTGCACAGAAGCTTGGCAGGTGAATGTAGAATGGCAGCAGGGAAGAAAGGCAAGCAGTGACAGAAGAGGTAAGGTGATTGAGTTAGGTGTACTAGGTAGATGGGTGTTAGCAGGTGGCAATTTCATGGTGGCAGGGAAGGGCAATGGAGAAGGAAGATGTGGGGGGAAAATAGGTTGGCCATGTTGATCTTGAATTGCTGTAGTGGTACTCACGCTGTACTTAAATTCGAGTGTAGTGGTAGCTCAGAAGGTTGAGGGCTGAGAAGACTGATGGTGAGACCATATGAAGGGAGGGGAGAGAGGTGCATCAGCCTTGCTTTGCTTGTCCATTGTGGATTTCTTTCAGTTGAAATCTGGAATAGTCTTAAATAGCTGCATCTTGACCCACCTGGAAGCAATCTGACCAGACTTCTGAGCCACAACATGTATATGGTCTGTGTTTGTATCCCATTAAGCTACCTTGCAGGGAGTGTACGCAAGTAACATTGCTGTAACAAAAGGACAAAACATTGTTCATGCATTTTAGGAAACCAAGTAAACAATGTGAAGAGCCACATATTTCTGAATGACGTATCTTATCACTTGAAATTTCCAAATTTTATTTTTTTCTCTCTCTCTCTCTCTGTGGCTTACTACTTTCGAAATATATACATGGAGAGAGAAAGACCTGAGATTTTTCAGTGGAACTCTTCATCATCTCTCCATGTTAATGCTATCATAGTACTGTCTTGTAGCATTTTTTTTCTTCCTTTAAACCTAGCATATCAGATCTATTTAATTTCATACGTACTGCAGAATTGAAGTTGTACTGCTTTATACACAGGGAGGTGGAGAAGTGCAATTCTAACTTTCTAATGCACCTTCCCTTTACGTAGGACCTACATCATGGGCGCATACAGATGAAAAGCCTCACCAACAAATGGTATGAGGAGGTACGACAAGGACCTTCTGGATCAGAAGATGATGAGCAGGAGTTGCTGTAGCAGGCTGTTGGGTGTGTCTGCACTTCTGCTGACATCTCCAACTTTAATTTTAAGGCAGACAGTCTTATACACACATACCATGTACAACTTGGTAAGGTTGTTGTCAAGTGACTCCTTTGTCCGGTATGAAGTTGTGTCATGTGCTGGATGCAAGATCATCTCTAATGCCATTTTTTTTTTAGTTTTTTGAAATTATAACACCTGTTCAGGCAGCAGTTATCCCAAATACATTAGGATAATTAGAACCATGGGTGGTACTGTCTGTGATTGTCTACTGTAAATGTATGCTAAAGAAAATTCTGTAGAAGAGCTTTAAAAAAGTTTAGTGCACTTTACTTTTGTCAGTATACTGGCCCCATACTGGAAGGACAGTGCTGTAAATTTGTATCAATGGTGAGCAAGTAAGTGAATATTTAAGGCCTTTCTTTATATTGCTCTTTAAATATTTAACAAACTCAGGGTACAGATTGACAGAAGGCAGAAGCAGCTAATTAAAGCCCCTTGGCCTTTGGGATTTCTAGAAATGTTTGTTCCAATTTTTTATTTCTAAGTTTGAAAAAACTTGGCACACAGTTTTCCATACCATAACTTCAAATCATTTGGTTCCAGAATAAAGCTTTATTTGAAATCTATCAAGCTTAATTTCTACCCTTCTCATTCTCTTCCTTTGAGAACTGCTCCGTAGCACAACTCTGGATGGGTGGCTTGAAGCCAGAGCATAGAAGAGGCAAATAAGCAAGGAGTTTCTTTTTCTGGGAAAACCTTAAGACTGTAAACAATTCAGCTGCTTTTTATTATTCACAGATTAGCCTTTACGTACTGTTTAATTTTTTTAGATGCTTGCAGAACCATGTGTGCTATTGCAGAACATCAAATCATATAATAACTGTACCTTTTTAAAAATCTGGCTGTGGAATATTACTGGAACTTTGCCATGAATGTAAAACATTGGCTGATGGAATATTATCACATTAAAAGTGAGGGGAACATGTTGCATTTCTTTTGCACCTGAGAAAAATTGAGATATTTTTGTAAACAACCTAAACTCCCATTTGTATTCCAAACTGGTGCAGTCTCAGAATGTTTATGCCACATGATTTTTCCTCATACACAAAACTGTCTCAAAATTCACTGCAAATAGAAAGGAATATGGAGTTGAGACAGTCCCCTATCCTCGGTTGGTTGTAATTGGAGTGGCCTATCAGCCCTATAAAACATAACTAAATATTCCTCAGGTAACTAATCCTAACCTTGCTTTTTCTGCCATGCTGTTATGGCAGACTGATAAAAGCTTCACAAATGTTCTTTTACGAACATGTTCTCAGTAACATTGTGTAATGTTGAGAGCAGGAATGATGCAGTAGGTGCACTTCAGATGAATTTTAAAATCTTATCTTTAAGCAATCCTTCACTGTGCTGGCAAGGAGATGAGATCACTTTAATTCAAAAGGTGTGAAGAGAAGAAGTAAAACCGAGTCATTCGGTAGGACTGCCAGATTCTGCTGGGTATACATGCCACAGCTGTTCTGAAGCCAGGTGAATAAGGATGTCTTTTTTCCTTTTTTTCCTTGCAGAGTAGGGACATATTGTCATTTCACATTGTGGAACATTAGGCAAGTTTGGCATTAAACTTTAGGCACGTTTGGCATTAAATAAATGTATTAAATAACATTACACAAATTTGGAATTAGATTATTTACTTATTTATTTTTTCAGTTTATATGATTCCCCATGTAAATTCATGACTCTGGGCATGTAACAATTAAAAACTATAGAAAAACATAAAACAGTATAAAAAACTGCATAAATACA
This sequence comes from Azemiops feae, assembly GCA_023970755.1. Lineage (NCBI taxonomy): Eukaryota > Metazoa > Chordata > Lepidosauria > Squamata > Viperidae > Azemiops > Azemiops feae. The sequence goes on from JALGBA010000409.1 coordinate 729,924, forward strand.
ACCAGTAGCTGAGGTTAAAAAACAAAACAAAAACAAAACTACCAACATTAAATTAGTACAACAACTGCATGGGCTTTACGTTGCATCCAGATCTCCAAGCTTGATGATAAAAATCACATATTTAAAGTGAAAGTAGCCCTGGAAATTGCATACGGCATAGGAATTGGTGCTTTATCATCCAACTGTGGAAGAATGCTTGCTCAGTTACCAGTGTTCAAGCATAGTTCACCCATCTATTTTTGAGGTTTATGTTTCAGACAACTGTCTTAAATTACAAAGTCAAAACACAAAATATTCAATGTGAGGTAAGTAGATTTCTCAATTTCTTAAAAAATACTGGAATATAAATATATTAGAAATGCAGTTTACCTTGCCCAACTATTTAAGCATATGTAGACTTCTAAGGTAGTATTAACACAAAGGAGCCTGCATTCTATTAAAGAAGCTTATTTAGAACTCCTAACTACTCCCCTAGCAAAGGTTTTGGATTAAAGCTCTCATAATCCCCAGTCAGCATAGTGAATACAGTCTTGAAATATAAGAGTTGGAAGGGAGTTGAACATCATTTGGTCCAACCCCATAACCACTACTAAGCAGTCTCTATTTAAACACTTCCACTGAAGGAGAGTCCATTGTCTTCCAAGGTAAGTGGTCCTTTTATTGAACAGTTGTTAATATTAGAAAAATAGTTTCTGATTTCAAGTTGAAATCCTTACAATTTAAATCCATTGTCACATCTTCTTGAAATGTTCTGATCGTAATCTGCATGACAGATCATCAGACACCTGAAGACATCTGTCATGTCTTTCCACAATATACTCAACAATTTCAATCATTTCTCATAACTTTTTCCTTCCAAGTCTCTTATCCTCTTGGTTATTCGCCTGTGGACACATTCAGGTTTGTTAATATTCATTCTGAGCTGTGGAGTTTGAACTGGGCATAATATTCTAGGTATGGACTGGAAGGCAGCAGGTTGGAAAATTCATCTTGACTACAACATCAGTACTCCCACTCTTCTCAGTTCATGTGTCCTAGGACAGGGGTCCCCAACTCCCAGGCTGTGGCCCACTACTAGGCCTTCAGTCTTTTGGAACTGGGCTGTGGAAGTGGTGGATGAGTGCACTTGCACATGCATTCGCACTCACACGAGCAGTGAGCAAGTGTGCACACGCCCGCCGTGCACACGGAATCATCCCCTTTCCCCGCTCTCCCCCACCGGTCTGCAAAGGTTGGGGAACTTTGTTCTAGGATAGCCAGGGTTATAAAATAGGTTTGTGAGTTAGTTTCATGATGAAGATGAAGATAGTGTAATATCCTAGCCAAGCTTTCCCTAAGCAAAAGGTAAAAGATTTCCCTGTCAGTCGTGTCTGACTGTAGGGCATGGTGCTCATCTCTGTTTCTTGACCGAGGGAGCCAGTGATGTCCAAAGAGAATTTCCATGGTCATGTGATCAGCATGAATATACGCCAAAGGTGCACAGAATGCTGATGCTTTCCCATCAAAGTGGTACCTATTAATCTACTTGCATTTGCATGCTTTCAAACTGCTAGGTGGGCAGGAGCTGGGGCAAATAACAGAAGCTCACTCCGTTACTCAAAGCTTGGTTCTCAAACCTGGGCCCCAATGCGTGTCAACTGTATTGGGCCTTATGGGACAGATAGAAACCATGTCTTTATAGAAAGCCTGTCAAATAGCCAAGGCTTTTTAGATGACAATATTTTGTAGCGTCGGATGAATCAGTAACTTCAAGATGATTGGAATTATCATCAAGGACCATCAAATTATTATTTTTGATGAGAAAAAAGGAATAAATAATAGTTTGGCACAAAATCCATATCAATTGTTTTTACTTTAATTCAAATGTAAAATCAACTAAAATTATTTTTTCCCCTTGCCTTGCCTACTTTATGGAGTGTAGTCCATGGCACGGCAGTCAGACTAAGCAACATGTTGGGACTGTCTTTGAACTTGGCATTATTACTATGTGCCAGAAAGAATTTTAAACAAAAGTTAGTGCTTGTACAATTAACTGCAATCTCTACAATGGATACTGTCTTTAAGTTACTTATCAGCAATAGCAAAAATCACTATCCCGATCAGATCAATTTTATTTTATTCCTACGCCTTATCATTTCACATTTCACAACAGTCTTAGGAAGCGGTATTTTTGGTTAAGAGTATAAAAGAAAATTGAACTAATGAGATTTCAGCTTCAGATTATGTCCCTAAATGAAGCATTTTGGTAGATTATGATGTCTGTGCATGCAAATCAGTATTTTGTCATCAGAAATAGAGGCATGGATATTTCAATGTACCTTGCAGAGCACAAAATGTTTGCCTTTTTCCCCTCTCCCCGGGAATATATTCTGTCTCTCAAGGCCTACAGAATAGGTTTTGTATATGCCCAACACAACAAGACAGTGATTTCTTTCCATTTCTTTTGTTAATGTTTACAGCAGTGGAAGAGAGTGTTTGAAAACCAGGGAAAAGCTTCAGGGGCCACATTCCAATATTTAGTGGGACCAAAGATGAAGTGGGCAAAACCTAAGAAATAAAAAATTCAATAATAAGTATTTGCCTACTGATAGACAAGTAAAGACATCACTCAACAAAGCTGCTTCTTTGTAGGTGTGTTTATAAGGGAAAGGTAAAAAAAGATTGCAACCATGTATGTATGAGCAAATCCCTGTTCTTTTTTAAAAAAAACTAGATAATGCCTACTTCGTATGCCTACTTTGAAGTGAATCTCACTAGATTCAGTGAAGCTGACTCCTACATAACAGTGAATATAACTGCAACACAGATGCAGATTCTTCCAGCGTTCTCCTCTGTTTTTGCTAGTTTATATAAAATCTACAAGAGCACTTTTTGTTTTTGGCAGAATGCTTCAACAAATTTCTGTTTCAGTAGTGCAGTCTAATTAGTGTCTATTTCAATGAGTTCAGTGTGGCAAACATGGATTGAATGCAAAATTCTGCAGCACCATTATGAAAAGAGGCGAACATCTCTCCTGTATATATCTACTATATTCCTGAGGTCTGGATACCTAGAAAATAGTTATCCTACAATGCAGATGGGAGGCAGATTAACTAAAGCTTGTTAATTGATCGTAATCTGGATGCCTTGCCTTGAATTGCTGGCGAAAAATCCTGTCTCCATCAACAAGAGAAAGAGAAAGCTCCCCTGTTAAAATGGGCATGAAATAAGCATTTCTGAAAAACCATCCTAGAGGGGAAAAAAAAAAAACTTTGGAAGGAACAACAACAGATTCTTCCAGGTTTGTCAATTTTAATTATTGGAACTTGGTTTTTTCCAGGATATTTTTTCCGGGACATTCCAGGTAAGGTGGAGAGTGCTTTAAGAAATATGGTGGCCCATCAAAACTTCTCTAAACTTCTCACCTTTGGGAGTAAGCTGTATCTCACATACTAAAATGTGGGTTTGGGTTAGATTTGGTGAGAATAGCAGAGACAAAAAACCTTGCGCCTTACCTATGAAACATTCACTTCTTCCACAACAAGCATTGTTCCATAACATGACCTTCTGGTGGGACCAGGCCACTAACAGAAAAAGGGTTCACATGTCATGTGACAGGTTGGATGAGCCCACCATATTTTTTTCTTGATATGTTTATGATTGTGTGGTTTGATTTAGAGCATTGTTTTTCAAACTTCGCAACATTAAAATGTGTGGACTTCAACTCCCAGAATTCCTCAGCCAGCATGGTAGTTATGAAATGGTGGCTGGGGAATTAAGGAATTGCAATCTACAAATCTTAAAAGTTGTCAAGTTTGAAAAACACTGGCTTAGGTTGCCCTCAGATATCATTATGCTTATTTTGTTACTTCTATTGTTTGTTATTTATGTTTTGTTTTTGTTCTTTGTTGATTGTTAATCCTATGTTTACTCTCGAGAATCTCAGTTGCAGGATGGACATCTATATAAATCAAATTAAAAAATGTGTATCAAACTTTTGACAGTTGATTACATCCCATCAAAAGATTCTCACAGTCATTTTATTGAAAGGGAATGAATAGAATAGAATAGAATAGAATAAAATAGAATCTGGAAGGGACCTTGGAGGTCTTCTAGTCCAGCCCCCTGCTCAAGCAGGAGAACCTATATTGTCTCAAACAGGTGAATGTCCAGTCTCTTCTTAAAAATCTCCAGTGATGGAGCACCCACGATTTCTGGGGGTAAGCTGTTCCAGTGGTTGATTGTCCTCACTGTCAGGAAATATCTCCTTAGTTCCAGGTTGCTTCTCTCTTTGGTCAGTTTCCAATCGTGGTTTCTCGTCCTTCCATCTGGTGCTTTGATGAACAACCTGGCCCCCTCTGCCTTGTGGCAGCCCCTCAGATACTGGAACACTGCTATCATGTCTCCCCTATTTCTTCTTTTCCTTAGACTAGCAACCCAAATCTCGTAGCCGTTCTTCGTATGTTTTAGTCTCCAGGCCTCTGATCATCTTAGATGCTCTTCTTTGAATTTTTTTTCCAAACTCTCAACATCTTCGTTGTGGTATGGTGACCAAAATTGACTGCAGTATTCTAGGTGTGGTCTTACTAGGGCTTTATAAAGCGGTAATAGTACTTCTCATGATCTTGATTCTATGCCTCTGTTTATACAACCCAGGATTTTGTTAGCTTTTTTGGTTGCTGCTGCACACTGCTGGCTCATAGACAAGTGATCGTCCACTAGGACTCCAAGGTCCCTTTCACAGTCACTGTTTTTGAGCCAGGTCTCACCCAATCTGTATTTGTGCCTTTGGTTTTTCCTGCCTAAATGTAAGACTTTGCTTTTCTCCACATTGAAACTCATTTTGTTGGATAGGGCCCATTGTTCAAGTTGGTCAAGATCTTTTTGGATCCTGTGTTTGTCTTCTGGGGTGTTGGCTACTCCTGCTAGTTTGGTGTCATCTGCGAATTTGATGTGTTCCCCTTCTATTCTCTCATCTAAGTCATTGATGAAGATATTGAAGAGTACTGGGCCTAAGACGGAACCTTGTGGTACCCCACTGCTTACTTCTTTCCATGTGGATGTAGTGCCATTGAGGACTACTCGTTGATCGTGTCACATAAATCTCAGCAATGAAATAAATTCTCTTTTAGGGCCCCATTTATGCTTAGGGCAGAGCCTTTATCATTCTTATGGTAACTATCACTGGATGAGCAGGAGCTATAGCCAACCATCTACCAGATAAGGGAGGATTCTCCTCATATGCTGATGTAATTTTCTTTTTGAAAAAGCTTCCCCCTTCCCAGGGTCAGAGAAGAACAATACATTCTGGCTTGTTGATTAAACAAAAATTGGATCTATTCATGCATTATAATAAACCTTAAGCCATTCTTTACAAACCATGATTAGTAGACCTTACACAAGGCAGTAAGCTAGAATAAAACCCTATTATAACTTATTTCAGGCACATCCTGTTTTTAGAAAGACATACTGTAAGAAGACACACATCAGATGTCTTTGAAAGATTTTGACATGCATTTCTGAATCATCCTGAATTTAAAGTCTAATGTTTGGGAATAATGTTACATCTCGGGTTGTTAAGAGTACTCTTTATAAAAATTTCCATTTCCCATCATTCTTTTTTCAAAAGGTCATATTTAAAAATTAACCCTCAAGTATCATTTGATTACGCTAGTACAAAAATTCTCATGGAAACATAAGTTAATATCAAAAATTGTCATTCTCATTTCTTTGAGTCATAAAAAGCATACGTGCATTTTGGCATTATACATAACAAAATTAACTTTAGGAATTATTTTTTACTGAACTTTTTTTATCTGAAGTATGAGGGGAAATTCACATATTTGTGAAATTGTCCTTCACATATTTGAAATACTGCTACACTTAAGCAGAAGTATCATGATTCATTTATATGCTTTTCAGTTCACTTATGCATGTATCAATGAACAATACATGCATAAGTACACGCACACATAAACACATACACTCTTAATTCAAGGAATCACATGGAGACTAGTCATTTCCTGCCCTCTAGTGGTGATTTTGTTGGGAAAGAGTTCAGCCAAGTTTTTAAAAAGACGTTGCATCAAGCATAATTAAGTAACCAAATCTGTTGAAAGGCCATCAAGTTCTTAGCTTGGAAACCATCAAGTTCTTAGCTTGAAGCAGTATGTCTCAAGAAGCATGCTGACAATGCAATGCAACCTAGAACTAAGGACAAATTTCCTGACAGAACAATTAACCAATGGAATGGCTTGCCTTCAAGTTGTGGATGCCCCATCACTGGAGGCTTTTAAGAAGAGACTGGGCAGCCATTTGTCTAAAATGGCATAGGGTCTCCTGCTTGAGCAGATGGTTGGACTAGAAGACCCCCAAGGTCCCTTCCAACTCCGTTATTCTGTTACACTGTTTTTTTAAAAAATACTATTACAGTTTAGAAAGATTGAGGGCAATAGAAGAAGGGGACGACAGAGAATGAGGTGGCTGGATGGAGTCACTGAAGCAGTAGGCGTGAGCTTAAATGGACTCCAGAAGATGGTAGAGGACAGGAAGGCCTGGAGGAACGTTGTCCATGGGGTCGCGATGGGTCGGACACGATTTCGCAACTAACAACAACATTACAGTTTAAAACCATATGTACTTTTGTCGCATCTTAAAGACTAAGAAACATATCATGGATGTAGCTTTTCTTGGTTTAAGGTTGATTTCTTCAGATGGCAAACAAGGATTCCTTGGGCACTTGATTTGTTTTTACCATTAAACTTCTGTGAATCCAGTTTGTTGCCCGAAGTGTGGTGATCAGAACTGGATACTGAATTCCAACTACAGCATCCCATGATCTGGTCATTATGATTCTGTGAATGCATTTGCTTTTTGAGCAACCACACCACACTACTGGTTCATTCTCACTCTGTGGCCTACAAATATTCCTGAATCCAATATCCCTTATCCCACTGTGGTATTTCCAAACCTCTGACCTCAGAATGTGTTAACTGGAGCCCTCCCCAACCACTGTGGTCAAGAAGAAGAACATTAGGCGTCTTTCCATTGTTTGTTTTCTCCTTTGGAGATGTAAAGATGGCCTGGGATATGAGTGCTGTAGCTGAGGCAAAGGATAGAGGTGAGTTGGCTACTTTGATGCTTAAGACGTTTTGAGCAAAGATCCTTCCCTAGTACATCGGTCTTGTCCAGATGCATCTTGGTAACCTGCCTCAGAAGCAATACTCTGAGAAACACCTAAAGTTTATATATATATATATATATATTTTCCAGAGCATTGGAATAATGAATTGCTCGTAGAGGTGGCCACCTAGTTTTACTTTGGGACGGCTTTTGCTTTCTAGGTCAAACAAGAATAATTTAAAGAAGGGATATGGATAACAGTGAGGCTTCATAGTTAGTTGAAGAGCTGACAGCTGTTTACAGATGCTGAATGCTGATATTTAGAGAGTATATTTAGAGTAAGTTTTCCAGTGAAAGGGGAGGAAAGTAAAAACCATGGGAGGAAAAGTGAGGAAAAAGTCATATGAAAAGAGCAATTAAAACGGCTCTATTCTCCCTTCTCGACTTGGTTCGTCTTTAGAACCAGAACTCCATTTGGTGGTCATTATGCAAGACTCTGAATTCCTCTCCCAGATGCTGATCATGCTTTACAAGTGTGCCCACTGGTCAGAGACCGGCAGAAACGGCAGTCCACTGGGGCAGCCTTTCAGGTAGCACTAAGGATATAGCACTTGTCGTGGCATCTTTCCTTTCAAAGAGTAGCCTGGCTACTTGGGCTGTGCTGTGGCACTTTTGTTCCTAATGACTGCCATTGCTCAGAGGTTCCAGTCGATTAGTTAACAAAACCAGAGCAGCTCCCATTGGTCATTTTAGGCTTAAGGCCCTTCTGAAAACCTGCTGCTGCGTGCATAGCCATTCATCTTCTTTGGAGGTGAAGATGCCCTTGATGATACGCTGTAGAGCAGGGAGCCCATGAAGAATGATGCTTTTCAAAAGAAGAACAAACCTTAAGACTTCTTTATTTTCCCTTCCCCAATTTTTATTTTAAGAGAAAACCCAAGACTTGACCCAGGCATAACAACAGCAGGTCTTAAAATACCCACAGCTGCAAGAGGAATAGCAAGAGGAAATTTCATGATGATTAAAAAAAAATGAGCCCAATATAGTAATAAGTCACTGGATGTGACAGGTTGTATAAGAAAACAGCAACGGCAGATTAAATCGGAGGGTTGGGAATGTGACTCCTGGGAAGTTTTTTCTTTTTCTTTTTAAACATGTGTAAAAGAAAACACACACACCAACAGAAAAAAAAAGAGATACAGATTATGTTTTGTATTCCAAGCAATAGCTTAGTGCCTGACATATATTTTGTGTCATGTTATAAAATTAAGTCATTAATAATGTGGCTTTTAAATCTGGTGACATGCTGGCACTTAGAACAGCCAGAGCAAATCTGAAAAGTGCCGTAAAAGGTGCAAAGCAAGCCCATTGCCAGAAAATTCAGAACTTTTTTCAGGACCCAACAAACACCAGGCAAATGTGGCAAGGGATCCAGGCCATTACAGATTACAAGGTGGTTCCATCGAGATGTAAGGATGACACAGACTTCCTAAACAAACTGAATGCATTTTTGGGTAGATTTGAGGCATCAAATAGCACTCCTGCTAGGAAAGCTGTGCCCCATCCTGATGAGCAAGTGCCAAGCTTTGATGTCACCTCTGTCCGGAAAACACTGCAGACAGTTAACATTCGGAAAGCAGCAGGCCCAGATAACATCCCTGGACGTGTCCTCAGGGAATGCGCAGAGGAGCTGGCTTGTGTTCTCACAGATATTTTCAACCTCTCATTGCAGCAGGCAGTGGTCCCATCGTGTTTTAAGATAGCCATCATCTTGCCAGTGCCAAAAAAGTCCACAATTACAGGCCTCAATGACTACCGTCCGGTTGCACTGACATCCACCATCATGAAATGCTTTGAGAAGCTGATAAAGGACACTATTGTATCTAGCCTCCCGCCAGCATTTGACCCACTTCAGTTTGCCTACCGACCAAATCGCTCTACGGAGGATGCTATTTCTTCCATTCTCCATCTGAGCCTGAAGCACTTAGAGGAAAGAAATACTCATGTGCGTTTGCTGTTTGTCGACTTCAGTTCGGCGTTTAACAATCATTCCCCAGCATCTAGTAGACAAACTGGGCCTTTTAGGCTTAAACACTCCTTTGTGCAACTGGATTCTGGATTTTCTTACCAACAGGCCCCAATATGTGCGAGTTGGAACAAATACCTCTAATACCATTTTCTTGAGCACAGGTTCTCCTCAGGGCTGCGTCTTAAGTCCGCTGCTGTTCACCCTGTTGACCCATGACTGCTGTGCTAGGTTTGCCACCAACCATATTATGAAGTTCGCAGATGATACAACAGTAGTGGGCCTTATTCAGGATGACAAGGTGGAAGCTTACTGCAAGGAGGTTGAGGGGTTGGTGAACTGGTGTAAGGGAAACAGCCTAGTTTTAAATACAGGAAAAACCAAAGAGATTATTGTTGATTTCAGAAAAGGCAGGCACAGCCACATTTCTCTGTGCATTAATGATTCACCTGTGAAGATGGTTACCAGCATCAAATTCCTGGGTGTGCAGCTAATGAGTAGGCTGACTTGGTCGCTCAACAGTGAGAAACTGGTGAAGCGGGCACAGCAGCGCCTGCATTTTCTGCGCCGCATGAGAAAAGCACATCTTCCTTCCCCTGTCCTGACCACTTTCTACAAGGGGACAATCGAGAGCATCCTGTCATACAGCATCACAGTCTGGTTTGGAGGCATCACTGCTTCAGACAGGAAGGCGGTGCAGAGAGTGGTGAAAATGGCTGAAAAGATCATTGGCAGTTTCCCTCTCTCCCATCCAGGACATAGCACAGAAGCGTTGCTTGAGCAGGGTCCGTAAGATTATCTGGGACACTACACATCCTCTTCACGATCTGTTTTCCTTGTTACCTTCTGGGAGGAGGCTTTGTGGTATCCGTAGCAGAACATCCAGATTCAGCCATAGTTTCATTCCATACAGCATTAACCTTGCGAACTCTCAAGTTTCCTCCTTGCGTTATATATTCAAGATGGACAGTATTTAATATTTATTTGCTATGTATATGTAGAGATGTGGGTCTATATATATGTTGTACATAGTATGTTTAGGTGTGTGTCATGTATGTGTTTCACTTTGAGAGCGGGCAACTAAATTTCATTTTTGATGTGTGCCATTGTGCCCACAATATAAAAACAATAAAGGTTATCTTATCTTATCTTATCATCTTCTTATCTTATCTTATCTTATCTTATCTTATCTTATCTTATCTTATCTTATCTTATCTTATCTTATCTTATCTTATCTTATCTTATCTTATCTTATCTATCTTATCTTATCTTATCTTATCTTATTCTGTTCATTTCACAAAAAACCTACAAGCCAGTATGTACTGTCTTAAGATTCTAAATAGTCCTCAAATGAGTAAAATCCTTGCACTACTGTAGAAACAGAGGCCATTTGAGGTCACTGCAAAATTGACAGAGAATAAGCACAGAATCCATTTCTGATAGCATTAAGCGCCGCATACATAAAGATCACACCATTCCAAGCTTCAGAGCAAAGGTGGCAGGATATCTCCCTCATTCTCCTTAGTTGTTATCCCTCCTTTTCTTGATCAACTGTTATCTAAACCTTAAATGCCACTAGGTGTCCCCCCCCCCCCACCAGCCCCTGGCTTCTTTTTCCCTGGTTGCTTTTCTTCGTTCAATGGCTTCCCCTCTTTCAGATTTGATTTGGTTGGATTTTAGCACACAATCACTATCCGCTTTTGCACAGTAGAATATTGAAGTAAGATAGCCCAATTTGCCTTTTGGTGTTCTAACATATAAGACATGCTTATAATCTATAAAAATTAAGCAGTCTTCTCTCTAACACCCCCCCCCCCCACATCCCCTGCAGTCACAAAGTAAAATGATACTGATTTTTATCCATTTAATTGCTGAAATATTCCTAATAGTAGTAATCTACGGGCACGGAGCCATGGTGGCACAGTGGTTTGAATGCAGTATTGCAGGCTAATTCTGCCGCCTGCCAGGAGTTTGATTCTGATCGGCTCAAGGTTGACTCAGCCTTCCATCCTTCTGAGATCAGTAAAATGAGGACCCAGATTGTTCGGGGCAATATGCTGACTATGTAAACTGGTAAACTGGTAACATAGAATGGTTTATGTAGTTCTATTTATCAATGTGCTTTTGCCCAAACAAGTTATGGGAAAGGCAAATTCATATCTGAATTTGGATTGCCTTAATTTTACTTGCCTGGACTAGCAGAGAGATAACCTGATTATCAACCTAGCCATAATTGTCAGCTGTACAGGTAGTCCTCCACTTACGATCACAATTGAGCCCAACATTTCTATTCCTAAGCTAGACATTTGTTAAGTGAGTTTTGCCTCATTTTACGACTTTTCTTGCCATGGTTGCTAAGTGAATCATTGCAGCTGTTAAGTTAGTACCATGGTTGTTAAGTGAATCTGGCTTCCCCATTGACTTTGCTTGTCAGAAGGTTGCAAAAGGTGATCACATTACCCCGGGACACTGCAACTGTCATAAATATGAACCAGTTGCCAAACTTCTGAATTTTGATCACGTGACTGTGAGGATGCTGCAACAGTTGTAAGTATGAAAAATGGTCATAAGTAGCTTTTTACAATGCTGTTGTAACTTTGAATGGCCACTAAATGAACTGTTATAAGTCGAGGAATACCTGTATTGTTTCTTCTTTGAATACACCTTGAATGTTCCATATGACCACAGCACCCAGTGTTGCAGGCATTTTAGTGGCATGAGGTCTTTCTGCAGAATATTGCCCAGACATGGGGAATACAGTATTGTTCAAGCAAAAGGTTGCATCTCTCAGGATGTTAAGTTTGGGGGGAAATCATGCTGGACCTAAGCAGGGTGAGACTTAAAAGTGGGCACACTTCTCCCTTCTTTCTCTGTCCAAGTCTGTTCTGTCCTCCTCCTTCCCCTTTCAGCAGAAAAATGGGACAAGGGCAATATGTACTTTGAGAGATCTGCAAAGAACACTTGAAGCAAGCCATCTGAACAACTGTCTGAAATGAGATTTGGAGAACTGCAGGTCACTCGGGCAATTTTTTTCCTGAAAGATGTTTACCTTAAACACATAAACAGATTTATTCATTTATTAAAATTTTATGCCACCCATCTGCAAAACATCTCATTGCTAATCATATGTCAGCCTCATACGACCACTCTTTAAATCGTCTGTCTCAGGGGTCCCCAACCCTTGGCCTGTGGCCTGTTCGAAACTGGGCCGCAAAAGAAATGGGCAAGCGTGTGCGCATGAAGCTCCATTCATGCAAATGGAGCTTTCCGCATGAGTGCAAGCGCCCTCTGCTCAAGCGCCCTCTGCTTGTGCGAGTGAAGCTTTGCACGTGAGCACAAGTGCCTACCGCTCACGCGAGTGGAGCTTCACGCACAAGCACAAGTACTGCTGCTTGCACACGAACCTCCATTTGTGTGAGCGGAAGGTGCGCACGCACGCTGCTCACACAAATGGAGCTGTGTACGCCTGCTTGCTCCTGCCACTCACATGTCCCCCTTGCCGGCCCGGGCCGGCAAACTGGAAAGGTTGGGGATTGCTGATCTATCTCATGTGCCCTCGAGCTATGGAGTACAGCAGCCAGGGAGGATTTATTGGGGAGAGGATGATTTAAAGATTGTAAAATATCTTTGGTGTGACTTGAGGTTCTGGGATGGGGGACCTTTTAGAGGCTGAGGATTCAGAGGAGCCCAAAGCGAAGCTGTAAAGAAGCAAGACTGAGGGTTTTGTTCTTGTTTTCCATGGCTTTGGGAGAAGTTTTCAAGTGTGTTATTGTTAAACCAAATTTAAATCTATATTAAGACTTATTCTATAATTTCATGTTCTAGCTACTTCAAAATTGTAGAAGAATAATCAGTTTTCAGCAATCATGATCCTGGGGGGATAATAATGGTGGCCACAATTTGTCTTCCTTAAGCCAATAGTTGCACCTCCACAGGCAAATTCTAGTGGTGTGAGACTGGCCTAATTGTTTGGGGTGGATGTAGAGACCAGCAACATCTGGAAACATTATTCTTTGGGGCTAATTTTGTCTGTGTTTAGAAGCTTGTCCCTGGCAACTGATCTCTGAAAATGGATCCCCATTTCCACATTCCCTGTCATGCTCTCAGCAATAATGACTTGATTGTGTTTGACTCTATTAAATAGTGGATGCTACTTAAATGAGAGAGATTGTCCTGCTTTCATGCCCAAATGCTCGCACATCATGCTAACTGGATTGTAAAGCAGATTCATACACGCTCTGCATGTGCCATTTTTGTGCAAATGGATGCTGTGAATTGCTCTGGAACTGAGATGTTTTGATAGATAATGGTCAAGCATCAGTTGCTTCATTTAGTAAGTAACAACAGGTCAAAAACTCTCAATGTTCAGGAGTATTATTGAAGGAAATTGCTTGCCATTGTCTATTTTTAACCAAGATGAAATCTGCTAGCTAAAAGGTTTTGCAATACAGTCTTCTCAACTTGGGGGTTTCTCAGAAGAACTGGGACTGCAGCATGGGCATGGGGTTTTCTGAGCACATCTGGATGAGAACCACTTTCTCTTCTAGAATATTTATTAACAGCAGAATCAATGTGTTCCAGGAGGGAAAAAGAACACTTGAGGAGCCAGCTTCAAAACACTGGGTTTTCACAGTGTTCTGCTGTGTTTTACTTCAGAATGAAAGAGAAGCTCAATTGAAGATAAAAGTGGCCTCTCCTAATTCAGGGGATACCATGCAGAGGGTGGCATTTCGGGGTAAGGAACTGTGGGCCCAAAACTCAAGTACCACAGATATTTCCAGAAAAGAATCATGGAAATTTTGTTACTAAATCACACCTAATCTCCCTTCCTCCCTTCCTCCCTTCCTCCTTTCTTTCTCTCAGGTCCCAAAGGTGCTTTTCCAAAAGGCAACTGGACTTTCTTTCTTTTTTTTCCTTGAAAAAGTTTTGCATTTCATCCCATCTGAATTGAAGAATTGAAGGAGCTTCTTGGATGAGAAGCGAAGCGTTTTCAAGGGGGGAAAAAACCAAGAAAATCCAGTTGCCTTTTGGAAAAGCACCTTTAGGACAACCATGACCGGGATGACTGAGAATCTCCATAGACTGACTGACTGACTGACTGACTGACTCTCTCTCTCTCTCTCTCTCTCTCTCTCTCTTCCCCCCTCTCTCCCCTCCTTTCTCTCACACACACATCATCTGTAAATAGCATGGAATGGCCAAGTGCCCTGGATTTTATGGTCCTCTTTGTAACCCTTTGTAAGAAATCTGCACTTTCATAATGCAGGCAAGTCTTGCCTAAGAATAGAATAGAATAGAATAGAATAGAATAGAATAGAATAGAATAGAATAGAATAGGAGTTGGAAGGGATCTTGGAGGTGTTCTAGTCCAGCCCCCTGCTCAAGCAGGAGAACCTACTTTAACAGTGGCAGAAATTCTCTTTTCCCTCCTCAGAGCGACTCACACAAATGTGCATATAATTTTGAATAAGACTTGGCAACTGTATGCTTTTTAACCCATACTCTGGGTTAAAAAGAGTATTTTTCTGAATATGCCTCCTTTATTTTAACTAAGATGTTCAAGGGAAAAAGGGCCATAACCTTACTAAAAGAAAAGACGATAAAGGAGAAGCCTGTAAACTGCCAATCAGTTGCTCTTATTGATTATATGCCATCAAGTCATTTTGATATCTATAAAAATCATACAACTACATATCAGACAGACAGACAGACAGACAGATGTCTTTATTGGTGATCTAGTTTTCCCTCTATGATGAGATATACTGTATTTCTATTTCACTTCTATTATTTCTGCTTCTCTGCCTATATATATATAAAAATAAGCATTCACAAATCTGTGTCCCACTTTGTGTTCCTTTTTTTTAAGGAATGCATAAGTGGACTCCTGTCCAACTAATTATTATGCGAACAATTGTTCAGGTGGGGAAACCTGTTTTACCTTTGTGTGACCAACTGCACTGATCATAATTCCCTCAACTTCAGAAGGGAGCCTATCTGTCTTTCTTCATATCAGGCCACCCTCACTCAGACTTATTTTTCCTGCAGGCTTGTCCCATTAAAGATTGGAATTGCATCCAACAGCAACAGCAAGGAGATAGCATCTTGCTGATTGTTTTCTCCCAACCTTCAGTTTAAATTATTAACCCTGTCGGAATCCAAACATTTTGACTCGGAAGCGGAGTTTAAAATTCTATCCTTGCCTGTTGTGCACTCAGCAAATTATTCAAGCTCTTAATCCAAATGACACATTTGGGGGTGGGGGGAACTACATTTCAATTTAAACTCAAGTTAATAGAAGCAAAAATGTAGGGATGGCAGGCTAAGCTGATATCGGCTGTTTGATGCCATATAGATTTGTTTGTACCAGCAAGGTTTTAAATTGCTCCATTTGCATCTATAATCACTGGATGTTTACTTGCAAATGAGGCTTTCACTTCTGTGAATGAGAGCCAAGATTCTTGCTCCACAATTGCCATCTGATTGCAGAGAACTGCAATTTCTAGGGGTCTCTATTATCACTTATACATCTGGACTTTATTGTTATTGCCACTTTCTTCTTAGCTTGCATTTGTTGGAGTAAGAGAAGCAAGTTAAAATGTTTGAAATTGAAGAATAGGCTTATTTATAACCAATCAAAATCTGTCCTTTTAATGCAGGGATCACTAATTTAGTATAGTTTGGGACACAAGAACCTGTCCCATAATGCACCAGCCTGTCAGTTCATTTATTCAATTATGCCCCCGGTGACATTAGTGGCAAACTTTCCAAATTTCAGAGAAGAGTTTTGCCATGTCCTTCTTGGAGAAGTGAGGCATTGAAATGGTTGTGTAGGTCTAAAAAACAGTCCTTCTTCTATTGAACAAAGATCTTTAAGTAGTATTGCCCCCAACTTTTGTGGTCCGGTCTGGTTTCAAAACAGATTGCTCATTTGGTCTTTACACAACCAAGACCAGATTGCTTCATTCGCTTTCTTGTTTTGTTTGCTGTTTTTCCTTTGGCCTTTGCCTAATTCAGATGGTGCCCAGAAGTTTCAGAACAATTTTAGAACTAAAGTGTGCTTTCTCTTAAAAAGCCACAACAGTTGGATAGACATCATAATCGACCATCAGTGAGGGATTAACAGATGTGGTCACATCTAGCTTTCAACAACACTCTTGGAGTATCCCAGAGAATGACTAATTTCTTATTTTGGGGGGAGGGGGCCAGTGGCATCATTTTGTCCGGTTCACTCAGGCTTAAAACTCAGTATGCTCTACAAACAAACAAACAAATGCAAAGAGTGCTGGAAATTTATATCCTGAAAGATACCCTCACTTCCTTCTCCAGTATTATAGGATATAATCTGCAATGTTTGGGAGGGAAGGAAAGGAACGGCTCCTTCCCCTTCACCAACATCATTTTCCCTACAGCAAAATGTTCCTTTCTCCCATCCTGTTCCACTGGTCACTAATACCCTTGCAACATCTTATATACGTGTGCGACCCACTTCAAATAATTTCCAGAACAAGCCCTCTGAAACTCAAGCATAGTAGTTCATGAAAATCTTCTGCTACCTTTTGGGCACCACTAGAGGGCAACCCATGCTCGTGGTTTCATTCTTCCTGACCTATAACATAAAAGGTGCCGAATATCGTGGCAATTTATGCACAGCTGAATGACTTTATATCTTCCTATTCAACTGGCAGAGGTAGGGCCTTTTGCACAATAGATTTCCTCATTGAGATCCAGCACAGCAGAGCGGGACAAAAGATACCCAGTAAGACAGTGGTTCTCAACCTTTTCTTCACCACGGACCCCCTTTAAATACCTTTTGTGGCTAGAGACCATGGCGTCGGACTCCCCCAAGACTTAACTCAAGATTTAAATCATAACATTTCTTCAAGCCTTCACGGCCCCCCCTGTGATGACATCAAGGCCCCCCCAGGGGTTGGGGGACCATAGGTTGAGAACCACTGCAGTAAGATGTACTATGTGCTTCAGTCCTGCTGTTTCTCACCCTTCTTAAAAAGGCTTTTGTTTTTCTATTTTATTTCCAGATTACTTGGGAATCTATTTCAAAGTCCCCTCCGGGACTTTCAAAGTTCTCTTTGGTGATACTTTGGAGTTTCATTGTTGGAAGTAGCAAGGCTGCAACTTCTGATGTAGTTGTTTTCTATTACACATATTTCCAAAGTGTGATGTCTTCCTGTCTGCCCACCTTTCTGAACCCCTCCAGAGGAGAAGTTCTCTTATGACACTTTTCCCTGGAATTTTATGAACCTCTGGGAAGCCAGGAAGAGATGACTGTCCAGATTTTCACAAGACGTTCACACATATCCCCTTGTAATAAAATGGCCCTTTTACACAACTCTCTTAAACTAGCCAAGGAGTGAGAGAGCTAGCTTAAGCAAAATTAACTTTCGCCAGTCAGACTTGCTATACAATGACTTGTTATACAAGCAGGCATGAAATGATTAATGAAGAAGTAACTCTGCCCACAATTGTAGGGATTCCCAATCACTAATCAGTTTCTCTTTCCGTCTGCATGTCATCTCCAGGAAAGACTAAAGAGCAAGAACAAGAATGTCTGGGATTTAATAGAAACAAAGCAATTTCCTAACCTGAGTGGGAGGGGGCCATGCTTTGTGGCACCTACCATCTTCAAATAGTATGACCAGAAGATACAGGATTTAGTAGAGATTTAGACCTGTAGATGCCTCAAGACTTCTTTCTTGATAGATGGACAACATCCACCTCAGCTTTCTCAAGACATCGCTCCCTAATTTATAATATGTCTTAAGGAGTGCCAATGTTTTTTTTTTTTTTAGATAGACAGACAGGTAGTATTCTACAGTATTTTTTCCCCATTCAAATGTGTCTGATTTTCAGACACTGCTTGAATAAATTTCTGCAGTGTTCTTAGTATACATTAGTTTACTAGTAAATACATTACTTATATGAGGGGAGACCCACTATTTTTTTAAAAAAGGTATTACATTTTTTTTGTATATATTTTATTAATTTTTGTAGGGTTAGGGTTAAGGTTAGGGTTGGAGTTAGGATTAGGGTTGGTTTTTTTTTAAAAAATAACATTCTTAATATTTAGCAAACAGCATATTGTCTGAGTTCATGTATTTAAAAAACAATAAGTAAGAGTTAATTTCTATATTATCATAATCAATACGTTAGTTAATCGCTCACTAGTCTTTTTTTTACTAGTATATATTCAATGTTACATAGTATATATCATGTTCCTTTCTCTCTAACTCGCTTTTCTAGCCATTGATAAAAATTGTCCCATGTTCTATAGTACACTGAGTCTTCTTTCTCTTTTCTCTTTAATGTCAATCTGTCCATTTTTGCACAGTCTAACATTTTCTTAATTAGTTCTTCTTCCGTTGGTAAGTTTTCATTTTTCCAATATTGGGCAAATACAATCCTTGCTGCAGTTAATACATGTAAAATTAAGTATATACAATCTTTCTCATAGTTTCCTCCTATTATGCCTAACAGAAACAGTTCTGGCTTGAAATCTATATGTTTTTTAGTCATTTTTTCCAACCATATGTGTATTTTTGACCAAAATCTTTATGTATTACATTTTTGCTCAAATGTTCAAGAACTATCATTTTCCCTTTTAACTATTATTTAAACTTTTCTCAAATTAGTAAACATGCTCATTCAAAATGTATCTGATTTTAAGTTTGGAGAAGGCGGATGCAATCACATTTCAGTTTGGGGACATAAAGTGCCATTTTCTATCATCCTTCATTTTTTATGCCTGAATTTGGGTAGGGTTTTAGAAGAAAGAATTGAAGAATTAAAATAAACATCCATTTGCTAACAATATAGATGTAAAGACAAACAGAAGGGAGGGGATATTAAGTTTAATATGATCACTTTTTTGATCAATGATTGATAAATTGGAGGCTCACAACTTTAAAATGGTATTCAGTTGAGAAGTACTTTCATCAAAGGGGGGGGGAATTCATTTTGGAGGCCGATATATGGAATGTGTGAATGACCTTGGGGAAGGAAGGGAAATGATTCTGCCTAGGAAACAATCAAACAAGAGAGGCAAGAACTCTCCAGGGGCTTAACATTCAGAGAAACAAACTTAGGAAGGATCCACCCTCATGAATCAAGCAGATAAAAGTGGTGGTGGAAAGTTTATATTTTCAGACTTGAAAGATTCTGATAATGTAGCCTTACAATAAAGTAGAATTAGTTCATCCAGTTCTTTCCTGTTTGGTTTTCCTTGGAGGACTGATATGAATCTTCCTTAAATGACTATTTTCAAATCCAATCATTTTAAACAGGTATTTCAGCACTTGTGACATATGCCAGAATGAGGTAATATTCACAACTCGGGAAAATCAGGATTCTCCCTATCTCAAAAACCACAACTTAACAATTCTCTCTCTCTCTCTCTCTCTCTCTCTCTCTCTCTCTCTCTCTCTCTCTCTCACACACACACACACACACACACACACACACACACACACACACACACAGTCTCTCTCTCTCTCACACACACACAACACACACAGAGAGAGAAAAACACTGTTTCAAGATTGTACTGTAATAGCATAGCTTATGTTTCTAGTTATATTAAATAAGAATGATAACACTGAATTATTGAAAATGTCAAAACAATGTCAAGATGATTTTGATATTTGATGAGAATGTTTTTTATCAAATGTTAAAAATTACAGTTTGTTACTGAATTTCAAAGTTTACTTTCTCTGTCATAAAGGTAATAATAATATTAATAATAATGGTCTAAACATCTGGCTGACTGTGCAACAATGAACCATAGGTAATGCAAGATAAGAATGAAGCCTGGAAGCCACAGAGACAATCTATATGTCCCATGAATCAGAGTTTGCACTCAGTGCATTGTAAAAAACAACAACATCACCATCAAAAATTAAAATATATGGGGAAAAAAGCCCAAGACAGATACCGGTAGTTAAATTGCAGCATAAGACAATAGCCTTTAATTTTTATCTAAATCAGATGTGTCTAACCCATAGTCGGTGTGCAGCCCTGGATAGCTAGTAATGCAGCCTCACAAAATGATAAACTTTTAACATTATTCTGCGATTTTCTATTATAAAACAATATTATATATTTTTGTTTGTTTATTTAAAGAATTTATATGGCTGCCCACTCACTCTCAGGACTCTGGGTGGCTTAAAAAAAATAAAAACCCAACATACAAACAGTAAACACAATATACACAGCACAAGACAATCCCTCTTCTTCAATGCAGTCCAGACAAGCCAAAAGGCTGGACATCCATGCTCTAAATATTTGAGAAACAATAAGAAGTATAAAGAGACTATGTAGACCAGGGGTGTCAAACTCGCAACGTCATGTATCGTGACTTTTTTCCAATTGCTGGCAATGGGGTGGCCGCGGTTTTAGCATGACGCATCCAGCCCGTGGGCTGGCACTTTGACACCCCTAATGTAGACTATCAGATAAACGTCTCTTGAGGAACTTTTGAGAAAGAAGACCTCATGACTGAGAGACCCTCCTTTTTATAAGTTTGATCTTAGATGGCGTGGATGCCATCAGGATTTATTCTGCCATGGAGTTGTTAATATACATATGGACACGGGAGATTAGCCCCCCAAAAAAAACCTGACAGAAAGCTGTTGCAGAATCGTCTTTTTTCCAAACTATTCCATTCTGTTCCTGGTCCCTGAATAGTCTTTCTAGTTTCCTCTTTCTCTCAGTCTAGCCAGTTTCCAATAGACAACTAGCAACTTTTGCTCACTGATTATGTCCAGTCTACAATGCAGCTTTGGGGGGGGGGGGGCTCTGCAGTTGTTCAGCTAGTAATACGTCTATAAAGTGAATCTGGCTTTCCTATTGACTTTGCTTGTTAGAAGGTCGCAAAAGGTGATCATGTGACCCCGGGACAAAGCAAAGGTCATAAATATAAGTCAGTTGCCAAGTGTCTGAATTTTGATCACATGACCATGGAGATGCTGCAATGGTCGTAAGTGTGAAAACTGGCTTTAACTTCAAATGGTCACTAAATGAACTGTTGTAAATCGAGGACTACCTGTAAAAAGCTTCCTTCCCTAAAATACTTATTTTTCTCTGGAACTGTCAAGTCTCCTCTGGGCATGCCCATCCCTGCCTGCCATTTCTCAGCGGTCCCTTGTCTGTCTGCCATCTGTAGTTTCCCATTAATTGACTTTGTTGTTGGAAGAAACAATTTGGAAGAACAGACTGCAACAATTCCACCTTGAATAAGCCGCCTTCAAAAAACCTGGACAAATGCCACAGAAAAAACAGGCACTGGGCATGTTCTTTGGTATGGTAAAGAACAAATTAAGAAAAGGCTTGCTGTACAGCATTAGATAAGCTTGAAATGAAGATGCTTGGATGATAAATAATAAAAATGGTTGATAAGAAAGCAATTAGAATTAACAAAGAGGCTGCTAATCACTTACCCACCAATAAAACAGAAGAGAGCAAAAAGGAACGATGATTTCCCATGAGGAGAATTTTAAAACATGTTATACTAGAACTGAAATTCATAATAAGTAACTATTTTCCCCTGGGCATGGGGGAGAAGCGTGCACATAACATGCTCCACTTATAACACAGCTCTGGAAACCTTTTAAGACTGGATGGATCAGCCTGGGAATTGAATTTAGCTATAAGGGGAAAACCCATAGGTGCTTTTTCAAAATTCAACTGGACTTTCTTTGTTTTTCCTTGAAGATGTTTCGCTTCTCATCCAAGAAGCTTCTTGGATGAGAAGCGAAACATCTTCAAGGAAAAACAAAGAAAGTCCAGTTGCCTTTTGAAAAAGCACCTTTGGGACAACCATGACCTGGATGACCGAGAATCTTCACAGATATATAAGGGGAAAAGTTCAGCATTTTTTTTTCATTTTTGCTCCCCACCTTGAATGGCAAAGGGCCACTGATCATGTGACTTGTACTCCAGTAGCTTGTGGTTCAAGGACATTGCAGGTAAAAGGTCTGTGATCTTATACGTCTACAAGGAAACATCATAGAAATAGAATGACCAGCTACTTTGTGGCTCCAAATGAGTCGCTCCCTCGTACCCTCTTAGCATTAGGCTAAGAGTCTTGCAGAAAACAGATGTAAGAAATAAACATTTGGAGCAAGCATTAAACAAATCTGTAGATGTGGTCCTTCACTAGCTGAAAGAGAGGAGGTCCCTCTAGGGGAATAAAGAGATATTTCAGCTTGGGTTGGTTTGGGGGAATAAATCTCTGGGGTCAAACCCTTATGTCTATATCTGCCATTCTCAAGGGAAAACAGTTTGGCAAGATTCCTGTAGTATAAGTGATCAACAATAAAGATAATATTGGGCCTATTCACTGAATGGTTCTGATTTCATGTGCTTGATAGCAGGGTTGGTAGATGTCCTCAGAATCTTTTGGTTTATCCATGTGTCCTCTACTGACAAGATCATCAGACACGTAGATAAGATAACCTTTATTGTCATTTTTTTACTGTGGGCACAACGGCACACATCAAAAATGAAATTTAGTTGCCCGCTCTCAAAGTGAAACACATACATGACACATACCTAAAACATACTATATACAACATATGTATAGACCCACACCCCTACATATACATAACAAATAAATATTAAATACTGTCCATCTTGAATATATAACGGAAGGAGGAAGCTTGAGAGTTCACAAGGTT
This sequence comes from Azemiops feae, assembly GCA_023970755.1. Taxonomy (NCBI): domain Eukaryota; kingdom Metazoa; phylum Chordata; class Lepidosauria; order Squamata; family Viperidae; genus Azemiops; species Azemiops feae. The sequence goes on from JALGBA010000409.1 coordinate 752,739, forward strand.
AATGCTGTATGGAATGAAACTATGGCTGAATCTGGATGTTCTGCTGCGGATACCACGAAGCCTCCTCCCAGAAGGTAACAAGGAAAACAGGTCGTGAAGAGGATGTGTAGTGTCCCAGATAATCTTATGGACCCTGTTCAAGCAGCGCTTCTGTGCTATGTCCTGCATGGGAGGGAGGGAACTACCAATGATCTTTTCGGTCATTCTCACCACTCTCTGCACTGCCTTCCTATCTGAAGCAGTGATGCTTCCAAACCAGACTGTGATGCTGTATGACAGGATGCTCTCGATCGTCCCCCTGTAGAAAGTGGTCAGGACAGGGGAAGGAAGATGTGCTTTTCTCATGTGACGCAGAAAATGCAGGCGCTGCTGTGCCTGCGTTACCAGTTTCTCACTGTTGAGCGACCAAGCCAGCCTACTTGTTAGCTGCACACCCAGGAATTTGATGCTGGTCACCATCTCCACAGATGATGATGTGATGATGCACTAAGAGACAGATTCAGAGACAATATTGCTTTTCTTCCCAGATGTTCTGTTGTCCTCAGCTTGTACCACCAAAATTACATGTTCACAATTTTCTATGACATTCTCACTGCAGGCATCTTCTGTGATGGTATCACAAATCATGTATCTTACTGCCACCTTCATCATCATCACATCTGCTTTCCTTGTTTCATCTTCTATCTCAGGTTTCTTCACAACCATCAATCACCCTGATCCAGAATCACTTTCCCTTTTTCACCCAGATTCTTCTTGATCCCCTTTCTCTTTTTTTCCTGCCTAAATTAACTCAAAGGAGAATGCTGAAATGTTTTTAGTACCCCACCTCAAATAACTTTAGTCTCTGAAACAACAAAATCATCACCATGCCCCTCCACTCCTGTCTACAAGACAATTGCAAAACAGCATTAGCACCACATGATATGGTGCAGAAGAGACGTGGGAAACTTATGAGACTTCTGCAAATTACACTAATACAAAGAAACACACACCTAGAAACTTGCTAGCTGTTTCGCACATGGGGAACAGCTGCAAGGAATTGCAAAGAAGCAAAATCCTAGTCCTAATCCATTTCAGCTGCCTTTTAAGGTAATATAAGCAGGATGGTGTACATTTTATTTATTTAAATTTATTTATTTTTATCCCACCTTTTTTATTTTTATAAATAACTCAAGGTGGTATGCATACCTAATATTCCTTCCTCCTCCTATATTCCCCACAACAACCACAACCCTGTGGAGTGAGTTGGGCTGAGACAGAGTGACTGGCCCAAAGTCACCCAGCTCATTTTCATGCCTAAAATGCGACTAGAACTCACAGTCTCCGGTTTCCAGCCTGGTTTCTTAACCATTAGATTGGTCAAATGCCAACAATCCTATTGGTTACTTTGTGGGGACTTGTAGAGCATCGAACCAACATTTTGTGTTAAAGATTTGTGAACAGAATGCTACATCAGCTTAAGATATGGAGCTGAGCGGGGGGGGGGGGGCAGCCAATATTCCCACCAACAGGAAAATACTGATGGTTGCCTGCGAGCTCTGCAAAGTTTCAGCACTGCAAACAAAAAGACTCCTTTTTCTTTCTCTCTCTCTCTCTTTATTATGGATACACCATAAGCAAGGCAGAAATAAATCAACCCGGCTGTCAAAGAAATGATGGAGTGAGAACACAGGGATCCAGAAATTATTCTGGAGTGATGCAATGAGTCCATACGGAAATGTATAAAATCTTGAGTGAATGTTACATACTGCAGGGTAGGTATCCATTCTAACTACAAGTATGCCAAAATGATGAAATGTGTGTTGTGCTGCAAGCAATGGGCGTTTGTCCTTGTATCACAAAGTCGCCCACAAGTAGGTAAAGGGCAGAGTTTCCATCGCAATACTTGTTTCATAATTGCCACTGGCATCCATGCTGTAGGGTTATGTTGCTTTGGATGGGAGGTGGCTGTCATGTAAAGGAAACCAATCTTTTTAGCAGCACTCACTGTGACCTTGGAATTATTTCCAATACCAACTTTGCTCAAGTTCGAAACCTTCTGCAGAACATATTCTAACATGGAACCAGGAGGGCATAACATGTTTGTATAATAATCATAGTAGTAATTACAAGTCTCCTTAAAGTGTGATAAGATTCATCATTCCCATCCTGCTCCCTTTTTCTAGTTATGTCATGGCTTATTATTTATAAGAAGAAGAAGAGCGCAGTGGTTAGAATGCAATATTGCAGGCTGACTCTGCCCACAGCCTGGAGTTTGATCCTAATGGGCTCAAGGTTGACTGAGCCTTCCATCCTTCCAAAGTTGGTAAAATGAGGACCCAGATTGTTGGGGGCAATTATGCTGACTCTTGTCTCCAACTGCTTAGAGGGGGCTATAATGCACTATGAAGTAGGATGTAAGTCTAAGTTCTATTGCTATTGCTATATATGTTTATTTTAAAAGGGTTATAAGCTGCTCCATTCAAAGCCAACTCTGGAATATACATTTCCCATTTTTGTCATTCAAAGTAAAATGAACCATTCATTTAAGGAGATAAACAATAACCCAGTCGATGGCCTCCAAAATAGTAATGGTAATTATGATAAAAATAATGATATTGTATTAGATTTACAAGCCAATCAGAGAAGACTCCAGACAGTGTAAGAGTCAAAATATCATTAAATATTTACACATACAAAACCAAATATAGTACGGAGGGAATACAAATGCAAGTGAAGTTCCAATACCCATCATCCACCAGTTGGTTCATCAATTCATCTGGCTTCTAGTTTCTTTCAAAAGCCAAGCTTTTGAGCTTTTCTGAGCCAGAGGAAGCCTCCTTTAAGAGAAAATGACATAACTCTCCAGTTCTTTGGCTAAGTAAAACAGACTTTCTAAAAATAACAATAGCAATAGCAATAACATTTAGGCTTATATACCACCCCATAGCACTTTACAGCACTCTCTGGGAGGTTTACAATGTAGAAGCTTTATTTGAATATTGCCCCCAACAATCTGGGTCCTCATTTTACTGACCTCAGAAGAATGGAAGGCTGAGTCAACCCTGAGCCCATTAGGATCAAATTCCAGGTAGAGTTTGCTTGCAATACTGGTACTTTAACCATTCAGCTATCAAAAGCCAGGAGAAAAGGCAATGCTTAACAGCTTTGCTTCCCCAATCAGACAGCAATGCAACGACCTTCACCACCATTTATTTATGGATGCAAAACTTTAAAAATATACAAATGTGGGAGTCAGAGTGGAACACAAGAAGCTTGTTTTCTTGGTTGTTATCTAGTGGCCATCCAGATTCTTGCAGACCGGTATGGCATGTGTACTTAAATCTGCAGCATAGTAGATGTAGGGTAGGGGATTTTTAAAAATACATTTCTGTTAACTGAACTCTGGACTTGAAAAGTGTTTAAATATGTTTGAAAGGCTGAGACAAATCAAGGATAAACTGTGGCCATTCAGAGAAGGTAAACTATAGGAAAAAGATATAACTGAACTGCAGTGAGATTTAATGCTGCAGTGATATTATTATATAGCAATAGCACTTAGACTTATATACTGCTTTATAGTGCTTTAAGTGGTTTTACAGAGTCAACCTATTGCCCTCAACAATCTGGGTCCTTGTTTTACCGACCTTGGAAGGATGGAAAGTTGAGTCAACCTTGAGCCTGTCAGGATTGAACTCCTGGCAGTCGGCAGAATTAGTCTGCAATACTGCATTCTAACCACTGTGCCACCACACAGTTTCTATACAGAGACAGAAAGACTCTGAAATGGAGGCTGCCCACAGAGGTGGAATCGTTGGTAAAGATGACAGAATTTGCAGAGATGGCAAAAGTGACTGGGTTTGATTAGAGAAATAATAATAATTACATGTGTTAGTACCTGGAACCCTTTTATGGTCTTTTTGTTGAAAATGGAAGAAAATTAAGCTAGTGATTTATGGGTTTGATGATTAGGAAAGATAGAATATGGAAGAAAGGAGCCAAAATGTAACATTAGAGAGGGAGAATAACATATAAATGCTTTTATATCTGCTATAAAGAAGATCAGAAGCCACTCCTTTATATCCTTTCTTTTCTTTTTCTGTCTCTTCTTTCTTATTCACTTGTCACTTTTCTTTTAATTTCTATTGTTTTTATTTTGTAAACATTTCTTCAATAAAAAATAATTTTAAAATACCTTTAATGCTTAGAAGAGGCTTATACTAGTTCAGACAAAAAGACTCAGTGCACCTTCTCTTCTTTCAGCTATCAATGGATGCCTCTGGGCAGTCTCCTCTATCACACCTGACTGTCGGCTAGCTAAGTGTAGTTCGCAGACTCTACTCACTCCTTCAGTTCATTTGTGCTCACTGCCTGCTCAAACAAATGCTTGAATACACCATTAGTAGCACCAGAATATGTTATATCATTAGAGCAAGACATATCCACATGCATGGCCTGAAGTGCATGATTCTGCTTGTGGAATGCCCACAGAAGAGGTAAAACATATCAGGATAATAGTGTGATCACTTCTTTTTTACATTTGTTGTGATGCATATGAAAAGGATTGGAGCCTCATTAGTGAGGGCATGGGTGCCATTCTTGAACCCCACCCACTTTATGGATCCCTTTTCTCCAACGTCTGCAGCCAGACGACCTTTCTTTATCTAAGGATGGAGCCAGACCCTGAATTGTAGAAATTAGCAGATGATGCCAATTTCCAGACTGTTTGTATATCAAATATTATACCATTTAAAGACACAAGAGTTATTATCTTTTCTGGTCAGTTGGCAGCCTTAAGAAGAACTACACCATGAGTGTCAAACTCGCCACATCACGTGACGTGTTGCGATGTATCACAACTTTTTTCGCATTGCCGGAGCTGGGGTGGGGGAGGCCTCCGCATGATGCAACTGGCCCACGGGCTGGCAGTTTGACACCCCTGAACTACACTATAAACTTATACAGGTAGACCTCATTTACCAACTGATTCATGCAGCAACTTTTCAAAGATCTCTCTCTCTCTCTCTCTTAATTATGTGTTAATTCCCCATCCCTTGCAGAGCAGAGAAATTGCCTAAACAAGTGATTTCTTTAACGATCTCTCCTGTGTCTGACTCATTTTTTCTCCACCTCCTCCACAGAGCACAGAGATTGGAGAAAAATGGATTGCAAGAGAGTATGCACTAGTGCCAACTATTTGTCTGGGCACATCTCAGCCCTGAGTGTGCTAGGCAAACAGTCAGCACTAGTGTAATTCTTTTTATATATATTCCTTATTGTGTGACTGCTTACTCTCTTATAATCCTTTCCTCTCCAATTAATGTAAATACAAATATTATTTCCCTTCTTGCTAATTATCCCAGCACCAGGTTGAGTATTCCAAAGAGTGAGGGACTGGGAAAAAAAGGAAACCAAAGTAAAATTGTAAGGACAATTTTGGCCACACGATTTTCCACTTAGCAATTGCATCACTTAGCAACTGAATTGCTGGTCTCAATTTTGATTGCTAAACAAGGACTATCTGTACTCTAGTGTTACAGTGACCTATCTACTGAATATTCACTACGATAATTAAAAAATATTTCATCAGACACACAGTCCACTTGTGACTCAACTCAAAATCAGAATTACCAGATCTGGGCTGCAGAATTTGGACAACCATTAGATGGCAACCAAAAGATAGTGAAAATGCTAATTCTTTTTGCTAACTGTTGGTTACCTGGATTTTTACAATCCAGATCTGGTAGTTTTAGACTTAGTCACATTTTCTTTTCCAAGAGATCTGTATAAAATTTGCTCATCAGATAGTGGAAGGTTTTGGATAACAGGTGTGTTAACCATGAATTTCAAAACTTGGTCCACACATAACTTAGGCTGAAAGTTTGTACCAGTTTTCTATATTTTCTTTCCACCAAATGTGGTTTTATATACCCAGAGCTTAAGAGTTACACATGTTTCAGTTTGAGCTTCAGATGTATGTTGTTTAATCACTCAAATGTGCACCAATTTGTGCACATTGTGTATTATTTTATTCCACCAAGCTTGAAATTTGTAGCTCCCCCACTCGCAAAGTGAGTAACTGACATGGACTTTATAAAGAGCTACCAAACCATTCAAACTAGCATAATTCTACCAACCACAAACCAGCATCAACATTTTATACTGGTTTTGAACCATTTTGTCTACATAGATAAATAGGTGCAGGCATTTCAAATCAGGATTCATCAAAAAATACAATTTTGCAATATTCAACCTGAACCTGCAGCAGTGTGGTATCAATTTGATACCATTCTTTTTCACCAAGCCTGAATTTTGTATTTTTTCCCTACCCCACCAAAAGAAGTGCAGCTCCAGACAACCAGTGATTGGTGATTGGAGACCTTCCCTGCTTTTGAAAATCTTGTCGCCCTCACAACATTATGGCACAACAATACGACAAACAAATATTATCAGACTATCTGTCAATGAATTATGTAGATTGGAGGATATGTAAATTGCAGAGACTCAAACACCTACAGCACCAACGTTGATCACAGGATTTAGCTCACCCCTATAACTAAAACATAAGGAAAAGTCCAACACCACTCATTTCCAATATGGATAACCTCATAAAACATCATACCTACTAATAATTCTACTGATACTGCTTTTTTTTCTTTTCTTTTGACGTCACATATAAAATTCTGTAAGTGAAAAGATATTTGAGCTGGAACATTGAAAATGCATGAAAAGATTGATCACCACTGCATGTTCTTAAATATTTGAAGACCAAAAAAAGCTACAAGGGAAAAAGACCAGGGATACAAAGGAGAAGACTGGTGAGTGGCGATGCCAACTTTCCATTGTGTTACTGCAGCTGGGTCTTTAACCGTGGTTTTAGATGGCAGGATTCACATGTTGTACTAAACCATACTGTGATGTGTTTGGTTTTTATTTGCCTCTGTGGGACAGAGTCCTCCTCATTCTATTGCCATATCAGCAATGGCAGCTAACTTTTTTTTTTAAAAAAAAAACTGACACTGAAGTGATGTTTTCAACATTCCCCCAACACTAGCCTTGCTATACACTTGCTGATGAAGAAGTGACAAAGCCTGGGATCTGCCCAGCTGCCTTTGGCTAATGCAGGCAGGTCCTTACCTCTCCAGTTCCCTGATTTAATACAGGTGGTCCTCGGCTTGCGACCACAAATGAGCCCAAAATTTCTGCAGCTAAGTGAATTTTGTCCCATTTATGACCTTTCTTGACACAGTTGTTAAGCGAATCACTGTTAAGTTAGTAACATGGTTGTTAAGTGAATCTGGCTTCCCCATTGACTTTCAGAAGGTCACAAAAAGTGATCATATGATCCTCAGGACACTGCAACCATCATAAATATGAGTCAGTTGCCAAGCGGCTGAATTTTGATCACGTGACCATGGGGATACTGCAACGGTCATAAGTGTGAAAAATGGTCATAAGTCACTTTTTTCAGTGCTGTTGTAACTTTGAACAGTCATTAAATGAACTGTTGTAAGTCAAGGACTACCTGTAATCATCCATCACACGGTACTTGCCAATGTAGCTGCTGATATGCCACATAGAAGATTTTTACAGATCCTCTCCCAGTTTCCTGCACAACAGCTGTCATTTCATGCAATGCATCTGTGACAATCTTCTGCTCCTTCTTTATGACTGCTCACAAGCTATTGGGGGGGGGGGTTTCTGTGTTGTGTATTCCATGCCAACGGTGATTTGTGCAATCCCGGTTGCACAAATTATGGCTAGTGGCCTGACTTCATGCAGTCAGTGTCTACTCTCATGGTGTAAAAAGCTTCATCTCTTTTTCACCATTTGTTTTTGATCAGCTGGCAACTCCACACTAAGCTTAACCATACTAAAAATGATTTTCTTCCAGACATCAAGGGGAACATAAATACCAGCGATACTTCTTCTTTAAAGAAGAAAAATGTTAAGATTAACCAATCTTTCTCCTGATGAAAAGCAGTTGGTGATTTATCATCCACAAATACAACCACAGGCTGAACATGTCTTATAAACTTAGCCAGGTGCTAAGGAAATGTGAATAATTTGTTATGAAGAAATTACACAGTGATTCGTTGAAGCGTAAATGCCAACCACCCTTCTACTTCAAGCATGGCTCAGGGCCCTTCCCACAGTTCAATTAAATTGCTCTCCAGCCAACTATGAGTTGGCAGAAAAGCAAATGGACATAGATTTTTCTGGCCCCAAAAGAGAAAGGTGTCTTCATTTTCCAGGCAGGAAAAGCTGCTTCTCCCCAACTGTCAACCTCAGAAAAATACCTGTCAATCACAGCCCTCCTGTGACCCTGGTTCAAAGTTATGACAGCTGTCCCAACCCCATGGACACATGATCACATTTGGGATGCTTGGCAACCGGCCTGCATTTAAGTCTGTTTATAGTGTCCTGCAGTGTTGTAACCATGATTTACAATGTTTTTTTGCCAGCAAAAAAATACCCATTGTGTATTCATTTAACGAATACACAAAAAAGGTTGTAAAATTGGGTCTGGTCACATGGTGACCCGCTGAACAGGCAGCATAATTTATGACCATAATTCCGGGCTCAATTGGTCATAAGTCAAGGACTTCCTGTATTAAAAGTCTATTCCAAAATAATGTGTCATCTCAATAACAATTTAAAGTAGATAATATTGTTAGGAATCCTTGTTGCTCTGCTAGAAAAGGGAAGCACATAGAAAACCAATTAGTTTGGCGATACTGAAAAAAACAAGCTCAGCTACCATGCGTAGCTGCCCTTCCCAATACAACAGTCAAAGATGCACCCACTGGGATGTGCAGATTAAAAAAAATCAAGATGGCACAAACAGTTGTGCAATGAAAGCTCTGCCCCTTCTAAATATGCATCACATTTATTGATTTAACGTACTTATATAACCACCCATGTCATAAAAATATGACTCTGGATGGCATACAAAATAACAACAATTAAAAACTTAATGACAACCTAAAATCGTCAAAAATAAAAAAAAAATAGCTGCAGCCTCACTGCAGGGTTAGTCACTGAACAGCTGATTGGTTTGCTAGCCATTATGAATCATCTCTGCTGTCAGTCAGCTAGCAAAATTCCAGAAAATTTAACAGCCAGCTTTTGCAGGCTGGTGTGGCCCTGCTCCTTTACACCAGTTTGCATAGACCATCATGATCTATTCTTAAATTGTCACATCTCTCCTTAAAGGCAAGAGTTCTGCCTTGAATATTGCACCGCTTAACATCTCTGAGTCTGAATGGTTATAGCTTTTCTCCTGCATGGTGTGTCCTTCGGTCTGCTGGGTTGGCACTACGGTAGAGAATGGCTCCCCTTTCCCCCTTTCCTGGAGCAGAGAATAAAATGGTCCACAGCAGGTCAAGACCATGTGGCGTGGAGGCTGCAGGGGAGAGAGAAGCTGATGATCTCCTATTAAGGTCTATCAGAGCAGATGGTCTGTTCTGCTCACTGATTCTGGAGAAAGCTTCAAAACGCTCCTGTCTTCTTGCCCAAAAGCAAGCCAAACTTGTCACCTCAGGAGTTTGCGCCCTTGCCTAATATTCAAGTGGTTTCATTTTATCAAGGCTCATTGATCAAGGGTTATAATGGTGGCCCAGCATCTGCAGATGGGTCTACAGGCTCAGATTAGTCATTGTGATAGGAGCAAAAGAGATGGTGGAGAAGAAAATGGAGCTGTGCCTCTGATGGCTGTTATGGAAGGCAACCACCATGGAAGGCATTAAGCTTTATAAAATCATCTTGGCATGCAGGCAATACTGAATAGCCATTGCCAGGCCAAATGGTGTCAACTGCATTTGATAGTTTTGTTAACTGTGCTCCAATGGGGAAGCACCATGATTCTAGTGTGGGACAGACCACTTCCAAAATGGGGCAATGGGGGACTTCTGGTCTTGCATCGTAGCAACACGGCTGAGGGATTGCGGGGCTCTGCACCATACAGCTGGTTTTGTCCTGCCAGGGGATCCTAAATGGGTCTAAAGTCGCCCCGGAGAGGCAACAAAGAAGGAGGGCCCCCCTGATGATTGCAGTTGATCCATTTGATCCTGGGGAAGCTCTCCAACCCAAGAAAGGCTAGCTACACCTCGGTGACTAGCCCAAGTTACCGGCAGCTCTAAAAGACACTATAAATCACTAGTAGGGATCCATTGTGTGTATGTTGAAATGAAAGCCACTGTTAGCAATAGCACTTAGACTTATATACCACTAATGGTGGGATTCAGCTGGTTCGCTCCGGTTCGGGAGAACCGATACCTAATTTCTTGTTGAGTTCGGTGAATTGGTTATGATAAATCTATGAGGTGCATCATGCTGGTGATGCCGCCACCATGGGGCGTGTTGTGCCGAGCTGAGTCCTCATTTTACTGACCTCAGAAGGATGGAAGGCTGAGTCAACCTTGAACTCCTGGCAGTGAACAGAGTCAGCCTGCAATAATTGCATTCTATCCATTATACTACCACAGCGAAAACACAGTTAGACTTATGAAAGCAGCAGCATTGCAGAAAACTCTAGAGAGTTTGGTGATGGTGATGCAGGAAGTACTCAGCAACAAACTGGTCAATCCCATTTTTGTCTGGCATGTGATGTGAACTTAGCCTACGACAGGTGGTCAGTTTGGGATATGCCGTATCATATTATACCAAATGTTTTTTTATTACAAACTACACTGAGCCCATTGCACAGGATGAGTTCACATAACTTACTTGTAATATATTTTTCAAATTGTAAGTTACCCAGAATGATTGACTGAGATGGGTGGCTATAGAAATTGAATAAATAAATAAATTACACATCAGGCTAAATAAGATTTTAGGGACATCAAATGTCCTTTAAATAGTCATATCATCAAACATACCTGTGATAAACAGAAAAGCTCCCCAGACTGCCCCGCTCCAAACTAAGATGATTAAAAACATATTAAAAATGGTTGCACGAATTGGCAGTCTAGAGAAAAGAAGGACTAGGGGTGACATGATAGAAGTATTCCAGTATTTGAGGGGCTGCCACAAGGAAGAGGGGGTCATGTTATTTTCCAAAGCACCAGAGGGCAGGACAAGAAGCAATGGATGGAAACTAATCAAGGAGAGAAGCAACCTGGAATTAAGGAGAAACTTCCTAACAGTGAGGACAATTAACCAGTGGAACAGCTTTTCTTCAGAAGTTGTGGGTGCTTCATCACTAAAGGTTTTTAAGAAAAGACTGGACAGTCACCTACCTGAAAAGGGTATAGGATCTCCTGCTTGAGCAGGGGGTTGGACTAGAAGACCTCCAAGGTCCCTTCCAGCTTTATTCTGATTGATTGATTGATTAAAAAATATCCAGATGGCCTTTGAGAGCCATCAATCAACTCAGTTCCTGACATGCCAGGAATGAGCTCATCCTCCCCTATGCTGACCTCTGGGGAGGTATCTGGGGAGTTGTCAAAGGGAGGCATCACAGCTGGATTTGCTTAACGACCATGTAATTCACTTAACAACTGCTGTTATTTGCTTAATAACCATGCAAAAAAGATAACAAAATTGGACACAACTCACTTAACAGCTGCCTTGCTTAGCAATGAAAATTTTGGTCCCCATTATGGTCCTAAGTCAAGGACTACCTGCATATGCCTCCCAGCTGAAGATTATAAATTATTGCAAACTAATATAAAGTAAGGGGGGGGGGAGAACAAAGGAAGAAGTCCTTTACATAATTATGTAAAGTATATTTATATTACTTTATAATGCAAATAATTTTTTTCTTCCTTACTTTATAACATAATTATATGTTAATTATTACAAATATTATAATTGCTATACTGTTTATATATCTACCTCCTCCTAGTTCCCCACAACAACAACCGTGTGAGGTAAATTGGACTGAGAGAGAGTGACTGGCCCAAAGTCACATAAAATAAAATAAAATAAAATAAAATAAAGAAGAAAAAAGAAAATGAAAGAAAGAAAAAGAAAAAGCAAAAAGTGCAAGAAAAAAGTTAAAGGAAAATAGAAAAGAAAGAAAGAAAAGATACAAAGAAGTGATTTCCAATATTCTTTACACAGTTATAAGTACAATTAAATTTTAACCTCTCCCTCTAATGCTACTCTTCTTTCTATAATTATCCTAATCATCAAATCACAAGTTCATTGCTTATATTTTTAAGCAAAAAGTCCACAAGAGGTTTCAAGTCACCAGGAAATGTAGGTAGTGTCTTTTCTCTATCAAAGAAGTTAGTTGATCCATTTCAGCGGAATCTGTGAATTTTATTCATAGTGGATGTTGAACCATTCCATCTCTATCCCTGTAATAATCTCATTGAAATGATCATATATTGAAATAATTTCCCATGGCCTTTTTAAAAACAGTTTATCCATTAGTCCTTAAAGGAAAAGTTCTGGCTTCAGTTGAATATTAATTTTTAAAACCCAGAGTTTTAAAGCATGTCACATGTTTAATGCCCATAAAAGGGGGTTGGGTCTTCAGTTCCATGGTTGGGGAGACCATCTTAACTTTTTAAACCTCTCTTGCAAAAGAATGGGCCTGTTTAAAACCCATCAATTACCTGGATGGAATTTGAAGTGTCTTACTTTTTAGTGCCTTCACTTCCACTTTATCTGCCCTGTTTTCTTTTCTTCCCACCAATCTTGTTTGGCAAGCTCCAGTTATTTATTTATTTATTTGCCTCTGTCTGCTCTTTATTTACATTTGACTTAGCTGTTCCATTTATCTCTGCTGTTACACCTTGATCTATTTGCCTCCCTCAGGATGTATTTAAGCTGCACTAATCTAGGAGGCACTGAATTTAGCATAACTTGGCTTTGAAGGATCCCTGCCTTGGTTTGCATTGTGAACAGTTTTTCTCTTTGCTGCACCCTTTTGCAGGCAATTCCCTTGCTCTTGGCAAGTCTTTTTTCTTACACACTACCGTACATCTTTTATGAAATTTTAAATTTACATGGACCTAAAATGGCTTGCTGAATCACCCTAGTGTCAGTATAGTATCTTCTCATTAGAACACCTAACCAAAGCTTTGGAAGATCCCAGACAAGATATTCTGGTACTGATGCCTTGTATTTCTCTTCTAAAGTGATATTCAGAGCTTCAGGTATGTAGGGATGATCACATCATCCTTCATTCATTTGTCCAGTTTGAAGTCTTCTTAAATTGGTGGCTATCCCAGTGCAAAAGAACCATAGAATGCTCTCAAGGTGAAAAGCCAACTTTTTGAGTCCAGGTTCTCCAGAAAAAAGGTTCTCTATGTTGGTCTCATCCTTACAATAGGAATGGGCAACCTGAAATACGTGGACTTCATGGAGTCTCCAATATCTCCTGCCCAAGATGGAGAGACATAAATTCAAAGCCTGTGAAGTTTTAAACAAGCAAAACTAACACTGTAAGCTTTGTGGAACCAATTAATTGGACTTCTTAAGGACACCCAACCCCATCAGATGCAAAATGGTGATTTGAAATGTTCAACTCACTTCCAGCCTCACAAGTCATGTCTCCTGCAAAATGCCTGGATGCAGCCTCCAGGCCAAAAATTGTTTCCCGTTACAGATATAAAGTACTATCTGTACAAAAAGATGATTAGGGGACTGGAGGCTAAAAGATGATTAGGGGACTGGAGGCTAAAGCATATAAGGAACGGCTGCTGGAATTGGGTATGTCTAGTTTAATGAAGAGAAGGATGAGGGGGGATATGATAGCAGTGTTCCAATATCTCAGGGGCTGCCACAAAGAAGAGGGAGTCAAGCTATTCTCCAAAGCACCTGAAGGCAGGACAAGAAGCAACGGATGGAAACTAGTCAAGGAGAGAAGCAACCTAGAACTAAGGAGAAACTTCCTGACAGTTAGAACAATTAACCAGTGGAACAACCTGCCTCCAGAAGCAGTGAATGCTCCAACACTGGAAGTTTTTAAGAAGAGACTGGACAGCCATTTGTCCGAAATGGTATAAGGGTTTCCTGCCTGAGCAGGGGGTTGGACTAGATGACCTCCAAGGTCCCTTCCAACTTTATTATTATTATTATTAAAAGGCAAGAGCACCCCTTTTTTCTTTTTTTGGCACTAAGCTGTCTCTATGGGCCCAGACCTTGCATCTCTGATAAATCAATAGACAGTGGAAGGCAGTGGAAGAGAATAGAGGTTTAATTTTTCTCCCATAGTGATCTCGGTTGCACTGAGGTCCTTGATGTGGAAAAGAAGCTTGGTTGGTATGGGGTGAAGCCATCTACAAAGATTAGTTAAGTAAAGAACTTCTTCCTTTTCCTGTCACATTTAACTAGGACTTTTTAGCATACTTTAGCATACGAAGAGGAGGACTATGGGTGAGATGATAGCAGTCTTACAATATTTGAGAGGCTTTCATGGAGAGGAGGCGGTCAACCTATTCTCCAAAGCCCTTGAGGGCAAGATAAGAAGTAACAGATGGAAGTTTAACAAAGAGTAATCCAATCTAGAACTAAGGAGATATTTCCCGACAGTGAGAAAAATTAATCAGTGGAACAACTTGCCTCCAGAAGTTGTGGGTGCTCCAACACTCGAGGTTTTTAAGAAGAGATGGGATAACCATTTCTCTGAAATGGTATAGGGTTTCCTGCCTTAGCAGGGGGTCGGACTAGAAGACCTCCAAGATCCCTTCCAACTCTGTTATTCTGAATGATCCTGAATTTTAGAGTTTATAGAAATAAAAGGAAAACCCCATCTTTTCTGTATTGACTTCGTTTATTTATTTTATTTATATCCTCCCTTTCTCCCGTTTTCCCCACAACAACCCTGTGAGGTGTGTTGGGTTGAAGGAGTGATTGGCCCAGAGTCATCCAGCCATTTCTTTCACTTTCACCCACCTGCATAATTGTATATGGCCCTTATGTATTAAGTAGTTCTAAACATTCTAATATGTGCTTGCAGAAGTGTTGCTGTTAGCCTGTGACTGTTCTTTGATTGTCCTCGTTGATTCCTGTTCTCCTTTACATAGTAAATAACCATTTCAGTTTTTATAAGCTTATCTGCTTAAAGTTACTATATACATTTAAAATATAAGATGATGAATGCCATCTCTGGAGGGCTGGAAGGAATACTTCAGTTGGGATGGGGTGGGGGAAGTAGGCAATACCCACCATGGATGAGGTGGAGTTAGTAACAAGGTGGTACTAGGTTACACATAGGAGTACCAGTTGAATTGTCTGGTGCAGTTCTCAAGTTGGGGGAGCTTTAACAGTTAAGACTATTTTAAAGCATATACTGCAATGTTTCTTGCTTCAAAATAATGGGAAGCCATTCAGGTGATTGTTATTTAGAAGAAGGAGAGGGACAAGTTGCTTACCCTTGCTTTAGGCTTTGAATGTGCTCAGAAACAGCTGATATTTTTTGCCAATTTGAAATTCTTACTGTTTTCTTATTGCTACCTAATAATACAGCTGCTGGCTCTACCACTTTTAAAATTCCCTATTAAAGTAAAGGATATTTCCTCTCCTCCATGACTGGAAAGTTGAAAGCTTAATACTTTCTGATCTGATCAAAGTAGGCTTCCAAGTTGACCTGGGGGTGGGGGGGGGGGAGAGAGAAAGAGGTGTGCCTGCTCCCTTGCCTTAAACTGCACTTTAGTGTTTAGAAATCAGACACACAATTTTTTCCCATCGACTGATCAGCCTTCTCCCCATTGGCTGTGTCTCTGGTTACCGTGAAACACACAGCTACAGGGACAAGTTGAAAAATGGACTCTCCTAGAATATGAGCTTCATTAGTCATTGATATACAGCCAAAGATGCTGAAACTATTCCCAGTTCAGGTAAAATGAAGATTTGGCCCATTCTGGGGATGAAAGGAGGAATTTGTGGAGAATATGAATTAGTCTCCCAAGCGTCAAGCATGCTCCTGGTTGCGGCATTGCTGACAAGTACTCGGTCCTCCCTTCTCCTGGAAATGAATGGTGTTATTAAGTGTAGAGATTGAAACCTTTTCATATTCTTTATGCCCCAAAGGCACTTTTGTCAGTACTTCTATTCATTCACTCAGCAGAAGGTGGAGTTCAACAAACAGACTTACACATAACCAAACCAGTGGTAAATAGTTTTGCACAAGCAGATTTATTTTGGGGGGGAAAAGTACCATTTCTGCACAACAATTGAGTTCATAAGCAGAGATATACAGGGTTTGGGTTGGATTATTTGTTCATGTGGCAGGGGTGGGTAATGCTGTAGATTTGGCAGCTGTAGCCCTTGATATTTTAACAGTGGCCACGGTGTAGTCTGGAGTGAGGAATTCAGGTTTTGGATTGGGATTTCCAGCTTATAAAGGGTGTACAAAAGCACTTGCAAACAGTTGGAATTTGCTCTTGTTTGTTTGCTTGCTAGCTATAGTGATTTCACAGTATTTTTTTCTTTCCATAGCACCAGTAAAATTTGAAGCCCAGAACAACTTGTTTAACCCAGCTTTCTGTCTATGGGAATCTCTGGGAAACAGGTTAGATGGCTGGTTAGATACGTCTAAGGTCCCAATAGTGCAAAAACCTGCATGTGCACTTACACTTGTCATAAGGACCCAGCATTGGGATAAGGAATATTGGGGTCCTGAGCTAAATAATACTCTGGGATCTCACATCTATCCTATTTTTCTGTCTGGAATGGATTCCCTGTTGTGCGATTATGAAGCAGCTCCTGGGGATGGAAGTAACACTCCCCTACAGTATTGGTAAAGTTCAAGGAACCACATGCAGAGAGAAAAATGCCCCACACACAGGGTAGCTGGATTGCACAAGTTTAAAATTATCTATATACTTTACATCTATCACTGAATCAGACATACCATGTTAGCAGTTGGATGTGTCCTTTTAGCTGGTAAGCTGCTATACCTGAACATCTGGAGTTCTGCAGAGAGGTTAAAAGCAGAGTATACCCACTCTTATGATTCAGGAATGGATGTAAGTACACAGGGTCAATATCTGGATTGCAACCATTCGACTTTATCCACACAAAACAGAGTTGCCACCTTATTTGCTCTGACTGCCACAGACTGACTACAGTCAGTTAGCAGTTAATTATGGGTTCCACTCATTTTCAGGCCAGGCCCAGCATCTCCTGCCAAATGTTTACTGTATATACAGGCCATTTAGATGACAGCTCTAAACCTTAGTCACTGCAGCAGTAGACAAGATTCTTTTGTATCAGGAGTCCTCTGGGACTCTATTCTTCAGTAAACTAAGGCTGGTTGGCTAATATAGCCTTGCGAAGTTGTTTCTGTGGATCCCAAGAAGACACATTATGGTAGTAAAGTTGGCAGTGTGTGTGCAACTCTGCAAAATCTGGGCTTATTTGCACATGCTCATGCACCCTATATGTATAACATCACCTGAATCTGGTGCACCCATATGCATTATAATTCTGGAAATCTGGGACAAATTGGAAGTCCCAGCCCATTTTGTTCATATGTCCCACTCACATAAAAGCCATGTGCTAGTTATAATTGTAGACTAGCTGAGACTAACAGTCAGACCAAAGCCTCTGCCACATTTTGCATGGCTCATGCTTTGCCATGCTTGCTAGAGCTATGACCAGTATTGTCATGTTAAAAAGTTATGCTTATACATCTAAGAAAGCTCCTTCCATCTGGATGGATCCCAAAGTGCTTTACAAGCCTCTGAGCGATTCACTGACTTTTGTGCGTTTCGTTGTTAAAATAACACAGCGATCGCTTTTGCAAACACTGCAGAAGTACAGTCACTTCTGGACTAAAGTGCAGCAACTGTCCAACAACTCAGAGCAATGCTACATGCTAGGTTTAAGGACAGCAAGCAAGGAAGAATATTCTACCCAATGGAAACTGCACAAGAAAGTTTCAGGCACAAAGCATCTAAATGGCAGCTAGGGATTCAATGAAGACGCCAGCACAAATACATGAAGTGCTTGCATTATCGGTCTTCCTCTTTCAGCCTAGATGAGACTAAAGCACGCAAGAGATATCATGAGGAGAAGAACAGCTCAGAAAGGGAATATATCAAGCAATCATAGCTAGGCAAAAGTTTTACTTTTGATCTGTTACCTTCAGGCAGGGGTGTCAAACTGCCATCATGTGACGTTGTGAGTTTGACACCCCTACAAGTTTCAGGAGTGGCTCTGGGAAAGGTTGTTTGATGGTCATGTGTGGATCTAAGGACTAATTTGAATTGGGTCATTACTAGGGTTACCAACTAACTAGCACCAACACCCAGGAAATTTGTATCAGTTTATCTAACAGTAAATCTGATCTATACAGAACAACAATCAAACCTGCCCACAGCATAGGTCTTTACTGCACAGGAGGTAAATATTTTATATGGCTTTCTGAGATCTACTGTTGAAATTGCAGTTAAAGACAAAGAGATTATGCTCTGACTACTTGAAAAGTTGGGAACCCTAGCTATTAGCCTTATTTTTAACGCACACATCCAGGCCACGGTTAATCATACCATATGATAAACTTTAACAATTAAGTTTCAAACCCAGCTGAGGAATTCTGTGAGTTGAGGTCCACAAGTCATAAAAGGACCATGTTTGAAGACCCCTGCAGTAGACCAATCTAATCTGATTTCTAGAATGCAACTGCTCATACCTGCTAACTGATGGAAATTTACAATTTTACCTAATGCAAGGATATATGCATTGGAGACAACATACAACAATTCTGACTTTTGTTGAGATCAGTTGCAATCATTCTTCTCAGTACTGATGTCAACATGATATGACACGAACAACTCCCTACTTCAGTTGCAAACCTCATCAGCTAACCTTGTGTTATTTTAAAGAGCCTTACGTCTTATTTCTGAAACTTTTCTCACTAATCAGGCATATCCAGTTGATGCCTCACCAATGTTATCATTCTGTGTTTTGTCTCCCCCCCCCACTTTGGATTATATGTTTGCATAAATGCTGCTTTTGCAGAGGGGGTGCAGTAGCACATTCACCTAGCTAAGAACTGAAATGGCTAGCAAATACCCAATAATATATTGTACTCGTGGTTGGCCCTTCCTGGGGATGTTGAGGTAAGGACTCCACGGGTGGTGTAAATTATGCCTCTCTGCTGTAAATGGCAAAGGAGGAGATGATGATCTCCATCATCTTAGGTTTTCACACATGTTGCTTTATCTGGTAGATTTCTTCCCAGAAGCAAAAGCCATTGTAGCTCATGTGTGTTATTTTTCTGTATCCCTTCATCTTGTCTTCCTTAGATGTTGCTGTTCCTCTGACATTATCTCCCCAGGAAGAGTAATGCTTCACTGAAGCAGAGGAGATTACTTGCCAACAGTAACGTGCTTACAGATTTTGTGCTTGGTGCTCCAGTTATACAAGAGGAAAGCACTTCAGATATTGTCTGGTTTTTCTTTTTTTCCTGGAGTGGCTCCCACTGAGAAGTTTGGATTTTATTTTATTTTTTTAACAAACTTCATTTCCTCTCCTTAATTTTATTCAACACTGAATAAATACTGTGAATGTAATCGAGTGGAAGTGAAGGCAGATCATTTTGAGGAGGTCTTAATTCAGTGGGAGAGTTACATGCTTTGCATGCAGAAAATCCCAGGTTTGATCCCTGGTGTCTCTGATTAAAATGGTCTTAGGTGGCAGAAAAAAAATCTTTCCCTGAGACCAGGAGAGCTGCTGCCAGTCAAAGTGGACAGTACTGGGTTGGATGGTCCAATAGTCTGATGTAGCATAAAACAGCTTCAGAATTTTCCCGAGGCATTGTAGGTTGGTGCGCCATTGGATGACTTTTCATGACTCTGCAGTTCTTCTTGACACAAGCTTTTGTGCAAATCACAGTTTCGATGCCAGTTTTTTCTAGTTATAAGAGGGTGACTTAAGCTCTCTCCTCCAGTGAGTCTACAATGGAGGGCCTACTTTAAGACAAGCTGTTTGTTCACTGGCTAAATATTCCCTTCCCTCTGACTTTGGTGCTCTACAAAAAGGTACAGAACCAACTTTCTTCTCCAGAAACACACACACAATAACAGCATCTGTGTCTGGACAGAATAAGGGGGAAAATCAGATTATAGAATACAGAAAGACAAGGAATTTATCCTATGCAGTGGAAAGAATATATTGTGAAGAAGTACAGTTAGGATGATATGAGAAAGTTTTTTCTTCTCATGATTCAATGCAGATAAAACTGTTCTTTTGTGCACGTTTCCTCTAAGGGTCCTGGGTGAGCTGCCAATATGAAATGGCACATCTGTCAGCTAGATGCTATAACTAATTGAATATACAGTATCAATGAACTTCTCATTCTCCACCATGGAGTGAACACCAGAAAGTGCTAGACTCCTTTCCTTATTTCTTTTTCGGGTTACTTTTCAGTGACAAACAACAACCAACGTCTTCAAACTTGGCAATTTTAAAACTTGTGGACTTCAATTCCCAGAATTCCTCAGCTTACCAAAGTTCCTTATGACACACTCAAGGGAGCTGAGGGCATATTCCTTCTTTTTATTCCTTCTAACAGGTCTTCCTTGAGCTGAGCCTATGTGTCTAAGTCACTCACACCACTTGCATGGCCTGTTGGGCCACAAGAGATCCACTGACCTTCCTTGCAATGTGAACACCCCCGGTCAACAGCACAACAGCCTAGAGGGGGGCCACGGGCAGCTAAGATCAGTATCACGCCTAGGCCTGGTCAACAGCGGGAAATATGTAAGGAGCAACCACATACCACAGAGCAACCACAAAGTTCAACACTCATAACCCGTTGGAGCACGATAGTACAAGGGTGGCCCTCCTTGCTTTCTAAACACCCCCAAACACTGGGGGGGATCTAGGTGTGGCTAAGGCCAACCCTTCTGCCCAGCTCTGGTCAATGGTTCAAGGAAACAAGCACACTGGCACACTGTAGATAAGAGGGGAGAAAGCAGAAGTAGCTAAGAATGTTCGCTTTTGGGTGTTTCCCTAAAGTAATCGTACGTTCCCAGGTGGGTTAGGACATTGGGTGTTTTCCTTGCTGTCCTTTCATGACCCTGCATCCATGACTCTGTAAGTGCCCAAAGACAGCAGGGCCATCTGCACATATTCTCAATTGATACTTCCTATGCTGTCTCCTAATTCCGGGTCAACAAGCCATGCTATTAGACTTGTGGACTTGCTGGCTGGGGAATTCTGGGTGTTGAAGTCCACAAATCTTAAAGCTGCCAAGTTTGGAGACACTTGATCTAGATCTAATTTTCCAAAATAGGTAATATAATAAGCCCACTCATTTTGCAACAAAGATGGCAGTGTGTAATAGATTACTCACTGTAAGGCAATTTTGATATGCTTTTTAGAACAAAAAAGATGTGCAGAAATGCAGAGGAGAATTGTTATGACTATAATTGTTCTTAGGCTCAATTCTGATTAACAGATTAGAGATTAATTGGCAGTAGGCTAGATGGGTAGACCAATATTCTACCCTGCTATAAAGCAATTCCACATGCTTCTCTGAATCCAGCAGTTTTGGAGATACTTCAGTGACAATAAATAAGTGTTCCTCTGGGTCCCTCAAAAGCTTTCTTGCTAGTCTCCCTTGATAAACTCAGAATGGGAGACAGTTACCAGTAGGAAAGATAGGTACAGCTGCTAAATGTGGTGTGTATTCTTTCAGTAACAAATAACTCTAAGGGGAAAAATAAATTATAATGGATTAGAGATGAGAAACACTTTCACTACAGAAGGGAGGGGGAAAAAAATCCCATCTGGTTATTATGACTTCAGTCCGGCACTGAAAAGAGAGGCTGACCAAGGTTGGATGAGAGTGGCTGGCATTTCTTTTACGATGAATGTAACACATAGAGTGCCTCAGCCTAGAAATAGGCTGAAGTGAAATTGGGCGGAGAATTAATTTGTTGGCATTGTTACACTAGGTGGGGGCTCTAGACAAGTGCTGGACACTGTAGCTATTTCATGATATTTTCACACCAAACCATACAATAAAACTTAGAGGTAGATAATCCTAACACTTGCTCTTCTGAGCCTTGGCAGGTGCTGAACCAAACTGGATGCAGATGGTACCATGATCAGAAGTGTTGGTCTCTGCTGTGCTATCAAAATAGTAATTATATTTGCTTTTTAAAAGCAGAAACTACATGTTGGATGTAAGAGCTGACCAAAATCAGCAGTCCGATGTCTCTATCTCAACTCCTCTCTGTCTCAGAATTGCATAGTAATTGAAAAATATGTGATGAAATCAAATTGCCTGGCCATTCACCTCTCTGAACAGAGGCCAATAAATGAATGGGTTCATTAGGCTACATCTCAACTTTCAGGTTATTGGAAGTTGGAGGGAAAACAGATGAAGAGAGTTTTCTGACCCACAGAAAACAGGTTGCATATACACTATTCTACTTTTTGGGCATAATTGTAATCTCTGTCTCTCTCCCACCATGCCCTTTTGTTCTGGCCAATTTTAAAGGCTGTTCTGCTCTCATCTCCTTTTCTATGACAATGCTCAACCTTTGCTGCTAGGAGGAAAAATCAGCTGTGAACCTAGTGATCCTCAAGGATATTAGGCTTTGTGGGCACCCCGTTTTCTCCTCTTGTCCTTCACTGAAGATCTGTTTCTGAGGCTGGGAATACAAAGACCACTGAGAAAGCAATAGCACTTAGACTTATATAACACTTCATAGTGCTTTATAGCACTCTTTAAGGGGTTTACAGAGTCAGCATATTGCCCCCAGCAATCTGGGTTCTCATTTTAACAATCTCGGAATGATGGAAGGCTGAGTCAACTTTGAGCCAGTCAAGATTGAACTCAATACTGTAGGCAGAATCAGCCTAGAGTACTGCATTCTAACTACTGTGCCACCATGGCTCTTCACCATAATGATGATGACGAAAGAACTATCCAGATGCCAAAATGAGTGACCTTTCTAGTCTAATATTTCAAACTAAAGGCAAGGAATTCTAAAAAGTGAAAAGCCTTTCCATAAATCCCTACTATGAGATGAGTAACAATTAACTTAATTTTCTTATATGGGGCATTAGATCATTCAGATCACAATAAATGTGCATCTTTTCCACCTTCCAAAGGGACATTTATTTCTTAAGCCTCCCCTTAATTCCTAAAAATGAATGAATGGTTCAGAATTTCATTTATACGCATTGCTCTTTCTTGTTGAAAATAACACCTGTTCATGTCCCAATGCTGTTATGTATGCCCTATGTATGCCCACCAAGTTTCTGTATTCTATATCTTCTTATGAGGAGAATCATTAAATATCTTAAAAGATCGCTTTAAAAAAAACCCCCGCAATCTCTTTATTTGAGATATACTTTTTTTAAACAAAGGAAGATTTTTTTCTGCATTTTTAAAATAAGCCATTAAAAATGTTGGTTCTGCTGTACCTTTTAGAAAGTGGAGGTTGAGAAATAGGAGGGAATTAACCAGACACAACAACACTGTTTGCCTATGTCCTATTTGCTCTTACTTTTGTCTCTTTGGAGCAACGTTGCATAAAAGGCTCTAGTGAGTTTAAGCTATTTATTACAGAGTCCTGGTATTTCACTGGCACTTAGCTTTCTGAATATGTGCCAACCTGAAAGGGATGGGATTGTCCTCTCAGATGGAGAGAAATGCTTTTTATTTAAATCTTTATATCTAGTCCCTCCATTCTAAGGACATTCCTCCCTTTTCTTGTTGTTACAGTGATGACCAAAATGCCTTGGAAGCTCATCGTAAAACCCAGACTTTATCATTAAAGAATGCTGTGTCCTTGGAGGCCATTATTTTCAATGCCTTGTTTGGGCATGAAATGACCATTGGTCAAAATTCTTCATTACGTTTTGAGTAGTTGTTCTTTTCTCAGACGGTGATGGATTTAAATCAGAAGCAGTAATATTGAATGCTTACTTGCTTAAAGAACTGCATTTTTCTAGGATGTTCCCTCAACTTAAGCCTCTTGCGTGAGGTAGAAAGATGTCAGTACTCCTCAGGTATAACTGTGGAAACAGTAACTTTTCACTGTTGAGTTCCACAACTGATGTTAAGCTATAGAGGACAGGATGGAACATCTATTGTAATAGCACCTTAGATTTCTTAGCTTTCTACCATGTAATACTTTATGAGAAATCAATGTTCTTTATCATTAATAAACTGTCATAATCATTCTTAAAGGCTGGGATAAATAGGGAAAATAAAACATGTAGGAAATTAAATGAATAATATCTGAGTCAACTCATAGAACCCACCTGACTGAATAACAGATGTAAAACTTACCCAAGTTACTATGTATGTTTATCAGCAGATGTGATAAGCAAGTGGCCCTATGTCTCTGAGCTCTTATCAATTTATTTTGATTGGATTAAGTTTTTTGCACTCCAGTTATGTGTGCAAATTAATTATTTCTACCTTCAGCATCAACTGCTTGGATTGACTGAAACTGAGCTATACAACTAACTCACAGTACAGTACAGATTGAACAGGTAGAAACCTGCTTTTGAGCTATTTCGCAGTTTGTGGTACTCCGATGTCATAAATGCCAGAAGGAGCTTTAGATTATGTTTTGTTTTGTTTGGGGGCTTGGCACTGTTGACTGTTTTTTTTCCTTACAGATGCAAAATTGCCGATACAAAATCACATCTATATAAAAAAAGTATAATTAGCAAAGAATACTTTGGGGAAAATGGCATGTAAGGATAAAAGATGAATTTTTAGATAGATTTTTTTTAAAAAAAAATATTTTCCCAGCTTTACAATGTTAACTGGACATGATGAAAATTATAAATCAAATATCTGGATAGCTTTAGATAGTGGAAGGTGGACCTAGATAGAAAGGATCTACCCCTGCCTTTGAACCCTTTGCTCTTACCATGCTTACATAAGATCTCTCACAATGTTGGAAGGCAGAACGTCTCCTGCCACATTCATAGTCCCTATTCCAGTCTTTTTCTTGGTCATGAGCACCATGACTTGCACAGTTCGCTTAAAACTTGGCCGGCAAGCTCTTCCATCTCTCAGAATTGTGAGAGGGTTAGTCTTGGAGGCTGTGTCAGATTTCTGGGTGAGCCTATAGCACCGGGGATAATTGCTGAAGCATTCAAAAGTGTCAGAACAATTCCTACAGGATCCACGGTGGTCAGTGAAAGCAGCAGAGAATCTCATGGAAGCCCGGCCATCTGGTGTGTGGAAGGATCGGAGGGTGATGACCCTGGACCGGCTGCAACAGCAGACTGCACACACTGCCTGGAAGAATGAGAGGTCTTTAGAAAGGAACTTCTGGAAGTTGGGCTTGAAGAGCAGATACACCAGAGGGTTGTAGGTGGCCGAGGACTTGGCAAAGACAGCAGACAGGGCAAAGGCCAGGATTGGCACTTTGCTGGCATCGCCAAATGCTGCCCACATAGCAACAATGGCATAGGGGGTCCAAGCAGCCAAAAATCCAATGCACACAGAAATACTGAGCTGGAAAAGAGAGGGAACAACCAAGATCAAAATGGTAATATGTTCCACGTTTTGCTTCATCTTAAGGTTCTGTAAGGGGATTCATACATTGCAATAAGATAGAGAGTGGCTTGATTGGTTTGGGTTAATATGATATGTAAACCCAGCCAATTATAATTTATTCAGGAAATCATGGTTAAGCAAGCAATGACTTAATGTGATTTGTGACTCTATAACTCAGCCATTCTTAATTTTGATTAAGCTTATACAGTAGAATCTAGTTGAATGTTGAGCTTTGTGCCATGCCAGTGCAGAAGTCTTACAATCTCTATTGAATATCTTAGGGTCAGAGTTACTACAAATATGCATTGATTTTAAATGAATTTAATTCTCTGGACTTCCTCAAACAATATAGAGTACAGTTGTGTAATGAGAGTACTGAGATGTTCCTTAAAAATAGACAATCTTCCTAAATGTTTCTGTTTCCCAGGCTTCTCTAGAAAAAAAAAGGTGATTTGACCATTACGTATGTTGTATAGATACATCTAACCACATTAGTCTGCTTCAGTCCATTCCAGACAATGGGGAATAATTCTAGTATCCACACAGCCTTTTCTGTGACAAAAATGGAAGGTTATCAACTTCAGACCCTTCCTTCCTCCCTCCCTTCCTCGTTCAGCTTGGTATGGTCTAAGTATATGGACATTACCTTTGCAGGTAATATATTGAATGTGAAAAAAAATTAGCTTCTTGCATTTCCTGTGCATGAGATTTTGCTTTTTTTTTTTTTTTTTTTTAAGATAAACTAAAATCTCCCTGGAGTCAAAACTGACTTCTGGTGATTACATGGAGATATCCATATTTTTTTGGCAACAGTATAGAAGTGGTTGCTATTGCCTCCTTCGAATGTTTCCAGTTGCCTCTCCTATAAAAGCAGGATGGCATCAGAGCTAAGCAATGTGCTGCAACTGAATAGCATCATCATCACATCATTCTGTACTCAAGAGATCTAGCTGCCAGAAGATAAATAAGTATCTAGTGCACTTCTGGAGAGAAACTATCTACTGCAGCTCAGAATAATATGCTGCTTGCGTGTATATTTAATTAGCCTGTAATTAATGAGTTAATTAATTCAACTGGTGAATTGGTTAGTGCATTCAACCAGATGATAAACAAGCCCTGGAGTTTCTCTTCTCTTTAGATAAGCAGGCTATGATATGCTGCTGACATACTGCTTGCCGATCAAGAGGGTAAGGTGTGTACACAGTTAAATTAAGTTGTCAAATCATGACAGGCAACCGTGCAACATGAATGAGCAACTCACCCCGATGTAATAGAACTCTCTCTCATTTTATCTTTGCCTGCTGCTGTGCCTGATTCATTGTGCCACCTCTGTCTTCCAATGGCATTTTTGTGGGGGAACCAATTTTTTTTTTAAAAAAAAATCCCCAAATTGAAGATTCTTCATATGAGGATTCCCAGGGATTCTGGAAGAATAAATCATTGGCAAGAAAGGGCGGTGGATGCATTTAGACCAGCAGCAGGGATGTCACTGAGCGTAGATACACCAGCTGTATGGCTTAGAATTGATTTCTAAGCAGATTGTCACATTCCTGCTTTCCTCCATTCACATCCCTCTTAAGACATTTATGTGCAGTCTTGCACTGTAGACTCTCTTTAGACACCCAGCAGTAGCAACATGGACATAACTTTTGCTGCACAAAACAGATGTGCAGTTTGGAGATCCATTGTACCATGCCATCAACATTTCCTTATGCTTTGTATTTCCCAAGATGCTTTGGCAAGCAATCAAGGCAACTGAATGGAGCTGAGCATTTACTGGCTGGATGCCCTTCCTGATGCCTATGTGGAGCTCACAGCAGATATTTTCTCTTTGTGCCCAGAGAGTGAAATATCTGCTGCTATGTAAGATTGAACTCACAGCCTCCTGACTGTGAGGCGAAAGCTCCACCTTTAGGCCATCACGCCACTTGAAAAGTGATAAATGTATCTAGGCCTCTTAAAGGCTTTGCTTCTTTTTTGCTTGCTGACTTTCAACGCCATATTTCATTTTTGCCATTTGGCCAACATCTCTTCTTAAATCATCAAGATATTCCTTGGATATTTTGAAAGGGCCTATACAATTTTTTTCATCAATTTTTTTTTAAACCAAATGATGTCATTGGGGCCAGATTTTGAGTTAAATATACAGTTATATAAGAAAATTCTACAGTTACACATTATTTAATTTCTTTACTATACATACATTGAACTGGAACATATAGGTACTCTTTGACTTATTGTACAACCAAAATTGGGACTAGAATTTCCCTTGCTAAGCAACGTGATTGTTAAGCAAGTTGTGTCTGATTTTATGACCTTTTTTCATGGATGTTAAGTGAATCTCTGCAGTTGTTAAGCAAATCTGGCTTCCCCTATTGATTTTGCTTGTCAGAAGCTAGTTGAGAATATTGCAAATGGTGATCACCTGTCCTCAGAACAGTGGAACCATCATAAATACATTATGTGACTGTGGGGATGCTGCGATGGTTGTAAGTCACTTTTTTCAGTGCTGTTGAAACTCTGAATGGTCGCTAAATGAATGGTTGTAAGTAGAGGACTGCCTGTAAAATAGTTTGTTTCCTTTTGGGTCAGAATGTTTTGTGACTCTAAGTTCTGTGGTTTGTAAAATATGGTTTATGATTTAAATATGCTATGGGAACTTAGCCAATTATTGCTTAGATTATGTTTAAGGAAGACATGACTTATAGCAATGTATAAAGTCAATATATAGATCTTGAACCCTGCATAACAAATCCATAATAACCCAAAAGTGAAAAAAGATACTGGGCTAAGCAAGTACAGATGTCTGTTGCAAAGGGAAATGATGTTGTATGCATCATGACATCATTTTGCAAATAATGTGAATTATGTATTTTACATCTGTTATAGTTGCCTTTTTTTTAAAGATACAGTATTCTTAGATTAGCTATAGAAGCCCAGAGCCCAAATTGGAACTGAGGAACTGATCATCTACCTGAATTTTGATGCTTATATAGCATCCTTCAATTGGTGAAACAGTTTTTGTCAGTAAATTAAGGTACCATTTGGGCTTATTTTCTTTCTTGTAGGAAAGCATCTCAGAGAATACAAAGCCTAAAATTAAGAGATTTTTTTCTAAAAATACTGCCTCCATTGTGCTTCAATCCTTACCTTGACAATTAGGCTGTGGACACTGTTGGGTTTGCTCTGGGGTGACATATGCTGTTTCACTGCTCTTCTGGACACTTTCACAGTCCAAAGGATAAGCGAGTAGGAGATGATTATCAGGGTGCATGGAATGATGTAACAGAAGACAAAGAGGGCCATGATGTAGAGTTTGGCTTCTCTGGTTGAAGCTTTCCATTTGATGCAGCAAGCAGTCCCATAAGGCTCTGGACCATAACTGCCCCAGTCAGCCAGAGGAGCCGCTGCGAAGATGAATGCATAAATCCAGACACAGGCTAGCAAGATCCCAGCATATGGCGGAGAAAATTTATTGCCTAAAGGAAGAGGAAAGGAGATGGGTTAGACTTCAATGAATAGTTAGAACTGCAGAAAAAACAATTGCTACCAGCCTGACTTCCATTGAAGACCTGTATACTGCACGAGCAAGAAAGAGGGCTGTGAAAATATCTACAGACCCCTCACATCCTGGACATAAACTGTTTCAACTTCCTCCCTCAAGACGACGCTATAGGGCATTGCACACCAAAATGGCTAGCTATAAGAACAGTTTTTTCACCCATGCCGTCATTCTGCTTATCAACTAATTCCTTCAACATTGTCAAACTACTTAGTAAAGCTATATTACTATTATTCTCCTCATCTTTCCTATTACCTATCTTATCTTCTTATGACTATAACTTTGTTGCTTGTGTCTTACAATTTATATTGTTTTTTAATATTCTAGTATGATTTATGTTGTTTGCTTAGCTAGTATTCTATGACTATCACTAAGTGTTGCATCTTTTGATTTTTGATGAAGTGTTGTATTTTATGATTTATGATGAATGTATTTTTATGTTGTTTATGATCATGAATTATCACTATTACTATGTACTACTATGTACACTGAGAGCTTATGCACCGGAGACAAGTGCCACACTTGGCCAATAAATTCTATTCTATTCTATTCTATTCTATTCTATTCTATCCTATCCTATCCTATCCTATCCTATCCTATCCTATCCTATCCTATCCTATCCTATCCTATTCTATTCTATTCTATTCTATTCTATTCTATTCTATTCTATTCTATTCTATTCTATTCTGCAATCTATCTTCTATCAAGTCAAACCATAAGCCATGGATATCTGCAGGATGTAGTCGTAAAAGTTGAGATGGCAGCAGTGATGATGTAATCAAAACTTTGCTCATTTTCTGTGTGCGCTACTTGGAATCAGATCATCAGAGCTACTTCCTTGACTTTGAGGACCGTTCCTAGCAACACCTCTGCCATAGGCTGTTTATTTCTATGCTAATTCTGTCTGGAAATATCAGAGAGGAAACCTGGATCTATTTGTAAGCACAGCTCATGTTTTACCTCTAAGCTATATCCCTATAGTGGAAACAAAGCCATTTTTAGATATGCACACCATGGAGGTTGTTTTTATGGAGTGAATGTTACAAGAGAAGGCCATTGCTCTCTTTTATAGATACAAAAGGAAAAAGAGACCTAGAAGTTGTACAAAGAACAATGCATCAAGATGTATCGCTAAAGCTAAAAATGGAGAAACTATTAAAAGCAGATTCAGGTCTTACACATACAACATGCAGGTCAATTACTGAGTTCCCTAAATAAAGCACATCCATATTATTTAAGGTGTAATATGAATCTCTTTTGCACGTTGTAAGAATTGTGATGAAAATTCCCATATGAGTCATTCAAAATTGATTTTTTTTTCTAGTCTTTTCATTGCTGATTCATAAAATAACATCTATTGTTACATCATGGGTATGTGTTATCCAGGGACATGTGGACAAAAACAGGTTTTACATAAAAAAAAGTCCTTTTTTCAATATGGTTGGAAAAATCTTCTGTCCAAGCCACTGCTGGTATGTCCTAACTATGCTCAATTAAATGATTCAGTAGGTCATATGAGGCAGCTTCCTATAGTAAGTCCCTATTATATATTTTAAACCAGGCGCCATAAAATTAGTTTTGTTTCTTTTTGTTTTGGATCCAGAAGCATCAAAACAAAATCAACAGCAAATTAAAACTTAAAATCAGATTCTTTCTCTGGTTCTTTTTTAAATTTTTTGAGTTAATTTTTAAAGCTGGATTGCTTTATTCCTACAAAAACAATTTGCTAAATTCTATGCATGTTTACTGAGAAGTGAACTATTGAGTTCAGTGAAACACTAGCATGTTTTGTTCCAATCTAATCCAACCCAACCCAATCCAATCTAATCCAATATTTGAACTGGAGGTAAACGTTAGTATCATTCTTATGAATCCTGTCTTTTTAATCTTGCCTTTTTTCCATGGATAGAGTCCATAAGTAAGATAATTTGCAACTCAGGATTGACCTGTGGGGTTCTTGGTGCTCTGAGATTGGTTGTTTGCTGTCTATAAAACTGGAACAAGAAACTGCTATTGGTAAATGTGCAACAAACCCCACACACCCTCAGACTGAAAATGTTTCCTAGATCTGCAAGTAAACAATCAAATAAGCTCAGAGTAAGCTAAAATCTCCACCTCTCAATATTTCTGCTGCCTGAGAAGGCTACATGAAATGATTATAAAAGGGGAACAGTGTTTGTGAAATATTTGCATATGATAATGTGTACATCACCATCAAACCTGACACCAACCAGAGCATAGAAAAACTCAAAGAAGTAATGCAAGATTGGAAGATGTGAAGAGACCTGACCCATAGAATCGCCATGAGTCGGACACGACTGAATGGATAACATTAAATTGTACATTTGGTTCTGAACTTGGAAAGCATTTTTATAATTTGGAATACATGACTGATTGGGTAAAAGTGTCTAGTGAGAAGGAATCAACCCTGTGATCAGAACCACAGCCATGTGATTGGAATATCACAATGCATGGAAGAAAAAAAAAGGGCAAGGCTTTGATTGCAAGCTTGTGAGCACCATTTTTTACTTTTTTTGATCACCATCCCTGAAGGGGAGGATTGTTGTTGGCCTTATTTTATTAGAAGCTATTTCAGCCTTTACATTCACAACCAGTGTCATTATTTAGAATAAACTATGATTATTCTCAGTTTTTGTTTCACAGGTAATTTGATCTCAGGGAACAGTAGTATACCAACCACCGAGGGAAAAGATTCAGCTTTTTAAGTTTTGAGATTTACATAATGCCCGAATGACCTTTTTTTTTAAAAAAAAAAACCTGCTGGAGATTATTTTAAAAAACACTATTTGCATGCATGGTTGTCCCTCTGCTTTCTTGCAAAAAAGCTGTAGCAACTACTCTGACCAACGGCCCTTAAACACGAAATTGCATATTTGCATGTCAAACTGCACTGGCCAGTATTTTCAGAGCCCTTTTGATGCATTATCTGTAATGTTAGGTTTGATCAAAAAAATTGGATTTGGGGACGGTATTCTCTCTGTATATAAAAGTAACTTCCATTTACTTCAAGGTGAGTGATTTTATGGACACATCAGTGCCTGCTTTACAAAGCCAAGCATATATCATATTGATGCTGATTTACCTAATACAGTGGAATGTTAGAATTATTCACTCTGTCCTATTTTAGACTTGTTAGCCAGAAATAAAGAAGTTCTTTGGAATCAGTTTGGGATAAGCATATGGAACCATAGCTTGTTTATCAGAAACATGAAAGATTCTTGGAGCATCCTAACATCCACGTTACAATATCCACAGATATTTGCTATAATGCATTTGGTAATCTTTGAATAGTGCAAGATTTGTAATAGTTTTGTGCTATGGACTAACTCCAGTTAAGCAACGACCATTTTGTCTATGGAGATTCTCAATCATCCAGTTGTCCCAAAGATGCTTTTCAAAAGGTAATTGGACTCTCTTGGTTTTTTCCCTGAAAATGTTTCACTTCTCATCCAAGAAGCTTCTTCAATTCATGTCCCTATGACTTGTGTAATTTGATAAGAAAATGAACCCCTTGTTTAACACAAAATACTAAATCATAAAGTCACCAAATAAGGGGTTACAAAATACATTTAACAAACTGGTTGAAATTAACCTACAGTATCTTAACAGATTGTACAAATGAAGTCCTGAGCAAATGTAATTGATTAATTAAATACTTTTGTATTCTCAGAATAAATACTTGTTTGTTAAATTTCTGGCATTCTCCTTCTTGCCTTAATGGAGACCTGGGTATCTTTAACATGGTATATTGGGGTTGTAACTATAAATTAGGGCTACCATTCACACTTTTAAAGCTTTAATTCAACCATCTTATTGGAAAAAGGATATATCATTTTCAGCAGCCTTCCTCAATTTGGTGCTTTCCAAATGATTGGTCTACAACTTCACCCATTGATTAAGTGCCATTAAGTCAGTGTCAACTCTTAGTGATCATATGAATAGATTCTCACCAGAATAATTTGTCCTCAGGTGGGCCTTTTAGATCTCTTAATGATGCATTGGTTGCTGTTGTAATTGAATCCATCCACATTGCAACTTGTTTCTTCTTCTTTTCTTTAGCTTTTCTAAGAATTATGGATTTTTTAGGGAATCTTTAGGTGATATATCCAAAATATTACGGTTAGAGCCTCATCAATAGTGCTTTCCAGGAGAATTCTGGCTTGATTTGTTCAATGATTCATTAG
This sequence comes from Azemiops feae, assembly GCA_023970755.1. Taxonomy (NCBI): domain Eukaryota; kingdom Metazoa; phylum Chordata; class Lepidosauria; order Squamata; family Viperidae; genus Azemiops; species Azemiops feae. The sequence continues at coordinate 785,926 of JALGBA010000409.1, forward strand.
TTTGTTTTCCTGGCTATCCAGGGTAAATGGCTTCTCCAGGACCAAAGTTCATTGTGTCCTGTTTCTTCAAAGTCTAAGTCTTGCATTCATAGAATATCATAGGAAAAGCTATTGCTGAATTCTATTATTTGTTACAGAGCCATCATTTTAAGGTTCTCATTGTAATCCTACCAGGTGCTAGTCTGAGAGATATTTCTTGACTTTGCTGTTGATGATCAACCCTAAAAAGCAAAGCTATCCACCATTTCAATGTCTGTTGTCAGTTCTGACTATGGTTGATGTATACTATTGTCATTTCTTTAGCCTTCTTTACATTTAATCATAGTTCTTTCCCCCCCACTATACTCTTTGATTTTCATTACTAGCCTTGAAGATTATCTACATTCTCAGCAATCAGACTGGTGTTATCAGCATAGCACAGATTATTGATGTTTCTTCCTCCAGTTTTAAATCCATGCTCATCTTCTTCCAATCCAGCTTTTCTAGTATGTGTTTTGCATATAAATTTCATAAATAGGCAGAAAGTATGCCGACTTATACCTTTGCCAGTTTGGAACAAGTCTATTTCACCTTGTTTCACAACTCCCTTAGCTATCTTCAGTGGTAGTCAGATATATCAGAAGAGTGCAAGATTAGATGGATGATCTATAGGCATGCTAGTAATTGTTGACCCTAATCCTAACCCCATGTAGGATATACACAAACTAGGATTTTTGACTGATTACGTAACACACTTTCTGGAGGGTTTGAGGGGCACTGAAGTTCCTTTGTATCCTTTCCTACAGAATTACTCATTGTTCTACACTGTTTCTTTAAACAGGCAATAGGTGTAGGTCAGGGTGTGTGGTTGTTGTTGTTGATATCTCAAATAAATCCACTGCAGCTTGCAGCTATTCATTGAAGGTAATTGACTATAATCTACCATGCTGGTCAAGTGCACATTAGTAGACAGATGCTTTGACTCATTGACTCTCACAGATGTGTGTGTCTGTGTTTGGGAAAATCTAGGGAGAAAGGTAGATTAACTCCACCATGACATTTGTACATTTAGTGGATATCAGAACTAGTCCCTATAGGGTTATATGCATGAGCAGTCTTTATACTAACAGATCCTTTCTGGACTGGGTCTTGTTGGCATGAAGAATTTACACTGGAGAGGTTTCCCTTCATATGCATGCAAATGGTCAGACAATCAGTCATCTCTCTCTTTCTCCTTACTTCCAACCCCCCCCCAAAGAAATACTCTGTGTTGCTCGTAATTAAGTAACAGTCTATAGTGTGGCAGAATTAATCAAGTATAAATCCCAAGCTGAAACAGTTGGAGGACATGAAGCAAAAATAAATGTTGAAAGTAGTTGAGGAACTGATTGAAATTATGAGGCAATATCAGCTGCATCATTTAATTTTTAAGAAAAAAGGTTATCATTTTCAGATTGAAAATCTACTTTTAGATTGTAATTGATAAATCTCTTTTTAAAAAAAATGTGTGGAAGGTTTATTTAAAAATGTTGTGCTGGTTAATGACCACAATAAAGTAATTTATTTACATGTTAAAATGTAAAATGTGACAAAAAAGTGGAGGTTTTGTATTATATAAAAAAATCAAACTTTTATAAATTGGAATCTGTTTTGTAAGAATTTGTGTATGCCAGATTCCTTTCTGCCCCTTTTCATCTCCTACTTAAGTTTTAAACATTTTGATTCTTTAAAGACTTAAAACTCCAATCCCCCCCTCCCTATCCACCGGCTGAGTCTTCAGACATATGTAAGAATAACATTTCTTTGAAACTAAGCAATTTGAGATATGCTGACTTTACTCATTGCCTCATGGGGAAAACCTAATGTGCATTAGAAGAAAGATAAGCTATTGAGGCCACAAAATTATTTCACGGTACTTAGAAGACAAACCAAAACTGTACAAGGGAGAGAGGCTGCTTGGTGGCTGCTGGTTAATAGCTAAAATTAGTTTTCAGCTTTCCTCCATCTTTTCTAGTCAACTTTGTAATTTGGAAGAATGGGCCTTTAAGTGCCATCTTGACTGCGTAAATGAAGTTCCTCATGATAGATTTTTAAAAAGAAAGTAAGATGTATACTATTATAAATAGTGACATAATAGCAATATAGTATGTTTATTATGCAAGCATTTATCTATTTTCACTTAATAGGTTTTTGGATTTAGCTGTAGGAATTGTGCTTCTGTGGCTACATTTAGTTTCACCTTTCCCCCCCTCACCAATATTTCCTAATTGTTTGATAATGACTGGGCTACATCATTTTTAATGAGGTCTGCAGCACCTTCCCAGCTCAGAAAGGCTGGTCTACAATAATAAAAGGATGAGTGGTTGGAGAGAAGGAAAGAAAGATGCTCATTCTTGTTCAGCATATTTACTTTATAGCACGTGAGCCAATACATTTAATTTTTTCCTTATGATTTTATTAAATCAATCACTAGGAACTCCAAAATACAGTTGACATAAATCAACACTCCCAAATCAAATTGAAATCCCATGCAATTTTCTTGGCAAAGATTTGGAAGTGGTTCAGCACTGACTTCTCCCAGGAAGCTATTCAACACTAGCTTAAAGTCTGATGTTTCTTGCTGATCTCCCACTAAGTAATAATCAGATCCAGCCATGTTAAGAACTGGAATATTAAAAAGAAACAGAATAACAGAGTTGGAAGGGACCTTGGAATCCCTAATCCAATCCCTCTCCTCAGGCAGGAGACCTTATACAATTCTGGACAAGTGGCTGTTCAATCTCTTCTTGAAAACAAACCTCCAGTGATGGATCATTCACAACTTCTGAAGGCAAGCTGTTCCACTTGTTCATTATTCTCATTGTTAGGAATTCTCATTCCTAACAATGAAAATAATGAACAAGTGGAACAGCTTGCCTTCAGTAGTTGTGAATGATCCATCACTGGAGGTTTTCAAGAAGAGATTGGACAGCCACTTCTCCTTAGTTCTAGGTTGCTTCTCTCCTTGGATAGTTTCCATCCATTACTTCTTGTCCTGCCTTCAGGTGCTTTGGAGAATAGGTTGACATCCTCTTCTATGAGAGAGATAGTTTATAATATATGTAGCCATGATTTATTTAACTACTGGTATGATGATCTATTCAATTAACACCTGCTAGGTTTTTTTTCTTTCACACTTGCCTGCTTTTTTGGTCCTTCAATAACATTTATCCAGCAAAGTTTTAAATACTTTATTTAACACAAGCAAAGACTACAGAAATACAAGATTCATTACATTTAGATTATTTAATTTATGTGTATAGAAAACGCTGGATCAGTTACCCTGTTTTTGACTGGGAGAGGGCAATTGACCAAAGCAGCATTGTGCTGCAAACTCCATCGTGCTGCCATGTCACATACAGAAAAGGGGCATAACTTAGATTGCAGTGGGAAAATGCTGCTTTTGGCATTTTATCCACCTCTCTGCAGTTTTTGTATGTAGAACTTTTTCTATTTTGTGATGATTTGTATAAAAGCATGTCATCTCTTCAATTTAAACTCAGTCAACAGAACGTGTTCTGATCCAATCAGGTTTTCCATTCCTGTCACAAATATATCCAAAATACATTGATGCACATTAATGAAAATAAACAAATCTTCTATCACACGTAGCATAGGATGGATGCCAGCCGACACAGGGATTTATTTACTAAAGACTGATGTTGTTCATTCCAGCTTGATTTGGAAGAAATATATTGGACATAATTCCCAGAATTTGACTGCAAATTAAGCCAGTTTTCTCTGTTTGGGTTATATTTTTCTTTCAATCCATTTATTCCAAAGATTATATATTCTGCTTAGTTTGTCTAACCTAAAGAATATGTGCATTAAGTCTTGCCAAAGGATACAAGGAGTCCAGGTACATTTTGATTTTTTTCCCCTTCCCTTTCAGCAATTGGCACAGTTCTTTCTGGTTGGTGAGAATGTGAGAACAGCTATATTGATGAAAACTATTAGCATGGGCCAATTCTTCTACTGAATTGCTGTCCGGAGAAATTAGCACTGAGTGACCCTTGCCAAGAGAATTCTTTAAGTTTTTAGATTCTGCAATTTTCCCGTCAAAATATTTTTTCATATGAGCAATTTTGGATTTTCACTTCATCATCATAAACATGAAACACTTTCTTCTAGTGATGTAACAAGTGATTGCTTTTAGTCTGGATGCTGGAAAGAGATCAAGGATGATGGAAGAGAAGAAGAAGAAGATATAAGATATCCCAGAGATTGGCCGGGGTGAAAAATAAGTTGCCTCTTCCATCACATCCTTAGAACTTTAATGCAAATCCTTTAGAACCTTAAATGCAAAAGAACCAGAGGTCTAATCTACATATACAAATGAAAAGGGAAAATTGGAAGATGCTGGTTTTCTTCTTTTTTATGCTAATTATTGCTAGTTCAAAGGCTTGACAAATAGACTGTCTAATGCAGTGATGGCGAATCTTTTGGAGACCGAGTGCCCAAACTGCAACCCAAAACCCACTTATGTATCGTCGGGAGCCGGGTGGGCATGGCCCATTGGGTGGGTGTGGCCCATTGAGTGAACGTGGCTGTGGTGGTAACGGCAGACTAAAAAGTTCAATCAATCAATTCCAACTTTGTGAGATCTTTTTTTTTCCTGCGAGAAGTTGAAATTGATTGATTGAACCTTTTTTTTTTTTGCACACGGCGGCGGAGGCCTAAAGTGAAAAGGTTTTATAAAACCCAGTTGAAGGCCTAGGACTAGGGCGATGGCACACGTGCCCACAGAGAGGGCTCTGCGGGCCACCTGTGGCACGCGTGCCATAGGTTCGCCACCACAGGTCTAATGGAAAGATCTCCAAAGGGAGATATTGCCATGACTGTAGGATCCTGGGAAAGAGCTGGGATGATGGAACAAGGGTCAAGATGAACAGGACTCAGAGTAAGACAGTTAGCAAGAGAAGGGCATTTAAGATGCATGTCCCACCTACCATAAGCTGGATAACAGACCTTCATGCAGCAAACTGTGCTCAGTGCGGTCAGGCTGGTGAGGCTGCACAGACCAAAGAGAACTCCACAGAAAGCGTAGAAGGTACACATGGCATGGTTGAACAGCCACCTAGAAAAAAGAGATAATAGGAAAACAATCCTATTAAACCAGGAGAAATTAGGTCTCCAGTATTCTAATTGGAAAGAGGTATGTTTTAGCATCTAAGAAAAGTAAAGTTTTCCCCTCTAAGGGATGGTACTTTTAAAATATTTCTTTTGGGGGGGAAATGGAAAAATTAATATGCTACCTGCTAAGATCAGTGGTGGGATTCAGCCGGTTCGCACCACTTCGGCAGAACCGGTAGCTAATTTTTTGTTGCCCAGGCCCAGAATGGACTTCCGGAAGTGGCATCCACACAGAGAACCGGTTGTTCACATATTTGAATCCCACCACTGGCTAAGATGCTTGCTAACCTCTGTCACTATTCAACTTGCCATAGAAACAGGGGGGGAGGGGAAGCTTCTGGAACATCTTTGAGTCCCAACTGTTGGGAATTATCACTGTCAGGTAAGTTGATGTGAAAGTGTTAATACAGTATTTAATTCCAACTTTATCTTCATGCATATTTATTATTGCATTGGCTTTATTATTGCTGTTGCTCTTTCTGTACCATTTAAAAATTTCAAGATTTGGAAAGTTTAAACATTTCATAAGTATATCAATCAAGCAGGGTTTCCTGCCTGAGCAGGGGGTTGGACTAGATGACCTCCAAAGTCCCTTCCAACATTATTATTATTATTATTATTATTATTATTATTATTATTATTATTATTATTATTATTATTATTATTATTATTATTATTATTATTATTATTATTATTATTATTATTATTATTGTTGTTATTATTATTATTATTGTTGTTATTGTTATTGTTATCTTTTATTCATTAAACATGAACCTCAGTCAACTGAACATTCAAATTGGCTGGCGCTGATGGCCGACACGGGTTGCTACCAGCATCCTAGGTGTCAACCAGGTACCTTCTCAAAATATAAGATGTTCCGAGTAGCGCAGTTCTTTGCAACATTGCTGGAGTTATTGCAGGAAGCTGCAATTTCTTGATGTATTTTGCAAAGTTTTTGGACATAGTTCCCAGTGCCCCGATGACAATGGGTACCACTGTTACACGTTTCATCCATAATCGTGCAGTTTCGATGTCCAGGTCGCGATATTTCGTAATTTTTTCCAGTTCTTTTTCTTCGACTCTGGCATCTCCTGGTACAGCAATATCAATCAGCTGTACGCTTTGGTTCTCTACAACTCTACAAAATTATTATTATTATTATTATTATTATTATTATTATTATTATTATTATTATTATTATTATTATTATTATTATTATTATTATTATTATTATTATTATTATTATTATTATTATTATTATTATTATTATTATTATTATTATTATTATTATTATTAATTTGTCCATGATACCAGATTGGCTTGGTAACATCTGCTTGAAAATCATTTGACCAAGTCAGTTTCTCCTAAGTTGGATCTCTCCAGATATTCAGGGAGATTCTCAGTCTTCCAGGTCATGGTTGTCTCAAAGGTGGTTATTCAAGAGGCAACTGGACTTTCTTGGGTTTTTTTGAAGATGTTTCTCTTCTCATCCAAGAAGCTTCTTCAACTCTGACTGAATGGTGGGGGAATCCTTTCATTCCCCACCATCCAATCAGAGCTGAAGAAGCCTCTTGGATGAGAAGCGAAACGTCTTCAAAGAAAAACAAGAAAGTCCAGTTGCCTCTTGAAAAAGCACCTTTGAGACAACTCTCCAGATACATAGTGACTACATTTCCCATTATTCTGAAGGAGCCAAAGTCTTTTATTTTATCCCATATTATTAACAGTTTGAAAATGAGCAGCAGAGGTCATGGAGGAAATAGCTGAACTCCATCGTTCTCTGCTCTGGATCTAATCTGTTTTTCCCTTCTATCTGATTTTTTTAAAAGCATGAAATCATTGTTGGGAACTTCAAAATAGCACATCTATGTTAACTCTTGATTACCACACTACTGAAGCTAAACAAAAGCTGTACCAAGAAGAAAACCGAGTCAATGGAAGCCAACCTGATCTTCTGAAGGGAAGGAAGAAATCCAATTGTATTAATTAAATGGCTGAACGGATGGAGCTACCTGTGTGCAAAGAAGGATGGTGTGGCCAGTGGAAAGAGGATCAAAGTCATGCCTATGTCACTGATGGCAAGATTCACGATAAAGAATTCCGCAGGTTTCAGAAGGGCTCTTTTCCGGTAGGCAACCCATAGGAGGAGTGAATTTCCAAAAAGAGACACTACACCTGAAAGCAAATCAAAATGATGATTTAGAATCTGGAAAAAGAAGACGACACATTCAGGTACTCTGTTTATAAACTGTTATGAGTTGCATAAGAACTGCATCTGCAATGACATCTAATTGCAACCATTATATAGTCATGATAAATTATAGTGAAGTTTATACATATTTAGGGCACTCCTTCCTGACCTGATATTCTCCAGGCTATTTTGGCTTGGAATTTGGAGAGACGTAATCCCAACGTATCCGAAAGGCATTAGATGGGGACAATTGCTTTATAGCCTGAATCTTCTTTTGTTTCTTTCTTTGCAAGAACATGGCTCTGTTTGCACAATATGTTTCCTCCAATTACTAACCCAGTCAAATATCCTTACTACCGGTTTTAGCAATACACAATCATTGCTGAATTATAATTTACATTTTTGGGATTCTAGAGCCCCCATTTACTTTCTCTGATAACCCTTAAAGCCATGAATCAGGACAGTTAGATGAGGCTTCAGGAAATAGTAGCCTATCTCCAAGCTTAGGCAGACAGCAACAGGGCTGACTTGGGCAATGGAGCCAGTCAGTATTAAAAACATATGTTCAGTATTGCAAGGACTTGATACTGAGTTGTAAAGTGGAAGGTCTTACTTTTTCAGCCACTCTTTCTCTCCAGTATTTTTTCTTGGATGACTAAATATGCAGACAAATTAAATATTCCCACCACACAACTGTTTGGGTAGAATTAATTTAATCCTGTAAATCAGTGTTACTCAAACTTGGCAACTTTAAGCTGTGTAGAATTCAACTCCCAGGCCAGCTTGGCTGGCTGGGGAATTCTGGGAGTTGAAGTCTACACATCTTAAAGTTGCCAAGATTGAGAAACACTGCTGTAGATGATTCAGTTTCTCTTGGATTAAATTTAATCTCCTGGAGATTAGTTGATGAAGTTAATTAACTCATTTATGGAGATCCCACAATATATTACCTCCTCCTCACTTAAAATAGTTAAGTTTGTTATAGGATCTGGGTCAATGTTTCACAAAGGCTATCTGTGCAATCAACCAGCAATGTTCTTCTCCTATTTGATCCTATAGAATTTCCCAATCTTTTTGATATATGGCCATTGCAACTTAGCTTAACTGTCCGTTTCCATATTTTATCCTTTCTCAGCCTGGTGCTTTCATTTCTGTTGCACTTAAAGTCCCATAAAATGTGCATAAGACAGCTGTTAATTATAAAAGTTTGTCTTACTTGGTCCTTCGGCCAAAACTATATTAATCACAAAATTTCTCAAGTAAAATCCAGTTAACTTTTGTTAAGAATCAGTGCCTCACTGAAATATGCTGAAAAGAATAGTGTTTATTTTGAGTGGTTTTGATTGCAAGCTTCATTCTAATTAAACAACCATTTGCAACCATTTCTGGCAGAGATTTATTCTACTGGTTTGAGATAAATTATAAGATTTCTCTCTCTCCCTCTCCTATAGAATTATTTATACAATAATATATTGCATGCCAAAACAAGTGAAAGAGAGGGAAAAATATTATGCAACTGAAGCTACAGAGACAAGTTGTCTTTTGTTTGAACACAGTTGAGACAACACTGATAATTAAAATTTAATGCCTAGGATTTTCCTTTTCCATTAAGTCAGGCTAATTTCATTTAAAAAGCGTTTTCCTACATAACTCACAAAGGAGGCCCTGATTACTCCAGGGACAGTTTTGGGGCATTTGGAATGACTGCCTGATAGATTGGGTTGCAAATTAAATATTATGATAACAGTAACATACTGAAGATGGAATATAGCTGCTCTAGTGATTTTATCTTTGCCCAAATCCTTTGGGGCTCATTCTTACTCAACATGCATTGGAGTTCTGAGTATAAATCACTTCTGTGGGGAAAAAAATGGGATCTACATATTCATGTTTCCTCTTCTTCATTTTTGGACACACTAATTCCTTATTCATTTACTTGGAACTTTATTAAAGTCTAATACAAAGAATGCTGAGTTTTGATAAGTAGATATCCTATAGATCTACCATATCTGGGTTTGCGTAAAGCAAGATACGCACTCAATATATCTCTTTTCTCCCATCTCCTTCAGATGTCCCAAAAGTGCTTTTCCAAAAGCCAACTGGACTTTCCTGTTTTTTTTCCTTGGAAACGTTTTGCTTCTAATCGAAGAAACCTATTTCAGTTCTTAAAAAAAAAAGAACTGAAGAAGCTTCTTGGATGAGAATTGAAATGTTTTCAAGGAAAAAAACAAGAAAGTCCAATTGCCTTTTGGAAAAACATATTTAAGACAATCATGACCTGGATCATTGAGAATCTCAATAGACATCTCCAGAGTTTTACAGCCCAGATATAACAGTCACATTATCCTGGATGAGTTGCAAGTAGATTAATAATGTTGATGGGAAAACTGGACAACAGACATTGACAGTGGCTTCCAAAGGTTGCCTAAATTAACTTTAAGCTGTTTGATATTCTGGCTGAGGATGCTGGCAGCTATAGTTCTGCAACATCAAAAAGCCACAGGTTTCCCATTCATTGAGGATAGTAGCTAGAGATGGAGAAGTAAAGCTGGGGAGGAGACGAAGTCCTGTGGATGTGCAGAAGGTACAATAGCTTGGACTGTCAGGCCCTTCTTAGACTTTTTCAGAAAGCCCAATACGTCTATTGGATGTCTGGAGCAGACTCCCTTCAACATTTCTTCAGTCTTATAGAGTCTTGCAAAAATCACTCAACACAGGTAGTCCTCGACTTACAACTACAATTGAGCCCAAAATTTCTGTTGCTAAGTGAGACATTTGTTAAGTGAGTTTTGCCCCCATTTTATGACTTTTCTTGCCACAGTTAAGTGAATCACTGCAGTTGATCAGTTAGTAACCTGGTTGTTAAGTGAATCTGGTTTCCACATTGACTTTGTTTGTCAGAAGGTCGCAAAAGGGGATCACATGAACCAGGGACACTGCAATCATCATAAATACGAACCAGTTGATCACATGATCATGGGATTGCTGCAAAGGTCATAACTATGAAAAACTGTCATAAGTCACATTTTTCAGTGCCATTGTAACTTTGAACGGTCACTAAATGAACTGTTGTAAAGCGAGGATCACCTGTATGTTAAGATCATCTGTCCATAGAACTGCCATTCCATGTAGTCATTGGAATTCAATATTTACAAACTTCTGCAGCTGAGATATCGACTATGTCCATCTGCAAATCTGAAGAGATGCCACCTGCCTTCTCTGATCTCACATCCTCCAACTCAGTGGCCCCCAACTTTTTTGGGCACCAGGGACCGGTTCCGTGGAGAAAGCTTTTTCCGTGGACCAGAGGGGATGTGGTTTTGCATGCTGCCTGCATCCCTCAGATGGGGCTTTGCTTGTTTACGTGGAGCAGTTGCAGGCATGCTGCAGACTGGTGCTGGTCCACAGATTGGGGGTTGGGGACCTCTGCTCCAACTCATGGCCATGAATTTGGGCACCTAATACAGCTGGAAAGTTGTGTTACAGTAATCAACATACTTGTCACACAGTTAATGGACTTTGGTTTCAGAGTGCACTCCACATTATGTGAGCATGTTGACATCCTTCATCTTTAAGTCCTATGAAATCAAGTGTTTATGCCCTGAGAGTCTTTCAAGAACAAGGTTGTCCATTCCTCTTTTCTTACAGTGTAAAGCAGGCAAAGTATAATACCTGCCTGCTACTCAAACTGTTCCCTGGAGGAAACCAGTCTTTTGTTGAGGCTGATTTCTGAATAAACTGAAAACATGGACTGGTGCTGCAAGGATGTTGTCAGTCAGGCTCACAATGTCAAGATGATTGCTGAAGACTGATTTGGTGGTCAATGACAAATTAACGCAGGTCATCAGAAAGAAAGTCATTTGAGGGAATGGAGAATAAACAAACTGCAAGGACTGTTGGAGAAACGTTCTTCTTCGGAACCATTTTTTCCCCAACCAGTTAGCACAATATATTCAAAGTCACATTCTAATTCTAACTTGGTAAGCCAGACGGTTCTATTTTTGCCCAAAAAGTGATAGCTATTTAGGGCACATTTGTGGAACACTTTTGAAAAACATTTTGAAATCTTATTGAATATACACTTGAGATTCTCCATCATAAATGCTTGGAGGTACTGAGGGTCTCCAGGATTGAACCTACCATTAGGCTGAGTGAGCTGGAGGTGTTAAGAGGTATGGGGGTGGAATTAAAAGCAACAAGAGCTATATGCAGTGCAAATTTCTCAAGCTAGCTTGCTATCTGTTTCTTTCAGGAGCACTGAGAAACATATGCTTCTTTGGTAATATTGAATCGAGTCCTGTACATCAAATCCCACTACACCAGGGTTCCCCAACCTTAGCAAGTTTAACACATGTGGACTTCAATTCCCAGAATTCCCCAGTCAGACATGCTGGCTGGGAATTCTGAGAGTTGAAATCCACGTGTCTTGATGTTGCCAAGGTTGGGAAACCATGTACTACCCTGACTAGGAGTATAGATGCATGAGTTTGCAAATGGAAGAACTTGAGAATTTAAATTTGAGATTAAAGACTGCTCAGCAATGATGAAAAAAAAGGAGGGAAAACCATCTCTTTGGAATGGATGGAAAGGTTATATCTAGAATATCATGCATACAATTGCGTCAGCTAGAAAGTATGGAATAGTAATATATTACATACAAAATTAGGCCAAAAAAGAAAGCTGTGCAAATATCATCAATTTTATTAATGTATGCAGACTGCAGAATTCAGCTGCCGAATATGAATATAGAATTCCTTAAAAGCAAGACAGAAATTGAACAGATAACCTGATCCTGATCAGAGTGGTCTGGTTATGAGTACAAAGAGATTTGTTCCCAAGATGTTCTACATGAAGGTGAGATAAAAATAGTCATTATCGTCATCATCATCATCATCCAGAGCAACATCTTTTTGAAAATGGGTATCCTTAATAACCTTTATGGCATACCTCATTAAATATTTCCACATATTTTCATGCTAGATATTAATTCTAGAAATCTAAGGCCTGGTTGACTTGTGCCCTGAGATCTGGATTGCTTGCTTGATCAGACTCCCAGTTGATCCCTTCATTTCAGAAGTCATTTTTGCCAAGGGACCATCAGTCCTTTTTCACTCTGACAGCAGTGATCCCTTTTTCAGTGCATCATTAAGCATCTCCAAGAAGCAGACAGGACTGACGCTGATTAATTTCTACTGCTGCTTCTGGAAGGCTAAAACAGAGAAGTCTCTGGGAAGGCAGAAGGCTGGGTTTGTGTGCATTGAAATGCTATTCTATTTGTCCAGTTCTAACTGGATGCAATGGATTTGCCCCATTTTTCATTGTAACCATGGTTGCTGAGAACTCTTTTTTTTCCAGAAGGAGGGGTGCCTACTAATCGACTTATCTGCAGTTTGCAGAACTGAATGGTGATTATTTTTCTACATTAGGTGGGGAATTTGCAGGGTATATAGAAAACAAGCATAGCAGGGAGAAGGAGAAGGCTAGCTCAAATGTTCTCAGTAATCCACAGCTTTTTTTTAATTATAGGGAAATGTGTCAAATCCATCAGACTGCACTGGGACAGGCTACCTGCCTGTTGCTAATCAAGGCACTGGGCAAACATTGTTCAAAGAAAAACCTGGAACAGTGTATTTATGATGAAGCCTGCTAGTTGCCTGAGGATGCTTTGTGCTGATGCTAGATCTGCTGGTATGGGGATGAGTAGGATTAAAAAGCAATCCATAAATATGTTAAACACATAAGAATTAAGTTTGTCAATGATGAAAAAAAGAGTTGGAAGAAAATGCTTAAGGAGCCTGGGGAAAAAAGATATGGCTGCTTTAATAAGTAGATTTAAAAAGTGGATGCTTTTTTTCCAGACTAGCTCAGAAAAATGCAGTTGCTTTAACAATGTGCTACACTCACACTTGTGAATTCCAAAAAAGAAAAAAGAAGAAAAAGAAAAACCATTATTGCATCATTTAGATGATTATAAATGATTATACTCTGGGATTACACATGCCTAGAGTAACTGAGTCTATCGAGTGAAAGACTGGAGGTCTCAATCTTCTTTTCTAGATATTCTCTGACTATATTCCCCTTAGTCCCACCTTTCTGGAACTGCCTGGTAATTATTGCTATTACCAGCTATCTTTCAGGACAAAGGTTTCATTTTCTGTTTCCCTTGAAACATGACATGTGGGACAGGCAAGGACCCAACAGCCAACATAACTCATTAGCAACTAGTGGGAAATTAAACTCAATAAAAATGAAATAAATTTTACAACACATCCTTGGCCTGTAAAGTGAGATGAGTAGCAAGGGAAACCAGATCCCCCACTCCATTTGGAAGATAGATCACTGTCACAAGTAAATAAATAAAATTATTCTTTAAAAAAGGAGAAGAGAATGCCCTTTTTCCTTTAAGTAATCACCTGTAAAACATTTCATAGCAAAGGAGGGAAATATATTCTCTATTTTAAACACAGAAAGTATCTAAAATTAATTCTCCATAGAAATACTATAAAGGACAATATACAATTCTCGGCAGACACATTCTATTCATAATGAAGTAATTCTGATGGTCCAGGGAACATAAGTAACTTAAGCATTAACAGACAGACATCATGACATTATAAAGTAGGTTCAGAAAAGAAATTAAACTTGCTACCATCCTTAGTTAATTTTTCACTTGCACTCAAAAAAATAGAAAATACTTCTGAACAGATGTTGCCTCTGTCACAATAATGGTACCTGAAAATTGTGTTTCTTGCAGGTTCTAGTTGAAATTTGAGGAAGGGAAATCGTAACAGTGGTTTCCAGCCTCTTGTTCAGCAACTTCTGCTTTATCTTTAAAAATACTAATCATGTTTCATTCTGGCTAAAAGGGAGGGTTTCAGGTCATCTGCTTGTTGAATACACACCCAAACAATGTGTTTCTGCTTGAGATGGAGATGTATACTGAGATGTATAGCCTGAAGGGAACTTGCTATCCATTTATTACAATTTTAATAATAAAAAAATACTGAATACCTGATGCCTGGATTTTAATTCTTAAAAAATTTAAAATTCTGGATGCTCTCTTAGGCAGCATTGCCTTGACCCACTGGATTTTAAAATCTTGTGATTGATTTTCCAGCCATGCCAACTAGCCAAGCACTTGCAAGAAAATAAGATGCTTCTTGAAGCAAGTTCCAAAATCCCAAATATTTTTTTTTATAAAAAAGAATGCTTGCAATGAAGTTGATGGGAAGAAGATTTAGAACAGTCACAATAATATACTAATTTGCCCAGCATGTACCATAATGAACCTATAGAGCAGTGATGGCGAACCTTTTAAAGACCAAGTGCCCAAACTGCAACCCAAAACCCACTTATGCATCGTCGAGTGCCGGGTGGGTGTGGCCCATTGGCTGGGTGTGGCCAATTGGGTGGGCGTGGCTGCAGTGGTAACGGCAGACAGGGTGGGACTAAAAAGTTCAATCAATCAATTCCAACTTTGCAAGATCTTTTTTTTTCCGCGAGAAGTTGAAATTGACTGAACCTTTTTTTTTTTTGCACACGGCGGCGGAGGCCTAAAGCGAAAAAGTTTTATAAAACCCAGCTGAAGGCCTAGGATTGGGGCGACGGCCACCACTGCTATAGAGTTTATTGTCACAGTGATCACTAACTTGAATTGCTTTAAAAGGGTGTGTGTGTGTGTGTGTGGGGGTGAGATGTAGTGTAATACAGGCCTTGGCCTCATCCAGCAGGGTGAAAGAATCTCCAAATAGTTTTGGGTGGTTTTTTTTTGCAAAAATGCTTCCCTTCCTCCCAAGCTTACCAAAGAATGAATAGAGAGTTCCAAAGATCAGATCTTCTCCTTCAGATAAGGTTGAGAAGAACGCTGGGGCACTGGAGGCATTTTCCATCTGCAGATAAATCAGAAAACAGAAAAGGAAGCAAATGCCAGTCAGCATCGGTTTGATCAGTCTACATCATTCAACCCTCCCCCTCCCCGCCCAAACAGAACACTGTCCAAAGGCAGCCTGTTCCTTCTTGGCTGTCAGCTTCAACCAAATCAACCATGGGATTACAAGCACACTGCAGTGAAGAAAAAGATGAACTGCTCATATGGATTCTGGCACTTAGATATGGGCTGTGGAACCAGCAGATAATAAAAACTGGCTGGGCCATCCAATTGTGGTAATCTTACCTAATTATGGCTTTGTGCATTTGTCCATTTAATAATAAAATATGTTAATTAGCATATATAGCTATAGATAGATAGCTCTAGCTATAACTATAACTATAGATATAGATATATAGAGATAGAGATGGAGATAGAGATAGATATATATATAGATATAGATATATATATAGATATAGATATAGATATAGATATAGATATAGATATAGATATAGATATAGATATAGATATAGATATAGATATAGATAGATAGATAGATAGATAGATAGATAGATAGATAGATAGATAGATAGATAGATAGATAGATAGATAGATAGATAGATAGATAGATAGATAGATAGATAGATAGATAGATAGATAGATAGATAGATAGATAGATAGATAGATAGATAGATAGATAGATAGATAGATAGATAGATAGATAGATAGATAGATAGATAGATAGATAGAGGGCTTTTTTTGTCATAGAACGCCCAGAACGGAGTTCCGGCACCTTTTTTGGATGGAACCTTGTAGGGTAGGCAAGGCGGGTTGTATGACATGTGCGAGTTCCGGCACCTTTTCTTTTTACAAAAAAAGCACTGGATAGATAGGTAGGTAGACAGACAGACAGGCAGGCAGGCAGGCAGGCAGGCAGGCAGGCAGGCAGGCAGGCAGGCAGGCAGGCAGGCAGGCAGGCAGACAGACAGATAGAGATTCAGTTGCTGTGCTTTCATCAATACTATTTGTTCCAAGTTCTGCCAAGCTTCTGCCCTCCTCTGCTCACATATACTTTGGGGTTGTCTGTTGCAGACTTTATGCTAATTGCAGTAAGCTTTACCTGTTTAATCTAAAGAGAAGCAAGTCAAGATAATATTTTTCAGCCAAGTTCTTTGAAACCTCTGTACCCCAACTAGATTAAATTGCATCTTTAAGTACAACTGGACAGCCCATCATCCACAAGCTGCCTGATTCCACTTCCACTCTTCCTACAATCAATATTTGGTAGGGAAACACTGGAATGTGTCAACTTTCAAAATACTTTTGGGGGGGGAAATGGAGATTTTCAAACACAATAGATGTAGTAAACTTCTATACATCTGTTTTGCTCTGCGCCCCCCCCCTCTTATTTCTCTATCTTTTTCTGTATCTTTCCAAGCTTTTGATAATTGACACAAATTAATTCTGGAGTGGGACAAATTTAGAAGGATAGTGCTGTGGCTTCTGGCATCTTTGGATGTTACCAGTACAGAAAAGGTAAAACAACCCAAACTGTATTTACAATATGATTGTATGATGGGTTTGTATAAAGACATTCATATTAGCAACTTGAATTTATATATTTTTTCTAATAGTCTGTACTTTTTTCTCTCACAGAAACCAAGCTGGAAACAGTCATAAAAAAACCCATAAAAGAGGTCTAGAAAAAAATACGTACAGGAAGAAATAGTTCCAGGGAACAACTATTTGTTTGCACAGTGCAAACAATATAAAGAATGCACTGAGTGTTGCATGAGTGTACAGATGTTGCACTTTAGAAGGATGGAAAAAAATAGTTAAAATTGGTCGAGGTGACATATGATTTTTTTAGACTGCCATCCAAACCATTGATGGGCAGCATCAAGGCCTGGGCTCTTTTTTTATCTTTAACTGGACTTGAATTGAGCAATCTTCCAAAGAGAGATTTGTCCTTGCAGGGCTCAAAGTTGCTGAATATTTCAATCTTCAAAACAAAGATTAGATATTATTAGTTCTGAAGTTCCACCCACACATTATTATAAAACCATTGATTTAAAACATGCTCTTTTCCTGGAGATAAATATTTATAGTGCATCGTGCAGGTCAATAAAAGAGATTGAATCTGAATCACTTTTGGACATTTTGTAAATCTCACCCTCATGATCCAGCTAAAGTTAAACACTTGTTAAGTATCACTGATTTCAGTGATCTTTTCAAGGATAAGCATGTTTTATCTATCACTTACTGAAAACAAAGGCAATGCTTGCTTGCGTTCATAAAATAAGTAAAAGCTGTCCCAAGTATTTGAGTAGAGACATTAGTTGTATATTCCTGGCTGTTCCTGTTGGAGGAGACGGGCAAGAGGGAACAAATGACAAATTGCAGAATGACATCATAATACCAATGATCTGATTTCTGTAGGTGAATCAGGTGTTGAGATGCAAGGACATAATGGCAATATTTTCATTGCTATGTAGGTGTCATAATTTTGGCATCACTGCAACTTGCTGCAGCATAAGTGAACATTTAATAGTTCATTGCAAGAACTAAACGCCTCAAAAAGAAATATCTAATATCCTGAGTCTTCCCCAAAGCTATTGTGTAAAAGTAAGGATTTAGACAAAGTATACACCAAATGGCTTGTAGATTTTATTTTCTGAACTGTTGCTCAATATTGCTGCATAATGTTGGAAATATATTTTATATTATATTATATTAACATATTAAAATCTTAAATTATTATTAAATATATAAAATATATTTTATAACTCACTATTGCTGCATAATGTTGGAAAATATATTTTCTCATCCTCATTGCAGGGATCTTCAAACTTGGCCCTTTTATGACTTGTGGACTTCAACTCCCAGAATTCCTCAGCCAGTGTGTCTGGCTGAGGAATTCTGGGAGTTGAAGTCCACAAGTCATAAAAGGGCCAAGTTTGAAGACCCCTGCTCAATTGTATGCTAGTTTGTTTCTACCTCAGTCTCAAGAGTTCTTTAGAATTTCTTTTGATAGTGCTCTTGGTTATATTAATTTTACCATTTATTTTCTGTAAATGGGATGTTCACATTCATGTTTTTCTGAATTCTGCAGCCGTCCATGAGAATTTGATCAAAATCCTTTTCCTTTTAGCACTTTTTTTTTTTTTTAAAAAAAAGCAGTTCATTTTCTAGTTAGTTGTCTGAGAATGGTTGCAAAGGTGTACACCATCAGGAATTTTTCAGAATACCACTACTCTTTTCAATAGCTCCTAATTTTAATACTTTATAGTTGATAAAATCCAACCATTTTTTCATTAGCTTAATTATAGTAGGAAGCCCAGTTGTCCAGCTTTACAAACAATAGTTCTATATTTGTATGCTGGATATAACAGTGTTATATTTAGAGGTGCCTTCTGTTTGAAGGGTTATCCACTGTCCAGTTCAGGTGCAGTTTAAATCTAAAAATTGATAGTCTACCTATATCCAATGAAGAGCAGGCAGAACAAGTTCATAAGCGATCCAGCTTGGTCTAGTGATTAAGGTTCCAGGCTAGAAACTGGAAGACTGTGAATTCTAGACCTGCCTTAGGCATGGAAGCCAGCTGGGTGATTTGGGGCCAATCATTCTCTCTCAGTCCAATCTACCTCACAGGGTTATCGTTGTGAAGAAAATAGAAAGAGGAAGAAGTATTAAATATGTTCGCTGCCTTGAGTTGTTTACATAAAAAAAATAAAGCTGGGGTATAGTAAATAAATAAATAAATAAATAAATAAATAATCCTCTCCACTATAGAAGTAATTATTTCTAAGAGTGCATCTATAAATCACTGTTCAAGGAATTCAGATCAATTCCTCTTTTGTTTTTGTGGGGTGTGTGTGTATGCACTTGATGCACAGCAAGCTATTCTGATCCTATTTAGGATTTCAGCATGAATGTGAATTTTCAGGCAGATATGTTTGTGCATTTGCTATATTTGATGCAAACTAATGTGAAAAGTAATAAAATACATCAAAATCCGAATGTCCATCCCAAGGTATAGAATGGCATGAGATAGCATAGAATATTAGGGTTTTGAAGAAAGACCGAATGTCTATTTCTTCCTGGTGTCAAATTGTATTTGTAGTGTTAGCTATGGGCTATGAAAGAATACATTTCTACAACGAAAACAGATATTCTGTTATGCACAATCTTCCCTACAAAGAAACTGAACTGATCTGGAAAGCAGATATGTCTCTGAATTAATCATTCTTATATAGAGTAAAAGAGAGGGGAGGGAATATTTTGAACCTATTTGCTTTAATTTCTACACTCATTTCACTCCTGAAAAGATGTCGACCTTTCCATATGCTAGATTTTATGAATCCTCTTAATGGAGGAAAGCTTTAGATCATCAGAATTATAACATATCCTTTTGCTTTATATTGCTTTTATGGTGTTTGTAAATTGCCTCAAATATATTGTTTTTATTCCACTAAAGTAAGTACAATCTTGTGAGCCCCCAGCCACAATCTGAAGTGGTTGCAATTCGCCAAGTGAGAAATAGGCTTCAGTCTCATTACAACTGAACAACTTAATTGCAAAAGCAACAAAACTTATAGAACCTGCCCTGATCAAAAGACAGGTTTGCCCGAAGCATATTTCTTGTTTTCATCATGAACATAATTCAATTATCTTCAACCTACTATTGTCCTTGTTCCAAGCACATAATAGTTTGGGGCAGGTATTAGGCTAACTTTCCCCAAATATATTGATTACAACCTTTATTATCTGACAGTCGGCATGGGCCATGTTTTGGGGAGAATGGAAATTGTAGTCAATCATATTTCAAAAGCAGTAAATTAAGGAAGGCTGCATTAGATCATTTCAATGATCTTCTTCTGCCTCCAATGGGGGCAAAGCCACAATCTCTACATCTGAACCCCTAAATTCTGAATCACATCCATCATAAATCACATGCCTTATAAATCAGGTAGTCCCTACTAGAGATCTTTGTGCGGTCCATTTGCTTGGAGGCACTTCCCCTGACTCTTTTATCAGATTTGGAAACTGTAGGTGAGATATTTCAAACTATCTATAACCAACAAACCAACTTCAGCACAGTTAACACTTGTGCCACTGAATGTGTCCTTTATGACATCTCATTTTAATTTGATATAGGGACTACTCACTAGCTTTATTGAACAAAACACTGCAGTTACTTTCCAGAGACTTTCCAGGAGTCAACACTGACTTGAAGGCATGTGCATGGGCACACTTACAGACAGACACAGACAGACAGGCAGGCAGGCAGGCAGGTTGGCAGGCAGGCAGACACAAACACAGACACAGACACAGACACACAGACACACACGCAATGCACTTTGTTTTTACTATGTTATAGAATGCAAAGAAGAAGAGACCTAATGCATTTGTGGGGAATGGATGTTTGAAAGCACAGGGGCCAAAACTGAGAAGGCCTATTGCCTTTGCAAACTCCATGCACTTGTCACAGGAACAGCAGCTGAAGCTGCCAGGGCCACCCTGGCCACAGCTTCCACCAATATTGTACTTGCAATATTGCTGGGCACCAGGACCTGAATAATGCCCTCTATACAGTCAGCTAAAGTTCCAAATAGGACCAGTTGTATGCTGCCTCCTGATTGTCAAGATAAATAAATAAATAAAAATGCCATTCAGAGAAGCAACCTGGAACTGAGGAGAAACTTCCTGACAGTTAGAACAATTAACCAGTGAAACAACCTGCCTCCAGAAGCGGTGAATGCTCCAACACCGGAAGTTTTTAAGAAGAGACTGGAAAGCCATTTGTCCGAAATGGTGTAGGGTTTCCTGCCTGAGCAGGGGGTTGGATTCGATGACCTCCAGGGTCCCTTCCAACTTTATTATTATTATTATTAAGGTGACCAACCGTCCTCCTTTAGGGAGGACTGTCCTCCTTTTTTAAGTTCTGTCCTCCCTCGAAAAGTGTCCTCCTACATGTCCTCCTTTTTGATATTTGAAGACTAATCTGCAGGGCTTTTTCTCTCTCATAGAACGCTCAGAACGGCGTTCTGGCACCTTTTTTTGATGGTTTTTTTTCCAACTTTTGCATGAGCTGTGCCACTCCCGCTATTGGCTTTCGAAAGCCATAGGAATTGCTGCTGAGCATGCCAAAACACCTGACCGGAAAACTTTGCACATGCAAGTTGTCTGCAGCGAAGGCAAATTGGCAGGAACTTTGCACCCCTCCCTGCTACCCAACTACACCATCTCCTAGTTAGTTTTCATATATATCTAATGTTACTTTTGCATTTACTTTTTTCAATCCATTTTCTTTCTGTCATTAATTCCCCAAGAATAAGAAATGTAAATTGTAAGCTCCTCATAGCACAGTTCTATATCATTGTTAAAATACACTGGGCAATTATGGACATATTCATTCATATTCATAAATAGATTGAATTGTAACGCTTTCCCCCTCACTTAAGCCTGTTCTCTTGTGTGTATACTTTGAACATAGCCAGGCCATTTTTTATCAGCCGTTGTAAAGAAATAGAAACAAAATGTTTAACTTATGTATTAATAACAATTTCTTTGCAATTCATTATCTTGTCAGTAACATGATTCCATCAATTAAACACATATATGTTGAAGGCAGCATATGCACTTGTATTAGACATTTATCTCCCACTGCTAGTCCTTCCAAAAGGAACTCAATATATGTCATACTATATATGCAAAAGTTGTCTCCTCTATTAAAGTGCAACACATCATTTCCCAAGTAGACAAAAAAAATAATATCCCATCTTTACTATACTCACCTGGAGTATATAAACATGGGGGAGCTATCCCACAATTTTTCACCCCTATGGCAGCCTACTATGCTGTCTTCATGATTAATTTGATAAAACAGAACTTAGTATTCTAAGTTCATCATGAACTAAGTCTGATGAAAATAACTATTTTGGCAGGGATGAATTAATAGCATGCATTTTGGGTTATAGGAGCATCTCATTCCAATGTGAACCAATGTGATCATATCTTTAAAATGGTATGTACAAGCCATCAATAATGTGGTTGCTAATATAGGTAGGTCTGGCTTATGAGCTGTTTGTATTTAAGGAGATGCTCACAACAAATTCTAGTTTATTTGGTGAATGCCTGAAAGATGCATTACTTCATCTAAGCCAAAAACAGATGAAAAAAACTAAAGGCAATTATGAATTAAACTTGGCTCAAACCTTTAAGATGCAGCATTAGTAAGAATGTCCCAAGGGTGAAATTACAAACCATCTGCAATAAATTCAATGTTCTTATTCTGGCAGCAACATTGGACAAAACGTTGGAATTTACTATGAACATTTGCCTTAAATACAATAAATTAAATTTATGTTAAGAATTGAATATATAATTTTTAATTATATAAATAAATATATAAATAAAATTATATAAATAAAAGATTAACAAGATGAGAGTTCCGGCACCTTTTTTTTTTTTAGAAAAAAAGCACTGCTAATCTGTAAATCTCCGTATTCGATTGATGCCGATCCGATCCGTTGCGTGTGATGTTTTGTATTTGACATGATGATTTGTCAAGGCTCGGTACAGTGCGGCGAGACGCAATTATGAGACGCATGCGCTCTGCACAGGAGAATTGTTTTGAGAGAGTGCGCCGCGCGCCGCGCACAAGTGGCTTTGTTTACTTCTTACCGAAACACGACACGGCACACACACACGCATTAGACTCACTTCTTTCTCAGTGAATATTCAATCATACACAGGTGAGCACAATAATTCACGTTTTATTAATTCATTATCTATTTAATAATTTCCAAATATGTATAATTTTATTTACAAGTTTATTCGCTTATGTTATTGTTTCGGTTGTAATAATTAATTTTATTTATTCATAATGAATGTGCTTGCATCGTTCGCGTAGCTCTATATTTTATTTTAAATTTTAAATTTCATTTAGGGATGGAAAAATAAAAAAAGAGGAAATGCCATTTCAACGATAAATTGAATAAGGAATTTCCATTCCTCACATCAAAGAAGGATAACATTGTTTTCTGCAATATTTGCAGCGGAGAATTTTGTATTGCAGTTTGGGGCAGAGCAGCTATTACGAAACACTTGACCACCAAGAAACATAAGCAAACATCAGATGCATCTGCTTCCAGTTGTAGAGTAACAAGTTTTTTTTTAAACTTCAAAGTATTCTGAAGATGAAAAACAGTTAGCTGCAATGGAGGGAACATTTGCACTCCATAGCATAATTCACAATCAAAGTTTTCGTAGTATGGATTGTACAACTAAATTATTGAAAAAGTTTCACGATGCTAAATTTTCATGCGCCAGGACAAAATGCGAGGCTATTATTAAATCAGTATTTAAAAATTACTGTGACAAAATACTTACAGAAGACTTGGAAACTGCAGCATTTGTAACGGTTTTATCTGATGCATCCAATCATAATGAAACTAAATTGTAGCCAATACTAGTAAGATATTTTAATGTTACCAAGGGCATTCAAGTAAAAATTTTAAATTTAGAATCCATTGAGGGCGAAACTGCTGAAATTTTGTCAAACCATCTATACAGAGTAATAAATGAAAACAATTTGAAATCCAAAGTTGTTGCACTAACAGCTGATAATACAAACACAAATTTTGGTGGGCGAAGACGCAAAGGGGTGAATAATGTGTATGTAAAATTACAAGATTTACTCCAAAAGAAAATACTAGGAATAGGTTGTAATGCACATATTTTGTCAAATGCAATCAACACGGTGTCATGTGCCATGCCAATTGATGTAGAAGTAATAATAACTACAATTTATTTGTATTTTAGTCATTTTACCGTTCGTGTGGCTACTTTAAAACAATTTTGTGAAGAAGCGAATGTTCAATACAAAAAACTTTTAGGATATTCAAAAGTTAGATGGCTTGCTCTAACACCTGCTATAGAGCGTGTTCTACAATTATTTGAGCCTCTCCGTTCATATTTTTAAAGTTTAGACAAATGTCCTAAAATCCTGGAATCGTTTTTCAATAATGAAATATCTGAGATATTAATGTATTTTGTACATAATCAGGCATCTATTTTTCACAAAACGATTCAAAAGATTGAAGGTGAACACATTTCAGCTACAGAAGTTAGTCTTATTTTGAATGACTTTATGCTTCAATATAAAGCTTGATTTGAAGAAAAAATTCTTCCTTTAGTTATAAAAAGAAAATTGTCAGACTTAGAGGAATCAAATCTGGGCATAAAAGTTTATCAAAGAAGTGCAGAATTTTTACCAAACATGTTTTCAATATATCGAAGAATGGTCTGAAACAAACATAACAGGAAATAACAGTTTTCAATGGTGTTTTTTGACTTCATCGCAAGTATATTGGACAGATATTGAATCTTGTGTTGAGTTTTTATCTAAAGAAATGCCAGACATTAAAATAGACGACAATTGTCTCTTTTTTAAATTCTGAAAAATTAATGCAATGGGAAAATAAACAAGTTGAAATTGATAAAAGATGGGTGGAAATATTCAGCCATTTCAAAAATGAACATATTCCATGTGAAAATTTATTTATTCTTGTTCAATTTACGTTGTGCTGCCCTGGAACTAATGCAGCAGTTGAAAGGGTTTTTTCAATTGCTAATGATTTTTGGAAAAGTGAGAAATCGAGATTAAATGTTGATACTCTAGCTGCAGCACTTGCCGTAAAATTCAATATGAAGGATATTTCTTGTTCAGATATTTCCAATATATTGTTAGAAGATGATACATTGACAAAAAATATTCATTCAATGGAAAAGTACTCATTTAAATAATAATTAATAGGCATGTAAGCATAATTACAATATAAAATGTTATTGTTACAAATGTTTTTTATTATGCATTTATCATATTATAGTGTATTCTGTATTATTGTTGCAATGAATAAAATGTTTCTTTTATTTACGATATTTTTTTCTTCAATTTATTTGTGGCCTCCTTTTCATTGTAAAAAAGTTGGTCACCTTATTATTATTATTATTATTATAAAAATAGAGAAATTCCTACCCACTGGGAGAGGAGCAAGAAGCCTTGGTAAACTGAATAGGGCACATGATATAACATTTATATGTCTCTATCTGAGAGCCTAGGTAAAGGAAGGGGAAACTGTATATACCATTCTTCTGCAAAACACTTTACTCCTTTCTGGCTTCAAGCTTTTCCTTTTTGTTAACTGCAAAGTAATTTCTCATTACAAAGTCTTGCAACTTGCCTCTGTGTGTGTGTGTGTGTGTGCAAAGTAAAGAGAAAATCAGAAAGGATTGCTCACTTTCTCTGGCTGCCTGACAAAAATCATCATGCTTTATTGCCCTAATTAGTTTTCTTGGTATTTTATGTAAAGGTTCCAGGGTGCTTAGAAAGTTAATAGGGGGTAATGGAGTGGAACGTGTGGAAGTGTCTTCTCACCCCACAAAGCATCCCTTTCCCTTGCTGATAACAAGTGTGTTTGTGGAGGGGGGGGAACCCTCTATTTATTTATTTTTGAGAAACAAAAGTTCAGTGAGCTGGGCGAGGCTGGTTTCATAATTAGCTTGAAATTGCTAAAGCCTGCATTAATACTTTCCTACACCTGCATACCACTGCGTGACATGAGATCCTGGTTCAAAAGCTCATCCCCATAGCTGCATTAATGTGCATTTCTGCCATCCTTGAATCAAGACAAAAATGGGCCAGCATAATTTTCCTTGCACCTGAGCTTTAGTCTGCCTTAGGAACAAACCCATCAGTGGTACTGACCTTATAGGATTAAGGATAATACAGGATAAGTACAGAATAATGATGTCTGGATTCTCCTTCCTTCCTTCCTGCCTGCCTGCCTGCCTGCCTGCCTGCCTGCCTGCCTTCCTTCCTTCCTTCCTTGGACAGCATAAAGATTAAAAACAGATGCAATATCTAAACTGAACAAGAAAGATAGGCTAAGAACATAATGAGGGAACAAACGCACCTTATCCAAAAAAGCAGACTTTGCACATCAAATATACAGTACAGGACCTAAGGAACAACCTTGAAGGACAGCAGGAAGAATCGCTACCAAGGCAATGATCAGATAAGTGGGGCTTGAGTCCCAGCCAAGAAACTATTTTGAGAAAATGTCTCAGACAAGCGTCTCCCCTGCTCATATGGAGATAAAATGAGGAAGGGGGTAAGCACATTCGACATGCAAGATTCTGTTACCGTAACTTTAACATAAAAGTAGTCCTGCTCTATACCATATTTGTTTCTTAGTTTTGTAGGCTTAGTCTTGTAGGCTTGGTATCAATTAAGCACATCCTATTTTTCCCAAAGCTTCAGGAGAAAAAACAACAACAGGTTTTCAGATATCATGTCAAGTGTTGCAGGATCAGGTGGTCCAAATCTTCAGGGGGATGTTATTCTAAAAAGCAAAGTTGTAACAGAGAAAGTGTGATCCTTAGATCCTTTCAGACAATATTACCTAGTGAAAGAGACACAAAGTCTGTCAGTTCTGTTGGATCTAATGCAGGGGTCTTCAAACTTGGCTCTTTTATGACTTGTGGACTTCAACTCCCAGAATTCCTCAGCCAGCATGCCTGGCTGAGGAATTCTGGGAGTTGAAGTCCACAAGTCATAAAAGGGCCAAGTTTGAAGACCCCTGATCTAATGGGATTCTCAGATAACCTCCTCATCCAGTATCCCTGTGAGTGAGTAAGTAAGTGTTTGGATATTTGCCTTGAACTGTGAGATGGAAATACATACATACATACATACATACATACATACATACATACATACATACATACATACATACATACCTGAAGAAATAAACTAAAAGCTCTCCTGATAGTGCTGAACCTAGCACATTTCTCCCAATTTGGAACCATTATTTATCTTGGTAGTGTAACTTAATATGGCATGGGGAGAATATAGATACATACAGTATTTGGTGCAGCATTTAGAAACAAGAAATAAAAGTAATGTTTATCGTTCACCTTTAAAAAGCCCTCAAGGCAGTTTGCTCTAGAAACACCAAGCATTCTTCACATGAGCCATTACTATTTGTTTGCAAGAGCTCTATAGGAAAGCAAGAACTTTTAGTTGAAGATGTCAGAGATTGAACTTACAACCTTCCATTTACTACCACTAAACTTCACACCTTTATTGCATATGTGGTCGGTTCTCTGAATTTATCTTGACAATGTGTATGACAAGGAGAACATAAAAGTAAGTAAAAAGCATGTTTATCCTCATATAAGAGGTTGTTCCTTGGCCAACTGCTTGGGAGCAAGACAAATATTTATTCCTGAGCCTACTTCCACATAAATATTGTCCTTTGCACTTAAAATTGGCATGTATCCTACTTCATAGCTGGGAATCCTCTTTATTTGGAGAGCTAGCAATCCATATTTTCTGGTTGAAGATGATTTCTGCTTGAATGTTTTCCAGTCTAAATCCAGATTTTTTTGGGGATGGGGGGAAACAGAAAATACTCACCTGTCAATAGTTACTATTATTTAAAGCATTGTACTCTACAGTTGTTTTTAACTAAGAAGCAAACTTCTCAGTTTAGCCCCTAAGTAGCAAACTGAGCAGACATGCAGATCATCTAACAACAGTTTTCATTATGGTGAGATCAATTATTTATTTAATTTACTCTGGGTGGCTCACGGTCATTATATTATGCTTCTATTTACCTTAAAATCAGTCAACAATTCAGATTTTCTATCTCTATCTATTAGTCTCCATAAAAAAAAAAATCTGTATAAATGTGGCTTCTTACTCTTCCTTTCTCTTTCCATTTTCTATAATTGGGTATCCCTGTCAAGTAAAAACAGTAGAAAGACAGCAGGAAAATATTTGCCCTAAAGAAGTCTAGCTTTCAAAACAATGTCCACAAATCTTTTTTCTCAACAAAACATCCTCTTTTATGGGATTAATTCTTGAAAAAGGGGAAAAAGTTGATTATTACTGATACTGTAAATTGACAGTTTTTAAGAGAAAAGTGATATTTATTTGTTTATCAAATTTATTAGCAGCCCTTCTGGCAGTTCATGATATGAGTAAAGTCATACCTAGGCTTCCCAACTAGTAGTCCTCAAAAAGTATTGTACTACGTCTCCCATTGATTGAGGTTGGCCTGCATTGTAATCCAAGACAGTTGTGAAAGAAGGCTGGCTAAAACAATCATAACTGTCATGCACCATTGTTCCAACCCAAGTGGCAATCCACTCTGGATTGTATAGTATCTCAGTTGGGGACGGGGGGGGGGGAGAGAGAGGTTAAAAGCAGAACAGAAGATCAAAGCAAAGCATTCCCTTCATAGTTTCATTTCTACATTGAACCCATAGTAATGTCTCATCGTCCATTCTAATAACGTCTCTGGAGAGAAGATTTAGATTCGCTAGGACACGATAAGAATATTTATTTGTTATTTCTTTTTGTAGTTCTGAATTGCTTTTTAATCCCCCCCCCCTAATTTTACGTTAGAAAACGAATAGAACAAATCATATTAAAGCATGGAGAAAGCTTCCTTCAAGAGATCCAAATGTCAGGTTGGGATTACATCTGATATGTACCTGATTCCCACTGCAACACTTACCTCTCTAGGCCATGCTCCTAATTATAAACTTTGATGAAACTTCTAAAAGATGCTAGACTTCCTAGAACATTTCCTAAAGTATTTCTTTTCACAACGTGCCTGATGATTATCCTTCACAAATGGAAAAACCACAAATTGTTATCCTGACTCTCTGTCTTTTTAAAATCAAGTTCAGATTCAGCCCTCTACTTAGACAGATGGAGCTAATTACTTCAAGTGGCAAGCAAATTGGCTTAGAGAGCAAGAGTATTTTAACCCACTAATTGGTGTTAAACTGCCAGTGCCTTCTGCCGATGGATTTTAACTGGACCCCATACAATACTTGGCTGCACATTACTACATTGGCAGGACTTTGGCCTTCAAACCAAGGGGTAATTATCATTTGGGTCTTTTTGACTTCCTGCAGATGATTAGGAACAAATCAGGGGATAAGAAAGGAAACTATTGCTGAATATTGCTAAGATAACTTGTAGATTTTATGTAACTTGCACTTGTGATGCTTATTTTGAACTTAGATATACATACTCAAGGCAGATACCAACATTTAACATTTACTTTGTGCCTTGTGATGTCATTGGGCAAACCCTACTTATTCACACTAGTGTCCCTATATCAGATGTAATAATAATAATAATAATAATAATAATAATAATAATAATAATAATAATAATAATAATAATAATAATAATAATAATAATAATAATAATAATAATAATAATAATAATAATAATAAAATAATAATAATAATAAAAAGTTGGAAGGGATCTTGGAGATCATCTAGTCCAACCCCCTGCTCAGGCAGGAAACCCTACACCATTTCGGACAAATGGCTGTCCAGTCTCTTCTTAAAAACTTCCAGTGTTGGAGCATTCACCGCTTCTGGAGGCAGGTTGTTCCACTGGTTAATTGTTCTAACTGTCAGGAAGTTTCTCCTTAGTTCCAGGTTGCTTCTCTCCTTGACTAGTTTCCATCCGTTGCTTCTTGTCCTGCCCTCAGGTGCCTTGGAGAATAGCTTGACTCCCTCTTCTTTGTGGCAACCTCTGAGATATTGGAACACTGCTATCATGTCACCCCTCGTCCTTCTTTTCATTAAACTAGACATACCCAATTCCAGCAATCGTTCCTTATATGTTTTAGCCTCCAGTCCCCTAATCATCTTTGTTGCCCTTCTCTGCACTCTTTCTAGAGTCTCAACATCTTTTTTACATCATGGTGACCAAAACTGGATGCAGTATTCCAAGTGTGGCCTTACCAAGGCATTGTAAAGTGGTATTAACACTTCTCGTGATCTTGATTCTATCCCTCTGTTAATGCAGCCCAGCACTGTGTTGGCTTTTTTGGCAGCTGCAGCACACTGCTGCCTCATATTTAAGTGATTGTCCACTAGGACTCCAAGATCCCTCTAACAGTTACTACTATTGAACAAGGTGCCCCCTATACTATACCTGTACATTTGGTTTTTCTTGCCTAAATGTAGAACCTTACTTTTTTCACCATTGAATTTCATTTTGTTAAATAGCGCCTAGTGTTCAAGTCTGTCCAGGTCCTCCTGTATCTTAAGCCTTTCTTCTGGAGTGTTGGCTATTCCTGCCAGCTTGGTGTCATCCGCAAATTTGATGAGTTCCCCATCTATCCCCTCGTCCAAATCGTTGATGAAGATGTTGAAGAGCACTGGGCCCAGAACAGAGCCCTGGGGCACCCCACTACACACTTCCCTCCATGTAGATGTGGTTCCATTGAGGACCACACACTGAGTACGGCCGGTCAGCCAGCTCCGGATCCATCTGGTGGTGATGCTGTCTAACCCACATTTTTCTATCTTATCGAGTAGTAGGTTGTGATCTACTTTATCAAATGCCTTAGTGAAGTCCAAGTAAATTATATCCACAGCATTCCTCTGATCCACTAATTTTGCCACTTGGTCAAAGAATGCAATAAGGTATGTCTGGCATGATCTGTTTTTGACAAACCCATGTTGGCTTTTAGTAGTGATTTTGTTTGCCTCTAGGTGTTCGCTGATTCGTTGTTTGATTATCTTTTCCAGAATCTTCCCAGGTATTGAGGTCAGGCTGATAGGTCTGTAATTTCCTGGATCCATTTTTTCCCTTTTTTGAAGATGGGAACTACATCAGCTCTTTTCCAGTCCTCCGGTAGTTCCCCAGTGCTCCAGGATCTTTGAAAAATATAGTTCAGTGGTTCTGAGATCACATCTGCTAGTTCCTTGAGAACCTTGGGGTGTAATCCATCTGGTCGTGGTGATTTGAACTCGTCTAGGCTGGACAGGTGCTCACTTACCATTTTCTTGCCTATCTTAACTTGTGTTTCTATTCTTTTTTTATGGCACTATTTGATAGGTTGGTCTGTTTTTTCCCTTTGTGTAAAGACAGATGCAAAAAAAACGAGTTAAATAGTTCTGCTTTCTCCTATTGCTTGTCACCTTCTTGCCACTTTCACCCACTAATGGACCAATCATTTCCTTCACTTTTTTCTTGTTTTTTACAAGCTTTTTTTTGTTATTTTTGACTTTGGTCGCAAGCCTTAGTTCATTATGAGCCTTAGCTTTCCTCACTTCATCTTTGCAGGCTCGGGCTATTTGCTGATATTCTGACTTTGTTATGTGCCCCTCTTTCCACTTTCTATACTTGTCCTTTTTATCTTTCAATTTGTCAGAGAGTTCTTTATGCAGCCATGCTGGTCTCTTTTGAGAGCTGTTATTTTCCTTCTTTATTGGTATTGTGCTAGACTGGGCTTTTATTATCTCGCTTTTCAAAATTTTCCAAGCTTCTTGAGTTGTTTTCCCCTTAAGGATTCTCATCCATGGAGTCCTTCCCAAGCCCGCTCTAAGTTTATTGAAATTAGCTCTCTTGAAGTCCAAGACTCTAGTTTGACTGTGTTGTATTGCTTGTGCTTCCATAATGTTGAATTCCAATATTGCATGATCACTACCTCCCAAGGTTCCTGTGGCTTCAACACCTTCTATCATTTCATCTCTGTTAGTGAGAATTAGATCCAGAATGGCTAATCCCCTAGTTCCCTTCTCTACTTTTTGAGAGAAAAAGTTGTCTGCTAGGAATGTAAAGTATAGAGTTTGTGTCATGACATCACACTGCATGCCTGGTCACTTGCCCTCCCTTACCTTATCCCACAGCTCTCTGCACTTTCTGCCACTTACTCAGAGGACTTTCTTCAACAAAGATGGAAGTAAACCAGTGATGGCTGTTCTAAATCTCTGGCTCCAGGACCTGTTAACAGCCCTACTGACTTTCCTCTTCCTAAGCGGCATATTCAATCTCCCACTGCCTATGTCACATGTGGCATCTTGTCCAGAGACTGGGCCCTTTCAGAAACTTACTTTACTCTGCAGGCAATATAATCAGGCAGTGTTAAGAGTGCAGTACCAATCTTCTACGATGCTGAGAAAAGGCAGAAATTTACATTCCCGCCTTCACCCAATCTTTCTGTTGCTTAATGTGGATAGCAATTCTAGTGTGAATTAGATGTTAAATGAAGTCATGGCCCTTTGCTGTTGATCACACAGAATCTGAAGAGCATCCTTTAAAACCTGCCAGCCTCACTTTTCATCCTTCCCTCTTGCTTGCTTTTTAGGCATACTGCTTGGAAATAGCTCTACTTTTTCGGGAAAAAGAGGCCACACATTATACAGATAGTCCTTGACGTACAACAGTTCATTTAGTGACTGTTCAAAGTTAAAACGGCACTGGAAAAAATGAGTTATGACTGTTTTTCACAACCATTGCAGCATCCCCATGGTCACATGATCATGATGGTTGTGTGTCCCTAGGTCATGTGATCACTTTTTGTAAACTTCTGACAAGCAAAGTCAATGGGGAAATCAGATTCACTTAACAACGGCAGTGATTCACTTAATAGCTATGGCAAGAAAAGTCATAAAACAGTATAAAACTCACTTAACAAATGTCTCAGCAACAGACATTTTGGGCTCAATTTGGCCTCATAAGTCGAGGACTACTTGTAAAAAGTTGGATATGTGACTACATTGGAGGTTAAGCAGAGGAGGGAACTTGCAGCAGTTAGGCAATTTAATTAGACTGTGTTTATTTCTAAGGCAGACATGTCAAACTCGCGACGTCACGTGACGTCACACGACGTATCAGAGCTTTTTCTCCATTGCTGGCAATGGGGTGGGCACGGTTTCCTTGTGATGTGTCCAGCCCGCGGGCCGGCACTTTGACACCCCTGTTCTAAGGGATGGGGAGTATACAATTTATATTCTGATCAGCTTGGCTGGATAGATGGATGATAAACAATATCTCTCATATGAGGAAAGATTTGCAAAGTAATATTTTTCAGTGAAATATTCAGTGGGGGTGATGGTTTAGCATGCATTAAAGAACCATCCCCAAAAGCTACATTGCTGTTATTATCCTAATATTGGAGATGGAGACTGAAAAGTTATAATGGATGTCAAATTTAAAGCAGAAGAAATTTGCCTTTTTTAGCAACTGTGCTAAATTTGTATTCTTTTTCACAATCAAATTTATGTTAATTGAAAGCAGGCATGGAGAATCATGAACGAAATTGGACAAAATTTCCCATCATAACCATGGCAGCTAATGCAGTGGAGCCTCTTTTGGCAATGACACATCAGCTGTATGAGAATTGCAGCCTGATGCTGAAAGTTAAGGCTTTCTCAGCCCAAATACTTGTAGGTTTATCCAAAACAAGCTAATCCAAAGAATGAACCCTACACTCTTATTCTGGAATAGAGAAAAAAGGCTAAGCATAGCTACTAACTACTTCTAAATTTAATGTTTCAATTTTCTTCCAGCCAGATGGAATTCCTAAATTAATCGGTAAGTTCCTGAAAATATTTGAGATTGCAACAAGGCATGTAAAGTATACCTGACCAGAATCCTGGATAGCTTTTCCAGACTGAGAGGTTACTGTGACTAGATACAAAAAAATATCTTTCAGGTAAAGAAAGAGTGAAGAATCCATGGCCTCTGATTTCTTGGAACTGTAATCAGTAGACTGAGCAGAGAGAGGTAATGTGCTGCTTGCAAAAGTTAATGGGCTCTTAGACGTCTTCCTTGACATCCATCAGGCTCACTGTCAGCTGCTACTTTAAGCTTGCTTGTGCTTCTGTCATGCGGTGACAGTCTGCCATGAATTCTGGGGAGGGGGTTGGGATGGGGGATCCTTTGTGGAAAGTGAAAGTAACTGCTGTATCTCCCTGAGACACTGCTTTAAGGTCACCCAGCTAGGAGAAGAAGGCAGCTGCATACCAACCTAGCCTTGAAATGACCATTCTGAAAATACCTTGCTTGAACCTGACTGATCTTTGGGGGAGGGAGCATTAGTGATGGGGGACAGTTAAGGGAGGAAAAAGTTGAACTTGGGGATTTTGGCATGCGATTCTCAGTTCTGGCTATGTATTACTGCATTATTGCAGTACACTTGACCTCTAATAAAGCTATACCTTTCTCAACAAATGGAGCCAAGTTGTGGCAAGTCTGACAGTGTCATGGCTGACTTTTTTTAAAATATTCTTTTAAATTAATATATAAATAGGAAGAAATCCCTCCACAAAAGAACCACCAACTAGCATTATACTTATTATAGAACCAGTGATGTAGAAAAAAGCTTTTGGAAACAATGCCTCCTGATAAATGAACAGGTGAGCTTTACACAGACCAATAGATTCCAAAAATGTGCCTGGTCCACAAGATTTGCCAATCTTTAATTAAGAAAATAGAGAGAATACTTCAGACGCGGAAAGTGATAGCAGAAGATTTCCAATGGAAATCTAAAAACATAAAGGCTCTGAAGCACCCAGATAGGGATGATGATTGCCTGACCCATAATGATACTTTTTCCCCCCCTGAATCAATGATCTTACTCCCCAAATGTGAGGAGGCCTTGACATTTACCTTGCAATGCACATGCGTAAAATAGGGATATTTTGGTACACACACAGTGAAGGTCGAAAGCAGATATTGATAAACTTAGAGCAATGATAAGTAGGATTCCATGACAGGAGAAGAAGCTCAGAATGAATGGAAATGCTTTAAAAAAAAAGACAGATATTAAAAGAAAACGGGTCACCAAGGAGAATTATATATAGTTTCAGGAAAGTTAAAACTCAGAATGAGTTGAGATGAGCAAAGAGTGACAACTACAAAAAGGTCTTCTTGTGGGTTCAAAAGAAAAGGAAAAGAAGCAGAATACCAGCTGCTCGGTGCAATATAACAAATAATAAAGGTTAGTTACTCATTTCTTATTTGACTCTGGCATCTCTGAGAAGAAGATATATCCTATGCCAGCCAATTATGAACCACTAGTAGTTGAAGGAGCAGGATTTTAGCTGGAGCTTGATAAAAAATACAGTGAAGGATTTCTTGTGACTTAAATGAGTTCAGATATCCAGGGCTAGATTAATTCCCTTCTATCATACCGAAGGAAATTGCTTATGGTCTAGCCATACTTTTATGAAAATTCAGGAGAAATCATTAATCAGAATTAATCATGAATCAGAAATTATGAATCAGAATTAACTCAGAAAAAACTGCTCAATCAATGGTTAACAATATCTACTTGACAAATTAGAGAACAATATGAAGTGGACTATCCCAAGGGTTCACTTTTTGGAAGTAGTACTCCTCAACATATTCATTAAAGATTTTATGAAGGGAATATTGACCAAATTTTCAAGTCATATAAAGCCAGTGGGATAGCTGAAGCTTTAGAAGAGGGAGACAAAATTACAAATGAGCTTGCTAAGTTGAAGCAGGCTGAAATTAACAGAATGAAATTGAATAGAGGGAATATGAAGATATTCAGTTGAACAATAATTTGAAGGAGCAAATATAGGGTAGGAGATACCTAGCTTAAAAAATAATAATTGTGATTTTGGAACTGTAGTTGGTCACAAGCTAAATATAGGTGAACAGTGTTGGCATGGCTGGCAAAATAACAAATGCAATTCAGATCACATCTATGTCCATATCTAGCCAACTTAGCCTGATCTTAAAAAAAAACACCTAAGCAGACTTAGTAATGGAACTAGACTAGAAAATGAGTAAGAATAAAGTAGGAGTAACTATATTGTTGCTAGGAAAATAATGTGGATGTAGCCATAAACTCCTAGGGATCAAATCTGAAGGAAATTTTATTTATGGAAGTATACTTTCCAAATCACAACAGTTCCAGTATATTATATATTGAATGGAGTGTACAACAAATATTGTGTCCAGACTTCAAGAAATTGAAACCAATTTGAGAATGGTAATTAGGTGAACCAGGGACTGAGATGAGGTCTTATGAGGAAAGACTACAGGAGATGGAATTGCTTAGCCCTGAGAAAAGGAGAAGTTTGTATTGGATGGGTTGGGGCAGGGAATACAGGAGGGATCTTTCCAACTATCTGCAGGAATCTCACAGAGAAACCCTAGGTCTGTCCTAGAGTGCAGGTACAGAATAATGGTGGTACTAATATATTGGCCATAACTCATACCAACTTTACCAAATTTGGTGAGAATATGGAGGTGATTCATTAATTTGTAACACTTTTTGAAACCTCTCTCTCTCTCTCTCTCTCTCTCTCTCTCTCTCTCTCTCTCTGTGCCTTCTTGATTTAACAGGTAGTCCTTAACTTACAAGTACAATTAGGACCAGAATTTCCAGTGCTAAGTAAGGTGGTTGTTAAGTAAGGCATGCCTGATTTTATGGCCCTTTTTGCCACGGTTGTTAAGTGAATCATTACAGTTCTTAAGTGAATCGTGTGGTCATTAAATGATTCCAGCTTCCTCCATTGACTTTGTTTGTTGGAAGTCAGTTGAAGAGACTGCAAATGGCAGTCAGATGACCCAGGACATTGCAAGCCATTGTAAATACATGCCAGTTGCCAAGCACCTGAATTTTGGTCACATGACTGTGGGGATGCTGTGATGGATGGAAGTATGAGGACCAGCCATAAGTTATTTTTTTCCCATGCTATAACTTTGAGCAACTGCTAAATGAGTTGTTGTAAGTCAAGGACTACTGTAATAGCCTACAATATAATAGAAAATAATCACCAAATCATAAAGCATTTCCATTTTCTCAAAACTGTTTCCAACATATATCAGATTTTTATAATATTACTACTTTACTGTACAAAAAGTCATTTGTACCCACTCAGTGACATTTGATAGTAGAGGGAAAATTTCTAGCTTTTTCTCCTTAATTCTAAATATAACAATGTCTGAAAAATAGCAGAAGATGCAAACTGTCTTCACACATTATCTCCCATGTGACAGAAATGGTTTCCAATTAAAGACAAATAGATTAAACCTCATGTCAAAGCCACATAGTTAGACACTGGTTTCTAACATTTGTTAGATAATGAAGCAGAATCATGTAGTTTATATCAATGCCGTTACAGAATCTTCTGTTAGAGAAAGAGTGTCATCTGGTGGGACCTAGAAAATGTGTCTTCTCTGTCCTGGTGTTTTTATGCTATTCACAGCCTCCCCCAAGATCTGAGGGCCCTGAATTCCCAGAAAGCTGACTTGTCTCTCCTCCAAGTGTTGGGTTGGGATATTTGCTGAGCCCAGCAGAAGCACAGTGGTATGTTTTTTTAAATTAGAATTAGGTTAGTGTAGGATTAAGAAAGCATCACTTGTGGCACCTCTTTTATATCAATCATAAGGATTCTAGTAATTCCTGAAGTATAGGAGATGAGCAGGCTGAGCCTGAGGGTGGGTTAAATGCATCATTAGTTTGGAATTGCTGCACAGTCACAAGGGACCCAAGTCCGTCCCTGTGAATTCTATTGATCCTTATCTAGTTCAATTTGGTTTGACTGTTAGTAGACCCAATTCTTGTGTATGGGTAGCATGTAATAAACTTTTAGTGCTTTGAACTCAACTGCTGTTCCTGGTTACTTGTGCCTGATATCAAGTCCCTATTAACCACTATTTTAACTACAATGCCAATCCATGCAATTTCTCATTTTTTTTCCCTCTGCTTTTCTATCTTGTTCTCAAGATGCTTGAAAACTCCTTCTGGATTTCAGTTACATAACTTGTTTCTATTGTTTCAAGGATTGTACAATGAAAGGAAGTATTCTGAGCATGTACTATATACTGGTGGGAGACAAAATGATAGAGCACAGCAAAATGTGATTGGGTTTCTTGGAGGTCCAAGAATAAGTGAGAATATTGATATGTGAATTTAATAAACACATTAAAGGGTTTCTGCATGTGGGACAAATGATTTTTGAGTGTTGTCAAGAGTGGATTTGGAGGAAAAATGAACATAGAAGAAACAGAGAAAAAGAGGGGGATAAAATAAAAAGAGAGTACTGTATCAGAAAGTATTGTAAGATAAAACAGAATAGAATAGAAAAATGACATAAGGAATTATTATACAGAAACTGCTTTGAATAGAGTGAAAACAATTATTAGAGTGACATAGGAATCATGGAGAACTATGAAAAAGGATGATTACTATAAGTAATTACTACGATAAGAAAAATCCATATAAACTTTCTTTCCTGCAAAAGAAAGATGAGAGAATTATGTAAAGTTCATATGAGAAAAAAAAGAGCTACAAAGAATATAGTCAAGGAAAACAAGAAAGGTTAAAATTAAAAGAAGCAGAGAAAATGCAGAACAACTATGATGGAAATAGATATGATTTTGGATGCAGCTGGACAGGACTAAACATGGAGCTTCCAGAAGAGGGAATGCTGTTTAATAAAAAGGGATGAAATTATTTGGGATGAAACTAAAATGAAGGAATGCTGGAAGGAGTATTATATGAGAGTTGTAGTGATACGTTGAATAGCAGAATCAAAGCAAATGCTATAAATGTTATTATCCAATTAATAGGAATGAAAAGGAAATTGTAACTATACTTAATGTTGTAAAATAGGAAGACTGCAGGTGTAGATGGAGTAAGGGTTAAATTTTATAAGGATGTGATTTTCTTATGGAATAGTTATATGACTTCTTTGAAGTATGGGTGAAGATTTAATCTATTCCTGATGACTGAAATAATGTCATTGTCTTTTCACAGTTCAAAAAGAATGATAGCAAGAATGAATGCAAAATTAGATGCACCTGAGAAGGTGGTTGGCAGAAACTTGACTGTAAGGTTATCAGAAGTGACAATGAGCAAAATTTGGCCATGTGGTTTTTATGCTGAGGATACCAGATCTTTATTTTTTGCAAATCAGGTTTTTACAAATAATTGGGAAATATAAGAATGCAAGTTTATTGTACATTCATCATTTGAGCATATGATAACATAATCAATAAATAGGCTTGAAATATGGAATGTTTTGTACAAACATGCAGTTGAAGGTTGGTTGCTGTTGGTGATAAAAAATATGTATGTTGAAAGTAAAACATCCATGAGAATAAATGTAATACTTAGGAAATGGTTCGGTTTTGAGCAGGGAATAAGACAAGGATGTGTGATATCCCCATGTTTATTTAATGTATTTATGGATGGTTGGAATTACATTAGAAGTATGTAGGTTGGAAATTGAAAGATATATGTGTTTTCTATGCCGATGATACCTTGTTGTTTACCAAAAACCTAAAATGATTTGCAATGAATATTAAATAGACTACATGATCAAATGCAGAGTATGGATCTGCAAATTAATATATTGAGGATAAAAGTAGTTGTGTTTGGCAGAGAAAATGAAGCGAATGATTGCAAGTTATGCATATATAACAAAAACTTAGAGCAACTTAAACAAATTTGTATGCCTTGGTAGACTTATTTTTTAAAGTTGGGAACATGAATGGAAAAATATGAAGATATGCTAGTAAAAAGGCAGTGGGTAACATTTGGTTTGTTGTAAAGAATGATTTTTTTTTTAAAAAAAGTGAAAATAGCCACATATATCAGCATGCATCTACTTACTTTAAAATTTGGAAGTGCAGATGGGTATCACGGGACAAATATAAAAGTAAGTTGACTGCAGTGGATATGAGTAATTTAAGAAGTGTAAGGAGGATTGCAAAAGTAAAACAAGAAGAGTTACGTTTAAGAATGAATAACAAACAAATCTGCCATAGAAATATATTGGGGTGATTTTTGATACAGATACAGTAGATAGATAGAATTGCAGATAGAATTGCAAAACAAACACATGAAAGAAGAGGAAAGACCAAGACATCTGCAGATGGATTGGATAGATGAGCTCATCAAAAAGAGAGAAGTGGATAAGTTTTAAGAACAATAGGCCAGGGCTTTTCAACCTTTTCACCGATTGTACCACTTTTAGGATATGGCAATATTCGAGTACCACCTAGCAAGGTGTCAAAAACTTGGTGACAAAAAAAAAACCTGTTCAAAGTTGCAATTGCATTGAAATGACTTATGACCATTTTTCACACTTATGACCATTGCAGCAACAGGGTCATGTGATTTATATTTGGATGCTTGGCAACTGATTCATATTTATGATGGTCACAGTGTCCCAGGGTCATGTGATCCCCTTCTGCAACCTTTTGACAAGCAAAGTCAATGGCAGGGCTGCTGGTGGCCAACTGCTAAGGCGGGACTTCCTTCCCTCCCTCCCTTCCCTTCTCATTCCCATCTCCTTCTGAAGGAAGAATTTGAACCCCCCCATATTTTCCTCTTCCATATATTGATCAAACAAGGAAAGGCCTCCAGAGACAGAAAAGACAAGCTGCCGAGTGAACTAGCTTAAAAAGGCACTTCCCCTTTAAGAATTAGCTACTGGCTAGAAAGGAAAGTAAGGAGCCCAGCTGGCACTTAAGGAAGAAAAAAAATGTAAGTACTGGCTGCCGGCTAAGGCAGCCTCCCCAAATGGCTCCATTCATAAGTAAAATCTGCAGCTCCAGAGGACTCTCTCACTGTAAGTCTTTGCCTGTGCTGGCTCTTTCCCTTTCCCACTACACTTGGCTAGGCAGGCCTGCGTACCACCTGCCACTCATTAATGTACCACAAGTGGTAGCATACCACAGGTTGAAAAGCCCTGCAATAGGCAATGTATGACTACATTTTTTTTCTTTTTTTCTTATCTCATGCCTTCTGGTTCTTTGATTTCTGATTCCTTTTCTGCACAACACTGTACTCCAGAAGGGATTGGTATGAAGGGTATACATTTGTGTAAAGATAGAACACACACATACACACCTCTTAACCAACCTGGTAAATAAATAAGTTCCAGAATTATATCTTCTGCTTGTAAGAACCTCATCAAAATACTCTTCTCTTTTGAAAGAAATCCCAAGAGCCAATTCTCTTTCTTTAAATTCAATGAGAACTTATAGAGAGAAAAGCAGAAAATATCTATTTAACATTTAATGCAGAATTCTGTTAAATTCTCCTGGCAGAAAAGTTCTGCAAATGGCACAGTTCCGTGATGAATTATATTTATCTGCAGTCTTGTGATCATCTCATTTTTGAAAAATAATTGAAGTATTCTTTTTTATAAAACAAAAATGAGCAAAACGAGATAACCAAGCCTTTCAAGGTCTCTGTATTCTCATAGTTCTCATGCGATTTTAATCATTTTTGTTATGCTTTTACCTTTGGGCAGGTGTCCATGACATTGTATAAAGCAGTGCTTTTCAAACTTAGCAACTTTAAGATACTGCCTGGGGAATTCTGAGAGTTGAAGTCCACAAATCTTAAAGTTGCCACATTTGAAAAACACCTCTATAAGGTAGCACAACCTGCCTTCTTTTATTTATAACAGTTGCATTTCCATAACATGGTAATACGTAATGTGGTCTTGCTTTGCTTTGTTTTGGCTTATCAAGTGTGAGAACTAGACTACAGGGCTAACCCTTCTTCCTCTATGAAAGGCAGTAAGCAGCCAATAATCCCTAAAGCCTCATAAAGGCCTCTGCTGCCTGCAGAACTTTAGTGAAACAAGAAGTCTACAAGGGTGAGGATGCTGGTGTGGTGGCACAGCGGTTAGAATGCAGTATTGCAGGCTAACTCTGTCCACTACCAATAGTTCGATCCTGATTGGCTCAAAGTTGACTCAGCCTTCCATCCTTCTGAGGTCGCTAAAATGAGGACCCAGACTGTTGGGGGCAATATGCTGACTCTGTAAACCTCTTAGAGAGGGCTGTAAAGTACTATGAAATGGTATATAAGTCTAAGTGCTATTGCTATTGCTTCATTCTTACTCTAGGAAGATCTGATAGCTCTTTCCCTTGTGGAGCTGTGACCTTCCTTGAGGTAATGCATTTGTACTGGAGACCTTTTCTGTCAGGCTTCCCGCAGGTACAGCTTGATTCATGATTCTTAAGACATTCAACTCCCATCACTGCATGCTGTAGCTAACAAACAGCAGAACATCATGAACTCAGCACATAAAAGCTTTATTGCAAATTGGAAATCATCATCCCTGTGCTGGAGATCAGCTACTACCAAGGAATCCAGCCCTGCATACTGTAAGTGTCAGCCCTGGTGTTTAAATGTTGGTCTCTTTCTCTTTTCCTTTAAAATAGACTCCTGTACAGAGAGTACCTGCATCACGTTTACAGTATGTAATTGTCTCTGTGGCCCTCCATCTCTGTTTTCGCATTCTCTTCCTCCCTTTTACCTAGACATTCTAGGACAGTGATGGCGAACCTATGGCACGCGTGCCAGAGGCGACACTTGGAGCCCTCTCTATGGGCACACGCACCGTTGCCCCAGCCCCACCTCCCCCCATGGCCCCCTCCTCACCAGCAGCCCCCCGGAGGAGAGTCGACCCCAGGTGCGGCCTGCGCGGAGCAGTGCAGCCAAGGACATGGCAGCTGGGCAGCAGGGACAAGACTCTGCCCTCATGCCCTGTCATGCACAGATGATGCTCCGGGGCATGGGCGGAGGGCGTGGCCATCATGGTGTTGCAGGGCTGCCTGGGCGATCTACGGTGGGCCGTGGAGGCGGTGGGTGGCCCTGTGGGCGGGCAAGGGCGGGGCAGAGTGGGGGTGGAGTGGGTGGGGAGGGGGTGGAGTGGGGGTGGGCCGAGGGCAGGACAGTTTTTGGGCACTCGGTCTCTAAAAGGTTCGCCATCAATGTTCTAGGAGCACATATTCTTCCACTCCTTGTTATGACACCCCCCCCTGCATTCTGTTTTCATCTGTTCATTGGTAAATTTGACTTTTTGGATTTTTAGTCAAATAATAAGAATCACTGATATCTAAAGCAAAGTTTTGCATCATGGCTCTTTCAGTGCCTTCCTTAAATTGTAAGGCCACACAAAACATTTTAAGAGATGCTTTGCCAAAACATACTGTATTGTTATGAACCAAGTAGTATATTGCTCCTCAAATATATGATGCAGCTACTTGTCCAAAGGACAAGTATGACACAAATGCTTTTGAGGGCTTTCTCTACATATATGTACATGAACATCCACTTTGCTGGCAGTTCCAGTATATATGTTGTCTGTACACATATGTGCACACAAAGATAACCTTCAAACAGCCATGCTGATCCTTCTGAAGGGTATGACTGCTTCCACACTTCAAAGTTTGTACCAATGCCCTTCACAAAGCACCCCTTCAAAGGCTCTCATTTGAAAAAGTTTGAAATGATATCAAAAGATCCTCCAATCAAAATAAAAGCAACAAATCTAATTAAAAACAAACATGCAGTATAATGGAGGACAGAAACCTCATGAATCACCAGATCTCAAGACAGATTCATGCAGAACCTGCTTGCAAAGTCTCCCAAGAGAACTTAAAAGATTTTACACAAGAAATTTTCCACTCCTTTGCGACAATTATGTAAAATCTCAAGAATGAGAGTGCTGAACTCACATGAGATATAGCAATGTAATCAAATTTACAGGCAAGTTTTGCAGACTTTATTTGGCGGAGTGCCCCTGTAAGTTATTCTGCAGCATTATATGGTTTCATGATGCACTGAAAAGTTCACTGATTTCTGCATGTAATTAAATAATACAGTTTAATTATGCTTCAAGTGTGAATCTTGTTGTTCTGTTTTGTAAATCATGATTTCTGCATTACAGTTCCATATGAATGAGACCTTGCTAGCTTGTTTCAATGGTTAGAATAAAACTGTGACTTTGCATGATGCATGCAGAACATCCAGCTTCTAATTTAGAGTGTCCATACCTTCTTATGTTAAATGTGGATTAATCCCATGTTTGTTACCAAAAAGAAATCAATCTTCATATGCTAATTAATATAGTTAGATGCCTATTTAGAAAACGATTACTATAATTTAATTGCAAATGCAATAGAGATCTCTATGATGCAGTGTTCACCTGTGTTTTTGCTACTTGGGAGTTGCAGGAGTGCAGGATGGTTCTGAGCCAAATCTTGCTTAAAAATAAAGATAAAGAACCAATGGGGAGATAAAAAAAAACAGTAGGATTAGGAACCATTCAAACTCAGAATACTACTAAATAAAGG
Organism: Azemiops feae; assembly: GCA_023970755.1. NCBI lineage: Eukaryota > Metazoa > Chordata > Lepidosauria > Squamata > Viperidae > Azemiops > Azemiops feae. Next base: position 830,110 of record JALGBA010000409.1, read on the forward strand.
ACAGTCCTTTGACAACCTTTCAAGTCAGGATCTGTAGGACTTGTGACCATCTTATCAAGGGAAATTTTTTTTAGATGTTTTGTTCACTTTGTAGACTTTTGGCATGATGGTTTTGGAACACTCTTATTGTTGTTCTCCCTGTGTGATTGCAACCATTTACTTAACCATATACTTATAGGTAGACTATAAACATTTACCTATAGCTGTTTTTATTTCCAAGAAATAGAATCTGAGAAATTATAGGCTGGGTTTGCCCAATAAATTAAAATGAAATGAATACTTTTAATGCATGGTGCAAACCCACTCCATATGTTTAATTTACAATTGTGGGATTAGGCAAACAGTACCTTAATGGGAATTGTGGAATCACAGCTTTAGGGACAGTGTGCAGGATTATCATTAAGCTTGCCTAAAGAAAATCCCAGCAAATGCTTCCTAAGTTGTGATGCGGGTCACAGCCAGCCAATTTTGACACTCCTCTGCCTCTTCATCATTCAGTAGCTCAGCAATCTTTATGGTGGTTGATAATGGGTCCTTAATTCCTTTCCATCCATGGTGACTTAATGGAGTGAAGACTACAACATATTACAGCAGGAAAAGAAATCAAACAGAAGTTTTCTCAACATCTTCATTTAAAAAAAAACACCTTCCATATGAGAGTGGGGATGAGAGGTAAAACACACCAGCCCTCCTGCTTTCTAATCAGTTTTCTCCATACTGGAAGAGTAGAAATGGTTTAACCAAGAATTAGAATCAGAATAACAGAGTTGGAAGGAACCTTGTAGATCATCTAGTCCACGGGTGTCAAACTCGCCGTGTCATGTGACGTGTCGCGACATATCACGATTTTTTTCACATTGCCAGAGCTGGGGTGGGTGCGGCATCTATATGATGCAACTGGCTCATGGGCCGGCAGTTTGACACCCCTGATCTAGTCCAACCCCCCGCCCAAGCAGGAGACCCTACACCATTTCTGACCAATGGCAGTCCAGTCTCTTCTTGAAAGCTACCAGTGATGAAACTCCCACAATATCTGGAGGGAAACTGTTCCATTGGTTGATTGTTCTCACTGTCAGAAAATTTCTCATTTCCAGGTTGAATCTCTCCTTCGTCAGTTTCCACCCGTTATTCCTTGTCTGGCTTCAGGTACTTTGGAAAATAGGTTGATCCCCTCCTCTCTGTGACAGCCCCTCGGATATTGGAGTACTGCTATCATGTCTCCCCTGGTCCTTCTCTTCACTAGACTAGCCATGCTCAGTTACTGCAACCATTCTTCATATGTTTTAGCCTCCAGTCCCCTAATCATCTTTGTTGCTCTTCTCTGCACTTTTTCTAGAGTCTTAACATCTTTTTTATAATGTGGAGACCAAAATTGGTTGCAATATTCTAGGTGTGGTCTTACTAAGACTTTATAGAGTGGTATTAGTACCTCACCTGATCTTGATTGAATCCCTCTGTTAATGCAATTTAGGATTGCATTGGCTTTTTTGGCTGCCGCCGCACACTGTTGGCTCATATTTAATTGATTGTCCACTAGACTTCAAGATCCCTCTCACAGTTACTGCTATTAAGCCTGGTTTCACCCAATCTATATTTGTACTTTTGGTTTTTCTTGCCTAAGTGTAATACTTTACTTTTCTCTATATTGAATTAGTCACCGATCTGGCTTGGGTGACATGCTACTCTGCATTCAAGTTAAGCCAACCTTAAGGTCTGGATCTTGGTATCATTACAGGTGGTTCTCAACTTACAACAGTTCATTTATGACTGTTCAAAGTTACAACAGCACTGAAAAAAGTGACTTATGACCATTTTTCACACTTACGACCATTACAGTGTCCCCGTGGTCACATGATCAAAATTCGGATGCTTGGCAACTGATTCATATTTATGATGTTTGCAGTGTCCCTGGATCACGTCATCCCTTTTTTGCAACTTACTGACAAGCAAAATCAATGGGGAAGCCAGATTCACTTAACAACCGTGTTACTAACTTAGCAGATGCAGTGATTCACTTAGCTGCTGTGGCAAGAAAGGTCGTAAAATGGAGCAAAATTCACTGAACAAATGTTTCACTTAGCAACAGAAATTTGGGGCTCAATTGTGGTCATAAATTGAGGATTACCTGTATATGCCTAATCTCAAAATATTTAGTGTGTTCTATAAATATGCTTTTTATTTGAAGACACTATCTCTGACAAAAGAAATGGTAGAACTCTCATGCAGTGTTTTGTTTCCTTTAAAAATAAAAATAAAAAGGAAGGAAATTAACCCTGGCCCTGAAACTGCCAACATTTTATTGGCCTAACTGCAATCTGGCGTATAAAGATTAAACAAGTGCAGTATTGGCCACATTTCATTTCCCTGCTAGGAAAATATTTTGGTACTGTCAGGTGCTTTTAATAGTGCCAGAGCCAATGAAAATATACCACCTTTCAGCTTCCAACATCCTAAATTTAAAGTCTAAATAAAGTGTCTTTAATTAAGGCTAGCAAAACTGGCGGCAAAGATCTGGATGACTCTATAGCAGTACAAGGTTACAGGTTTCTATATCTCTTTCCTGCCAGTAGGGCTTATCTGATTGAAAGCAAAAGGAGAAGGGGACTGCAGAGGATGAGATGGTTAGATAGTGTCATCAACGCAATGAACATGAATTTGGGCAAACTCTGGGAGACAATGGAGGACAGGGGGCGGGCTGGCATGCTCTGGTCTATGGGATTGCGAAGAGTCGGACATGACTTAGTGGCTGAACAACAACATCAACAGAGCTAATCTGAATGTTTGCTGCCCAAATCCAGCAACTTGATTTTAACCACTCTGTAAAGATATATAGCAAACTTTTAATTGGAACATTTAGGAATAATGGCCCAAAGGCAGAATAAAATGATCAGACATAGAAGGTAAGGCTAAGCAGACACAAGTATCCTTTTATTAAAGAATCCCCCTTTTTCAAGAATTTCAATCTTTCCACAATCCTGAACTGCAGAAACAGAGAATCAGTTAGATAGGTAGACTATATAGACCATCACTTGAGGCAATTGGCCAGGGCCATCAACCTGAGATGTTATCTTACTGGACAATCAGTTGGTGGATAGAGGACAGATAAGAGGAATGGGTTCAGCTTGCAACACTCACAATTTTGACAGGCAGCACAACATTTGTAGACTGCTCCTCCCCTATGGTATACCCTTGTGTTTGTATGCATTGGTAACAAAGATGGATTGTTTCACTTGGCCAGTATTGGGGCAGCAGAATAAAGTTACACAGAAATGTCTTGATCCTGTTAATTTTTCCCCTGGGCCTGATTTGCTGGCATGACATAAGCACCGATGATACTAAATGTATAGTTCCAGTGGATAAGCGTCCCTCACCCTCAACCCTCTTCTTACTGCAGCAAAGCAAACAGTTTAATCCCCACAGCTTGTTGAGCAGCAAACGGCCAATTTGTCTTCTTCAGTGCCCCCATTTGTCTCTCAGAGAACTGAATGAAAATGTTCCTGGGCAACAGGTGGGCATGTTTCCACTGCACTTAACCCAGACTTCTGCCTCTGTTGTTTTTAAAAATGAAATTTCATTTTGGCACAGACAAGCTATTGACTTTGAGACGTGAGCCAACTGCAGAGAGGCTGGCTGCTTCTGCAACAAGTTTTCTCCACAAGACAATTTGACTCTAGTCCAGCACCCTGCTTTGATGGAAATTGGGTCTCTACTTTTCCCTTTTGCACCGTCCTCTTCATCCTCAGATTACTCAGAAAAGCTCAGAAGGGTGAAAAGGGAAAAAGAGATCAAACCTGATTTTTGTCTTCCTTGTGCAAACTCATGTTAGAAATTTGTCCTGTGAGATACATTCAAAGTTGACTTCAAATAACCCTGGCCTTCCTTGAGCTTTGATAGCATCTCAAACTTAAATATATGAATTTATGTATTCTTGGATTTGTATTTCACAATCTTCTCAGAAACCTAGGCTTGAGAACTTTTAAGGTTTCCTGAACAAGTTAAAAGTTTTTTTTTAACAACAGCAAAACCCTCCCCTCAAATGCATTTGAGCACTGAGCATGATGAAAAACTATGCTGAACTGCAAACAGAAAATCATAAGGGAGGGCCAAAGAAATAGAGCAGGATAAACAAATCTGTGGTGCTTCCATAAATTCTGAGAGTTCTAGTCCCAAAACATCTGGATGTGACCAGAGCTCAAGAATTTCCTCCTCCCGTGTGGAACCACGTGGCCATGGGGACATTTTGGCAGTCATAAATGTGAGGACTGTTTGTAAGTCACTTTTGTTTTCATTCAGTCATAACTTTGAATGTCTTTAAATGAATAGTAGGAAGTCGGGGACTACGTGTAAACAATGGCAACGCATGATATGAAGAATGGCTGCAGGAACTGGGTATGGCCAGTCTAGAGAAAAGAAGGACTAGGGGGGACATATTACTGGCAATATTCCAGTATTTGAGGGGCTGCCACAATGAAGGGGGGTCAACCTATTCTCCAAAGTACCAGAAGGCAAGACAAGAAACAATGGATGGAAACCAATCAAGGAGAGAAGCAACCTAGAACTAAGAAGAAACTTCATAAATGTGAAGACAATTCACCAATGGAACAGCTTGCCTTCAGAAGTTGAGGGTGCTTCATCACTGGAGGTTTTTAAGAAGAGGCTGAACAGCTACTTGTCTGAAATGGTATAGGGTCTCCTGCTTGAGCAGGGGGTTGGACTTGAAGACCCCCAAGGTCTCTTCCATCTCTGTTACTATGTTATTAAAAGCTGCTGATGTCTGGCAATCCCATCATCTAAGGCAGAGGTCCCCAACCTTTTGGGCACCAGGGACCGGTTCCGTGGAGAAAGGTTTTTCCACGGACTGGAGAGTGTGTGGTTTTGTGTGCTGCCTGCATCCCACTGATGGGGGTTTGCTTGTTTGCGTGGACCGGTTGCTGGCATGCTGTGGCCCAGTACTGGTTCATGGACCAGGGATTGGGGATATCTGATCCAAGGGCAGTCCTGGGATGGTTAGTTCCTGCAGGGAACTTTTGCCTCTCTTTGGATAAGATTGCATGCAGGAGTGACTGAAGGTCCAGATCATTTGAGGCTGTAAGTGGCTGTGAAGGGAATAGTTTCAGCCATTATTATTAACAATGCAATCAGTGTGAGGCAGAAGAAGATAGCTTACAAAGGCTACAGTGGCATGCAGAATAACACTGTGAACAGGGAGCAGGATATACGTGCATGTGTATGTATCATATATGCCTTTATAAATATATAGGTATACCTGTATATTTATGTGTCTTACATTGATATGGAAACCTGTTTTTTTCTGAGCAGTTGCAACAAGCAGTCTACATGTCCCAAAGGTGATTTTTTTCACAAGGCAACTGGACTGTCTTGGTTTGCTAGAAGACATTTTGCTTCTTTTCCAAGAAGCTTCTTCAATTCTGACTGAATGGTGGAGAATGGAAGGATTTATATTCCTTGCAGTCATCTGGTTGTTAGCACTCTTTCTGAGGTTTATCATGGAGGTTTATCTGTGCCCTGAGGGTCACCGGAATGCTGTAGTCTTGGTTTGCTAGAAGACATTTTGCTTCTTTTCCAAGAAGCTTCTTCAATTCTGACTGAATGGTGGAGAATGGAAGGATTTATATTCCTTGCAGTCATCTGGTTGTTAGCACTCTTTCTGAGGTTTATCATGGAGGTTTTATCTGTGCCCTGAGGGTCACCGGAATGCTGTAGTCTGCAATTTTTTCCCTGGAAATCCTTTCATACTCCTGCACCATTCAAAGGATGTTCATCCCAAAGTGCATAGCTAAATGTCTATGGAAGTTCTCAGTTGTCCAGGTCATGGTTGTCCCAAAGGTGCTTTCTTTCAAAAGGCAACTGGACTAATGACCACATGACTACAAGGAATATTTTCTTTCTATTCTCCACCATTCAGTCAGAACTGAAGAAGCTTCTTGGATGAGATGAGAAATGTCTTCTAGCAAAACAAGGAAGTCCAGTTGCCTCTTGAAAGAGCACTTTTGGGACAACCATGACCTGGTTGACTGAGAACCTCCATAACATACATGTAAGAAATACTTTGGAGGTTGGTATGGGATTTTGGGATGCAAACGTATGCCCTAAATGCTTCTATCAATTCTTCTTTTTTCATTTGCTCTTCAGTGGACTTGTTTTCCATTGCCCCCTAGGATGTAAAACAAATTAAAGGATTTTCTTGACTTTTCAAGTGACCTACAGCCTGACATAAGAAAAGAATAAGTCCAAGTTGCTCTGGAAATGTCTACCCAGACCAGGGGTAGGCAACCTTGGCTCTTTTATGACTCGTGGACTTCAACTCCCAGAATTCCTGAGAATTCCATGCTGGCTCAGAAATTCTGGGAGTTGAAGTCCACGAGTCATAAAAGAACCAAGGTTGCCTACCCCTGACCCAGACCAATATTGATGGTTCGGGAATATGTGCTCACTGAGTAACAATTTTTGCTGTTTCATAACTAGAGTGTTTCCATTTTCTGTATATTATATGAACCAAAAGCCACTGATACTTGCCACAAATGCTGGAAACATGTACAGATAAAGTTTCAGGGACCTCTGCTGTCTTAGCAGAAGAAAAGCAAGTGATGTCTAGATAATTTAGCAAAGGGCTTCTTTTCTTCGCATGGCAATTAATCTTTGGAAAGAAGCTGTGTTTGGAAATTCAAAGAAATAATCCAGAGCTATAACCAGGTTTTCTATGTACTTTCAAAACAGTTCTGAACTAATAGAATACCTTTTTTCTCTCTTGCCTGCATCCACCCACAAAGATTATGGGTCATATTTAGATTTTTTTAAAGGAAATTTTGAGCATTTACTTTTACCCTTTATGAATGTCGTCCCCATATACATTTTATGTCATTTCTCTCCTCCTGACCAAAAATAATAAAGTGATATGGCAGTCCATGACCTAATTATGAGAGGGAATCCAGTAACCATCATTTATATTTGTCATTTTTCATTCTAATCAATTGTTAAGTTTTATAATCTGTTTATGCTGGTCTATGACCTCAATATGGATGTGATTTGATATAATCCATCATTCTGCATGTTTGCACTAAGATTCAATTCTAGTTTGAAGTACAGTATGTACAATTTAGAAGCCTTGTGGCATAATAACAGAATAACAGAGTTAGAAGGGACCTTGGAGGTCTTCTAGTCCAACCCCCTGTTCTAGCAGCAGACTCTACACCATTCCAGACAAGTGGCTGTCCAGTCTCTTCTTAAAAGCCTCCAGTGATGGAGCACCCACAACTTCTGGAGGCAAGCTGTTCCATTGGTTAATTGTTCTCACTGTCAGGAAATTCTTCCTTAGTTCTAGGTTGCTTCTCTCCTTGATTAGTTTCCTTTCATTGTTTGTTGTTTTGCCTTCTGGTGCTTTGGTAAACAGGTTGACCCCCTCTTTGTGGCAGCCCCTCAAATATTGGATTACTGCTATCATGTCACCCTTAGTACTTCTTTTCACTAGACCAGACAAATCCAATTCCTGCAACCGTTCTTCATATGTTCTTGTCTGCAGCCTGCTAATCATCTTTGTTGCTCTTTTCTGCACACTTTCCAGACTCTTTACATCTTTTTTATAATATGATGACCAAAACTGGTTGCAGTATTCCAAGTGTGGTCTTACTAAGGTTTTGTAAAGCAGTACTAGAATTTATTGTTAACTTGATTATATCCCTCTGTTAATACAACCTAGGATTGTGTTGGCTTTTTTGGCTGCTGCAGCACTCTGCTGGCTCATATTTAAGTGATTGTCCTCTAGGACTCCAAGATCCCTTTCACAGTTACTGTTGTTGAGCCAGTCCCACCTAATCTATACTTGTACATTTGATTTTTCTTGCCTAATTTTCTTGCCTAATTTTAAAATAAGCTTCTCCAATTTGGTGCTCAGCAGATAGGTTGGTCTACAATTTACAGAATTCTCCTGGAGTCACAGCTATTTGGAGATGACAATTCCGGAAAGGCAGTTGCAGATTAGAGTCCTAAAGAAGGAATAGCTTCAGGGATCATCTGAATGTTGGCAACTTTCCCCAACTGCAACCACATGGGCTGTACTCTACACCTGGAAGCAAAGCATGAAGCAACTAGAAGGACCATATTAATTCATGATGTTACTCAAGAGGGGTCATTGATGTTATTCAGTTAAGCAGAGCTACATAGTGGAATTTAAATAGATCCCCAGATTGTACTTATGTGATTCACTTAATCACAACTTATTGAACACACCACCACATCTAATTAGATTCACATAAAACACTAAGCCATAAATTGCTATTCAAACCATAATAGTGTGTTCACACAATATGGTTGACCTATGAAAAGCAAACCTAAATTTTGATTTAGCATGTGCTATGAATATAAATGTACATTGGATCACTTTTGGTACATCAGAACAAGGATCCTGCACCCATTCAAAAGCAGCTCTGAACCTCTATGATCAGTGGTAGTAGAATTCTCTTGTGGAAGATTCATTTTTGCAAGTATGTTTGCTGCTTCTACCTATTGGCTCCTGGACTTCAACCCTAAATATACCTGAAAGGAGAAATATTTGTCTGTCTGTCTGTCCGTCTGTCCGTCCATCCATCCATCATCTATAACCAGAACAACTTTGGGGAACACAGGTTAAAAATACAAAAAGTCAAATAACACTCCAAACCATAAATAAAGAAAAGATTGACACATTGGAACACAACAAAACCAACACTGCTTGAGCATCTGCCTGTCTTAGCTCAATGCCTTGGTTAAGGTTCTCCTGAAAGAAAGCAAGGTTGGGGCTTTTCAGATCTCAGGAGAGATGCTGTTCTAGAGAAAGTGCTGAAACAGAGAAGATATTTTTTTCTAGCTCTCATTAGATGACATTGCTTGATGGATGGGACCTGAAGTATGCTGATTCTGTTAGATCTTATGGTATGGGCAGACACCACAAGAGAAAGATAATTCCTCAAATAATGAGACTGTATGTCATAAAGGGCTTTATAGTCTTCTATGGGTGATAATCAGTATCTTGAATTGTAATCAGAAGTCTACCTGTAATCCATGCATAGCTGCCTTGTTATCATATGCTGGATAAGATGAAGCTTTAGGAACAGAATACATTTGCAATAATCTGAATGAGATGTAACTAAGGCATGAGTCACTGAGTAGAGGCCCTGATCCAGGAAAGAGATGCAAATGGTGCACAGGAGGGAGGCCTTCCTAAGTGCAGCTGCTCCCCAAGATGCCATGATACTTTTAGAACTTCACCACATAGAACCACTTAGAGTTTTTTTCATATACCTGACAAAGACATGCAAAATGAATTAAAAACATGAACTAAAGTTGCAAGGAATTAAGAGCTGTGGGCAGGGACATCCACTAAAGGTTGTCCACAAGGGGATATGGAGTCAAAATTTTAAGATGGTGCCTCCAATTAATGATGAGAGTCAGGTTAATGAATTTTGTTCTTCGTTGTCAACTTGAAAAGTTTGCAAGTTTGAAAATGATTACAGATCTTTTACAGTTTATTTGCAGATAATTCATAGATCGTTTATGGGGATAGTTTGGAAATGTTTTTCATTTGCAAAAGTTTTAGCCCCAGACTACTAGTTTTGATGGATATAACTTACCAAGGGAGCGGTACCAATTCACTGTTGAAAATGGTACCTTAATGGTCTTAGCATTGCTTTCTTGGCATGGCAATAGGTATAACTTGGCAATAACAGTCATATTGTAGGAAAAATACATAATAGCAGGAGCAGCACTGACAGCATGTAAAAAAATAACAGAAGTAGATCCTAGCAAGATCATTTCAAATTCACTGAAATGAATGCTATCATCCTGGCAAGTGGGACTCCCTGAGTGGTGATTTAAGAGGTCCCTAAGCCTTCACTAGAAACCTCACAGCTGTAAAGCCAAGAGTTTGGTCCAGGCACTTAGCTATACCAAAAAGAAATTTAGTTTTGTGGGAATTAAAAAAACAAAATCACTGCAGAGGAGTTTGATTTAATTTTGCAAAGAGTTAAATTAATTCCACCCACATAGTAATGGTGCAGGAACTACACACCCCAATCAATAGTCCTGGTTTAACTGGTAGCCTTCCAAGAAAAAGAAGTGGAGGAAAGTAATGAAGAAACTTCAGTTGTCTTTTTTATTTCATTGCTCTATCTTAGCAAGTACTAAATATGCCTCCCAAATGCTTGTGGGCTTCAGGGATCAGCCAAACCATGTGCTTCTGGTTGCTTGAAGTCATTCTTCTTGCAAGCAACCAGTGATAATCAAGGGGATTTTTTTTCTCCTCTTGTACCTATGCTCCATAAACATTCCTTAATGATCTCATGTTCTCCAAAAGTACATTGACAACACACTTTAAACCAGAGTTTCTCAACCTTATCAACTTCCAGGTGCGTGGACCAGAATTCTCATCAATGATCATGCTGGCTATAGAATTTGAAGTCCACATATCTGAAGATACTTTCCAAGGTTGGGAAATACTGACCTAACAATGCCAGTTAGGAATGTTTTCAATGTAAATGATAGGCAGGGGACAATATCTGCTTTCCTTGTTTTTGTATCCTGGATGCTCAAGTATCCTGAGCTTATTTGTAGTTGTTCCTCTCATGCTCTCCAATTTCTCTCATCTTGGGCTGCCCTATGTCTCATGTAGGTCTGTCTAGGAATGCCTGTCTTTGAAGTTGCTTTTCTTCCAAATCATTAGTTTTCCCTGCAAGGAGGATGGTAAGCATTTTCTTTCTAGAGGGGCCATGTATATCAGATTCCACAACAACACCTCAGAGGAAATTATAGGCTATATAAACTTAGCTCAAGACATTCAGACATTAGATAAAGCATGGTTGGTTAGGAAACATTCCATGGTTGCATGAAGTCTACAAAACAATTAATTGCCCTCTATCAGAGGGAAGGTTCAAATACTCTCTTAGTCCGGCTTAAACCCATTGCTTTTTCTTTCTGCCATATTCTTTGCTGTTTCACAGCTTTGAAAGTGAATACTTTTGAATGGCCTTGACATCTTCTAGTTCTCAATGGAACTCTCATAATCTATGGGGAGGACTGACTTGAGAGTGGAGGAATGGTGGGAGTAGCTTTTTGGAGGTGCCTCTGAGTTTGCAAACTGTTCTCTAAGATTGTAATCAGGGAGAGGTTGTACAGGTCAGAGACTGGTAGATTGTGTGTATGTGTGTGTGCGTGCTTTTGGGGGGGCTTGCTGACACTGGAAATGAATGGGATTATGGAATGGAAACTAATCAAGGAGAGAACTAAGGAGAAATTTCCTAATAGCGAGAAACAATTAACCAGTCGAACAGCTTGCCTTCAGAAGTTGTGGGTGCTCCATCACTGGAGGCTATTAAGAAGAGACTGGACAGCCACTTCTCTGGAATGGTATAGGGTCTCCTGCTTGTGTAGGGGTTGGACTAGAAGATCTCCAAGGTCCCTTCCAACTCTGTTATTCTGTTATAAGTTGTTGTATACATTGGTGTCTGGAGCACCATGACCAACATAGTTGTTTCTTCTCCACATTTTTAATTTCTTTCAGGATTTCGAAAGATGTCATAAACCTTTGTCAATGCTTTCTTCCTGCAAGGGATCACGGGACAGTAGGCAGTTTTTGCAGAAAGCTGGAAAGGACTCTTTTGTAGTAAAATGATGATTTTTAACCCAGTGGGTTTTCTAGTGCACTGCCAAAATCACTGACGAAGAGATCGGATGTATAAAGCACATTTTGGGAAAAAGGGTAATGGTTTAAACCAGCTGTTAGGGGTGTACTAATTAGCTTTGATCCAATATGAATTTCAAAATAGAATTAAAATGCTGAATACAATCAATATGGAATTTGAATCAGTTTGGAAAACCAATCCAATCCAGTTTGAACCTTCACTCAATCTGGACTTCTACATGAATTCAGTTCAGACTTTTGAATCATATCTGGAAAAAAAAAAGGGTTGGCTGGCATTTGCGTAGATCTGTGAACTGGGTCTGATTCTAAATAATTTTGGGGACATCCATTTTGTTTGGAGATTCAAATCAGAAATGTGACTGAATCATCAAATTACCTTTGAATCATACCGGTATTTCCCAATCAAATATTTGCAAAACCCTTCAAGTAACTTTATCTCTGGGAACACATCAACTCCAAGCTGGGATCAAAGACTTACAAGCTTTCGGACTTGTGCAGGAACCCATTCTCAGGGCTGAGGATCAGCTCCGGTGCAAGTCCGAAGGCTCGGAAGACTAAACCTCTGGTCCCAGTGACTGACTCAGATTGGATCCTGCAACATTATCCTGGAACATGTGTACAGGTAGTCCTCGACTTACAGCATTTGCTTAGTGACCAAAGTTACAATGGCATGGGAAAAAAGGGACTTATGATTATTTTTCACAGTTACGACTGTTGCCGCATCCCCGTGGTCACGTGATCAAAATTCAGAGGCTTGGCAACTGACTCATATTTATGATGGTTGCAGTGTCCCAGGATCATGTGATCATCTTTTGCAACCTTCTGAATGGGGAAGCCACATTCACTTAACAATTGTGTTACGTAACAACTGCACTGATTAAAGTTAACAACTGCGGCAAGAAAGGTCGTAAAATAGCACAAAACCCATGTAACAACCGTCTCACTTAGCAGCAGAAATTTTCAGCTCAATTTTGGTCGCAGGTTGAGGACTACCCGTATTTGCCTTCATTTGTGGGACCAAAGATTTGGGTTTTGGGGGAGCATTTTGCCTCCAGATGAGACTGACGGTTTGTTGTAAATGCAAATCCACGTCCCTTACACTTACAGCTAATTGAGGTCATTAGCTTGAATTCAAGACCTATGTTGTAATTGTAATGTGATCCGAGTCTTCAGTGTTTGAAGGATCTTTCAGCTTTGATTGACCTTTAGCGGGTAAGAGTGCCAAGACAATGGAAAAAAACAAACATGGGAAGATACACCTCCCTCCTCTTCCATGGAGGTCAGACTCAAGGAGCTTCTGAAAAAAAAATGAGCTCTTTGTTACTACCTGATTATAAAAAGTAGGAATCTCCTACCTGGTGCATAGCAAAAGGCTTTTGACTCTGTTTTGATATTTTCATAATGGTTAGAATGAAAAAGCTGCTCTGCAGTATTTAATTTTACAGCTAATGAAAAGCCCAGTGTATATTACGTGATAAATGCCTACAGAAGCTCACCTCTTGTTTTCCTTTGTGTCTGACTTATTGAAACTGATGCTAAATTTAAACTTATTAGACCATCTTGAGGTCATTAGGATATATACCACACCACAATTCTTGATGTCAGAAAAACACAAAACTTTATTTTTAAAAAAATCTATGGGATACTTTCCTACATAAAATATTCCAAGATATCTCTGCTTGCATCTTTAGATTTGAATATCATATCTACAAATCTTCTGCAGCTGGGGACAGACAGTATTTAGGAAGGATTTATCAGTTTATCAGGGGTCTTAAATTCATTTCCTGGCATCTTTAGTAAAACCTTTGTAGATAATCAGGCATGGGGAAAATCTCTTGCTGATATCATGACTCTGCTACTTATTAAGAGCAGATTAGCCTTAGTCTAAATTTCTCAGAACAAGAAAACCTCATATTGTTATCCCAATCCTTAAACTTGGTATCCTCAACATTCACAGGCAGTATGATTCTTTTCTTTGGGAAAACCTGTTGGAAGAATCGAACAAATGAAGTAAGTTTTATAGAATATTTTAATGGAAGTAAAATACTGAACCCCTTATAAGTAAAAACAATGCTAGACTTCACACTTGACTCTCAATACACCAGCTTCCTTTTTTCTAATGTCAGGCATGGCAGAGCTTCTCATTGGTGCTAAGGGAAGTGTCCATGGGCATATTGATTTCTATGGGTTCATAGGTCCCTATCCTTGTTTTAGCAGACCACAAGAAGGATGCCCCTAGAATTTCCTCCAGTAAAAATTTCTTGTTGACATCTCAATCTCTGATTCAAAGCAACAGGTGTTGTAATGCCAGGGGCATGCTGCTGTAAAACCAGTCTGGCAAAGAAATAAGTCCAGGAGATGAAGTTTTATTTCTGATACATTACATCAGATGTGTCTGTTTTAATGGCTATGCTGAAGCTATTTGTAAGGTATTCATCTATCACTCCAGCCATTACAATGAAAGGCATGTCTGGGCTGGAGTGATAGATGTGCTGCTATCATTAACAGTAAGGTACACTTACTGCGAAGTAGTTGTGGAGAAACAAGGAAATTTGTCAATTTTGCCATTGAGGGGAGACAATAAACCAGGTCTTTGAAACTTTCTTGTACCACACAGAGAAACAACCAGGAAAGGTCTATTAGTATTGCAGGGGAAATGTGAATGTCATGTGCCAGTTGTGTGGTACCAGGCCCTTTATGGTAGAAATTAAAAAAAATAAAAAATGCCCGTCACACAATTCTAGTTATAGCTCTCTATATTGAATCCCCACTTCTGATTATCCTGAATGTTCAGATCCTCTAAAATTGTACCAGGATCAACTCCAAAGGACAACCCCGTTTTGGAAAAGCATCAGACCTTGAAGCTGACACAAAGTGATAGAATGGGGGAGATGGATTTGGAATCTAACTGATTCAAGGAAGAAAGGTGAGATCAAGAAGATGCCACCTTTCCTCATTGAAGCAGATAGCTCCAAATGTCACTGCTTTTTTCCTTCTATAAATAGTACTGCATAGAACTTCTCCTCATAGTTGCTTCCTATTATTCTGTATAACACACATCGCATGCCAAGCATGGAACTTGAATGAAAGTTCCTGCTGGATTCCAGAGAGTTTTGCTCAAAGCACAATAGTCAAAACTAATTATTGAATCAGGATGATGTAGTGGTTAAGAGTGCCAGACAAGGACAGAGAACTCAATGAGGTACACGTGGTATTAGTCGGTCTTCCAGTATCCTGCCTTTTTTTTAAAGATGATCTTTATTTTCTTTAGAAAATAAATAACCAATTGGAAACGTCATGCTTCAAAGCATACTGCTAGCCTTTGGCACTATCATTATTTTTATTCTGAACCCTGTATGAACATGATAGGCATTTTTACAAAAGAGCTTTGTCTGGGAATGTGCTCATCTGCCCAGTAATAAGTCATGTTGCAAAAATGCCCACAGTCTTTCGATTCTTCCAACATAGCCCAAAAGGGCAGACACTTCTAGAATAGGACTGTTGAGATGCTTAGCCATGAAACTCACCTTATGTCAGTCACCATATTTAAGTTAATATCACAGGGTGGTTGTGATGATCAAAATGAGGAGTGGGAAGCGCTATGTACACTTCAAAGGGCTGCTTAGATGTGAACAGACCATGTTTTACCACACTCTGCATTGTTTTCTTGAACGAGTCACAGTGAAATGATGAATGAGGCCATGATGCAAAAAATGATAAGGACCATAATGTAAAAGGGGGAGGGAACATTTTAAACAATGGAAGAAATAATTACAAATCATAACACTCAACTTTCTTTTAACTGGTGCATATAAGCATATCACTTCAGATGTGCACTCCCAGTAGGATACAAATGGACAATATCTGATGATGAATGTAAAATCTCAAAGCATTCTGTATAACCAGATTTAGTAAACTTGCTCTTGGCTTTGCCATGATACTGGAAGAAGAGGAATACAAGGACTCCTCGGCTTACAAACCACAACTGAGCCCAAAATTTCTGTTGCTAAGGGAGAGAGTTAAGTGTATTTTGCCCCATTTTATGACCTTCCTTGCCACAGTTGTTAAGTGAATCTGGCTTCCCCATTGACTTTGCTTGTCAGAAGGTCGCAAAAGGTGATCACATGACCTTGGGACACTGCAGCCATCATAAATGTGACTTAGTTGCTGTGCCTGAAGTTTGATCACGTGACCATGGAAATGTTGCAAGGTATAAGTGTGAAAACGGTCATAAATCTTTTTTTTCAGTGCCATTTTCACACTTATGACCATTACAGCATCCCCATGGTCACGTGATCAAAATTCAATGCCACTGTAACTTTGAATGGTTACTAAATGAACTGTTGTAAGTCAAGGACTGCCTGTAATGACGTGTTTATTACTGATTCAGTTGCCTTTTGATTAATCAAATTGCCAGTGATGTGCCTCCAACTCTGAACCAATTTTTCAAAGCCTTTCTTAGACAAGATCGTGGCACCAATCTCTGTCCTTTTGTCCACGTGGAAAGCATCGATATTTCCTCTAACTCTTAAGCAAGAGGGTTTTGATATAGGAACTTCTCACTCCCTTATTTGCTCAAACCCACCCTGCTTCAAAGATGCTGTATAGTCATCAGGATTGAGGTGGGGAACTGGAGGCCTTTCAGATGTTACAGAACTACTACTGCCTCCATCATTGCTAGCCCAGATGGCAGAAGCTGGTGGGAACTGAATACAACAACTCTTGGAGAGCCACAAGATTCTCACCCATGCATTTGACTGCTGGATTGGAAAGGGGACACTTAGATTCAGGTATCTTAATCAGCTATATATCTTCTGCATAATCCTGTGCCAGAAACACTCTTGACCTCCTACTTTTATTGTCTGGACACCATAGTAGTAGTGAATGACTGATATAATGACTGATATAATATTGGAGGAAAGGTAAAATTAAACCATCATGAATTAATGGTAAAGGCCATTACTGGACCTCTTGTTCATGCTTTACTACTGAATCAAGTTTAGCAATCACCAGTTGGAGGAATATGACCATCCCTGGAATGGTTGTCACCATTTAGTGACATTTTCTTGCCCTTAGCTGCAGTTGGGTTTTACATGCAACAGACCCACATGTGTTTCTTTTAAGCATGAAGATACTAGGTACAACATATGAAAAAATACAATTTAGCTCCAACATTTTTGAATTTCAGCTGCTTAGAATGTTTCTAAAATGAATGAAAAGTTGGGGATAAAGTCAGTGATAAATTAAAATATTTATATTTAATAGTAAATGGTCTGGAGGAAGGAGGAAAGAAGCCGTTGTTCACTGTGAAAGCTTAGTTTTGCACAGAAAAGACCCGGTGCCCAGTTCCCAGTACAGTAAGCTTTATTAAGATCTCCTAATCAAAACCTATTGGAATTGACAGCAATTGTCCAAATCAGTGTTTCTCAACCTTCACAATTTAAAGATGTGTGGACTTCAACTCCCAAAATTTCCCAACCAAGAAGTCCATGCATCTTCAAGTTGGCAAAGATGAGAAACACAGGTTCAAGTGGTAGCATGTTTTGACCCTGTAAAAGGTAACCTTGTATGACTTTGAGGAGAGAGAATTTTCATTCTAGTGTAACACATGAAATAAACCACTCACAAGACAGTCAATGCACTTTCTTTCTCTTGTATATCCAATGCTTTCTGGAATGTTTTTCTCTCTCAGGTTTAAACATTGTCTGCTGTGGACTGATAGCATGCAAATATCCCATACAAATGTAATAAATGCATATATTGTATATGCTACCCATCCTGGAAGACATAACATCCTCCAACAACTAGGAAGACAGGATGATATGGCAAGAAGGCATTCAATTTTTAATCAGACTGTTATTATTAATGGCACATTATTGAATCCAATTCTTTCTATATATTCATGCCAAAAAAAATCTATTTTATTTAAACAACAACCCTGCAGAATAGTCTAACTTGAGCTTGTGCAACAATCTAACTTCATAAAAATTTGAACCCAGCTCCATCCTCTCATCAACACAGAGCATAAACTTCAACTGATTAATTGGTGGTGGAGAGCAATTTCAAGAGAGGTAGGGAAGTGCTAATCGCCAGGTCTGATTAGAAGTGCACAAGCTTTAAGTGGTTTTAGTAGTGGTCTAATGAAAAAAGAGAAAATGAAAAATTGCAATATTTAAGATTGCTTCCCCTTTCAAGCAAAAATATGGAAACTTTTTGTTTATTAAAATTGCAAGTTATTTTGCATTCTTTTTGAAAGCCCCCAAAGAGACACTTATAATAAAGTTTTGTGATTTGCAGATTTAATGAAATTTCATCAGTGCCATGAATTGATTGATGAGTTAGCAAGCAGAGGGTTAAGTGGCTGATGCTGCTTGAAAATACATGCATAACGCAGTTCTGAGAGCCTCCAATATCACAAATTGAACCATTCCAGCAGCAAATGTTCTTGTTACACAGAAGAGGTCAAAGATGAATGGAATAGAATAAGAGAGTTGGAAGGGACCTTGGAGGTCATCTAGTCCAACCCCCTGCTCAGGCAGGAAACCCTATATCATTTCAGACAAATGGCTGTCCAGTCTCTTCTTAAAAACTTCCAGTGTTGGAGCGTTCACAGCTTCTGGAGGCAGGTTGTTCCACTGATTAATTGTTCTGTCAGGAAATTTCTCCTTAGTTCTAGGTTGCTTCTCTCTTTGATTGGTTTCCATCCTTTGGAGAATAGCTTGACTCCCTCTTCTTTGTGGCAGCCCCTTAAATAATGGAATACTGCTATCGTGTCACTCCAGTCCTTCTTTTCATTAAACTAGGCCAGGGGTAAGCAACCTTGGCTCTTTTATGACTCGTGGACTTCAACCCCCAGAATTCCATAAAATTCTCAAACTGGTTGGGGAAGCCTGGGGGTTAAAGTCCACACATCTTCAAGTTGCCAAGGTTGAGAAACACTACTTGAAAGGATGTGGCACAGAAAAAAACCCACGCCTGGTGCTCTGTTGAAAGATACAGAATAATGGGTTTGAATCACACATAAGATTGCAAATGAGTCTTGGGGGGGTGGATCAAATCCTGACAAAAAGAGAACCAATGGCAGCAATAGAATAGAATAACAGAGTTGGAAGGGACCTTGTAGGTCATCTAGTCCAACCGCCTGCCCAAGCAGGAGTCCCTACACCATTTCTGACAGGTGGCAGTCCAGTCTTTTCTTGAAAGCCTCCAGTAATGAAGCACCAACAACATCTGAAGGCAGTCTGTTCCATTGGTTGATTGTTCTCACTGTCAGGAAATTTCTCCTGATTTCCAGGTTGAATGTCTCCTTGATCAGATATTGGAACACTGCTATCCTGTCTCCCCTGGTCCTTCTCTTCACTAGACTAGACATACCCAATTCCTGCAATCAGTTCTTCATATGTTTTAGCCTCCAGTCCCCTAATCATGTTTGTTGCTCTTCTCTGCACTCTTTCTAGAGTCTCAACATCTTTTTATAGCATGGAGACCAAAACTGGATGCAGTATCCTAGCTGTGGTATTACCAAGGCATTATAAAGCGTGATCTTGATTGAACTTAGGATTGCCCTCCTCTTTGGAGGTGTTTGTCAGGGATGTTTTAATTTGGGTTTCTGCACTTAGCCTTAATGGCTCTTTCCACCTCGAACATTTTGTGTTCGTTTCAGTACTTGCAAGAGGCACGCTTTACCCTCAACAGCACTCCTCGACCTGCAGTTAGTTGCCCAACGTGGCTTGCGCCCTGTCTTGGATCGCCCATCCCATCGTCCCCAGCCAAGGTACCCATTGGCCATCCTGTCTAGAGGTCACCGAGAGAGCTGGAGCTAGAGGCCCGCGAGAAGCCCAGGTTAGTAAAAGCTCCACTAACACCCCGGTCTCATTATCCAGGCAACGATTTACAGTCTCCCATTTTTCTCTACGAAGAGTGAGAAAAGCCTAAGGTTCCCAAGGAAAGATTTCCCACTAGATTCTTCCAGGGAAGAGAAGAAAGCAGCTTTGGCAGGGCTTGCTTCCCCCCCCCCCTTTCTACCGCGTCTTTCCAAAAGAGATACCTCCGAAATAATTGCGTCAGAACTGGGCTGAGTGAGCGGCCGCGTTTGCGTCGCTTGAGGAGGAAGCAGAAAACAACCCCAGAGTGCAAACACCCACACAGGCACGCACAGAGACAAACAAACACAAACTCGGCTCTGTGTTCCCCCAGATACACCTGCGTCCGGGGGACAGTCCGTGCACACCGGCTTACACACTTAATGCTTGCCACCCCCTCTGTTTCGACGCAGAGGACTCCGCCACGCGCCGCTCCTTCTGAAGGGGGACGTGCTGTTCACCGACGGCGCTCTCAGCGCTTCGGAATCTTCTTTCATCCTTATCTCCGACTCTCAGACCCTGCGCTCTTAGCCGTGGGGAGGCGGCGACGTCCTTTCTCCGACGCTCCTAGAGCTACCGTGGCTAGTCTGACAGTGGCTCCGTTCTTGGACTAAGTTTCCTCAAGAATTGCGTTCACACAATACGGTCGCTAGGCTACATTAGCGCAGGGTCTCAATTGGATAAGCATTACTCCTGGGTGGGATTTGGGTGGTTTGCTGCCTTGTGCGAACTCAGCCTGTTGGGTTTAGTCCATCTGGGGTTCAGTTTTACTAAGGAAACTCAGAAAATGGATTAACTTGGTAACCAAAGGAAGCGTTTTGTGTGAACACTGCCCTTGTGAGCTGAGGACTTGAAAACAGGTGCACTAAAAGCATTTTGGAGATGAAGTTCAGATCTCCCCAACCCAATGGCATATTCTCTCTCTCTCTCTCTCTCTCTCTCTCTCTCTCTCTCTCTCTCTCTCTCACACACACACACACACACACACACACACACACACACACACACACACATTCACACACACACACCTGTTGGCAAAATAATAAATATAAAATAAAATAAATTCCCATGATGGGTAAGTGAAAAGTATTAAACTAAGATTAAGAAGACACATGCTAAAATATTCATCCAGTCATAAAGCCCACTGGGTGGCCTTTGTTCAATCCCCGTCTCTCAGCCTGACCTGCTTTGGGGAGGGGGTATTGTTGGGAGATGTGAGGCAACATGCACGTTTTTTGGTCTTTTAGAGAAGAAGTGGGATACAAATGTAATAAATCATGCTCCCTCTATAAAAAGAACCATGGTGGTGCAGTGGTTAGAATGCAGTACTGCAGGCTACTTCTGCTGCCTGCCGGCTGCCTGCAGTTTGGCAGTTTGATTCTCATCAGCTGAAGGTTGACTCAGTCTTCTATCCTTCTGAGGTCGATAAAATGAGGACTCAGATTGTTGGGGGCAATATGCTGGCCCTGTAAACTGCTTAGAGAGGGCTGTAAAGCACCGTGAAGCAATATATAAGTCTAAATTGTATTGCGATTTCTAAATTCCCTAGCTAACCTGACAGTGAGAGGCATCCTATTGTTCAACACAAGAACATATGTGGAGGGTAAATGGAAAGGGTAACACAATTATTTCAAGAGTTCTTTTTTATCCATACACAGGCCTACTATATCTTATCTACCGGTACAAAGATCCAGATAGCCACTAGTTGGCAGCAAAGTGTTGGTGTTATCTGTATCTCTTTGCTGCCCTCTAGTAATTACTTTAGGGCTTTGCAGACTAGATTTAGTAGCGTACCATACTCACATTCCATTTCAGGACTAGGAGATGTGATACTGTTCCCCACAGACCCATTTCTGACTGGGGTCCACATAGGCTCACCTCATGCTGCATAAAATATACAACCCTTAGTGTGAACTTTTCAGCAAATTGTAGATTCATCTGCCTTTTGTGGGAGATTATGCCTCCCAAGCACCTCACAACTTCCATTTAAGAGACTAGAGCCTTTGCAATAAGAAACTAAGTTTACCATTTCCTGGCTTGAGTTGGTCTGTTAATGCAAAGGGAAGGATCCTAAATTATTAATGCATAGACATTCCTTTTCCCTGGCTGTATTTTTGAAGAAGTTTTGGAAAAACAAAATTACCCTGAAGGATTTCCCATAGACTTTAGGATGGGAAAAAGTCTGTCAATGGTTCTTGTTATGTTTCAGTTTCTGAGGAAAGTACATACCACCTGTTCTGTGTGGTCTCCTCAATTCTCCAGCTTCAAGTCTAATGGAGATATTCGAAGCCCCCCACCCCAAGAATTTTATACAGTTCTTTCAAGACAAAAATAGCAACAAATCAAAACAAACAATTCAAACACTTTTTATATACAGTTTGTATGCCTCTGTTAACTGTAAAATTTCATTTCAGCAGTTAGCTTCTGCTTGAAAGATGCGGAGATGGAGATTAGAAGCAGCTGGCATAGTCCTCTTGGCTTACATTACTATCCATGCATACAGCATCCCTGTGAGGTAGAAGAGGTAGAGGGATAGTAACTAGCTCAAGGTCACCCAGTCATCTCCATGGCTGTGCAGGTATTTGAATAGGGCCTTCTGCATCCTCCCCCAGTGATTTAACCATTACGCCATTCTGAATTTCAATATGCTGTCATTTGTATGAGAGGGAAGAGCTAAGAATTTCTAACAGTAGAACAAATCCAACTAGATGTGTTCAAGACCCCTTGGTCTGTCATTCTCACAATTGATAGGTACCTGTAGTGTTACAGATTCAGAAAACATCAAGTTAGGCAAGGTTGCTTAAAGGCCTTGCCCTACCTGATTCATTCACTTCTACTGTTATATAACTGCAGAGTGTCCCAGCTGATAAAACTGATTTGGGATTAAAGGGTTACTGTTCTTCCGAATTCAACCCTCTTTCTACAAACGTACAAAATACAACTTATTTTATGCCTTTTTACATGCACATAAAACTCCCTGCTCGTGCAACAATAGCTTTTCCTCTTGTGGACTGCTAACCTTCTGGTAAGAATAAATGATTGTGTCTCATGAGTTTTTGGTGAGTAAGGTTGTGATAGTGAAATAACTATAGCCAACCTCCACTCTACAGGGGGCTTTTATTTCCATCCTCTCCCCTTCCCATTTTTTTTTTTTTTTTTTTTAGCAATGTCCTCTCTCCAAATATCTCAGAAATTATCATACATTGGAAAGCTGGAATATTGCTCAATAGCTTCTTCCTTCTTTGCTTTATCATCTTTCTTAACTTAATGTACCGCAAGTCACACCATCCCAGCTGTGATGTGGAAGGGCAGCAGATTGGGGTAGGCTGCTCTGCATTAATAGTTCCTCATTGATACTTCCATCTGGTTGGTCATGCATGAGGATCGCACCCCTTCTCCTCCTCCTCCTCTTAATATGCACTGCAACCTAGGTAAGAAATCCATTTCGACTGCCTGCTCTCCTCCGGTGGAGTACAGCCAGCAACCAGCCAGATAAAGTGGGTAAGCAAACTCGGGGTAAGCTTTTTGGGGTATTCAGGCGCCCGCATTGAAGACCCTCCTTTCCCTTGTTTCGACAGGTTTGGAGGTCGCCGCCCCCCTCCAGAGAGAGTTGGTGTGCCTTATTGCTCCTTCTAGTCTTTTCTCCCTTCTCCTCCACCAAATGACCCTCTCTTCCTCCTTACCTTCTCCGAGCGGAGAGGCCGGGGACTTCTGCGCGCTTGCTCCTTCAGCTGGGCTCTGTCCTGTGCACCGGGAAACTTTGGGGTCCTGCAGCGGCGCCCATAGCAGCGCCTGCTCGGCTCCCCCCTCCCTTACCCAGGGCTAGCAGAGTGGCGGGCGCTCCTGAGGGCGGATCAGCACCACGAGGGAGCGGACAGCGCTCCTCGGCAGCTGGCGGGCAAGATAGCCTTTCCGCAGCCTGGTGCTGTCGCCGCCACTGCGGCGCCGGACTGCGCGCTGCTGAGTGAGGGAACCGAGTGGCGTGAGGTCTCCCTCTGCTCGCCACCCACGGAGAGCGGCGGGTGAGTGCCGGGACCACGAGAGGAGGGACGAGGCGCCGAGGGGTGGAGAGAGAGGAGAGGGGGCGGAGGGGGAGGGGAGGGGCGCGGGGGGAGAGCGGAGAAGAGGGGAGGACAGGCGAGAACCGGCGCACTCTCCCCCTCCCCTCCTCCGTCTTCTGTTTACTCCCCCGCTATCTCTTGATTAAAAGGGTTTCCTCGTGCGCCTTTGAAATCGATGTTTAATCCAGAAAAATCGGTTTGCTTATTGGTGTAAAAAAGCCGAGTTCTGAAGGCGGGAAGAGAGCGACTTTCTTCTGTTTTAGGTAAAGCCCGTGCAACGCAGTCTGTCTGAGAAGGGGCTCATGGAAATGCCTCAGCGAAGGGGGGAACTGGCCAGGCCTGGCTAGATTTTTCGGAGGTGGTGCTCTTTAAAATAACGGCGGCGGACGTCTCCCGATCGTTTCAAGAAGAGCTTTTGAGTTTGTTGGAAGGTTTCTATTGGGACTGACCGCCTCCCCATATAGACACCGCTTCCTTTATCATGCTGGCGGGTCCACGAAGTCATCAAGAATTGAGCTAGACTTGAAAGAGACTTTAGTCCATCCTTATGTCCGTCCATAATTTGGTCCAGATTAACCCCAGATTAGCCTCTGTTATAGGCAGGGTTACAACAGGGGGACCAAGTCTTGTCCTTTCAGTCCTGTTCAGTGCTGTTTACCTGGGGGAAAGGAGAAAATAGTACACTTTGTCCCCTCTGCCCAAGTTCACAAGTTGACCGTAAGGTAGGGGCAACTTAATCTGTTTTTAACAATGGGTCATCTTTCAGCATACCTCAGAGTAGAGAAAATGGAAAGGGATGGCCCATGCAGTTGTCTCCCAACATCTGGCCTCAACACCTCCCCATCTAATTAAATTACCCCCCCCTAAGAGAATTGACTCAGCCTTTTTGAGGTTAGGACTGGCTCAGGCTAAATCCAAAATTCTTCCTGTATCAGCCTTATCCAAACTGGTATAGAAGAAGGATTAGATTTCAACTGACAGCTTTCACACTGGACATTCTAACTAGGAATAATTGCAGGATGCAATTACTACAATCCAGTCCAGGATGCCCAGTTTTGTTTTGTTTTTAAATGGGAGTCCATCAACATACCCTCAGTTCTATTGTTGTTTTATATCCATACAGTTCTCCAAGTTGTGCCATAGTTACTTATTATTAAATGCATATAGATTGCAATCCTTTTCCAGAATGCTTTTTTAAAACTTTTTTTTTTTTTTAAAGCAAAACTAAATTCAGCTTTGGAATTCACTATTGCAAGGTGTGCTATGACTATCAGCTTTAAAACATGGTTGGAGCAATTCATGGAAGTCATGAAACTCGATGTTTATTAGATGGATGCTTCTGCTGGAAGACTAGTGGGCTCGCTTGTGTAGTTGGTGGGCCGTTGTGATAACAGACTGCTAGACTAGGGATCCAAACCAGCACCGCATTTCTTACGTTCTTAAAAGATTATATCAGCATTCAGTCATCTGACAGGCCAAACACCTGCTAACTACTCAGGCTGATAATTAAATGAAAGTGGCAGAAATGTGGAAACCCAACACTTGACCAAAACAGTCCATCCCTAAACTTAATCTAAGCATAGATTAAAATCATAGTATGAGCGTTTCAGAGAAATATGTTTTTTTGTTTCGGATCCTGAGCATAAACAGAGTTCCTTTTTGTTATCACGGAATAAATACAGCCAAATCCCCTAGTCTGAAATTGGAAATAATGGGTTCAAAGCAAAAGATGTGGAAAGCTTTGAGCTCCAAGATTGCCCGAGTGTGAAAGAAACCTTTTCCAATTCTCTTATTTTGTGATCCGAAGAAACAAAGTAATTTATCTCCCACCACTGCAGTGTGTCAAACATCCTTCAATATCAGTCTAAAATATGTGCCTTGGAGCTCTACACTTACTTTTACCATGGTAATTTTCTACAGCTGCAAGCCCAATTATTTGATTTTTGACTCTGCACCTGCAATAACTTTACTACAACTCTTCCTGTTTCACTCTGATCTACCCCAGTGAACATGCTGTGCTTGTGCAAGGGCTAGTTGTACTACGTGGATCAGAACGGCATTTAGGTGAGTTCCAAATGTGAGGAATACCAGAGGAAAGTTAGTGAAGAAGTGAAAACTTTGGATTTCATCTTGCTCCCTTGCCTGCAGCTCTTCCGATCCTTCAGAGCAGCAAGAGAGACAGTAAGGAGGCTGCAGGGGGAAATGAGGTTGGCAAACTTCACTCTTGCTCCACCTCGCTCTGCTTGTTGTACCTGCCTCTGGATCTGATTACCTGTATGAACGAAAAGTGCACACCATGGGAAGGTTATAGAAGTCCACCACAGGTTTCTGCAAGACTGAATTTCCAATTTCTGTCAAGTTCAGGCTGGTAGGAATGAACGAGTCCAGAAGCATCTACCTTCCTCTGATCAAAAATACCCAGCAAAAATGTATGGTTTTCAAGAGTTGATTTGGAATAAGGTTGAATCTGAATGTTGCTAAGAACTGTGTATCAAAAGCTATAATTACACTTTTGAAGAATAGTTTATATTGGACACATTATGGAAAAGGATTTCTCTCGGGGAATGTACCTAGTTAGGCCTGTCTGTCAGAAGATTTTTTTTATTTAAAAAAATTGCCCCTTTCATGTATACATATGATACCACAATGTATATACAAAAGAGGTAGAAATACTTTCTCTCTCTCTCTCTCTCTCTCTCTCTCTCTCTCTCCCCCCCCCTTAATTCAGTCTTGACTCCCTGCAACTGCCTGGACAAATCCCTGCAGTTTTCTTGATAAAATTTCAGAAGGGGTTTGTATTTGCCTCCTTTGGAGAAACATGGCCACATACTGACAGCATTATTAGTGAGTTCTTAACTCTTCTTTAGTTTTAAAATAGCTGATTTAGTGATTTGATTTAATATCAGTTAGTAATTTTAATTCCCTGCATTAGGGTTAGTAATTTTAGAATTTTAGAATTAAGATTAGTCCGTGTTTTAAAGTCTGCAATCCAACAGCTTCCATTATCCGCAGATGATGCAAGGCAGAAATAGCCACAAGGCAGGGATGGAAAAAGAATTCAAAGGGGAAAATGAAAACGAAGAACTGGCTGAGAAGCCACAAAGATAAAATTCTAAGCACTCCGAACTCTTTAAGGCTGCGGCAACCTCCTGGTTGGGAAAGAGGTGATTTCTCTTCCTCTAATGATAGGGTTTCTGTAGGAGATAGAGGTAGACAGATAGATAGAGATAGAGGGGAGGATAGTTTTAAAACCAGAAGGCATTTAAACGTGGATGTCAACTTGGTTGCTAAGAAATTGCCTTTTAACTCCTAAAATGATCATTTCAATCATTTGCTTCAATCAGAAAATAGAGAACTTAAGCATTTAACTAAATCTGTTTTGGTGTCAGCCACTAACTCAATTGCTCCAGAACTTATTCAAAATCCATATGCTGCAGAAGATCACACATGTATGGAAATGACTAGAGAGGAACTAATCTTGTAGCAATGCAGGATTTTGCTCCAGATTGCAATTAATCCTCTTAATGAGGGCAGGTGGTCCAGTAGACAAGCAGTACTACATTCCCTCTCACAACGTCTTCTCCATAGAGCACTATTTATCAGACACAGCAACTTTAAAATGTATGGACTTCAACTCCCAGAATTCCCCAGCCATCATGCTGGCTGGGGAAATCTGGGAGTTGAAGTCCACATACCTTAAAGTTGCCCAGTTGAGAAACACTACCACAGAACATATTCCAGTCAGTTTACAGAGACTTCCTGCCTTTCTAGATGGCATGGACTTGAAAGAATAATATTGACTTTTAGGCATTTCACACTCCCTTCAGTGATTTTTAAATTTAAAACTTAAAGTTTTGTAAGGGGATTTCAAATCATGCTTATACGTGTTTTCCCCAATAGCAATGTACAGTCTCTGCTAACTTCTGGGAGGGGAGCCAAACCTGTGAGGGAGGATGGCATAAACCCCAGAGTTCATAATCTCAGCCAGCAACTACCTACACAGCAGAGTAATCCACCAACTCCAAGGTCAGGACCAGATAAGCACAGGAGACATAACATTCTTGATTTAATTAATGGGAAGATACAAACATCAGTCGACCCTATGGAGGATGAGGAACAACTAGCTAAATTGCTCGGCACTCTTTCTACAGAAGAACAACAAACGTGAGGCAATTAAATCAATGTTTCAGTCAGTGGCTGCTGCATCTGAGTTCCTCAACACTTTATTGCCCTCCAGCTGTCCTCCTGTTGAAATGCTGAGAAGTTCATTCTCTGTGTGCCTAACACCCCCAGAAAACAAAGAAAGATGCTCCATCTCATTCAGAGAAATGAAGGGAATACCAAGTTGATCAACGTAACACAATCCTTCTATAAATTCCCAGATGATCATTCCACAGGTAATAAAATAATCTCTTACAACTGGACTGTAGCCTCGTTCCCACTGGCTCCCTCCTTTATGGATCCTGACTGTATTTATCAAGCGGCTGTTCCACCTACAACTTGCTGTTCCTCCTTACAAGTGAACTCTCTCCATAGGAGCCCCCAACATGGTCAACCCTCTGCCTCTGACCTCCAGTCTGGCCTTATTTGCTCTGCCCATGGAACTCCCCCAGATTCAGGACACCATCCACCCTAATTGGCAACAGAAGGTCTGCTCCCTATCTTCTCCCTCAATCATCTATTTGTTCAACCCAACTGTTGCTCCTCCTAAACAATTATCTGAAGGCAGCATCCCAGGAGAACCAGCAAATTGACAACTCACTCTGCTATCTCTCCATCTTCTCTTGGAATATAGTTGGATGAGTCTCAAAGAAAGGAGACCCTGATATTCTTAAATTTCTGTGCCAATTTGGGGGGGGGAGGACTTTGTATGTGTTTTTTGGAGGTGACATGGATGTTGGGGGAATTTTCAATCCCCACCTACTTTTCTGTGGTGGTGCAGTGGTTAGAATGCAGGCTAATTCACTGCTTAGTGCCACGAGTTTGATCCTGACTGGCTCAAGGTTGACTCAGTCTTCCATCCTTCCGAGGTCAATAAAATGAGGACCCAGATTGTTGGGAGCAATATGCTGACTCTGTAAACCACTTAGAGAGGGCTGTAAAGCACTGTGAAGTGCTTAAGTCTAAGTGCTATTGCTATTTTTCTGCTAGTCCCTGCACAGTTTAGTCTCAGAGGTAACAGACCCAAGCACAGAGTGGGTGGTGGTGGTGAGGAGGTGGGTCTATTTATAGCTTCCAACTTATATGTTCAGATTGTAAAACAGTTATCTAAGTGTGAGAATGCCGTATCAATTTTGTTAATCTTTGACCAATTCTTTACTTTGCATTAATTCCTACATTCCTCCTTAGCAGCTCCATTCACAAGTCACCCAAACGTAGAACCAGATTGATCTCTTTCCTCACTCTTTGCCTGAATAAGTTTCCCAGTGCATATATCCCAGTAAGTGGGGATTTCAGTGCAAGGGCTGGTTGTAAAGATGAAGCTCTCAATGCCTGTCTTCCTGAAGAAGTTATTCGAACCACCATTTATATCGAAAACTTTCAAAAATTGAAAATATTATCTAACTGGTTTTAAGTTGCTACATCTAATAAACAAGCTTAATCTACAAATATTAAATGTCTTTGTCCAAAATGATTTCTCTGGGCAATATACATTTTGGTCAGTTCACAAATTATCCACCATAGATTATTTAAGAATTTCTAGAGACCTGGCCCCTTGCCTTAAGCACTTTGGCATAATCCCTACTCTGAAAACAACCACTTTCCCATAACTTTCACTTGCAAATTCAGACAAGGCCTAATTAGGAATCTAGTGAAGCCCATTTAAAATGCCCAATGGGGGGGGGGGTGCCTGATGGGAGGTGGCTCTTACAGGGTCAGTAGAATGGCTCCCTTGAAGACAGGATAGCCCAATGGTTTCATCCAGAGAAAGGAAGTGTATACATTTCAACCCTTTGTAATTTTGGAGCATATTCAGATCCGACAGCATACCTAATGCGTATCACAACCTCATAGTTAAGGTACAGCCTTTTGTAACAGGCAAAGACCAACCTGATCAGAAGACGATGCCATTCTAAGAGTTGGCTTGACAAACCTTGCATTACTTCCAAAGCAGATTATTGGAATCCTATACTACGTACCTCACTGAAGGCCAATTCGCCAAATTCTACCCCAATTTTAAAGATGTTAAAAAGGCACTGCAATCAAAGCTGCAAAGTCCTTCCCTATTCTGGCATATTATAACACATTGTTCCCATAACCGTATTACACAATTGCACTGTAGCACCCTGTCAAGTACCTGGATGCATCACTTCCAAGCCCTGCATGTTGGATCTATGTGATGGTATCCTCTCTACCACAGTGGCTCCAGTGACATGCAAGGAAATTAAAAGTCTCATTAACTAGCTTAAGTGTGGTAAAGCCTCTGGGAGTAACCATAACTCCCCTGAGCTAATTACATCTAATCCAGATAGGTGGAGCCCTGTTTTAGCCTCCTCCTTTCATACATTAACGCACAACTAAGATTCTAGAGGACAGGGGGGGGAGCTACCATTGTTCCCTTATATAAAAAGGGTGATAGGAATGATCCAGTTAATTACGGTATAAGTCAATCAGTTTACTGAATGCTATTATTTATTAATATTTTGATCATCTTTCCGTAAGCATACATAATACTCCTTTCTTCTGCTATTTTCCTCACCTGTCAGGTGAGATGGCTGAGAGAGAATGACTGGCCCAAAGCTACCCAGCCGGTTTTTATGCCTTAAGGCAGGACTAGAACTCACAGTCTCCTAATTTTTAGACCAGCACCTTAACCACTACACCGAATTGGCAAATTATACCTCAGGTACCACCTATTCACCACACTCCAAACCTGATTAACACATAAGGGAATAATCAAGCCTGAACAATCAGTGTTTCAACCACTATAGACCATTGCCTAGCTAGTGCTGCAATATCTGGCAGACAAATATACAAACCACTCTGACCTGAATTTATATACAACCTTCATTGATTTCAGGTCAGCTTTTGATAAAAATGGTTAGGCTATGGGGCATTCTGAACAGATCCTCTATAGCAGGGGTGTCAAACTCGCAACATCATGTGATGTGTTGCGACGTATCACGACTTTTTTTCCATTGCCAGCAATGGGGTGGGTGCGGTTTCACCATAACACATCCGCCCATGGGTCGGCAATTTAACACGCCTGCTCTATAGAAAAAAAGACTTGTGGGGGTGAAGGTTTGTTCTCTGAACTTGTAGGTTGATTTCTGAATATTTTGTTACCAGGCTAGATAACATCTTCAGTGGAGTTTAGCGGATGTCAGTGTCATTATTCTTCTGTTTATAAGGGCTTCAGGTGTGGATGTGTCATACACTACAAACCACCAATCAACCACCCAAAAGACTTTTGCTTAATTCATATACTATACAATGAAACTGGTCTTAGAATAAGATGTACAGGAAGGGAACAATTCTCACCTTATTCACACTGTCAAGGGGGTAAAGCAAGGATGTATTTTAGCACTGTTGCTCTTTAACATATAAATCAACTTTCTGATTAAAACCCTTGTAATGGTTGATATCTACAGTAGGTGCCTAAATTAGCCGATACACCTCTCCAATTCTGCTCTACTGTAACAATGCAGTCCTTCTCTCCTTGTCTTATATAGACATGAAGTGGGTAATAAGAACCTCTGCATACTACCATAACAAAGAACAAACAATACAGAGTTTTAGTTTTTTTCCAGCAAAAAACAAAGGCACAAGGGGACAATTGATTTCCATGAATTAGAGCAAATCAAATGTTTTAAATACTTGGCATAGTATTTCAGGCCTCTAGGAAATTAACAGCCCAGATAAATCATGCCACTTCATCTGCACAAAACGGCATGCTAGCAATAACTAAATTTTATAAGACAATGTGGCAAACCACATTCCAGCAGCTATGAAACTCTTTATGGCTAAAAAACTATTATATGGGACACAACTTACCAACCTAAGGGTTGTGAAACCATTCAATATAATTTCTTGGGACTTGGTTTGGAACCCCAAAATACCCTCCGAATGCAGTCTTGCGTCTTGAAGCTAATATGCCAAGTATTTAAGACCAGGATTCTAATCTCAGGAATCAGAATCAAGCTTGGCCTTACAGGTCTGATGCCTCTGCTGTTTCAGATCTCACTGGCATCGTACCTGTATAAGAAGAACTTTGCGATCTTGGCATCTCTGCTGAATGCATAGGCGAATTAACCCTTAAGAAAGCCAAATCAGTGAGAAAAGAATTAGGAACATGGATTGCCAAAATGATGTTACCAGTGCTTCTGAATTCTGCCACCCAATGTTAGATAGCTGCAAGCCTTTTATTTCAGAGTATCTATATAATCTAATCCTAAGCAAATACAGATGGGTCTTTTGGTGCCACTGCTGGTGGGATCCTTATTTACAGAGACATTGCCCTTGTGGATCCAGGGACGTAGAAAGCCTTGCCCATGTCCCCACATGGTATCCTTATTATGATGCCCCAAAGTATGCTTTAATCTCCCAATCATCTCTAAATTTGAGAGATAGATTGATACATTTTATGTTTATTACTTTTTAAATGATGCTATCTCTACATACATACTGTACATACCAGATGACCAAATATGTTGATCAAGTCATATAATTGTGCAAAACCCTTAATTGCATATGTTGTTTTATTGTTTTATTGTCTTGTAGTTTTCTTCCCCCCTTCCCCTGCCCCCCCCCCCGCCCCCGGTAAGGAACTGCTGGATCAAACTAATTCTCTTTTCCTATTGTAAAAGCTGGTCAAAGACCATAATATTTTTTATTTACTTTGATGCCTCGTTTTTTACTACTACTACCACTAATAATAATAAATGTTCAAGTTATTTTATAAAAAATAATAATAATAATGCAGGGCTCGTATCTTAAAGATGAAGACAAGAAACACCAGAGAATAAAGGTGAAAGGACTATTTCAACTCACAAATACAGAAGTGTTAAGTTAAAATGTCATCACTATTTGCATAAATAGTCCCTTGAAGGCTGTTTCTCTCCAGAACTATTACCGTATTGATCTGTTTATCTGATCATTTAGACCTCTTCTGTTCTGCCAGGTTCTCAAGCAAGGCAAATATATCTCAGTCTTAATTTACCCATTGATCTATTGGTACATTCCATGAACATTTCGGAGACCCTTTACATGAAAATGCTAAGTACATCTACCATTTCACCTACAATGAGGAAGCAACAGATAGAACAATTGAGAAGAAACCTCTTAAAAGTAGATGGTTAGTTAACTCTCTATTATTTCTTCTATTACATCAATAATTTTCTATTCTCATTTTCTTGCTTTCTTCCTCTTACACAGGCAAGCACCCACACGGGGTGGGGTGATGGCTAATGTTTGCTACGATGTGCCACTTTATCCATGAATTTAAAAAACCTAATTTTCTGTGTTCTTCTGATATAGCATAGAGAACCTGTACTTAACCTGGGGCACTATGATGCATACCTGGATAGAAAAATACAGACAGTTTCTATTACCAGTAGTCCTCGACTTACAACAATTCATTTAGTGACCATTTGAATTAAAACAGCACTGAAAAAGTGACTTATGACCATTTTTTACACTTATGACCATTGCAGCATCCTCAAGGTCATGTGATCAAAATTCAGACACTTGGCAACTGACTCATATTTATGACGGTTGCAGTGTTCCAGGTTCACATGATCAGCTTTTGCGACCTTCTGAAAAGCAAAGTCAATGGGGAAGCCAGATTCACTTAACCCTGTTACTAACTTAACAACTGAAGTGATTCACTTAACAACTGTGGCAAGAAAGGTCGTAAAATGGGGCAAAATGCACTTAACAAATGTCTCACTTAGCAACAGAAATTTTGGGCTCAGCTGAGGTCGTAAGTCGAGGACTTATATGTTTCTCAGCTTAGGGTGGAGGAACAGTGGTTATACATAAAGGAACAAATAAAACACAATGTGCTTATTCAAAAATAGTTCAAGGTATAGCTTAATTTATCTTCTCCATCCATCTATTCCTGCACAGTTTGTGTTTTAACATTTGGTCCAGACTATTCTTTCCTTTGTTCACTTTTTTTTCCCCTCAAGAAGCTTATCTGAATAATTAAGGGTGACAATTTTTACATGAAACATCCCTGCATTTTATTTTTATTACAAAATTGTTTGAAAATATTTAAAGTCAGATTTTAGCCTTAGCAGTATAGGAATATTATGATGGGGTGAATTTTGTTCATGAATAAATTTATTCACGGTTGCAACTCAAGAGTGTTTTGTGTACTTTATTTAAAAAAGATACATTAGAAAACAAAAGCCTGTCTCTCCTAGTTTTGTTGATTATCTTCTCCTTGAATTGGTTTTTTGAAATATCAGCATGCAAACAAAATGTCAGCCAAGAAATGATAAACATTCGATTTGAAGAATTAGGATAACCAAGAAAGAAAGATCAAAATCATTTTTATTTAAAAGATACCCTGCAGTTTCCTTTCTCCATACTTGCCACGGAGACTTCAAAACTTATTGCAAAGTCGTGTAGAGCAGTAATTTTCAAACATGGCAACTTTAAAATGGGTGGACTACAACTCCCAGAATGCTGGCTGGGGAATTCTGGGAGTTAATGTCCACACAACTTAAAGATGCCAAGTTTGAAAAATAGTAGTCTAGAGTGCATCTTTCAAATTTGTTTTGTTCTTTCTAGAGCATTCCATCTTTTCACAAACAGCACATGCTGCAGCTCCTAGCATACAGTGCTGTGTGTCAAGTGAATGTTAAATATGAAAATAAAGAAAAATAAGTATTCAAGATAGGAATATAGCTGGTTACCACTGAACTGGCCAATCAGTTCAGTTCCTTTTGGGAAAAGGGATATGTGAGTGGCTTTAGTGATTGGTTGTTCTCAGACAATGCAGAATCATATTGTTTGTTTATACTGAAACTTGGCCCGGCTTGTGTTAATTAAGTCAAATCAATTGTTGATTCTGGCCAGCTTGGCAAGTCTCTAGTCACGATTATCACTTATGTATGTATTGTTCATTCTCTCTGCATGAAAATATTTTCTCTGGTTGCCAGTTAAATATAGGAAAATGTCCTTCCTTCCTTCCTTCCTTCCTTCCTTCCTTCCTTCCTTCCTTCCTTCCTTCCTTCCTCCCTCCCTCCCTCCCTCCCTCCCTCCCTCCCTTCCTTCCTTCCTTCCTTCCTTCCTTCCTTCCTTCCTTCCTTCACACACACACACACACACATACACACAAACACACACACATGCAAAAAGGTAAAGGTTTCCCTGTCCATATGAGTGGTGCTCATCTCCCTTTCTTGACGGATAGAGCCAGCGTTGTCAAAAGACATTTTCCATGGTCACATGGCCAGCCAAAGGGGCATGGAATGCTGTTATCTTCCCACCGGAGTGGTACCTATTTAATGCCTTCTATTTGCATTCTTTCGAACTGCTGGGAGAGTGGAGCTAGGGCAAGAATGGAAGCTCATTCCACTGCATGGCACTTGGTTCTTGAACCTGGACTAAGCATTACACATGCATGTATACACAAATGTACACTGCATAGCTAATATTTTTCAATGCACATAAAATTACAGATGCATAAAAATACATAACGTTTGACAAAAATACAGCATTTTAGTCAAGACTGACGATGCAATCCTAGGTATGTCTAGGACTCAGGGGTAGGCAACCTTGGCTCTTTTATGACTCGTGGACTTCAACTCCCAGAATTCCTAAGCCAGCCAACCCCGGTTTAGGTTATTCCTATTGAATTTCATAGAAACACTAAAATGTCCACAGTGGAAAACCAGGCCCATGTACCCGGCAAAAAAAGGAAAAAAAGTTATTCATTTACTTGTATATTTATGAAAAGGCAAAGTTCTCAACTGAAATTTCCAGCATAGTTTGCATAACAAGAAAAGGCGGAAATAAAACCAAATACTAAAAATGGGGCAAAAAGCAATATAGGGAAAAAAAGAAATCCAATAAATGTAGATTGCTGCAGGGAAGCCTGTTTGTGTTACAAGCATTCACTCTTGCATAGACAAGGAAGACATAGTGAAACAAGCTAATTTTGATATGTGCCTTGTAATTTTCTGCATCAAAAAATACTTTTAATTTTGGTTTTTCTAACTTAAGACCTGTTGAACTTTCCTTGGCAGTTTTGCTAACCTCCGAGGTATTAGTGTTGGTTTTATTTTTGATTCTGTTGCACAACTCTTCATTGCTCTGAAGCCTCCCTGACTGCCTCTGATTCTGAATCTGAAATTCACCATAAGAGGAATTCCATTATGACATCTTCCTATGGACTGAACTGAACTGAACTATGGGTATCCAGAGAGGCTGCAGAAGGGTGGAGAAATTATGAAGGCATTATGATATTAATAATTAATATTGATATTATGATATTATTATTATTATTATTATTATTATTATTATTATTATTATTATTATTATTATTATTATTATTATTATTATTATTATTATTATTATTATTATTATTATTATTATTATTATTATTATTATTATATGAAGTAAGACGCTGTTAGGATATTATAATGATGAAGAAAACT
This sequence comes from Azemiops feae, assembly GCA_023970755.1. Taxonomy (NCBI): domain Eukaryota; kingdom Metazoa; phylum Chordata; class Lepidosauria; order Squamata; family Viperidae; genus Azemiops; species Azemiops feae. The sequence continues at coordinate 866,333 of JALGBA010000409.1, forward strand.
GGCTGAGTGACTTTGGGCCAATAATCAGGAGACTGTGAGTTCTAGTTCCGCCTTAGGCATGAAAGCCAGCTCGGTGACTTTGGGTCAATCACCAGGAGACTGGGAGTTCTAGTCCTGCCTTAGGGATGAAAGCCAGGTGGGTGACTTTGGGCCAGCCACTCTCTCTCAGCCCAACTCATCTCATAGGATTGTTGTGGAGAAAATGGGAGGAAGAAGGAATATTAGGCATATTTGTCTTCTGAAGTTATTTATAAAAATGCAGTAGTAAAGGTGAGATAAAAATTCTAAATAAAATAAAAAATAAATGGAGGTACAATGAAAGAGTCCATGTACAGCAGGGGTGTCAAACTGGCAGCCCGTGGGCCGGATGTGTCACGTGCAGGTCATGCCCACCCCGGCTCCGCAAAGGCAAAAAACATCATGATACATCATGATACGTAACGTGACGCAATCAAGTTTGACACCCGTGATGTACAGCATGTCCAGTTGCAACTATATAAACCTAAAAGCATAGTCCACTGATGAAAATTTCACCAAAGAGCCATTTGCCTCTGAAGGCAATTCCAAGATCAAAATCTCTTTCATCCAATTGACTCCTGCAAGCTGTGAGTTGCCCACCTTTGGATTGAAAAGAGGTTTCCTGTATCCTAAACCAGCTTCTTTGAAAACTCCCAGTACTGATATACAATTGCTTCTTCATCATCTCCAGCTAAGCTTGAGGCATGTTATGTTCTAGATTAGTAGTTGTACTATGACACTGATTCGCATTAGAGAAAATGCAATACAGTATCTCACATTTTATAAAATAGTAAGTTTATTTTTGCATGCTCTAAGGTTCTTCATCTGACTGGAGGTTATTCAGCAAAAGAAGGCAAAGAGAAAGGTGGGCATGTAGCCCATGATTTATTCAGATCTTAGCTCCATTTTGTTCCAGGGATTTTCTTTCATGTATGTAGATATATAAACGCAGTCCTAACTATATGGTTCTGCTAGTGCTCGGCAGACTTCAGATTTTGAAGCTGAAGAAGCAAAGCGTGGTAGTCCAACCCTCTGCAAAAATTCAAATTAGAGAATCTATGGTAGATGGCTATAAGGCCACTGCTTGAACTTAACTATTGTAATCTTTCCAAGTAAAGACAGGGAAAGAAAAAGACTGAACATTCATAGTTCCTGCTTGCTTAAAACACTGGAACTAACCCATTTCTAGGGACACATCTAAAGCTTGTTCACTTCTGATTCTATTTATTTATAGCAAAATGCACAAACCAGGGATGTAGGGATCAGCCTTAATGATTTACCTATATTTAAGAGCTTCTTCAGATTCTTAAAAACACCATCTAGCGTTTCAGTTATAAATTCAAATATGACTAATACTTCCTCCCATTACAATTACAGCCAGCTGAAAATGTTATGAACATAACCATTGGCAGGGTCATGTAGCAGAGTTAAGTTGCTGTTCCATGCTATATATCTTCCTAATATAAACTTCCCCAGCTATGACCAAATGAGATAATGTCTAAACCAGACACCTGCAACTTTCAGATCTTTCCTCTAAGGAAAAAGAACTATTTGAAACCCTCAATAAATATTATTCCCGAGATCTTATGTTTGGGAATAAATACAGTCAGATTGACTCAAAATCTGGAAGTGAGTCAAGCGTTTATAATTGTAATCAGTTTTTAACTATGATCTGGTCCCATTGCTTTGAGCAGTCAGTGGCTGTAATCCAAAGAACTGACCCTTTTAATTCTGTTGGCATGCCACTTCTAATATTCCTGGTATTTCAGTTTCTGTGCTTTCCCCAAACAGTGTTCCCAAATACATATATTAGTTTACACTGATATATAAAAAGCAATCGTACTGTAGCTATGTTGGTCCATGGGTACAAAATCCAACCTTATAGTCAAGCAATAATTTTATTAGAATCAACCAAAACAGCAGAAGAGAGGACAGATTTTCCAGTTCAAGATGTTAGAAAAAATAAAGGGTTAGAGAGGAAACAAGAAAATGCAAACATTTCCTCAGCTTAGACTCTCCTTGGTGTTCTGATAACATTTGCTGCTCTGCAGTTACATTTTAATGAAGGGATGAAGGGCAAAAAAACCTTCCATACATTTACTTTGGTACTCCATCAAAACAGATTCCACAGTGATTCTTTTGTCCACCAAATTGTTGAATCCTGGAGGTGATCAAGTCAAGGTCCCTCCTCAGTACAGGACCCACTAAGACATCCCTGAGAGATGACCATCTCACCTCTCTTTGAAGATTTTTAGCAAAGGAAAGCTTGCCACATGATGAGGAAGCCTATTCCACAGACTAAAAGTTTCTACAGTTTTGAAGTTTTTTTAATTAGTCCAATTATTATTAGCCAAATTTATTATCTGAACCTCCTTCCATCAATTTAGACCCTGCCCTTTGAGAATAAGTTCCCTCCCTCTTTTGTGTGAAACTCTTTAGATGTTTGAGGACTGCTATCATCTCCTCCATAGAGTAAACATATGGCAGATTGACATACATAATACTGTCATCAACTTGCTCAGCACAGAAACTTGTGGGACCACCTTCATAATCAATTTGTTTAACCAAGATTGCAACTTTGGTAGAAGATTTGGCAACAAGATCACAGGAATGGTGATAGTTGAAGGGTGACCAGAAGGTTGTTCCTTTCAGTGACAGTGAAGATATTTAAGAAGTAGATGACTTCAGTGGCTTACGATCACATGTTAATAGTAGAGGAATCAGCAGTTAAGAAATATGCCACAGACTAAGGTACGAATTAAGGCTTCTAAAAAGATATTCAGATGTCCTTCTGTGTCTATACCTACAAAGATCAAAATTGTGCGGGCAACAGTTTTCCCTGTGACACTCTATGGAAGTGAAAGTTGCAGCTGGAAGTGAAAGAAGAAGAATAGAAGTAGTATTGACACTTTTGAACTTTGCTGTTAGAGAAGACTCCTGAGAATACTATGAATAATCAAGGAAACAAACAAATGGATCATAGAACAAATCAATCCAGAGTTCTCACTTGAGACAAATAACCAGGCTCAAATTATTCCATTTCAGGCACATTATGCCGAGACTTAGATCTCCTGAGAAGTGTCTAATGTTGGAAAAGGCAGAAGGAAAGAGGAAAAAAAGGACAACCAACAGCAGAGTGGATTGACTCAATTATACTTATGGTGCACCATTGAAGACCTGAAGGACCAAACAGAAAACAGATCATTCTGGAGAAAATCCATTTTGTGGTTACTAAAAGTCAACATCAACTTGATGACACATCATCATCACTATCATCATATATACTATATGTTTACAGGGTGCGTGTATGTTGTGTGTGTATGTGCGTGTGTGCGGGGTATATGTGTGCATATATACCCCACACACACGCACATACACACACAACTTACACCATGTATATATATAAATACATGAGAGCCGATTGGGTATAGTGGTTAAGGCAGCAGACTAGAAACAAGGAAACCATGAGTTTTTGAATAAATTGAATGGAATTGAATTGATTTTTTCCCTCTCATCCCTATGGGTGGTATGTGTCTTCCTCAATATCATGTCTTCTACTAAAGAGTATATATCCTTAGTATATTATGTCTTCTAATGAAGTATATATGTATATATGAAGTATATATGTATATATATGTATGGGTATACCATGCTGTTCTACAGTGGAGGTCAAGGTATATCTGTATGGGGAAGGGTACTAAATCTATATTTAAGTGTACTATTCCAGTATCACCTTTATTATTAATCGGTATTTTAATATGTACTATTTTTTGGTTAAAAGTTACTGTGCAAATATGTTAATAATTAGAAATGATTTTGATTATATTATTATGGTTGGTTGCACAGTCAGCCACATGTTTAGAATGAAATTGGCTTTTTTATCCACCTACTGTTATTGTTTTTTTATTATTATTCAGAAACAGGAACAAATGACTGGGAACAAGAAGTCTAAAATATATTATTTTAACAAGAGGTTTTTTGACTTGGTATTCTCCAGATGTTTTGTGAGCGCCAGCCTTGCTCTCTAAGCAAGAACATATCTGCAATGCAAAAGGCTAGTGGACTCCATAACCAAATGGTTTTGTTTGTAGCTGAAGGGTTCATGGTTTAAACATGAACATAATCTAAACACATTTTAGAAATATTCACCTGGTGATTTAAACTAACATTTGCACATAATTGCACCCTATTTATTAAACACAGTGGAGTAAAGTAAAACTGAATATATGATTAATCAGAATTTAGTTCTACTATGATCCATAGAATTTACATTATTATAATAATCGATATAGATTAGCAATTAGGAGTGCTCATATGTAACAATAATCCACTAAATCAAGCCACTGTGTCTTCATGCATCAGTGGACTCAGTGATGGAAACTATATGCTGGATGAGATGGACCTTCTTATGATCTCATGACTGATGCACCATCCACTTGTAACACTCAATAAATCTGATGTATTATCAATAAACACTGTCACATGCTGACAGCTAGTATATCCCAGCTATCTAAACTGATTGCTCTTTCATGTGAGCTGTAAGACCCTCTCAAATCCAGAGAACTGTTTCAGCCATGTAATCTGCCTGACAAACTATTTAATTATTGAACGGATTAAAAACATCATAAATCATTTCAAATAATGTCACCAGTGAACAGTGCCCGTTCTAAATATTAATCAAATATTTAAGCACTACCTCCTATTTGTCAAATATGCATAGGGACCACTAGGTTCTATAGATTAGTTGAAAGAGGCCCTCTGCTTGTTTTCAAAGAATGACTATTGGTTTGGAGCACATATTATTTCAAGCAGAACTTTGTTTCAGATGGATAGATATGGTGTATTGCAGAGAAATCTTTGTAACTTGGAAGAGAGAAGGCTTCAGACACAACCTCTGATGCAACTAAAGTTCTGCTGATTCATTAGCTGTGGTCACATAATATCCTGAACCAGGTTAAAGATCTAGCAACGCCACATAACCACTATGGTTATGGCCCATGTTGGGATGGAAACACAATCTTTCTAATTTTGTTTTCCATTACATTTTTTTCAGCCCCAGTTCTCCTAGTAGGAATAGGATGGGATTGATTCCAATAAAAGAGAATTAACCTGTAGATGTGGCAGAGCTTTAGTGCATCATGGGGAGTGCATTAGAGCAACAGGAAGGCGTACAATGTGTAGATCTTCAATATGAGCTATAGTTGGTGATTACATGGATATAGTAAAAAGTGCAAAGAAGAGCAACTAAGATGATTAAAGGCCTGAAGAGTAAAACATATGAAGAACAATTGCAGGAACTGGATAGAGAGAAGCAACCTGGAATTAAGGAGAAACTTCCTAACAGTGAGAACAACTAACCAGTGGAACAGCTTGCCTTCAGAAATAGTAAGTGCTTCTTCGCTGGAGGTTTTAAAGAAAAGAACTGAACAGTCACCTATCTGAAATGGTTTAAGGTCTCCTGCTTGAGCAGGGGGTTGGACTAGATAGAAGACCTCCAAGGTCCCTTTCAGCTCTATTCTGATTGATTGATAGAAATGTATTTTTCTTTGAAACAGTGTAGAAATAGTTTGCCACTGCCAGCTTCACCGACTCTTTTCTGACTTCCTAGTGAAGCCTACAGTTCTAGTTTCTTGATAATCATCCATTCAACTACTAACCAGTTACAATTCTGTTCAGCTTTGCAGGATCAGCAAAAGTTCTTCAAGTGCTGTCATCTGCTGAGATTAACTCTTGGCGATTTCATGGGCATGTGTATGTAGTCTTCTTGACACTAATGCAGAATTGGTTTCCACTGACTTTTTCCTTTTTTTTATAATTCCTACTCAAACTACAGGCATGGAATTTCCCGATTGTCTCCATCCAATAATTAACCAGGCCAGACCTTGCTTAGATTATTTTTTAGGATCAGCCAAAGTTAGCTAGGTGCTTCAACCTGCTCTATACTATCTTGCTAATTTAAGGTCTCTGCTAACACACTTATGATAAGTGTGACTTATCATAATCAAAACATAACTGATGGTAAAGGGAGAATGGTGGAGACTTTCCGCAGATCATGAGGGACACTCCTGGCAACAGGCAACCACTCCTTTTGGGTTGAAAAACCCCCAGATTTTTAAATATACTTTCAAAATATACTTAAAACTATACTTTAATGCAAGAAATTGGGCAGGACAAAAATATTGTTAACACTGGCATTTTTGACCCCCAATATATCCATGCATTTAATTTGGTATTTGATAAAAAGAAATTTGTTTTTTCAATTTGTTTTAAAATATGATTTTAAAATTAAAAATATTAAGATCAGAAGTGGACAACCCCATAGTTTCAGGGACACATGCAAGTCCCAACTTTCCCTTTAACACCCTCAAAAATCTGTGTCTCTGATTGCTGGTAGCTGACAATACAGTTTGATTACCATTCTGAAATAAAGAATAGATGGAAATTGTAATGTATCCATTAATATAGGCATAAGATAAAAGTAAAGAGTTTTTAGTGACTTCATGAACAGGTGCATGTTGTGTGCGCACACAACAAAGTGGCTTTTCTTTTAAGTTGTTTGTCCTAGTTTAGCCTACAGCCCTGGGATTTCCTGGTCTCCCATCCACATACTAATTATATCTAACCCTGCTTGGCTTTTTTCAAGATCTGTCAGGATCAGCAAACTGCTGCCACCATTGCAGACATCCAGCCCTCACTGCCTAAGCAAGGTGCCACCCTAAACACACTCCCCAATTATTCATGGCATTTGTTCCCACCCTCCTCAACGCCTATTCCCATTGCTGGTCTTTACTAAACGACATACTTTTTTTTTCTGATAACAACCTGTGAAAGAGTCCCAGGTAATGGAACTTGCAGGAGGAGAATTGTGTTAGTGGTGTTACATGGCAAAAAGTACCAGAAGTCTAGTGGCACATTTTCCAACAACAACAACAATTATTAAAAGGCATAAGTTTTCATCTTATACTGCAGCTCACATCATCAGATGCACACAATGGCTGGACCAGGGGTAGGCAACCTTGGCTCTTTTACGACTCGTGGACTTCAACTCCCAGAATTCCTGAGCCAGCCAAGCTGGCTCAGGAATTCTGGGAGTTGAAGTCCACGAGTCGTAAAAGAGCCAAGGTTACCTACCCCTGGGCTAGACTAATGCAGGAATTAAAGTGGGGTGAGATAAGGTAGGGGAAAACATTGGTGGTGTCAGAACTGCCACCTCACTGCCAGTCTATCATGAACCATGAGGTGAAGCTGGAAGGTCGAGCGAGGGGCTGGGGGAAAGTGAAACTGAACCGTGAAACTGAATTGTGCAATGGTTTCTGTGTGAGGAATGACAAAGTCCTCAAGTTCATTGCCCTGGGAGAAGAATGCCAATACACAGAGTGACTGTTTCCAAAACATCTTGTTTAAACATGATTGGACAATGAGGGTTAAGGGACCAAGGGAGGGAAGTTAACTGGCAAAAATCTGGTGCAAACTCTCAGTTCTGGCTTTACACTACTGCAATTCATTTGACTTCTAGTAAACTATACCTTTCTCAACAATGGAGTTAAGGATCGTTTTTACTTAGAAGCCCAAGTTGAGGCAGGTCTGACAGGTGGGGAAAGAAAGAAGAGGAATTGTTTACACAGATGCAGGTCACCTATAAGACAAGATCCTATCAATTAAGGATTGTAATGTGTTAAAAACCTATGGCATTTGTTGAGACCTTCTGAGATTGCCTAAAGCCTTTTGATGTATATGAGCTCAACAACTTTTCACTCAGTTCTACTTTTCTATAACAGTCACTTTGCTATGAAAGCTGAAATGTTCAGATATTACTTTGTCCTTGCTTTGAAGTCTGATGTCAAATTTGTGTCCATTAATTCTTTAGTTTGTCCCATTTGTCCTATGGAGAATCCAGAGGGGCATTGCTGGCAGATGATAGCATATATCATCATATTGGAAGAACAGCATGTGAAAATGCCTCTAATTTTGTTTGTATACTTGTTGAGGCCTGTGATGGCATTGCTGGTATAGATGGGGGGGGGAATAGACATCTTGGTGTGTGGTTGGCTCTGGTTTCCATGTTGGCATCATGTTTCCATCCATCCATCATGGATGGATGGAAACTAATCAAAGAGAGATGCAACCTGGAATTAAGGAGAAACTTCCTAACAGTGAGAACAATTAACCAGTGGAACAGCTTGCCTTCAGAAATTGTGGCTGCTTCATCACTGGTGGCTTTTAAGAAGAGACTGGACAGCCACTTGTCTGAAATGGTATAGAGCAGTGATGGCGAACCTTTTAGAGACCGAGTGCCCAAACTGCAACCCAAAACCCACTTATTTATCGCCGGGTGCCAGGTGGGCATGGCCCATTGGGTGGGCGTGGCTATGGTGGTCATGGCAGACTGGGTGGGTGTGGCCAAGGTGGGCGTGGTCACCTCAATGTTGCTCATGGGGAGGGACGCATGTGGGGGCCGGGCAGGGTTGGGGGAAATCCAGGGGGTCTCTGGCGGGTGGGGCGGTGGGCAGGAGGCTCGTCCTGTGGGGTGAGGCGAGGCAAGGCAGGCAGGGGTGCCATTGTCGCAGGGCAAGGCGAGGCAGGGGCCAGGGTGGCTGCTGCCTGACACCATCGGCCCCCGCATACAGAGGCCAGCGAGCGCATGGGTGCTGGGATACATCCGGCCACATGGGACCTCAGCGAGTTAACGGGCGGCTGGTTGAAGAGGGACGGTTGCCATCTCCGGGGCATGGCGCGCGTGCCCACAGAGAGGGCTCTGAGTGCCGCCTCTGGCACGCGTGCCATAGGTTCGCCACCACTGGTATAGGGTCTCCTGCTTGAGCAGTGGGTTGGACTAGAAGATCTCCAAAGTCCCTTCCAGCTCTATTCTATTCTGCCTTTTGTTTCTTGTTGCTTTTAAGAATCTGTTTCAGGTTCAAAGGCTATATGTATGCAGGTATGGCTCTGAGAAAGTGCAGTGCCATTGTCTAATATAGGCTATAGCTTATTAATAATGTCTTTGAGTGGCTTGAGCTGCGAGCTGTAGGTGACAACCATAGTGTTTTCTTGTTCTGCTTCTGTCTTTTAATAAGTACTCCCTGGGATTTGATCTGGCTGTATTGATTTGTCTATTGATCCTGTTGGGTGGGTAGTTCTATCTCTTGTGTGCCTGTAAGGAGGATACAGTTTTCCAGTTTTCTTTCTTATATATCCATATAAGACTGTACCCTGTAGACATGGTTTCATCAACAGGACCTTCCCTACTAACTTCTAGCATAAAATGTTCCCAACAGAGATTTAACTGTTGCTCATTAAAAATATTCCTTCATCTCTCCCTCCTTCCCTCTACCCTGTTCCTTCTTTTTTTTTTAATTCCTTGTTGTACAGCCATCATGTAAGTGTTCTATTCTGCTTCTCATGATAAGCGAATAAAGCATTCCTTGAGACTCTGGAAAGGTAAGGATAACATTGGTCTTAGATGGATTACAGGTTTGCTGGCACAAAACACAACTTCTTCTAGAAGAAATCGCATAACAGAGTCCTCCTATAAATCTGTTAATACCTTACTGAACATGCTTGAGGGCTGAATCCTGTAATTTCAGTTGAAATATCAGATTACCTGGGGTCTATTCATGAGCAATGCTTCAACAGCAAACAAAGAGAATTAAGATTCTGCTCTCAGTGAGCCTTGCCTCAAATCTTTAATATAGGTAAGCAAGCATTTGGATCCTTTATTTTGTTTGTTAAGACTTCACCAACTTCTTTCTTTCTATCTATCTATCTATCTATCTATCTATCTATCTATCTATCTATCTATCTATCTATCTATCTATCTATCTATCTATCTATCTATCTATCTATCATCTATCTATCTATCTATCTATCTATCTATCTATCTATCTATCTATCATCTATCATCTATCATCTATCATCTATCATCTATCTATCTATCTATCTATCTATCTATCTATCATCTATCATCTATCATCTATCATCTATCATCTATCATCTATCATCTATCATCTATCATCTATCATCTATCAATCTATCTATCTATCTATCTATCTATCTATCTATCTATCTATCTATCTATCTATCTATCTATCTATCTATCTATCTATCATCTATCTTTCTATCTATCATCTATCATCTGTCTGTCTGTCTGTCTGCCTGTCTATATCGATTTGTAGCAGCAGTAGAGAAGTTGTTTGCCATTGCCTTGTTCCAGGATATTCATTTGACTTCCTCATCTAATGAAATTGATTAATTATGTATCATCAAGTCATTTGCAAGTCTTAGTGGCCGCATAGATAGATTAGATAGATTTTCTATATGATGATCTATTCCTAACCTAGTCTTTCAGGTCTTCCAAGTGATGGTGCTTTCATCACTTCTGTAACTGACTCCATCCACCTTAATGCTGGTCATCTTTTCTTTCCTTCCACCTTTTCAAGCATTAATACCTTCTCCAGAGTATTAGGTCTTCACATAATTTGTCTGAAATAGGATAATTTCAGCCTGGTCCTTTGTGCTTCTAATATTCCCTGGTTGTGTACATTCCAGGTACTAGCCATCTGCTAAGCTTTTCAGGATACATCTAAATTTGGTTATGTTCTCCTACTTAGTTATAAGAAATTGTTTCTGAAATTAGTGAACTTAAATTGGTCATGACTAAAAGTATTATTGTTTCAATGGATGTAATTTCAGCGTAATGATGAACAGATCCTACCAAGATTATTGGAAGAGCTAAGGAGTTGTGGGGTTGGCTTGATGCCTCTCACCTCATTGCAAACCTATAGAGTTACACTACCAGATAACAATACTGTGACATTAATTTTTAATCTGAGCTATAGTTAGTGCTCCATTCACATGGGCAAGTCATCATTTGAGTCTTCACATCACCAAATTAAACAATTAAAGTTAAACCAAGTGGGATAAAAACATTTCCACTACCAGCACATTTGAGACAGCAACAAACAATAATCTCTCCACAGTTCTAACATCAAATGCTTAAGTTCTGGTATCCTTTCCTGGTTCATAGCCACTGAACTTTGCCAGATCAAGAGAGATGGCTTCTTGGTTTCCCATCCAAGATCAGGTGGAAATTTTAAAGCACTTCACATTTCATAGCCCTTGGCGTGAAAGTGCATTGATTTTAGCACTTAGCAATAGCACTTAGACTTATATACCGTTTTATAGTGCTTTACAGCCTTCTTCAAGTGGTTTACAGAGTCAGCCTATTGCCCCCAACAATCTGGGTCCTCATTTTACTGACCTTGGAAGAATGGAAGCCTGAGTGAACCTTGAGACGGTCAGGATTGAACTCCTGGAAGTGAGCAGACTTAGCCTGCATTCTAACCACTGAGCCACCACGGCTCCTATTAATTTTGTTTGCTTGGAATCATATCCTCTGTAAACATTAATAGAAACTGAATCAGTGCAATAGATATGACAGTTCACAGACAGATGTCACTAAACCATTATTCCATATAAAGAGGTTCATTCCTAAAATTTGCAGGTCTTTCAGTTTACGTATCATTCCAGTCTTCTTGCTGGGAAACTCTCTGGATTCTGTCACATATCTCTTATGCTAAAAAAAAAACAGTCAGAAATTTGGGGTTCATATTCCTGATGGAAAATGGTTAAATCCCAATGGCATAATTAGAAGTTAATGAAAAATCAGCTCTAAAAGATTGTTTATAAATGGATTTTACGCCATGTTAAGATGGTGGCTATGACTGATTCCAGTTTAGGGAGGTCTTCATTGTTGTAGATTCAGTATTTTATACTGTAATTTTTTAGGGATATGAATTACCCAACTGAAGATTTTGCTACTGAAATAATCTCTAACATTACTGCCAGGCACAGAGGTATATAATCAAACCATAGTATATAGAAAGATGAGAACTACCATAGCTTTAATGCTTTCATCAAAACACTGGATGAGATGCTGTCACCATACTACCACAATATACATTTTGCCTCAAAAATAGTCAAGTAGTCACAAATAAAGTTGAAATATAAGGATCAACACTTTTATCCTTTTAAGAAAAATTTTAAGAAATTTTTTTTAAGCAATTCTGTTTGGTTCTATTTTACCACTAAAATCTTTTTTAAAAACATGCCCCAGCATTAAACTTAATTCTAGACAGGTTTATTGGAAATTTAGAGCTTGGTTAGAAGAGCCTCCAAACATAGGCATAAGATGGACTTAAGGAGAGCTATTCTACCACTGACCAATCCAGTTGCACCACAAAGTACAGTCTTCATTGACTTCAAGATGGCATTCGATTGGATCTTCCATACCAAATTGCGGGGAAACTTAGCAGCCTCCTTGCTTGATTGACATTTGTTATTCCTAAATGGAGCCTTCCACAGAGATACATTTCTGACTGTCAGATATAACTCACAAAGAGATTTATCATGAACCATTTCAAAAGAGAGACAAACAAGACTGCATTGTAGCTCTCCTATTGTTCCACCTCTATTTAAATGACATGGCAGGTTACAGCACTTAAAAAACATAGACTCCCACCCTCATAGTTGATGAAGAAATCTGTAACTATTTTATTTTATACAGCTGCTATAATAATACTATCTAGGATTACAATAGGACTATAGGAGATGACCAGGCTGAGCTTGAGGGAAGGGCGAAGTGCATCATCAGTCTTGAGTCCTTTCACACCCACAGAGATCTAAGTCCAGCTCACCTTGGATTCCGTTGATTCTTATCTACTGCCAATTTGCTTTGACCCTTAGTAAGTAGTTCAGATTTTTGTAGAGAGTGTTAGCATGCAATAAACCTGTATTCATTTGAACTGCCTTGACTCCTGATTTCTGCACTTGACAAAGACTCAGAATTGCTCAGAAGACTCCGATGCCTTTTTGCCACAAGGATAAATTAAAAGTAAATTATCAAAACACCAAAAGAAACTACCAAAACACCAGCATAGCGAGGCACTCAATCAAGCAGGTCTCATGTTTCAAATATTCAAAATGGTCTTTCATACCTCTTGCACCAGGATGGCTTACCCTCCTATTGTTCAAAGGTTATCGGCCTTGCAGGTTAAGTCAGATAGGAATTATAACCAGTTCAGCTAATTCTACTTAATTGCAAAACAACATTGACAGAATCTTGAAAGCCTGACAATACAATTCTCTCCCCCGCCCTCCCCACACGCATTCCATCTCATTTACCTCCTAACAAATTAGGGAGAGTCTCTTCTGAGCTTCTTGCTCCATTTATGATCCAATACGGGATATGCCATATCTTATCTGATCATTCCCTTGGCAATATCTCTTCTGTCCAGTCTTTTCCACATTCCATATGATAGATATGATAGATAGATAGATAGATAGATAGATAGATAGATAGATAGATAGATAGATAGATAGATAGATAGATAGATAGATAGATAGATAGATAGATAGATAGATAGATAGATAGACAGAGTGACAGACAGACAGACAGACAGACAGACAGACAGACAGACAGACAGACGAGAGATAGATGATAGATATGTCACAAAAAATACAGGGATAGAGAGATACATGTTAAATTATCTGAAGCAAAAACATTGGTACAGTTTTTTTATGGTGCTTGACTTGATCTTTTTCCTAACTTTGCCCCTTTGGATCTTCTTGTCCATTCTAACTTCTAAAGGCAGCTTTCAAGGTTCCTTCTTGTATTAAAAATCCTGGTCTGCATCTCAAAGCAGATGTGAAGAAAGTGGAGGCTAGACTGTGGATTTCTATATTTAGCTATCGATTGAGCTAATCTGTCTTCCCAATGGGGCTCGTTTCTCTAATGTGGGAGATGGATTTCAATCTATATGGAACTGATAGCTGATAGCAAAATTAGCATTGCTGTGCTTCTTTCTTATTTACACTCCCTGGGACTACACAGAGCTAGATCTTCTTCTAAACAGTGAATGATGGACCTAAACACCATGCTGATTTGCATAGGACTTCTAATCTTCCTATTGCTGACAATTGCAGACATATGATAGTGTCTGTGGCATGCAGCTACAAGTCTCAAAATATAGAAAGGCCTTTATTTTGGCAGAATCTAACACTGTTCTGGGAGGCTGGTAGAAAGATTCCATGCTCGGAATGTTGATGCTCCTGTGATTCTGGACAAGTTGAATCTATTGAACACCTTCGTTCTACTGAAATATTGGAACCGCTTTATTTTTCCTCCCCACTGCTTACAAGACTGCTGGATTTGTATTTTCCCCCCTGACGTTTAGTCTGTTAAATTTCATAATACATAAGATTGCCTTGCTTTCACAGGAGTATGCAAAACTCACTGGAAATTGATCACCAGTAAAATTTATTCAATCAGAGAAAGTATATGCTTGCTTTAAATGAAAAGAAAGATTACACCCATGTATTTTATTATCATTGATTATCTCCAGTTATATAAGCTTCTAATTATCTCCAGTTATATAGACTTTCGGGTTTATTGCTTCTACATTAATTCTCAGCCTTCTGGCTAAGGTTAAACATGTTCAGTGGTTCCTTTTTTCTATATTAACATTTAAAGCACAGTGTTTTACATTTACAGAATTTTATTATTAATTACATTTTTACAAACAGATATAGGGATAGCATGTAAAGATATTATAACTTTATAACAGTAATTCTAATTTTAGTTATTTGTTCCATCGCTTTTTATATATTAATGTTTATCCTCCTTTTATAGTGCACTTTATTATAGCTTACATCTTCTTAGTATTACTATTAAAACTTATATGTGCTTTTAGCGATATAGAAAATTTTATAGCTTTGTGTTAATAATGTTTAGGTTTAGTTATTTTTTCCATACTTTATAGTATAATCTGCTCAGACTGTACATTTTTATATTTCCAATGTTATTTGATGATAGTTAATAGTAAAAGTAAAGTTTTGATTTGATAACTCATCTCTCTCCATTTTCTGCTCAAAGGAGGTGTTCCATTACAGGCAGTCCTCAGCTTACATCAGTTTGTTTAGTGACTGTTCAAAGTTACAACGGCACTGAAAAAAGTGACTTGTGACTGTTTTTACACTTACAACCATTGCAGTTCCCCCACGGCCACTTGATCAAAATTCATACGCTTTGGCAACTGACTGACATTTATGACCTTTGCAGCATCCCAGAGTCATGTGACCTTCTGACAAGCAAAGCCACATTCACTTAGCAACCATGTTACTAACTTAACAACTACAATGATTCATTTAACAACCGTGGCAAGAAAGGTTGCGAAATGGGGCAAAGCCGACTTAACAAATGTCTCACTTAGCAACAAAAATTTTGGGCTCACTTGTGGTTGTAAGTCAAGGATTACCTGTACTGGGTGACATTTATTGCAGGCTATCTAGTAATAGCAGACGGCAGGACCAAAAATGCAGTCAGTTATTTTGGACTTGCCTCAGTGCTTGCTCAGGTGATCAGTGGAAGAGACTGAAGGAGTTGTAGCACAATATCTTTGGAAGGCATCAATTGCCATTCTCTGGCCTAAACTTAGTTGCATCTGCAGTATTAGGGAAGTGGACTTAAAGAAAGCACTGCAGGGGGGAAAAATTATATTGTACTAGGCAAAATGTTAGTATTCAGTTCCTTATCACCTGTGATTTGTTTTGCTATTGCCAGAATATCTTGACCCCACAAGAAATCTCTTGAAAATTGATCCCAGCAGCATTCTTGGGTTTTAAAATGTAGGCTGGCTTCATCATGGAGAATTACAGAAACAGATGAGTACATATCAAGATAGTTTGTTTTTAATGTCAGTTTTAAAAACTGAGGTTGCCTTTACCGGTTTAGCTGAAATCAATATACAGTAATTCAGACCCTCATTTGTATATGTATTTTTTGAATCAGTATAATTGCCATTTGTTTTGTGATGGCATATTTATTTTCAGTTAGTAATCTTGGCAGTATCCTACATATTTAAAGACAGATGATTATATTGTAATAACACTATGTTCCATAATAATCATAGAAACTGTTCAGGCTTATTGTTCATTCAGAATATATCCACACTTATTATTTAAGCTATTCCTGACTTATGCTCATGCTGCCTTACTTTAAACTGATTTTTTAAAAAAAATCCTGTCCAGACTAAGGCACATTGGCAGTACTTTGCAAGATATTAGAGTCCAGACTTCAGACTACTAAGGCATTTTGATTAGAGGACAGCAATGGCCAATAGCTTTGTGTCCCACATACTGGGACACATAGACACAAATACATATTCACAAAGTTAACTTGAAATCATACATACAAATTATCAGAATGTCAATGCATGCAGGAACAAGAACACCTTAAATTATTGTTGTAATTATTACTGTTATTAAAATAATAAAAGATGCATAGGCATTCAGTACATCCAAAATAATCTTTTTGTTGACTTAATATTAAACATTAATTAATGTTAAATTTATTAAAAAAAAAACCATAAAAATACTGAAATGGTCTTTCGTTGATATTCATATCCTGAACATTCCAGTTCCTTTTTCCAGGTGTCCCTAGACTCTTGAACACGTAATTTGGTATTTATAAGTCACTATTATAGCTTATTACAGGGAGTATTTTTTATACCAAATCAAATCAACGTAACTGCTGGCTAACAGCTGGACAACAGAATCATTCCATGAACTATATGATTCAGCCACAATAACAACTTTTATCCAGTTTTCTGTGCAGTATATTAAACCAGATTTTTTTTCCTGGTTTTTTCTTTTTGCAGACAAATCTCATCAATGCTGTATTCATCTGTATCCCAAGAACTTAATATAGATATTGGACTGATGTCCCTCCATGAACACGAGTAATCTTGTCTCAGGAGTAGGAGGAATACAGGGATGGTTCCTGCTTCCCTTCATTTTCCTTCTTCACTTCAGCCTCTTCTTCAACTCCTTCAGCTTCTCCAAACTTCCACAGGAAATTTGCAGGAAGGAAGCTGTAATGAAAACGAATCGCCCCTTTTTTTCTTAATCAAGAGTATCCACTGAAACCTAACTGACAGTGTTGTTCTGGGACCAGGAAAATGGATCTCACTGGATGACTTTGAGATAGTCCCTTTCTTTTAAACCAATCTATCTTACGGTGTAAATTTTATAAGAATAAAACGAGGGATAGTTCCATATAAATTTCTTTGAGCTCCCAGAAGCTAGAATTTATTTTTTTTCATTCTTGTAACTTTTCCCATGGATTCAGTTTAAGTTTTGACCCATGTCTCAAAGTCTTCTCCATTTTCTTCAATGAAATCCATTTTCTTTGTCAAATAATTTTTTTAGAAGTGCTCCCTAAATGTTTTAGATTTCAGTAGTGGTATCAGATATACTGAAATCCATTATTTTGCCTTGTTTTGTTTGTAGCTACGTACTCTGTTAGAGTTTGATGAGATGCCTACAGCTGCACTGAATGATATACCCTGGCCAGTCCCTTTCTAGGTATGTCGTATAGGTCAGAATTTTATCAAGATCCATTATATTGTGAACGACAAAAGCCATTTCAGTTGAACCATGCACAAGCAGATACAATAATTGTGCATAAAAGCAAACAAACATTGTAGGCATCATTTTATTTATTTAAGGAATTTGTGAAATGTATTTGATGGTTACCATAATAACCCCACCCCAGAATAGGGCTACCAAATGTTCTAAATAATAGCATGTAAGTAAAACATTTCTGACATGCAAGAAGTGTTTTAAAAAGGTGCTCTATTCCTCATACTTGGGTGACTTTAAAAATAGAACAGGACCTATTCAAAGTATAGCTGTTTTTAGCTGTGTGACACAATATTCCCTTACATCAACAGAGGGCAAAAGCAAAGATGTTGGAAGTTAGTTTTCTTATTTTAATTTGAAGCTGACCTCATTTCCCAGTTAACTCACAGCTCACAGCAATTGTTTGTTGTTCAATTATACAGATGACACAACAAAAGAACAAGACAATAAGAAATCTGGTCCAAAGTTCCCTGCGCCATTTTCCTGCATCTGGATTAGGATTGTAAGGGTTCATTCATAATTTCCAAATTTATCCTTTACTGCAAATCACTACATAGTCCTGGAAGGCCTTTGAGGACAACCCTGGATAAATCTGACACTCATACAATCCACATGACTTTCCCAAATGATGTCCAGAGGATCTAAGAAGTGAATGAAAATTATTATTTATAAGAACAGGGATAAAATCTATGGGGGATGGACAAATTTCACAAAATTACAATGTTTTCCCCTAAAATCCCATGAGATCTTGCCGAAAGCTGATCACCTTTGGCAAGTTCCCAAGTTGGGATCTCTTCCCCATGGATCATCTGTAATATTCTCATGGTAATTAGTGGAAAACATAATTTAGACCAAAAAGATAGAAAACATAATTAATAAATATTCTTTTTGAAGACTAGAAAGCTAAAGATTTCCCTGTCAGTCATGTCAGATTCCAGGGCACGGCGTTCATTTCTTGGCTGAGGGAGCCAGCATTGTCCAAAGACAATTTCCCTGGTCATGTGGCCAGCATGGCTATACGCCAAAGGCACATGGAATCATGTTACCTTCCCACCAAAGTGGTACCTATTTATCTACTCACATTTGCCTACTTTCAAATGGCTAGGTGGGCAGGAGCTGGGGCAAACAATTGGAACTTGCCCTATTGCGCAGCATTTGGGTCTTGAACCTGGGCTGTCAGCTCTCCAGCTGACAAGCCCAGCATCTTTAACCACTGAGCCATCGGGCCCATTCTTTTGAAGACTAGGAGGGTTGAAATCTAGCTATGGTGACCTTCCCCAAAAAGGATATACATCAACAAACTCGTATATAGTTGATATAAGATTGCTATGGCTTAAAGGTTATGCAATATATTTCATGATAAATAGGAAACCTAAGCCTAGGTCAGGGGTAGGCAACCTTGGCTCTTTTATGACTCGTGGACTTCAACTCCCAGAATTCCTGAGCCAGCCATGCTGGCTCAGGAATTCTGGGAGTTGAAGTCCACAAGTTATGAAGGGGCCAAAGGTTTCCCCATGCTGGCTCAGGAATTCTGGGAGTTGAAGTCTGCAAGTCATAAAGGGGCCATTGTTCCCCCATGCTGGCTCAGGAATTCTGGGAGTTGAAGTTCACGAATCATAAAAGAGCCAAGGTTGCCTACCCCTGGCCTAGGTGATCCCCATCCGCCTTCTCAATCTAGTGCTTATGCTGATGTTCCTTTTTCAGATTTTTTATATTCAATCCAAATGTAAACATGACATAAATATGCCTTTAAATAGAGGCCTCTGAAAAGCATGTTACACAGACACCCTAATGTTGCATCTTTTTTTCCCCCCAATGTCCAGCAAATGTCAGTGAGGACAGCATTGTTTGTCTGGAGTTACAAATAAGAGAATTGTAAAAGTGATAAGGAGGTGTACTTTTGCAAGTTTACAGAGATCAGTTTTATAATCAGTTTGCGATTGGAGACTACATGAGCAAAGGCATAAAGATTTCAATATGGTAGCCATAGGCAAACGGCAGTTCTCTCACCGTGGATGAAAATGAGCATATAGTCAATCATACATTCAAAGATGTTCTAAATAGAAAGAAACAAATTGATTGTGTATCTATTTTAAAACAAAATAAATAACTATGATTTTATTTCCACAAAACTAATAGAAAAGTATATAAGCCTGGGATAAAAGAGAAACCCAATGCTACTCTAAAACATTTTTTAGAATAATTTTTTTAATGGGGTAACTACTTCTAATGGGGTAGAAGTACACACACAAATCGACATTCTGCACTGCAGTGGCTTAGATCCTGCAATGCATAAGCAAAAAATCATTATTGCTACTTTATCCTGCTGTTGCTTGTAGTCAGTCTGCACAATCTTCTTGCGGCAGCTAAGTATGTAGTCCACTGTTTCTTCAGCTTCTTTGCAGAAGTGGCATTTGCTGTCTATGGCTGTCTTCTCAATTCTGGCTTTGTATGCATTTGTCCTTAAGGTTTGGTTTTGTCCATCCAAAATTAGCCCTTCTGTCTTTCTTCAATTTTCCTGCTGTTTTCTATTCTTCACTGGGTCTTTTTTGTAGGCCAGTTTGGTCTCTCTAGTATGCAGTAAGCCTTCCTGGTATACTAGTTTCAGTGCCTCGTCTTCATTGTCCTTCAGATATTCTTCCAATGCTCTTCTTCAGTTATCTGGTGTTCTTGCAAAATTCCACGTTTTTCTATTTTCCTTGGTAAGTAGAGTCTGTCAACATCGCTGCGTGGATGAAGGGCATGATTCATTGTCATTATTTCTCTGGTCTTCCTAGCTAGGGCTTTTAGTTCTGCTTGAATTCAGCCAACTATTCCAGCCAACTATTCCAGCTGTTTATCTAATGACTGGAACTGCCCAGGTGCTAATTGCCTTGATAGAATTTCCTCCACTGAATTTGGACTTTAAGAATTTTTTCACTTTTATGATGTATTCATTTCTAACCTTTTTCTTGACTTTGGTATGCCTGGTGTTTCAACTTGAAGGATGCCCAGGTATTTGTAGTGGTCATCTTCATCCAGACTCTTGATGTTTCCATATGGCATCTTGATTCTTTCAGTTTTCACTATTTTCCTCTGCTGATGGTGTGCATGGTATATTTCACTAGTCCAAACTCCATTTCAATATCTTGACTGTATATATAAACAGAGCAGCAATTCTATTCCAGGTACTGTTTTTTCATGCAGTTCTCCTCACTTCAGCCATCTGATGTGCCTTTTGAGATGATGGAAGTGGTTCATTTCTGAATTTAGAACCTCAAGCAAACCATGATCAGTGGTGAAGAATTGCTGGGAATTGGGTTTCAACCCCATTTGCTAATAAATGTTGAATTTCAGTTATCCAGACATTTTCTTTTTAATCCCAGATCTTTTAGAATTACAGATGGTGATGGGCTATTGATTTTATAACATACATCCTTTTACCCTTCTTTTTCTTCTTTCATGCATGTCTTCAATTAAATAATTATAGAACAGTACAATTGCTAAAAGCAGATGTGGAATTTATGCACAATGATATTGTCAGGGTTCAAGGAAGTGATCATGCTTATGAAGAGCCTGATGTTTCTCTCTTTTAAAATAAAAAATAAAATAAAAACCTCCTAAAATTACTAACATATTTACTTCATATCATCATGGTAGTTTACCAAGTACTTCTGATTTCCTCTTGAATTTCAAAATGATATACTAGGAACCAGCAAACACGGTTAATAAATAATGTACTATTTCTTGAAGTACATTATAAAATCCATTATTCTTTAAAAATAATACACTCAGTCTAACAGTGCAATTACAGCTTTGAATGATTATTATGTTGTCACTTTATTTTTACATGCCATCTTATTAGTCCAAGAAGTGACCTTGACCACATTTGCAGGATACTATTATTAATAATAGTATATTAAACTGGTCTGTTCTAGAAAATAGATGCTTCTTGGTCATTCCCTTGGTAGGGACATGAAAAAAAGAGTAGGGATTGCAGAGATGAACAGACTGGACAACTTCTCCAGGGAGTCAGATTTTTGAGGATAGCTAAGTTATATTTATTCACAGTATAGGTAGTTCTCGACTTACGACCACAATTGAGCCCACAATTTCTGTTGCTAAGTGAGACATTTGTCAAGTGAGTTCTGCCCCATTTTACAACCTTTCTTGCCACATTCGTTAAGTGAATCACTGCACTTTTAAGTTAGTAACATGGTTGTTAAGTGAATCTGGCTTCCCCATTGACTTTGCTTGTCAGAAGGCTGCAAATGGTGATTACATGACCTCAGGACACTGCAACCGTCATAAATATGAGTCAGTTGCCAAGCATCCAAATTTTGATCCTGTGATCACAGGGACGATGCTGCAATGGTTGTAAGTGTGAAAAATGGTCATGTCACTTTTTTCAGTGCTGTCCTAATTTTGAACGGTCACTAAATGAACTGTTGTAAGTTGAGGACTACCTGTAGCAGGTGAGATCAGTACCAGGGATCATCATTTCTGGGCATCTGCAAAGGAACACAACCCATAGGGAATAGGAGGCTAATGCAGAGACTTTGGAACACTCTAATAAACTGAGTTCATAGGCCTTTCACCAAGACTCTACAACTAACTAAAGATTTTTTTAAAAAAGAATTCAGAAGAACTAGAAGTCAGAACCCTCTTTCCATTCACTATAAATGACCCAGAGTTCTACCAATAGATCAAAACTGGTATGCTTAGAAGTACATTGTACAATTCCTCTTAATTCATTAAGATGTTCCATATAATACACCAGGATTTCCTATTCACTATTTGTTGTATAGTTCATCTTTCTATTCAGATCAAATACTTGTCTTCTAAAAGTGAAATGTGGTTCAAGAAAGTGAAGTACAATTTCAACCTTTGTAATATGGTAAGTGGCACCCATCCATCAGGTTAATAAGCCTCTTCCGTATTAAAATAGTATGTGACTGATGTTCTATGCACAAGGGCTGGTCAAATTAATCTTTGAATAGCATCATCAAACATTTTCCATGAATTTTTAAACTTCCTTTTCTCAAATATATATATGTAAAGCTGACATATTTGGGGACTGGTATATTTTTCATAGAATCAGAGTTGAAATAGGAATTTAGGCCATCAAGGCCAGCTTTTGGTAGGAATTCAATATTGCTTTGTTTTGATTTGTAAAGCTATCTAATTATTATGTGACTTGAAGCAAATATAGAAACAGATAAAGCAATAAAAGTATAGAAACAATTAACCTCTAGTACTTCAAAACCCATAACATACTCAAGAATTCACAAATCCCATTCCACTAGCCCCATATTTCAATGTGATCTTCAAGGTACTCCCATACAATGTACATTGTAATATTCCAAATGAGAGATGACTAAGGCATGTTTGACTGTGAAAAGAGCCTCCTCATCTATGAAAGGACACATTCGATGCACAAAATGAATTGGTGCAACTTGTGCATCTCTCCTAGCTACAAATCTAGGAAGACCCACAAATTGGGCACCAGTTCTATCTGAGAAAGTGCAAAGCTGGACAATCTCACAGAAAGTTTGGACCTTGAAGCCATAGCCACTCAGCCTTTCCACTCCTGAGTCTATATCTGCTCTCCATCCAGATCATAACAGTCTTCAGGCCCTGGGACAGAACCTCATCGCTTGGTGGGTAAGGGACCAATGCCAAGACATACAACGTAGTATCATTAGAGTCCCTCTGTGAGGGAGATGGGCAGTTTCAAAAATTTAATAGATTAGATAGATAGATAGATAGATAGATAGATAGATAGATAGATAGATAGATAGATAGATAGATAGATAGATAGATAGATAGATAGATAGATAGATGATAGATAGATAGATAGATAGATAGATAGATAGATAGATAGATAGATAGATAGATAGATAGATAGATAGATAGATAGATAGATAGATAGATAGATGATAGGCAGACAGACCTATTGATAATACCTTACCCCATGGTATTAGATCACCTCATTCAAGACCTCATGTAGATTTACATGGGAGTGGGGAGAGTATCAAGTCCTCAGGAATCTTCCAAGCATGATATCTCTCCCCTAGCAATACTAATAGAACTGACCACAGAGGAAGTAAAGTCACTGCAACAGTGTTCCCCACTTCCAAGCTCTGGAGCTGGTCTCAATAAAGAATCGTTTTACTCTTCCTGACTTTCTGTTCTGGTCTACCTAGTGGAGCTAATAGCTCTGGTGATGTTGGAAGAAAGAGTTGAGAAGGTTGATGTACGTTGGGTGGGTAAGATCAGCATAAGGGTATGTTGGAATTGAGAGTTTCAGGAATATAACATCAGGATTTTTTTCTCCTGTATGGGAAGTGAAAGCTTTGTTATAGAGTATTTGGTACATACAGACATTCTCATTCAGATGTTGAATCCTTTATACTGGCATTGTTTTGGAATTTTAAATCAGAAAGACAAGAAACTGTATTTTTAAGTTCTTAAACTTTGGACCAGATTCCCAATTTGTAATAATCCTGCATGGCTGAATCCTAATAACTCAATTCTTGCAACTCATGTCTAACATTAATTCTCTGTATTATGAAAAATGAACCATTACATCATGAGCTGTAATCAGGACATATGTCGAGGAGTCAGAACAGTGACTCCGTGTGCAAAAATTCTTATTTTTTCAAAGAAAAAAAAATCAATGAATGATGAATCAACCCTCCACAGGAGACTTCAACCTTTCACATAAATTAGCAGCACAGATGCCACTCTCATGCTTCCTAATGCCCATCTAGATTCAATCATAATGAAGGCTAGCTTATCTAGGGTTTCTGGTTCTTCTGTTTGGGAATTAGAAATCTAGTTTGGTTTTGATACATACATTACAAGTGACACTGAGCCAATAGTTCATGCAACCAGAACTCACAAATCAGAAAGTCTCCTCGGGTCAAGGTTCAAGGATCTATCTTTGAATGGGGTACTTAATCTCCTTATATGTCCCCCCTTATAAAGCCAAATGCAAGAATACATAGAAGCCCTAATAGGCTCCATATAGGTTTTGTCACTGAAAGAAAAAATTAAATGGCCACTGCAATACGCCTGGGCTGTTTCAAACAGAGCTCCTGACAGCTGTGTCCGGAATAAAGAAAACCCTGGATTCACATCACACACACACACATGCTTCTTATCTGCAAGCAACCTCATAAGAACAGGATCCAATCTGGGTCAGTCGCTGGGGCCAGACGTTTAGTCTTCTGGGCTTTCAGACTTATGATGGACCCCTTCCTCAGGGATCTTGTCTCTAGCAGAGCTTATAAGAAGACTTTTAGACTTTAAAATGTTCTTGACCCTGATAGAAGGTAGCCAAGGATGATTTTATTACACCCATCTCCCTTTTGGGGGGGGGGAGGAAGAAGGTGAAGCAGACCAGAATTGCATTAAGGTGTTTTATAACACCATAGCTGGGAAATAATTTGGGAACGTATTGGATTTCAGTGGTTCAGTTGTATGCATGTTTTATTTTTAAATTAGATTACTCTAGGACTCCTTGGAGCATACTTTAGTCATGGTTAAAAGCATTGATTCACCGCAAGTCAGAAACAGGCTCCCAGTTTGCACTTGATCTGCTAAAGCAAGATTGGCTTGAAACCGATGGATTTCCCATTTCTCAGGGGAGTTTTCTTAATGGCTGGTTAATGTCTGCTAATGATATTTGATCAATCATTCATGATCTTTTTACTATTCCTCACTAGTCCCTGTTCTGTTTCTCACTTGCCATTGGTTTGTTATGCCAGCTCATTGCAAATTATATATAATTCTTCCCTCCCTCCCTTCCTGAAATTTTTGAATTCAAAAACTCTTCCTTAATGCTTTGCAAATGTGTTGGTTCTCAGTGCTGACTGGGGTGACAATTTCTGGTGACGTTGACTTGACAGGTCTGAGGGAACCTAAGATGGAGACAGAGGCTCCAGAATCTTATTGTTTCCCTCTGAAGACCAGCTAAGGGTGTTGTTGTTAGTTGTGAAGTCGTGTCCGACCCATCGTGACCCCATGGACAATGTTCCTCCAGGCCTTCCTGTCCTCTACCATCTTCTGGAGTCCATTTAAGCTCACGCCTACTGCTTCAGTGACTCCATCCAGCCACCTCATTCTCTGTCATCCCTTTCTTCTATTGCCTTCAATCTTTCCCAGCATTAGGCTCTTCTCCAGTGAGTCCTTCCTTCTCATTAGGTGGCCCAGCTAAGGGTACACTGGTCTGATTTTGAAACCTAGTTTAATCCTAAATGGTAATACCCCAAAGATATGATAAGGATCCTATAATCTGTAGCGTCTGATTGCTGAGTTACTCTCCTGTCAAGATGCTTAAGACAAATTAAGACTAGGTAGATGTTCTGTTCTTGCAAAGCAGACATCGAGACGAGGCAGGTTCACAACAAAGGATCTCTTTATTAAGTACATTCACAGAACAGAAGCAAGAACACAATGGCAACTGGCCTTTTTATACTCCCCTTGCAAGGGGATGCACAGCCAATCATTGCAGGCCACTCTCCCGTCTTGCGCATGCGCGCAAGGCCGGAGACAGCCTGTCTGGGTCCCGAGCAGACACGTGGTCTGTCCGGGTCTCTGCAACCTTCCTGCAGCCTTTCTGAGCCTTGCTGAATGACTCAGCAAGGCCCAGGACATAACACCCCTCCCCCCTTGGATTCAACAATAAGTAAGCAAATTGTTTAACACTTCACATAAACACAACATGGCAGGCCGGTTAGCACATTATACCGTCCACCTTACTCCTTGCAACCTATTACCTTCAGGTCCCAATGGAGTCCACGGACTTTCACTCTTTGACAATATTTGCACCGCAACCTACAATTGTTTTTGTTTACCCCCTCAGATGTCGAGGACTAATACCCCTCCTGTATAGTGAACAGGGATCTTACATATTCCCCTAAATGCTTAGGAGGACCCTTGACCCGCTCTGATCTTCGTGGAGCCAGATTAGGTGCAGGTGCGATTGTAGGTGTGGGATTAGGAATAGGTGCCTGGAGTGCCTGCTCCCGGTTTGCGCAAAACAAACCAGGACTTTGTCGCCCAGAAGACTCAGGGGTTCCCCCTGACTGCTGACTGGCTGGATCCACCAGACCCAAACCAGAGTCCCTTGGTGGGGTGGAGTTCCCCAGAATTCCATGGGACTCCTCTTGGGAGCACTGTCCCTCGAGCCCAAGACCAGCAGCAGGAGTACCTTGAGTAGCCGATTTACGGCCATTTGCCCCTAGCCAGGGACCTCTGCCAGAGTCAGGAACTGCCTCCATGGCAAGACCCCCGGAGCCTATGCCAGAGTCAGGGGCCGCCTCCATGGCAAGACCCCCACCTGCAACATGTGTTGGAACATTTGGATAAGCGCCCTCGTGGAGAGACTGTGGTCCACAATCGTAATTGGGGTCCCCCTTCCCCCCGAGAGCAGAGCCAGGAGCGGAAACGTGGCCAGGAAGCCTCCAGCGCACTTGGTCAGTGTGGCGTCTAAGCACACGACCATCCTCCAAGGCCACTTCGTAGGACAGTGGCCCAGAGACCTTGCATACCACAGCACGCACCCAGATATGTCCATGCCCATAGTTTCTGGCCCATACCGGATCACCCACTTGGAGTCTCCTAGGTGCCCGCGGTTGTGACACCTGTGAAGCCACCCGGTCTGGGTGCAGCCTGTCCAGCTTCGTGATGAGTCTGCGACCCCAGCGGAGTTCAACTGGGCTCTTTCCTGTAGCTGTGCAAGGTGTGGTGTGGTGTGCAAGGAGAAAATTGGCTAACATGTGATGCCAGGGTCCTTGAGTGATTCTCTTTAATGCTTCCTTGGTGGTATGCACCATGCGTTCAGCCTGACCGTTGGTGGCAGGGTGAAAAGGAGCAGACGTAGCATGCCGGATCATGTTGGCTTGAAGAAAAGCCTGAAACTCAGAAGAGGTAAATTGGGGACCATTGTCTGAAACAAGGACATCAGGAAGACCATGGGATTCCTCTGAGCACCTGGATGGTCCTGGCAGTAGTAGTGGAGGATACAGGAATGACCTCTAGCCACTTGGAATGGCTATCCACGAGGAGAAGGAAGAATTGCCCCTGAAAGGACCCAGCATAGTCAATGTGTACGCATGACCATGGAGTGAGTGTCTCCTCCCACCTATGTACAGGGGCCTGGGGCATCTCAGGCCGTGACTTTTGGCACACTTGGCACCCCTGAACCTGGGCCTCGATGTCCTTATCGAGTCCAGGCCACCGCAAGCGCCTTCATCCTCACAATTCCCGGATGTCCCTCATGCAGAGAGAGCAAGACTCTAGTCCTCAATGAGGCCGGGATGACTACTCTGCTTCCCCACAGGATACACCCTTTGAATGTAGAAAATTCATGTTTCCTACGCCAGAAACTTTGGAACTCTGTACCAGGACACGTGTCAGGCCATCCTGACAACACCCATGTCAGCACGCGTGCAAGCGTGTGATCAGTGGCAGTTTCAGCAGCCACATCCCTAGCATTGAGGGGAGATTCAGGCAATTCCTGAATGGAAAGAATGTGTACAGCAGGAGCAGGGTCTGCCTCTATTTGCTTTAGAGGTAACCTACTAAGGCCATCAGCATGGCCCATCTCTGTCCCTGGTTTGTGAACCAGGGTGTAGTCATAAACTGACAAGAAAATTGACCATCTCAGCATTCTGGGGGAGATGATGTGTGGGGTTTGCTTGTTTGTTGTAAACAAACCCAGCAAAGGCTTGTGGTCAGTGTAAACTGTGAAATGGCGGCCATACAAGAATTCATGAAATTTCTTGATGCCTGAGATTATTGCCAAGGCTTCTCTGTCAATCTGTGCGTAATTACGCTCTGCAGATGAGAGAGTTCTAGAGTAGTAGACCACAGGGACCTGAGTCCCATCAGCCTTGAGATGACTTAACACTGCTCCTACCCCATAAGGGGAGGCATCACATGCGATGCACACAGGCAATTGCTCATTGAAATGCGCCAGTACCGCATTAGAAGATAGCAAGGCCTTGACTTCTTTGAAAGCCCTTTCATGGACCTTTGTCCATTTCCATGGAGTCTGCTTGTCCAAGAGCCGGTGTAACGGCTCAGCCACTGCAGCCTTGTGGGGGAGAAATGAATGATAAAAATTAAGTAGGCCCAGAAAAGCCTGGAGTTCAGCTTTTGACTGGGGACTAGGGGCCAGTTGAATGGCCTGGAATTTAGACTCTGCAGGGTGGATGCCTTCAGCATCAATACAAAACCCTAGAAATTCGGTGGTTTTACACCAATTTTACATTTGTCTTGCTGCAACTTCAGCCCAGCTTGGCGGAAACGCAGCAAGACAGCTCTCAGCCTTTCAGCCAAGTTCCCAGATGACTCTCCTGCAATGAGGACATCATCAAAATAGGGGCAGACCCCAGGAATACCACGGAGCGTTCGCTCCATCACCCCTTGGAAAATGCCAGGGGCTACATTGACCCCAAACTGCAGTCTTTTTACTTTAAAAGCCCCTCTGTGAGTAACTATCGTTTGGGCCTCAGCTGTTGCCTCATCAACAGGTAACCGTTGGTAGGCCTGAGCTAAGTCAAGCTTAGCAAAGACTTTTCCCCCTTTCAGTGAGGCCAGAATGTGGCTCACCACAGGCACTGGATATGCATGCTGCTGCAAGGCTTTGTTTAGAGTGCATTTATAGTCCACACAAATTCGGACTTCACCATTGGCTTTTAATGGTGTCACTATGGGGGTTTCCCATGGACTAGAATCCACAGGTTCTAGAATGCCTTGTTGGAGCAGTTTGTCCAACTCAGCATCTACTTTACTTTTGAGAGCAAAAGGCACCTTCCTTGGTTTAACCCTGATGGGTGTTATGGCTGGATCTAACCTTAAAGCAATGGGAGGCCCCTTGTATGAGCCAAGCTCTGGGCTGAACACATCTGCAAACCCCTTACAGACTCCTGCAAGGCTGGCAGTTTGTAGATGATTAAGACCAGTCACTTGGATCCCAAGTGCCTCAAACCAATTGAGTCCGATAAGACTCGTGCGATCAACCCCAACTACCACCACATCTAACAACCCATCAAATTCCTTACCCTGTACTCTAAGCGTGGCCTCCCCGTTCACACTGACTCGTGAATTTTGGAAGTCAGTGAGG
Organism: Azemiops feae; assembly: GCA_023970755.1. NCBI lineage: Eukaryota > Metazoa > Chordata > Lepidosauria > Squamata > Viperidae > Azemiops > Azemiops feae. Next base: position 895,938 of record JALGBA010000409.1, read on the forward strand.
ATGAGATTGGAGGGCCTGAGTTTGACTCGTGAGCCACTCCTGGAACAAACCTTTTTAAAGGTGTCTGCAGAAATAATAGAAAGACCCTGTGTCCAGCTCCATAGCCAGGGGAACTCCCTGCACTCTTACATCAACGCGAAGCTTTTTCTTAAGGGGCTGGTGAACCCCAGTTTTGAATACCCCCCTACAGGATGCGCAGAAACCCACCCTGTGTTGGCTGGGGACCTTGGTACCTTTCAGAGGCAATTCTTTGGGGGACCTGTTTTTCTGGCGACCCATGCAGGCTGATGTGATGTGGCCTTGCCTGCCACATGCCCGGCAAACAGCAGAATGAAAACGGCAGTCGGCTCTCCTGTGGCGACCCCCACAGCCAAAACACCGAAGGGATGCAGGCGTCTGTCCTCTGCGTTCTTGCAGTCTTCTCTCCGCCAACTGTTGAAGTTTGTCCACCTCTTCTTCCTCGGATTCTTCTCCAGATGCCTCTCGCACGACCTCCTGATGGATGGGAACTGCTGCTGGAGGGTTCTTTGTCGACCGCAAAGCCTTCATGGCGCCGCCGGCTGCTTCTTCAGCTGCAACTTCTCTCAGGGCATCTTGGAAGGAAACATCAGCTCTAGCAAACAACTTTTGTTGCATCTCACAGCTTTGCAATCCGCAAACGAGTCGATCTTGGAGCCTCTCTTCCAAGTCTTGGAACGCGCATGGCCTAGCAGCCTGCCTCAGAGCTGCGACGAAGTCCGCAGCTGATTCTCCCGGCTGCTGATCCCGCTGCTCGAATTGGTGCCTCCAAGCTGTTACAGACAGCTTGGGCTCAAAATGCTCGTGCAGCATTTTTGTTAAGTTCCGAAGTGAAGATGCAATTCAAGGAGTTCTGAGGCATTTTTACCTAGAAAACTTTAGATCGGAATAGGCGATCGATTCCAGAGGTGCTGGGGCTACAAGGTTCTCAGCAATGTCAAAAGTCTCTTGCCCACAGACACACAGCAAAGTAGCAGCTTTCAGTTCATCTTCTTGGATCTTGTTCACCCTGAAGTAATTCTCGATGCGAGCTGCGTAAGAGCTCCATCGTTCTGGGTGCGCAGTATCAAACTCGACAAGACAGCCCAGCTTGGACATCGTTGTGACCGATAGCCTCGTTGACGTCTCTCGCCACAAGGAAGGAGAAGGGGTCCCACGAAGCCAAGCCCACCTCCAGCGTCTTCGTACTGGCAGGCGGTTGCTTCTCCTGGATGCCGCTTCAGGCCTTCAGGTGAGTTGGCCCTAGCTTCTTTTCCTTTGGCTTCCTATGCGGTGGATCCCACCTTCGTCGCCAATGTTCTGTTCTTGCAAAGCAGACATCGAGACGAGGCAGGTTCACAACAAAGGATCTCTTTATTAAGTACATTCACAGAACAGAAGCAAGAACACAATGGCAACTGGCCTTTTTATACTCCCCTTGCAAGGGGATGCAAACCAATCATTGCAGGCCATTCTCCCGCCTTGCACATGCGTGCAAGGCCGGAGACAGCCTGCCTGGGTCCCGGGCAGACACATGGTCTGTCCGGGTCTCTGCAACCTTCCTGCAGCCTTTCTGAGCCTTGCTGAATGACTCAGCAAGGCCCAGGACATAACAGTAGATAATCCACTACCACCTACAGGTACCATAATGCCCACAATGTCAGTAAATGAGGCTTGCTGTCTGTGTATATGTGGGTGTGTAACTTTGTGAGATCTCTGGGTTCTTACATGAGATTTGTCATTTTTATGTTTTATAATTTTCAAAACATATATTTGTTTCAATGTTGGGGCTACCTGCAATCTATGATTGGGTGATTGGGTGTCTGGGCAATTGGGACTGCCATCTGAAAAGATTGTTGAGTCCTGAATTGACCAATCTAGTGTGGAAAATGGTCCAATTGGGAAGTTCCATCACCACCAGTGAAGATATCAGCCACTGTTTAGACTCACTTGGGCCTTTGCCCACTCATTTAGAGAGCAATCTACTCATCCTGGAGCTGGCAGAAAACAAAACTGCAACGAAATTGGCTGCTCCCATTGCCAGTTCCTATCATACTTCTGTTGTCTCTGGGCTGACTCACTTCTGAGTGGTACTGTCCTAATTATGCTTGTGCAGCACAAGGCAGACAAAGGTTGAATCCTACCTTTCTGCCCTCCCTTTTCTGTATAGCCAGCTGGTGGGAAAAATAATAGCTGCTGGAGCAGGTATGGAGAGGTAAGGTCTGACTGCAGGACTCAGTCTGTCATCTCTAAGTTTCTTTCAGTGCTACTTCTCCTATAAGCCATTTTGTTGTAAGCCATGCTAAAGAACTAAAACAGAACAGAGCAGAGCCACAAAGGGAGCTGAGTCACACAGACTTATTTAGGATATCTTCCCCTTTCTTTCTTTAAACAGGGAACAAATACTGAGTTTCAAACCTTTTGATGCTCCCACAATCCACTATTTTGCCTTTATTCAATTGGTAAAGGCTACAGAGTTAAAGCATTTACAGTAGTCCCAGCAGAGCAGACTAACACTGTTATGCACCGTTGATGCTGTGTCCAGCTCTTTAGGAGACAAAAGAACTGAAAAAACACTTCATTCCTCCCTCCCTCCCTCCCTCCCTCTGAGAATTTCACCTACATACATAGAACATAGAATAACAGAGTTGGAAGGGACCTTGGAGGTCATCTAGCCCAACCCCCTGCTTGAGCAGGAGAGTCTATACCCTTTCGGATAAATGGATGTCCAGTCTCTTCTTGAAAGCCTCCAGTGATGGGACATCCACAACTTCTGAAGGCAAGCCATTCTACTACCGTAGTTGATTGTTCTGACTGTTAGGAAATTTCTCCTTAATTCCAGGTTGCTTCTCTCCTTGATTAGTTTCCATCCATTGTTTCTTGTCTTGCCTTCTGGTGCTTTGGAAGATAGGTTGACCCCCTCTTCTTCGTGGCAGCCCCTCAAATACTGGAACACTGCTATCATGTCACCCCTAAACCTTCTTTTTACTAGACTAGACTAGACTAGACATACCCAATTCCTGCAACTGTTCTTCATACGTTTTAGCTTCTAGCCCCCTAATCATCTTCGTTGCTCTTTTCTGCACTCTTTCCAGAGTCTCAACATCTTTTTTATAGTGTGGTGATGCAATATTCCAAGTGTGGCCATACTAAGACTTTGTAAAACAGTACTAATACATGAGAGGGCATCCTCTTATTTTACATGAATAGGTTGGATTGAAATGTGATTAGCCCCAAGCCACCTAAAGAGCCTGTCTGTTAACTGTGGACTTGTCTTGAATTTCCCCAGTCCTGTTCAACACCTTACCCATTCTTCTGCATTGGCTCTCTACTTCCTCTCTCTTTTTCATTCTAAGCATGTTACTGAAAAGCTATGTTCACTCATACTATGGGGCAGATGTGTCAATGAGCCACATGCTCTTCTATATTTATTGTAGTAAATCCATCTATGTACCATCATATACATGGAGGGGGACAAATAATCCACACACCCCTGATCAACCCCAATGGGTTTAGGACAACTCGCCATGGCCAACTCACCATGGGATAACTTGCCTTGGGACAAGAGTTTACACTAACATCGAAGAAATGGTGGAATAAAACCATTAAAGAAAGGATGCAAAAGGAGGGACAAAATGAAATGTGAATGTCAAAAATTAAAATAATTTTAAATAATTACATTGAATTGTTGAGTTGTTCCACAGTGAGCTGTCCCGTGGTAAGTTGGCCATAGTGAGTTGACTGTGGCAAGTTGGTTGTTGCCAGTTGCCCCCTTCTAAATCCTAATTGCCAGTTTATCCTGAAAGTCGGTTAATTTGATGATTTTATGTAAATAGAAGGAGTGAGGCAGCTATACAAATACTGTATGTTGGGCTGACAGATTTATGCTAATTCCCAGAGCTGTTCTCAATGCATTTCTGGAGGATTTTATTTGAACATCAGTCTTTTCCCTGAAATATCCTAAAACAGTGATTCTCCAACTGTGCTCCTTGGGAGTCCTGAAATATGTTAGGGTATTTCATCTTAAAGTGAGAAATAGTTATGGTAGGCAAACATAGCAAATTTGGATCACAACAGACACCTGCATAAATGACCAAGCCTTCATTTTCTAAGAAATGTTTGCATATCATGGAATCTACTTTTAGTTGTTTGCAATTCACCATTGCAAGTTTGCAAGTCATTGGATCTCCATCTGAGAAAGTGACTGCCACCATCCAGAGCAGCCTGAACAGACTAAGCAGCACACACAACATCTATTTATCCTACGTGTGTGTGTGTGTATGTGTGTGTGTGTTGGGGGAGAGGGGTGTAAAAGTCTTGATGAAGCTTTAATGCAGCTGTTGTTTTTAATTTAAGCATCTCAACTCACCGGTGGTTACAGAAACACTTTTCTGTCACATCCAGTGAAGCTCTCAGGACTCCTTCTCAGCGAAAGAAGGATACAAAATAAATTCCAGCCACTGGTATATAGGGTCAAATCACAATAAATAAATAATAATAATAGTCAAACCACTCCACTGTGATTCATCTTGTTCCAAAGCACAACATGATCTAAATATCAGCAATTGGGGGACAATGACCAAACAGGTTATGATGATCTCTGTGTCCAGCAGAGCAATCTGCTTGGTTATTGTTCAAAACTGGATCCTGTCCTAAGAGGCCTGTTGGTCTGAATGGTCTTTAACCATTCATTCTTAGGCATGATAGAAAGAACACACTGTACTTTTTTCCTCTTATGCTTAGCTAACAGAATTGGATTCCCTGTAGCTTTCAAGGATACTTTTTCTATCCAATATATGAGGGATGAATTTGAGTCCACATAGTTCAAAACTATATGACGACAGCCTCATGTGATCAGATGTTTGGGATTTTAAAAAGGAAAGTCATTTATTTCTATTAGAGATCTGCCAAGAGAACAAGCCATTCTTCATGAGCAAAACAAAAAACAGAAACCAACAAAAATCGGCAAATTAACTCTTAGTCTTCTAGTGAAAAATCAGAAGCATAGAGGTATGTCTGTTTATCAGAGGTATTTCTTGCGCTATTCCAATTTCTAAAGAACAAAAAGGGGTTCCAAAGGGAAAAAAAGGAACATTTCTGCTCTTGTAACAAAACATAAATGGAGCAAGGGACTGCAGAAGCCTTGTAGCCAAAAATGGACAGTTAAATCTCTGTGGGTGAATTAAAAAAATAGGTTACAACACTAAACAGCATCTTTTTAAAGTGTGCATTTAAATATGTATTCTGGAATTTTTTCCCTTGATATCGTACACATTCCCAGTTCAAAGTACCCATTGCATTTTTTTTGTCCTTTTAAAAAAATATTTAATCAGTTTATAAAGCTCATGACAAAAAGCACCCCATAAACATTTGGAGAAGGACAAAATGATGGACAATGATCCACAGATTACACCATGAGGCAAGGAAGAGGTTGTATACCTCTGGAACCTAAATACTACAACCTAAAAAGACAAAATTCCTTAAGGATGCCTCAGCCATATTTCTTGAGATGGAGAAATATATTCTAGTTCATGTAAAGCTTGACTGGGATATGATGCAACCATTTTAAGGACTGCTTAACTTAATTATTGGCCCATCTATGGAGTATAGGGGCCAATGTATTTCTTTACCATCTCTGAAACATCAGCTTGGGATGAGTATCTTGGTAATTGGAATAATCATTTTCCAGCATTTGTGTTCATACTTTTCATATCCCTTTTTATTCCCATAGTCCCACAATGGCAATGTGTCAGGACATAATGCTGCTGTAATGAAGTGCAAGGCAAGAAAAGACTAGAGAGAGAGATGTGTAGTGGGCTTGTGCCCAGTGTCTCCCACCCTCAGCAACTTAAAGATGTGTACAGACTCCAATTCCAAGTTGGCTGAAGAATTCTGAAGTTGAACCCACACACCTTAAAGTTGCAGAGATTGAGAAATACTGAACTAGCCCAGCTGTCTAGAAGGTTATCATGCAGAAAAAGACAGCTTCAGCAATCCTGCAGGGAAATTTTGAAGTTCATTATGGTATAGCCTGGAAAGTCTGCAGTGAATATATATATATATATATATATATATATTGAAAAAAAAAGACTGTAATTTCCAGTTTAGTTTGCACCCAGCATGCTCCCAGTCAATTGCTGTATCCAGATCAGAGCAAGCCCAGATTCAGGACAGCTAGCAAAAAATATAGCTTGATGTCAAAAATAGTTAACAGGCAAAATGGGATAAAAGAAAACAAAAAGCAGGGTGAATTTACATTATCGAAGGACTTTCCAGAGCCACTAGAAACAATACCATGGGTCAGTGTTTCTCAACCTTGGCAACTTTTAAGATGTGTGGACTTCACTTCCAGAATTTCCCAGCCAGAACTGTGATCCCTAGATAATCCCTCTTCTATTTTGCCTTCTGAGGGAAACTGTATTATAGATGGGGACAATGGTTTCCACACTATACGTATTTTGCATGGAATAAACTCTACAATAGTGAAGCAAATAGAATTTCTTTGTAAATAGGCAAGCAGAAGATTTCATTACAATAAACAGGTAACTATGGACCATCAGGGTTGTGAGAAAAAAAATGAAAATGGTGGGGACACCATCAGACCAAAATAATATATTTGACCATAACCATGATAAAGAATAGACGAAATTAGCTACAGGATTGGTCCAAATGATTTATTTGCCTTTGTGTGTATGTTAAATCTTGATCACTATTTATTGATCAAATATTCATCCTGATTTGATCCTTTTCTCAGTTGGCATGGGATATTCTAATGAAGAATGACCACATTGATATCAAGTTTAGGAACATAACATTGTTTTATTAGCATCTGTGGCTTGAAGTTTAAAAATTAAAATGTTGGCTGCAATTCCACAACCACAGCCTCAGGTTCTCATCAAACAGTTGTGACCACCATCTTGATCTTTTTAAAATAATCCCTTGCAGATGCTGCTGACTTCGAAGCTGAGGAAGATGGCTCGTCTAAAAAAAGGCTTCCAGATAGAAGGGAGATGGCACTCGGGACTTCTTGAATCCTAGCTCATAGGTTTCCAGAAGGGGCAAATTTATTACTAAAAGGTATCAGAAATAACACTTTAAAGTCTAACGCTGTTATGATAGTCTAACAAAATAGACTGAGAGATCCAGAACGCTTGCTAATTTTTAGATACCTCAAGATACCATCAGCAAACTTAATTTATTTCACAGATTGATTTGAGAATTTAAAAAATACTGGTTCAGGAGAACTGGCCCATTGTTCCAATTGCCTAATGAGCATGCCTGTCCCAGCTCTCACTATTTGCCAAATCAAAGATGCCCAGATAAATTTATATCCTGGCCTTAACAAATAGTCAATTTCTCTTCATGCTACTTCCCCAACTCCAACTGGTACGCTGGGGATCTGAACAAGTTGTTATCTTTCCCACCTGCCTTCTTTTGTAGATCTAGTTAATGTGAAAGCTAAATGTTATTCCCCTTAAATGATCACGCAGCAAATCATTGTGAACTTCTGGCAATGATATTTATTTAGCCACAGGAAGAAATCAAAAGAACAGCAGCTTTTTTCTTCTAGTCCCACCTACCCCCCACTATGACACACACGTATGCATACAACATTAACCCTGATTCTTGCAATATCCCCCTGGGGCACTTCATTAGCATCCCTACTTGGCAAATACTGAAGAGTGAGGGAAGTGCAACCTTAAATGAAATTAAAAATGCCACTCCCATTATTCAATTTGTTTGCTCTGTTGTGTGACTTAAAAGACCCACACCGATCCCATTATGCTCCAAGGAAACATAAACTGTAACAATCCCAGTAAATTCTTGAAGTTAGAACAGAAAGTTCCAAATGACCCACAGCCTGGGAGTTGGGGACTCCTGCTCTACAGAACCCTCAAACTCCCTGACCACTCCAAATTAAACTGGTAAAGAAAAATGTCAGAAATGTTTTTGTTTTGTGGCCCATGGATCCCCCTCTGAACGTAAACTGTTGAAAACTGATATAGTTTTTACATTTTCTGTAGCCAGAAAAAAATATAAGAACTGTGATATAGCCCTCAAATGGCCATGTCAGTTAAACATCTCACTCCATGGTTTTGTCCAGATCCAGCTCTGGTTTCATGTAGTCCCATCTGCCGTGAGTCTGTCAGACATCCCAAAACATTAAATGTGGTGTTTGGCCATCGATGAGTTGTTCAGTCCTCAGACAGAACCTAACTTGGTTGAAGGAACTTCTTACTCTTTTCTGCCATAGAAGTTAGTATGGGCTGTCTGGCTAGTAGATTGAAACTTCACTCACTACTAGATATTCAGACAAGCTTTAGTGTTCTTGATGCCCACCCTGTTTTTTGGATCATCTCTTCCCTTGCCCCTGGCAATGCTGGCTGGGACTGGTGGGAATTGATGTGATTCAGAAAATCCTTTAAACTGGAGTTGTCATCTTCCATGAAACCATCTTCCATGAAACCTGCAGAATGCAGGTTGTACAGTGTTAAGGTAGCATGTCCCCCCTCTGCTAAAAGCCTTGGCTGCTGCTTCCAGAGCACCTCTCAACAGTTGCCATCAAATTGTCACTCTGTAAGTTTGCCAAGTCCCATAATGATTAAACAGATAAGGACTCGTCATCGTGAAATTATTTATTACTGTAATTTAATCTGAACTCACCGTACAAGTAAATTGTTACATTTATTGTTCTCCCGGGCTCCAGCCCATATTTATTACACAAGTTTTTACACTGCCCATGTGGCTATTAATGTCACAGTCCCACCATGGTTTGGCACCCAGGGTCTCACTTGCCATTCAAACGTGGATCAGAAACTTCAGGTCTGTGGAGATTCTCAATCATCCAGGTCATGGTTCTCCCCAAAGGTGCTTTTCAAAAGGCAACTGGACTTCGTTTTTTTCTTTGAAAATGTTCTGCTTCTCATTCAAGAAGCTTCTTCAGTTCTGACTGAACGGTAGGAAATAGAAGGATTGATATTCTTGCATCATTAGCACTCTGAAGCTCCATTCCAGTCTAACGAAAGGTGAAGAATATAAAGCCTTCCATTCCCTATCATTCAGTCAGAACTGAAGAAGCTTCTTGGACGAGAAGTGAAACGTTTTCAAAGAAAAAGGTGCCTTTTGAGTCCAGGGCTCGTCAAATCTTCGAGTCTGTGTTCCATCCGATTTCAGCGTGAGGACTATGTCAGTGCAGCTAATCGTGCTTTCTGCGCCAAACATAGTTAAGCCAACTTGGCGTGGGATGTTGCACGAACTAGACCACGAGAAGCCCGCACGTGTCGGACTTCGTGGCCCCAAGGAATAAAGGAGCGACCCGGCTGCTCCTAGCAGGCACGCGCGCTCCGGCGAGAAGACGCGTCTGCTGGGCTGCTGTCGCCAAGACTGGGAGGGAATTTCCCAAGGAGAGGCCGGGAGGGGAGGGGAAAGCTGACGCTCCGCTCTTGTCCTCCCGCCCTTCCTCGTAAGTCTCGTTTGTTCCCACTGAATAAAGCATCACGTACTGCAAATTGTTCTCATCAATAATCAAGACAGGGGAGGCAAAACAATGGAACCAAAGGCATAATAATAATAAAAAAAAATCTCGCTAAGGCCCAGAGGCTCCGTCGGTAAAACTGCTCCGGGAAAGCAGGCGTGGGGTGGGGTGGGGGGCGACAGGTAAGAAAAGGACGTAAGGGGGTCCTTTTTATATGCAGACGCCTCGCTTTAAAGGTTTTAATCGCTGGGAAAGGATTGAGCGGGCGGGGGGCGGGGGGCGGAGGCGGTAGCTGTGCCCTTCACTTGGAGACAGGAAAGCCCTTCTCCGCGTCTCCCCAGTCCCCGGTTCCAGACAGGTGGCGAAACCACAGATACAGATAAGGGGAGAAAAAAAAACAATGGGTCGTGGGGAAGGGAGGCGAGGGAGACTTTTAAAGCTACCAAGCCATACAGTCACTCACCTGCGAAGCAAGAGGAGAAAGGGAGGACGGACGTGAGCGGAAACACACAACGCCACCCTTAAAAAAAAAAAAAAGAAAGAATGGGTGAGTTGCAGCAAGCAGAAGCGAAGAAGTGGACTTTTAAGGCAGGGGCTGAAACGCGCTTGGGATACAGAAAAGGGTCAGAGAAGCAGCAACCGACGGGAGACGGGTTTAGGGCTGACTGAATGACTGACGGGCTGAATGAATGAATGAATGGCTGAACGAACGAATGAATGAATGAATGAAAGGGGAAAAGGGAATCGCCTTTCTGCGCTGCGGGTGTCCGTGCGCTCAGCCCCCTGCTGCGTTCCGAACGTGCGAGATTAAAGGCGAAGCGGAGGCGTGGAAGGAAAGAAGGAAGGAAAGAAGGGCGGGGGGGGGAGAGCAGCTGCGTCTTACGGCGGGAAGAAAAGAAGAAAGAAAAAATAAGTGAATGGGTTGTATTCACTGCTCAAAAGGAGCCAGGAGACAATTGAAAAGAAACGGTCCAGGTAGGATTAATGAGTTGGGGGAGCTGTCTAAACAGCTCTTTTGATATTAGGGATATCTTAGAGGTGGGAGAAAAGCATCCTGCACGCACCCGGCTCAAAAGCCCCTATCTCCTTCTTGCAGGCCCAGGGGGGGGAAAGGGCAAACAGGCTTAAATTCAGCAGGGCTCGTTGTTAGAATAAAATATATACAGATCCAAGCGCCTGATGGCAAGTACAGTATTTTCCTCACCACAGCCTGCTCAAAAAGCTTTTGATGGATAGCCCAGTCGCCACCACCAAGCCAGCCTGGCTCAAAATAGCAACACTTAGCACATGGATAATGCCTCTGGATTGTCAAAGCATTTTTATTTTTATTTATTTATTTATTTCCCTCCACCATGAATGTATGAGATCTCTTGTGCTGTAGAGGAGGAGGAAGAAAAGGAACATGGTGAAATAAGGGAGATAACATTTTTATTATATCTGTTGACAGTTGTTTGTTTGGGTTTTGCAACTAGGGCTGAATGGCCCTGCTAGAATGGAGCTGAATAAATGATCATTAGTGTAAATCTACTAATCAACAGTGCTTGCCCTGAATGCTTAAAGCATAGCTTGTAAGTTATCATAGTCACAATAATCATAAAAGCCAGGCCAGACACTTTTAAAAACTTAAGAGGCAGATGGTAAGTGGCATTTCCACCTACTGCTGCCCCCTCCCTTACAGAAATACCAGTGCCACCTATTCAGAAGGCTTCTCTGATTATATCACTGGAGCCTTATTAAGCTCATGTCTTTCATCCTTAGCTAATACAGGCAGGGCTGACTTTAGGCTAAGGCAGTGGTGGCGAACCTATGGCACGGGTGCCAGAGGCGGCACTCAGAGCCCTCTCTGTGGGCACACCTGCCATGCCCCAGAGATGGCAACCGTCCCTCTTCAACCAGCCACCTGCTAACTTGCCGAGGTCCCACATGGCCGGATGCATCCCAGTACCCATGCGCTCGCTGGCCTCTGTGTGCGGGGTCCAATGGTGTCAGGCAGCAGCCGCCCTGGCCCCTGCCTCGCCTTGCCCTGTGACAATGGCACCCCCGCCCTATCTCGCCTTGCCTCGCCTCATCCTGCAGGACGAACCTCCTGCCTACTGCCCCATCTGCCAGAGACCCCCTGGATCTCCCCCAACACTGCCCGGTCTCCACGAGCAACATCGAGGTGATCACGCCCACCTTGGCCACACCCACCTAGTCTGCCATGACCACCACAGCCACGCCCACCCAGTGGGCCACGCCCACCTGGCACCCAGCGATAAATAAGTGGGTTTTGGGTTGCAGTTTGGGCACTCGGTCTCTAAAAGGTTCGCCATCACTGGGCTAAGGCTAATTAGTCACTAGCCTAAGAGGGACCAAAGCTTATGGGACACCAACACCTTCTAAATCAGGGGTCTTCAAACTTGGCCCTTTTATGACTTGTGGACTTCAACTCCCAGAATTCCTCAGCCAGGCATGCCTGGCTGAGGAATTCTGAGAGTTGAAGTCCACAAGTCATAAAAGGGCCAGGTTTGAAGACCCCTGTTCTAAATCATTGTAAAAATACAGTATTTGCATTGGTGAGTGATAGTCCCATCAGTCCATGTGGATGACCGTTTTTTCCACTTAAGACCATTGCAGCATTCCCGTGATCATGTGATTTAGATTCGGATGCTTGACAATTGACTCACCTTTATGACGGTTGCAATGTCCTGGAGTCATTGAGTCCCTTTTGCGACCTTCTGACACGCAAAGTCAATGGGGAACCCAGGTTCACTTAACATCCGTGTTACTAATTTAACAACTGCAGTGATTCACTTAACAAATGTGGCAAGAAAAATGTCGTAAAATGAGGCAAAACTCACTTAACAAATTTCTCACTTGAGGGGGACAAGCAATTCCACAGGGCAGGTGCTGCTGCGGAAAAGGCACACAAAATGGCCTTGTTTCATAGAAGGGATCTGCAGCATGCCCACTCTGTCAGAATCTGGTGCCACAGGTAAAAACGATCAGAGGCAGACAGTTCTTCCAGTATCCTGGCCTCCTGCATGGCCTTGTAGGTGATAATTCACATCTTGAATTGCACCTGGAAGCCAGAACAGTTCACAGTAGTAGTGCTGAGTGGATACACCATGGTATGCCCCAAAGTGCCCATGCCACTTCTGTTCTGCTCCAGCTGAGCTTCCAAATGCTTTTTGAGGACAGGAGAGCATCTTGTGATAGGAAGTGACAAAGACATGAGCAGAGCTTTCCAATCTGGGAATTGGTGCAACTAGCACACAAGATGGATTTGAACAAAGGCCTGGCCATGGTGCTCTTTGTGAACCCAAGAGGACCTCAAGATTGTGCAGCAACCTGATCTGGGGGAGTGGTACCTCATCCAGAATGAATGATAGAAGTTCTCCAGACTCAGGAGATCCTAAAATTCATAGACAATCAATCTTCCTAGGAGTTGGTGTCCATTTCACCCCATCTAGCCTCCATGCAATGAGAAGAACCTTAACAGCATCACTTAGATCAGGGCTTTTCAACCTGTGGTACGCGTACCACTTGTGGTACATTAACAAGTGGCAGGTGGTACGCAGCCCTGCCTAGCCAAGTGTAGTGGGGGAGGGAAAGAGCCAGCGCAGGCAAGGACTTACAGTGAGAGAGTCCTCTGGAGCTGCAGTGGCTGGGGAGAGACAAAGGGCCCAGGCTCAGTTCTGGCTCACCCTCCCCCATGAGAAAGAGGGAGGAGATGGAGAGTGGAAGGATTCTTATGTGCTTTTGTGACTTTGAAGTTCTGGGATTTGTGCAATGTGGGTTTTGTGTTCTTAAGGAGTGTTTGGCAATTTCTATTTGGCTGATGGCTGATGGCTCCTGTTAGCTTCTATTGCTCTGCTATTGTTAGCTGTAAGTTTGCAAGGGATTTTGAAGTATTTTTCTCCTGAATGGATTTTGCCTGTAGATTCTTTTACTTATGAATGGAGCCATTTGGGGAGGCTGCCTTAGCCGGCAGCCAATACTTACTACATTTTTTTTTCTTCCTTACTTTCCTTTCTAGCCAGTAGCTAATTCTTAAAGGGAAATGTGCCTTTTAAAGTTAGTTCACTCAGCAGTTTGTCTTTTCTGTTTCTGGAGGCTTTTCCTTGTTTGATGAATATATGGAAGAAAGAAAATATGGGGGGAGGGGTTTTCAAATTCTTCCTTCAGAAGGAGGTGGGCATGAGAAAGAGGGAGGCAAGGAAGGAGGGAGGGAGGGAAGTCCTGCCTTAGCACTTGGCCACCAGCAGCCCTGCCATTGACTTTACTTGTCAAAAGGTTGCAAAAGGGGATCACATGACCCTGGGACACTGTGACCATCATAAATATGAATCAGTTGCCAAGCATCCAAATATAAATCACATGATCCTGGGCATGCTGCAATGGTCATAAGTGTGAAAATGGTCATAAGTCATTTCAGTGCAATTGCAACTTTGAACAGGTTTTTTTTTTTGGTCATCAAGTTTTTGACACCTTGCTAGGTGGTACTCGAATATTGCCATATCCTAAAAGTGGTACAATCGGTGAAAAGGTTGAAAAGCCCTGACTTAGATGACTCAGAGTAGAGATGTATAACTGAGTATTATCAGCATACTGCTCAGTATTAAACTTCTGTTGATGGATGACCTCATTGATACAATAAGCCAATAAAAAACCAAGAAGGTTGGTGACACCATCCCTATCTCAAGCCCACCTAAAGTCATCCAGAAGCAAATCCTCATCTCTCTCTTTTATATTGTATCTTTTTAAATGATATTTTTAAAAAATATTTCCTATAAACTGCACCAAGATCCTTCCATGCTATGAGACAGATAGAAAGAAAAATAGACTGTGTTGTATAAGTTCAAAAGTCATCATGTTCTTGTAGTGGCCACATAACGTCTTTGCGGAGTCCAAATGCCAGGCGTGAAAGCAGGAACATTATTTCACTGAGTTCCACAACAACCTGTGTCAAAAGACTTATAGATTCTGATATTAGAAGCAATATACAATCATTAGTAGCCATTCATAGCCGTATCTTCCATATATTTGTCTCATCCCTTTTTAATGCTGTCCATTGATGGTTACCAAAGTTAATCTTGTGTTAGTAAATTTCAGATTTAATTGTTGTAACCAATCTCTAAGAAGTGAAATTAACATATCCCAATGTATTTTCCATATAGACAACATCATTAATTAAATATTATTTATGCATGCATTTTTATTTTCATACAGCATGACATTTTCCAGTACAATTAGTCCTAGACTTACAACCCTAATTGAGCTTGCAATTTCAGTCATAAGTTGTGATCACCACATGACCATACCCAATTTTATAACCATTTTTGTGGCAGTCATTAAACAAATGTGGTCATAAAGTGAATGCTGGAATAGTTAAGCAAATGCTGGAAGTAAACATCAGAAAATGTCATAAATAGTGGTCGTGTGTCCATGGGATGTTGCAAATGGTCATAAATGTGGCTGTTTGCTGAGTGCTCAAAATGTAGTCATGTGGTTGCAAGAGGGAGGATATTGGTACTCTGTATCTGGGCCGTAAGTAACATTTCAGGATCTATGAAATGGATGGTCGCTAAGCAACCGGTCATAAGTCAAGGACTTCCTGTATAGCCTTTATATTAAAAACCCATATTTAGGAAAATTTGGAGAATAAGATAAGATATAAGATACTTTTCAGTAATAGACAGGAAGGAAGAAGATAGGCAGGCATCTCCATATTCCTCTTGCGTACTAAATAAAACATCCGTAATAAGACATGAATGATATGATTTAAAATAATTGTGGGAATATGCCAGAAACATGCTTCTACAAGTTGCTGGTTTGGAATTATTATGTAGCAATTTGTCATGATGTGTTTGCAGTTGAAAAAGTTTCCATTGAATGGGCAGCAGATGCTCACTTTTAAATATATGAATTGACCCATACCAAAAAGCTAAAGGGCATCCCATATATAGGTCTAGAGAGCATTCAGAGATTCCCCCACTGCTCTTTTTAAAATTTCTGCATTTGGTTTATGGAGAGAGAGAGAGACTGAAAGGGCTGGGTAAAAATGTCCATAACATTGTGCTGGACTTTGTTTTTCCTTGAAGATGTTCTGCTTCTTATCCAAGAAGCTTCTGAAGAACTGAAGAAGCTTCTTGGATGAGAAGCGGAACGTCTTCAAGGAAAAACAAAGTCCAGTTGCCTTTTGAAAAAGGGCCTTTGGGACAACCTTGACCTGGATGACTGTGGAGAATCTCCACAGACGTCCATAACATTGTATCCTGGAGATAGGCAATGTAGGATCGTTTAGGACCACAACTCCCTGTAGCATTGCCACTAGCCACATTGGCTGAATTTCATAGCAATTATCTATCTGCTATCTGCAGTATCTAAATGGTAGCAGTGAACAATTCTATTGTACCATGACTAATATGGCTGCCATATAAACCTTGTTGCCCCAGAAAAATTAGAATATTTCCAGGGAGAGCTACATTTCTAATGTGGACTAAATTAAAACAAATAAGAGTATTGTACAGGTAATGCATGCGTTGTGGATGGCCATTATATTAGGCAAAGAAGCAAAGTTTTCATACAGTTGCCATTTGCCTCTCACCTTTTATAGGGCTTCTATAAAATAACAAAATTTCTTTGGCCAAGCACAAATACCTGCAGAGACTAGTCCAGCTGGGGTGTATTTTTCCTCCAACTCTGCTGCCCATTTCCCAAATTATGTAAATTTAAAAGCATTATCTTGAAATTGCTTTCCCCTTTTCTAGGTTTTCACTTAGGAGTTCTGCTCCATTAGGTTCCCCCTAATGTTTATTGCCTCTGCAGAATTCCTTAATAAATCCTTTATTTCATGTGCATTGCAGTCCATGCTGCTAATTTAATTTCTCTACTCTAAGAAATTTCTCCCTCCCCTTCAGAAGCAGACCTTTTGCTTAATACACAAACTACAGATGTCCTTGAATTATATATAAAAAAAATCGGGATGAAGAGAAAAGCTACTAGGATTTCAGCATTCAACAGCACACTTTTAATCATTTTGGCACCATCGTGGTTATGAAGAAATGCCTATTATTGCAGGTAACACAAATATAGGAATCTGAATATCAAGGATTGGGTCATCTGCTTGTATTTTAGCTGAGTGAAAAGCAACTGCAACCTCCTCCACAAATACCATTCTCATTTTCTGGAGCTTATTCAGCAGGGATTACGACATTAGAAGAGGAGGATTAATACAGTTCTGGAATTTAAATAGCCCATGCAGTAGACTGGCTGACCCCAGAAGGTAGAAGTTTGAAGGTCTCAAACTCCATTATAACCTGAAGTCTTCTGGACCTTCACAATCAGGCTGTGCCTCCTGTTTTGGAGTAGTGGCTTGGTAGTTTCTGTTCCACCACCCAACTTCACCTGACGTCTTTCCACTAATTCTGGGGTGAAAGACAGATAAGACTATCAAACCTGTGCTGCCTTTCTGACAAAAATAAAATATTTAAAAACTAAACAAGAAAGGAAGCAATTTTCATAATATACCTCCAGCGTATAAAGCTATCAATACTACAAGGTAGACCAGGTTAAGAAACCGATGCCATGTTTATCAGGACTATTTTTACTGTAACAGAACCTGGCGAGTCTGAATGTGCTTCCTCCATCCTCCATTTTCTTTTTGTGTGAACCAGAGAGAGGGGCCCATCTGAGACATTTTCTCAAATTACTTTCTTTGCCTGGGCTCAAGCCTCACTTATCTGACTCTTGCTTTGGTAGCTGTTCCTGAAGGCCATTCTGTGTGGCCTTTACACATACATAGACTAGAAGTTTTGCTCTTCCTTTTCCCTGGATGATAGACCAATTTCATCTGAAATTCAAGGTGGGCTGGACTTAGATCTCTTCTGGGCACGAAGTGACTCGAGACTAATGACATGCTTGACCTCTTCCTCAGGCTCAGCCTGGTCATCTCCTACAATCATGACTTCTTTTTTGACAGACCCCGCTCCACAAATACTGTTGTCATGTTCTACTCTTTGGAGTTATTTTCAAAGTAAATATTCTTTCATCAGATCAAATGAGAATTTGTAGAAAAAACAATAAATTGTAGAATTTCTCTGTCTTGCATTGCCACATGCAGATGTACTGCAAATTAGAATCCCTCTCTTCTTGGCTGTGCATACATGCTCATTAGCTTATCTTTAAAAGGTTCTTTTGCTGTTATCTTATTTAGGGAAATGTATTTGGCATCAAGGAAGCCTGTTCTCATTTGGCCTCCAACTATATTGCAAATTCATACCGAGTTGAGAACATAACTTGTTCTTTTTCCTTGACTTTCTGTTATGTCACCTCTGTAGTATTCCAAGGGGGACTTCCACAAGCAAGCTGGAAATATTAGAGAAGTACCTTGGCTGCCTTCCAGATGAAGTTCATTCAGGTTAATCAATGAAAAGAGCTCCAGAAGCTGCAAGGATCCCACTGGGGTTTATAGATCAGAATAAGGTATAACGTTTTCAGCTTTAAAAAAAAAAAAAAGCCATGTCTTTTTACAGAGGAGAATCTATAGATGTAAACAATGGTTGGGTTAAAAAGGATAATGAGTGGAGGGAAAAGAGGCCCCAGATGCCAAAGCTGGGGGAATACGCTGGCTAAAATAAAGGGATCTGCAAAATATAAACACAGTGACAAATAGAGAATCGATTGGTTGCATAAAAATAGCAAAGAGATCAAAGGCAGGAAATGGAGCTATGTCATTCACTGGGCTTATTTACAAGATTATACATCCCAAGAACTCTGTGTCAAGGGCAGAGTAACAAAACCTTTCTTTATGTTGCAACTGTGTCTAGCAGGTGAGAGTGGGATTTGCGGTGGTGAACACCAATTCTGTGGAAATTACCCATTGTCTGTTGGGTGGAGTCTGAGTGGAATAATGGATCGATGGGGTTAGGGTAGTTTATTTTTAATTATGCTAATGTGAAAAGGATGCCCTAAGTTCATATGAAAGGAGGAAGAATTGCAGTCTGTTCAAAGCATTTCCCTGTTTTAAGGAGAATACTAACAATCGCCTTCATCCCCTGACTCCATATAATGCTCTGTGTCAAACTAGTTCAATCCTGAAGTTATTCTCTGTAGGCAGCATGACTATTCAGTCCCGAAGATTCATCCTGTGGTTTGTTTCAGTTGCAAGGAATAATTTAAAAAATCCCATTTACATATCATTTAAAAGATACAATCAAAAGCCTAGGAAGCAAATGAGCAGTCTAGTCTTCCAGCAGCTAATGCCCAGAAAAGTAGGCAACAACCCTTGATAACTTGAGGGACCATCTCACCCCACTGGGATTGGCCCGTACCACTTGTGCCGGCAGAGGAGGCATGCTGCGGGTCCCGTCACCCCGATTATTCCAGCAGGTGGGGTCCAGGAGGAGGGCCTTCTCTGCTGTTGCTCCTTTCCTCTGGAACATCTTGCCCTCCAGTCTGAGGTTGGCCCCAACCCTCCTATCTTTTCATAAGGGCCTAAAGATGTGGCTTTGCCAGTCGCTTTGGGGCCCCGGTGGGGGAACAGCACAATGGAGTTGGTGGTAGATTGGGTAATAAAGATCCCACCCCACCCCCACCCCACCCCCCACTCCACCCCTGCCCTCCCCATGTGCCTTTGGTTTTCATGTTCATTTTTTACTTTTTATGTTTTAGCTTGGATGTAACTGCAAGCCACCCAGTGTTACCCTATGGTAAGATGGGCAGCCAATAAATTAAATTAAATTAAAATAAATAAATAAATATAAATGAATAAAGTAATATAGTAATAAGGAATGTGTGGATAAGGTTTGAGGCAAACAGTCTTCCTCTGTACAAAGAAGGAATAAAAAATAAGGGATCAGACTGGCATTTTATTGTTAGTATGTAGATGTATATTGCAAGTTCTACAACTGGGCTTGCAGTGTGCTTGCAGTGTACTATAGAAGTATACAGTTTGGTATCACCTGTGGGGGCAAAAAATAATTTGCCTTGAATTTGTGTATTTTACCAAGACTTTAGAAAAGCTTTGACAGCAGCTTATTTCAACTGGAATTATTCTGCATTTCTTATCATGTCTCTAGCAATTTGGTTTTCATTTGTTTTGCCTTTAAAAAGTGGGTTTGAATATATGGGGATATGCTTTGTGTTTATATTAATCTTTTTCATTTATTTTTCACATTTTTCAATCACCCATCTCCCTCAGAGAGAGAGACTCTTATTATACTCTACTATACCTTGTCTGTGTGGGGGTATGGGTTGTGTGTACTGTATATTATACCTTATCTGGCTTAGAACACTGTTTCAGGCAAAAGTACCATTTTATTATTTTACTGTTTCATTTTAATCAGTTTCTTGTGCCTCTCCAAGCAAAATTGCTCAGCATTAATCTCTTATTTGTAACATACCTTTGTCCCAAAGACAAAAATTTAAGTTCACACAATTATAAAAGCTTCCCATAAGTAATAAAGGGAAAAAAGATAAAGATACAGGCTTAAAGAAGAAAAATAATGAGCACTGTATTTTATCTCATTCCTGTTATGTCTTATATATAACATTTTTTGTAAAAAAGTTGTTTAGAGGATATATGCTATGGAATACTCATTACTGATGAGTATTAGCACTGACTAACAATGACGATGTTACCTAGTTTGGGTAATAAAACATCTGCAAGAAAACAACCAAGCTCAGAGAGCACCAAGGACCCCTCAATACTCTTTACTAGGAAACAGATTTGATTCTATCACTTTGGAGAATAACTGGTTGATCAGTATAGATGGTGAATCCCCAGAGATGGAGAAAGGAACTTAAAACGACTCAAAATTCTTACTTTTACATTTGTTGTTGTTAGTTGCGAAGTCATGTCCGACCCATCGTGACCCCATGGACAACGTTCCTCCAGGCCTTCCTGTCCTCTACCATCTTCTGGAGTCCATTTAAGCTCACGCCTACTGCTTCAGTGACTCCATCCAGCCACCTCATTCTCTGTCGTCCCCTTCTTCTATTGCCCTCAATCTTTCCCAGCATCAGCTCTTCTCCAGTGAGTCCTTCCTTCTCATTAGGTGGCCAAAGTATTTGAGTTTCAACTTCAGGATCTGGCCTTCCAAAGAGCAGTCAGGGTTGATCTCCTCTAGGACTGACCGGTTTGATCGCCTTGCGGTCCAGGGGACTCGCAGGAGTCTTCTCCAACACCATAGTTCAAAGGCCTCAATTCTTTTGCGCTCAGCCTTTCTTATGGTCCAACTTTCACAGCCATACATTGCAACTGGGAAAACCATGGCCTTGACTATACGTACTTTTGTTGGTAGGGTGATGTCTCTGCTTTTTAGTATGCTGTCTAGAAAGAAAATTAAAATTATGCAATAGTTTACAAATAGTTTTACAAATTTAAGGCTGGCAATTGTCTTGTTACAAAGTTCCTTATTTTAATGTAATTTAATTTAATTACAAGAATGTAGCTGATGATATTTTGGCTCTATAGTGGTTACTATACCATTTACCCCCCACATTTGGGGGAACTTTCAGTAAATTAAGTAGGATCATTACAGGAGAAGACACCCCCGATGTATAGCACCTGTGACATGTTTCAGCCCCCTGAGCTCACTCCTAGTCCCTGGACAGCATACCCTTGGAGACCCTGGGGTACGACTGCTGCTGGTGAAGGCTGGATCAGTCAATAATAAGGCTCCCCTTATCCAAGACCTTATCCACAAGATGTGAGCTGACCTGGCATACATCACTGAATCCTGAATGACTCTGGAAGAGGGGGGTTCCCCTCTCAGAGATGTGCCCAGCCAGGTTTAGGGTTTGGCACCAGCGCCAAGGCAGGGAAGGAAGGTGGGACTGCAGTGATCCTATGAGAATCTCTTTTGGCTTTCAGGGGCCTTTCTCCCTGAGTTTCTGGTTGTGACATCCTGTTTCTGAAGCGGGGCTCATGGTGGTTCTGTAGTAGCCTCCCTGCTGCATGGCACCCTCCTTGCTTGAACTCCTGGAGGCCCTCTCAGGGTTACAGTGGAGTTCCCCAGGCTTATGGTCCGGGCTGACTTCAATCTTCCATACCTGGGTTTAGCCATGGAAGAGGCCCAGGAGTTCAAGGTCACCATGGCAGCCGTGGGCTTATCCCAGATTATTGGGGCTGCAGTGTTAATTGGGGCCCGACTCAGGACAGCGGTAACACGCTGGATATGATCTTGTCGGAGCAATGGCAAGATCTGTTGAGGGATCTTTTATTATCTCCCCTGTCACTGTCAGAGTCCAATCACGCTCTGGTGTCCTTGAGATTCTATTAGGCCTCTCTTCTCTGCAGGGAGGCCGGACCATTTGATGAATCTGAATGAGTTACAGTGGGAACTGGAGGATATCCCAAGAGTTTTGTTGCATAGCCCTGCCAAAACTGTCGCCCTGGACAAGATTGTGCCTATGCTGCCTCTCTTGACCCTTTGCTCCTGATACTTCCCTTGGTTCACAGAGGAGCTGTGGGTTCTGAATAGGCTTAAGAAATGCCTAGAGTGCCGCTGGAGGGAAAACGAGGGATGAACCAGACATGACTTAGAGCTGCTATTAAAGCCTATCTCTTCATTTCCAGATTTTGCTGAAACCTCTGGACTAGGCTTCAGAAATGACTAAATCCCATGGTAATCCTAGGAAACAGAAGGTAGGTTAGAAATAAAGCAAAATTGAGATTAGGAAGCAATGGAACCAGAAAAAGACTGATCCTTTTGTTAGTGTAAGCAGAGCGCAACCCTAAATTCTTTTGGTTTTTTTAAATAAAATTTTATTGATTTTCTATTTTTACAAATCATAGGTGCTTAGTAAACAATGTGTTGTCTGGGTTCATGTTTTCTTAACAATACATATTAAAATTATTCTATGTCTTCTTTTTCTTTGTTCTTCAATATCACTCTGTCAGTTTCTACACATTCTGGCATTTTCTTAAACCTCTCTTCTTCAAATGATGTTTCTTCACTTTTCAGACACTAAACAAATGCAATTCTTTCTGCTATTAATACATATAATACATATAACACACATACAACATTAAATATATGCTTCTTCATCATATTTTTCTAATATTATATTTACTAACAATAGTTCTAAATTATAACATCTTTTCTCTCCAGTTCATATCTCAATACCCTGTTTTCCCAACTCTTATTTCCATTTTTCCCCCCTTCAGTGTTCAAAATATCTTTATAAATTACAATTTTCTCAGCAGTAATTACATTTGGGTGAGTAAAAGCTTCCCTTATTGAGAGCCATCCTGATGTTTTCATGTTTCCCATCTCATAGAAAAGTACACCATCCTAAATATAAACCATATCTTTCTAAATATGATAATCTTTTAATATCTACGCTTCTTCTAAAGGCTCTATAATCTGTCCTATACAGTCTTCTTCCTTATTTTTGAGTATGTTCTGAGATCTTGAGGGATGGTGTGCCTTTTCCATTTCCAGTATTATCTCTAAGTCTTCAGTATTTTTCTTTGTCTGTGTCAGTCTGTAGTTTCCTTCCTTTATATCCTCTGTCTTTGGATCAGTTTCTTCTATTCTGTTCTCTATTTTCTGGGTTCCTTGTTCGTTCTTTGTAGTCATTTTCTGGGAATTCCCTAGTTTTGATTTTAAATCAAGAACTTGCTCATTTATCTTATTCAGATTCTCTTTAGTCTCTTCATGGTTTCTTCTTGAGTCTTCTTTATGTGACTCAATTGCCTCTTGAATTGATTGCAATATAAATTGAATTATTAGTTCTTTGTCTCTGGTGTATCAGATTGGGGGCTTTAGAGGCAAATACTTGGGGTGGTTTTTTTGCCACTTTTAGCTAAGCGTGGAGCACTCGTTTTTGTTCCCTCCATTTGTATTTCCCAGGTGCTAGTCTTGTTTAACAGGACCAATCTTATCATCAATACAATAATATACAACTTAAATTTAGATTTAGGTTTAAAATAATCTCATATAGTTCTTATAGTCTTTATGTGTAGCCTTTGTAATACAATAAGTTCCAAAATATAGATCCACCATCAACAAGGGGTATTTTGTCACAATTCTTCTGTCCAGGAATCCAAAAATTTTAGTCAACCAATGGTTGTAATCCACAATGTCCAACCACCTTACAGTCAATCCTTTAGTCTCCCCCCAGTAAAAAATAACCAAGAGGCAAAAAGTCAAAGGTTAAAGTTCAGTTAATGTTTGTAATCCAAGATAGTCAGCAAATTTCAAAAAGTTATAACTTCACCAAGCAAAGCATAGCCCAAAATATTTTTCTCAGTTGCCGGCTGTTCTCTATTGAACTAAAAACTTGACTGAAGATCAAAGAAGCTAGGTGTTTATCTATGTCTGGGCATTGTGCCAGATCCACTCTAGCCACAACAAGCTTGATGTTGTACCTCTATGCCACCACTAGATGTTCTCAGATGTCCATTTTCCAACACTTAAAGCAAACAATTATTTCCACTTTAAAGTTTCTTGAATTTTACCCCAATATTCTTTCCAAAGAGAAAACCTTTTAACAGTTTTCTCAACTCTATAGTTTGTCAATGCACTGTCTTTGTAGTACATCCACTTTGGTATTATATTCTTCTTTGTTTTTGTCCCCATGAAAAATTCACCCGCCGCTTTTATTTCTCTGGAAGGGTGGGGCAAAAGTCCCCCTCTTCTCATGCTTGGGGATTTCTTGCTTTATGGGAGTTTGTCTTATACAGGGAGTCTAGTATCGAAGTAGTAGAGAAAGGATTAATATTCTCACCCAGTTCCACGCACATTGTTTAAAATTCTGGTAATGCTGGTGCTTTCTTTGTTCAGTTGTCAATGGCTAGCCTTTCCCCTGATGGTTTGGAGGGCTTTCCTCAGATCAAATGGATCAACCGCCATCTTTCTGTGATCTACGAGGGTCGCCTCCTTCTTCATTGCCTCTCCGGGGCAATTTTAGGACCATTTAGAGCCCCCTGGCATGGCGAAATCAGCCATGGGAATTGGAGCCCTGCTTCCCTTCGGCTGCAACACCATGATGCAAACCGGAAGTCCCTAAATTCTATCATTTCATCAGATAGCTGCATTGACTCTGTCATAGGGTAAATTCTGAAACCTACCATTCAGTAGGTTGGATAATATGAGTACCAGCACAAATGGAAAGGAAATTTGTAGTTTTACTACAGCTTCCTGTTTATCCTTGTAGTTCTCAGTTTAAACTCTGGTATCTCCAGAATGCAATGGGACAGACTCCTATCTGAAATTCTGGAGACTCTCTGCAAGTCAGTTAATATATAGTTAGAAAGGCCAATTGCCTGACTCAACCTCTTCTTGGTTAGAGATGGGAATTCACCAAACTAAGAAGTGGGGAAAAAATATTCAGGAAGACGTTAATTATATATCTTTTCCCCACCTTTGCTTAATTGCAAACTGCCAGAAAACAAGTTCAATTTTAACATTTTCTCTATACTTTATGTTTCTAAGCAACATTGGAGAACCACCCACTTTGCTTGAGTATCTACTCAAGGGTCTGGTTGAATATGATTAATGAAACACAGTCAATGTTACATACAGAACAGAAATACTAATTAGTTTTTCTCAGTTAAAGACACCTATGATGAATTCATGCAACTGATGTTGCAACCAAGTCAAAGTAGCTTTATATTCCTTCTTCTCTGGGGTACCATAGTATTTATAGCACTATAGCCCAAATAATTACATAAAGCTTGAAGGAAGGAAGGAAGGAAGGAAGGAAGGAAGGAAGGAAGGAAAGGAAAGGAAAGGAAAGGAAAGGAAAGGAAAGGAAAGGAAAGGAAAGGAAAGGAAAGGAAAGGAAAGGAAAGGAAAGGAAAGGAAAGGAAAGGAAAGATTCTCTGTGGTGAAATAGAGCCAAGTTCCAAATGATAGTTTCTTTTTTATAGAAACCTGGTAATTTTTTTCAAACTAGAATCAAATGAATGCATAAATTCCCTATTTGTTTTTTTTTCACCGAAGGGAACAAAAATCATTTTGCTAACCTGGTAGGAGGCAGAATTCAAGCAGGAAGCAAACTGTTTTGTAATTTTTTTCAGACCATTTGTTATAAATAATAGTTCCTTTAGACTTCTAAAAGAAGTGGTTTTGGAATTTAGTCTTAAATTCTTAATTATTTCACAGACCTGAATTGCCAAAGCACAGCCCCCATGTTACAAAATGGCCTTTATAACACTACTTTGGATAGTTGCCACTGTATTAAGAACAATTAACCAGTGGAACAACCTGCCTCCAAAAGCTGTGAATGCTCCAACACTGGAAGTTTTTAAGAAGAGACTGGACAGCCATTTGTCCGAAATGGTATAGGGTTTCCTGCCTGAGCAGGGGGTTGGACTTGATGACCTCCAAGGTCCCTTCCAACTTTATTATTGTTATTGTTGTTGTTGTTGTTGTTGTTGTTGTTGTTGTTGTTATTATTATTATTATTAAATCCACTGCCAGCATAAGCTGTAAGTTGCTCAAATAAGTTGAAGCTGGGAGACATAAATGTAAACTTTGTGTGAATTTTCACTTAATACAGAGTGCAAGGATCTTTCCCACATTGATCCCTCGCAGCAGAAATGAAGAATCTTGTGACAGCTTAGCATCTAACAAATTTATTATCACATAGACTTTCATGGATCACAGACCATTTTATCACACATCTTTCAGTTTCCAGAGTGCTCAAAAACTCAGGACTAGGGGAGGCATGATAGCAGTGTTCCAATATCTAAGGGGCTGCCACAAAAAGAAGGGGTCAGCCTATTCTCCAAAGAACCTGAAGGCAGAAGAAGAAGCAATGGACGGAAATTAATCAAGGAGAGAACTAATTTAGAAATAAGGAGAAATTTCCTGACATAACAATTAATCAGTGGAACAACTTGCCTCCAGAAGTTGTGGGTGTTCCAACACTGGAGGTTTTTAATAAGAGGTTGGACAACCATTTGTCTGAAATGATGTAGGGTTTCCTGGCTTAAGCAGGGAGTTGGACTAGAAGACCTCTAAGGTGCCTTCCAATTCTGTTATTCTGTTATACTTTCTCAACTGAGGTGAATTGCTGGAAGCAGTGTTCCTTCCCCAAACTGGTGCCTGCCTTCTTTATAATCTCACTTATGGAGATAGGAATTGTACAAGTTGGGGCTACCCTTGAAGACCTCCAAGAAGCTTCAACTGGCCCAGAATGCAGTGGCCCAAGTAGTAATGAGCTTGCCTCAGTATCCATCTGCTTTGCAAGCTAAACTGATTGCTGGTTTGCTTCCAGGTGTCATTCAAAGTGCTATAAAGCTTTACACGGCATAGGGCATGGTTCCTTGAGAGACCATCTGTCTTCCATAACATCTGCCTAGCCAATTGAATTCTGGCTTTATATGGATTTGTTCTCAAGGTTTGGTCTTGTGCAGTCAGACTTAGCCCCTTGGTCTCTTTCTTTAACTTTCCTATTCTTAGCTTTTGCCAGGTCTTGTTGTTGTTACCAGAGAGAATTTGAATTTTAAAAGAAAGTAATCTACTCACCAGTGTCAAAGGTGGCTTAGTGAAGTTCTTCAGTTTCAATATCCAAACTGGCTTCCAGTAACCCTAACCCTAACCCTAACCCTCCCCCAAGATATTTCAGTGTGTTGATTTTGACTTGTAAAGCAACTTGAAGCCCAGATACCTTATAATTAGAGACCAAGATTAATTTGGATTTTTTTTCCTTCTACAGTTACAAGCAATGTGATTAGAAGCACCTTTACGTACAACAGCTGTTACACAGCAGGGCATAAAATACATTTTGTTCAATGGAGAAAGGCCACAGTATTTCAGGGTATTGAAAGGGATGTGATAAATGCTTTCATGTCTTCTTGACATCTACTCTAGCCATAGTAAAATTTGTAAATCACAGTGATTTAAAAACTAGAGGAAACCTTGCACCTGGTATTTTAAAAAAGATCCAAGAAAATAATGCATATCTAAGGGTGCTACATCACCTTCAAACTCTTAAAAATCTAACTTGTCTGCCGAGAGTCCTCAACTTAGCCTGGCAATTACAGTTGTAAGTTGTGATGTCATAAAACAGGCTACCATGCTCCCAGACCTGTTTTCATAACCTTTTTTGTGATGGTTGTTAAGCAAATGCCATAGCTCAGTGTTTCTCAACCTTGGTCGCTTTAAGGTGTGTGGACTTCAACTTCCAGAACTGCTTGCTGGGGAATTCTGGGTGTTGAAGTCCGCACAGCTTAAAGTGGTCAAGATTGAGAAACACTGCCATATCTGTTAAGTGAGCCCAGTGTTCACTGTGGGCCATTTCTTTTTGCCAGAAACTGGAAGTAAACACCAGTTTCTCGCAAAAGCATCATAAATTATAATCATGTGACAGCAGGGTGCTACAATGGCATTAAATGAGAGCTGGTTGCCAAGTGCCCAAAATGCAGTTATAAATGTGTGGGGGGGGAGGGGAGACATCAATATTTCAAAATTGTATTGTAAGTTCCTTGGGAGGGGGTCCAGGGACCGGTTCCATGGAGAGAGGTTTTTCTGCGGACCGGAGGGTGCGTGGTTTTGTGTGCTTCCTGCATCCCGCAGATGGGGCTTTACTTGTTTCTGTGGCCCAGTTGCTGGCATGCCACGGCCCAGTACTGGTCCACGGACCGGGATTTAGGGACCCCTGGTATAATAGGTTGACTCAACCTTCCATTCTTCTGAGGTCAGTAAAATGAGAACCCAGATTGTTGGGGGAAATATGCTGGCTCTGTAAACCACTTAGAGAGGGCTGTAAAGCACTATGAAGCAGTATATAAGTCTAAGTGCTATTGCTATTCCTATTTCTGCATTTCAGCTTAGCATGTTCTACCTGTACAGTAAACAGAGAAAAGGGTGACTCTGGAATCCTGAGCGGAAAAAATGTAGATTTTGGATCAAGGGAAGCAGTGTCCTGTAGGGCAGGAGAGGAATACATTAATTTGGGATTAGGCCTAACTTTTTTGTGTAGGGGTTTTGGTTGTTTTTTTTGCATGCCTCAGGGATGTTTGAAAATAATAAAATAAAATCAGTTCTCTGAAGAGATTTAATGGAGATATATTCGTTCACGATTCTTTTTTTCTAAAATGAAATTTTAGAAAATTAATAAATTTCTGTGCTAAGCTTTGCAAAAGGATAAAGAGGCATTGGAGCTGTTTGACATGCTGTTTCAGTAGAAGGTATCTGCTTCTTGGAACAAGGCTTAAGAGAGTAAAGAAAACACCAGCTAGTGACACAATCCTCACAGGACATACTGGCTGAGGATTACAATATGTGAGTCAGGAAGCCTGATGATCCTGCAAAGGACATCAAGAAAGCATCAGTTTAGTGTGGTCTTTTAAATAATATTTGAAGACTCCAGTTTCTTATTTGCTATTTGAATGAAGACTCACTTTATCCTACTTTAGACTCTGTTTTGACAACTGTCTTAATGTAACAAATTTCTGATTCAGTCAGACCTTTTTACTAATTATTCTAGAAGGTAGAAATCAGGCCAGAAGCCAGGATTTTGTGAGTAAGAGTCACTGTAATGGAAAAGCTTGATTTTTCATCAATCTTTTCTGTCCTGATTTTTTTCTTGCTGAACAATAAACAATAAAAGTCAATAATTATACAAACAACTGGTACAGGTATTTCCAGGACACAACAAATTGGGTAGGATTAGTTTAACCCCATGCATGATTAGGTCTGTTTAGGATTAATTTTAACCACCTAATAACCACAGCCTGACTAAGTCAAGTAAGGTTTTTTGGTATTTCCACAAGGCACAATTACTCTGTTAATCCAATTAAGTATGTTGTGGAACAAATTCTATCTATATAAACTAGTCATATCAGATTATCTTTCTATTTCTACTCAATAATGCAATGATCCCAATCCAAATTGAGCCACTGTGGACTTACAATTAAATAAATACAAGCAGGATAGGATGAGCATTGATACTTTTGAACATTATGGTTGGAGAAGAATCTAGAGAATACCGTGGATAACAAAGAAAACAGAGAAATGGATCATTGAGCAAATCAACCCAGCGTGCTCAGTAGAAGCAAAAATGACCAGGCTCAAATTATCCATTCTTTTGGCAAATTATGTAAAGACATAGTTCACTGGAGAAAGCTCAAATGCTGGGAAAGATAGAAGAAAAGAGAAGAGAAAGAAAACCAGCAGAAGCTGGATGGACTCAGTTACAGTGGTGATGAGTGCTCCATTGGAAGACCTGAAAGGCCATGTTAGGGACAGATAGCCATGGAGAAAATCTATCTATGTAATCTCTGAGAGTCAACATTGACTTGGTGGCACATAATCATAATCTAACCAGAAAGAACTGTGGTTTGTATTTTGTCTGGTGTAACTCTCATGCATGCTCCAACTGTAGAAAGTCTTCTATTCTTCTGGTTTTCACAAACCTCATTTCAGCAGTATAATTTTCAGCAAAAAGAGAATAATTTTATTGTTGCTATTGATAAATAATGAAAGGTATGGAAACATTGCAAATCTATGGCAATGTCCCCATATGTCTATCAGTAAAACCGGATTATTTCTCTGATGCAAAGTGTTTGTTGCTATGGCAAAATTGTAGTTATGTGGCATCAAAATGATACAGTTCCATTGTGTCCTGATGTCATATTTGGATTTTTGTTTTAACAATTTGACCTATACTCAGTAAACCTACTTAGGATGTCAGTAGATAAAGATGGACAGAATGTTGGAGAAGTAAAGAGAAAATTTATCCGAAGGCAATGACAAATTTGGACAGGATTGTGAAGGATAAGGATATTTCAATGACAACAGAGATCAGACAAGCTAAAGCAATGGTCTTTCCTGAGGTAATGTATAGCCTTGAAAGTTGGCACTTGAAAAAAAGTGAGAGAAAGAAGATAGATGCCTTTGAATTATGGATTTAGAGATGTTTACTAAGAGTACCATGACTGCAAGAAGAGCCTATCAATCAGTCTTGGAGCAAATAAAGACTGACTGCTCCCTTGAGGGGACATCAGCAAATAGAAACTCACATATTCTGGATGTGTAATGCAGGTGGACAAAGAACTAGAAAAAATAATTATGCTTAATAAGCTTGAGGGAAGTAGAAAAAGAAGACAGGTAATTAGACAGATTCAAAGCATTACTGAGCTGTCCTTTTAACTTTGGTCTAAATTTTATTTTAATTTTATTCTACAGAGGTTTGATTGTTAAATTTATACCTGCCTGCTACTGGCATGCCAAAGCAACTTATAATATAACATTAAAGAACACTAAACATCAACAATTAATCAGTCAATTGCAGCACCATAAAGAAAGCGCAACAATAGTAAAATCATAAAAGTAAACAAAAATCATACACAATATAAAACCAGCAAAACAAAAAGATGCAGAGGAAATTTTTTATAAAAATAGAGATTCAGATATCTCTTGCAATCAGTGAATAAAATGTGGAATAGAGAATATTTATTATAAATCTGGCTTCTATGTTCTGAAGACATTACAATAATTTATTTAGGAGGTATACTCAAAGCAGGGATCACAAAATGCAGAACAGCCCTCTCTGAAAGGGCAAAAAGTTGATAAATCAGACACAGGTGAAAGAGGGGGCCCTTGTCATCATCTCACCTGAGTAGTCAAGATGGTGTGGGATCGAAAGCACTCCAGCCTGAAAACCTTGCCTTTCAAGGGAACGCAACCCCATCAAGATCTGTCCTCTCCAATCAGAATTATCTCCGACTTCCAAACCTTTATATTTGTCTGTACTCAGTTTTGGCTAGTTATGCCTTATCTACATCCCGATCCAGTCCAAGCAAAAGAAGCTAGAAAGGACAAATTTATTTTGGTGTCATCCAGGTAAATGAGGCACCCAGTTCCACCTTCTCTGATGATTCTCCTGAGGCTTCAAACAGATATTGAAGAACACAGCAAAATATTCTAGGGGTAGACTAGAAGAAATATCTCAGTACTAACATTCCTCAAGATATGATTGGAACCAAGTTAAGCTGTGACTTTAACCCACAACTCCATCAAGTGTTCCCGGAGGATAACATGATTGATGGTATCAAAAGTGATTGAGAAATCCATGAGCACGAAGAGGCACACATTCTATGGTCATGCTTCCTTAAGAGATCATTCATCTGAGTTACCAAAAGCATTTCCACAACATGCTCCAGCCAGAAGCTGGACTAAGCTGGATCTTGGTAATCAGTAGTATACAGGAATTTCAAGAGTTGCCCAGCCACCACCTGTTCAACTTTCTTGGTGAAGAGCAGTAACCTAGAAACTGCTCTGTAGCTGTTGAAAACAGAAGAATCTTAAGTAAGTTATTTTTTTTAATTGGGAAAACACCACTGTTTCAAAGAAAATGACATCAACCCCAGAAGAGGGAGGCACTAGTAATAGAATAGCACCCTAAGTAGTGTCATCCCAGTAAGAACCAGCCAAGAAGGAGGCAGATAGACAGGAAGTGATCTGAGCTTGCTAACCACCCTGCGCATATCTTCAAGAGAAACTGGTGAAAACTGATGCAATAAAGTCAGACAACCTAATGTGTTGATCTCCCCCCTGCTGTCTTCATTAACAGTGTGTTCAGTCTTCTTCCAGATAGAAGTAACTTCAAGTACAATTTTGCAAACCCATCATAGTTGATCTTTGTAGGTGTAAGAAAGCCTCCCACAACCATACAGCGTCTGCCCAAGAAAACAGTTTTCTTGAGGGATTTTCAGCAGATGTCATGATGGAGGAAAAAAACAGACTTATTACTAAAGACAGGTGAAAATGGTGAGCATTCATCTACCAGGGGTAGGCAACCTTGGCTCTTTTATGACTCGTGGACTTCAACTTCCAGAATTCCTGAGCCAGCATGGCTGGCTCAGGAATTCTGGGAGTTGAAGTCCACGACTCATAAAAGAGCCAAGGTTGTCTATCCCTGATCTATACTCTATAGAATCACCAGGAGCTGACTTTTCAACATCTTTTTTTTTTTAAAGCTTCCCTGTTAAACCATTTCAATATTCTCTGATATTAGACTGCCATCTACAGGAATTTTTAATAATTTCATCTACACAACATAGCAACAGTAGTTTATTTTAGAAATTGTAAAATCCATTTTCCATACTAAAATTTGCTTGCCAACATTCTAATTTAAATTATCTTCAGGGTATGGTTTAGTTAGTTTTTTCCTGACCTTACTCTTAGTAAAAAAATTCCTTCAGAATTTTTTTGGCGGGGAGGATATAAAACGATTGAATTTGGCACAATAATTTTATTACAGTCTTAAAAAGCATTAACTTTCAACACAATCTGTTTCATTTCTACTCCATATTAAATCCCTATGGACTTAATGTAATTTACTCTCAGTTAAATATATGTAGGATTGTAACCTATATACCATCCATCAAATACAAAAATGAACAAATTCCAGGTGACCATCTTAAAATGGATGCAAAACGTTGCATGGTGATAATGTGACTCAAGAACTTTGAAAGTTTTAACAAATTTGATAAACTAATATAAACACCTTCCCTGATAACAGGGGACCAACTCTACAAGTTGTGAATTGCAATTATCTCCGAGCAAACTTGAGCAAGAGGGCTAGAGAAGATGGAAGGAGCATCCTTGCAGTTCCTTTTCCTCAGACAATCAGAATAGAAGTAGCATGAATTGAAACGTAGCATGGTAGAGAAAAGCGATGGTAGCATGCATACCCTTCATGGCTTGAGAGCAGGTTATCTGAGGGATTGTCTATTGCCGGTCACATCCACGTGATCCACTAGAGCTGGGAGGTAAGGAATGTGGCAGGTCCTATCCCCTAAGGAAGTACATCTGGTGTGACCCAGAAGAAGGGCCTTTCTGTGGTGGCTACCTTCCTTTGGAACATCATCCCTGCAGAAATTAGACTGCCCCCCATTTTGACACTCTTTCATAAGGCCCTGAAGACTTGGTTTTGCCAGTGGGCCTGGGGAACCCAGAGTGTGAGGGAGCCCATTAAATGGCTTATTTGACTGTGTGTTGTTGCCAGGGGTGGGTAGGCAGATGGGGTTATTGTTTTTTATTATTATTATTATTAATAATTTTTATACTGTTTTTTATTGTTTGTAAGCTGCCTACAGTTGCTGTGAGTGAGTAGGTGGCTATATAAATTTTTAAATACTTGCAGGACATTTTGGAAAGCAGTATCTGACCTATGGATTGCCATAAATTTCCTTGGATTACAATTTCTAAGGAAAATTCCAATTTGGAGGACCCTAGTCACAATAAAAGCAAATTTTTGCTCTCCTTGTCATCTGTGGAGGTATGGTTCACTTAGTCTGCATGCCAAAAAATCTATATTCAATCCCTGGCATCTCTAACTTAAAAGAGTCCATAGAGTACATGATGGGAAAGATGTCTTCCTAAAACCTTGGAGAACTACAGGGAGAATGAGAATCCAGGTTAATCTATTATTAACCAAAGGATTATAGTTCTTATCTATGAAAAAAATAGTAATTGGAAGGATGGGTAATTGGTCTTATTTTGCTTCCTTATGAAGTAAGAAGACCTTGGTCCAGAGATTATTACTTTCTAGCAACTAATGGGCTATTGCAGTTGAGCGCCTATGCATTTCAACCTCTCCCTCCATGCTGTAGCTCTTACCTCTTGCCTGATTGTCCTTGTTTCCTTTCATAAAGAACTTGAGTTTGCATTCTACATTAACACCTGGTGATCCTGAAAGGCAGAATCCCTGAAACTGGATAATGAGAAGAAAAGATCCGTTCACTACCATTGATGGAATCATTTGATTCCATTGCCTTTGACCAAATAAGCAAATTAAGGCCATTACATGAATAAATCACAGCTTCTGTCATACTACTAATCAAGTCATCCAGCCAAACACTTCCTACAAAAGCCTCTCTAAAACTCATCTGAACAACATAGGAAGCACTCCATATCATTAGAGCTGTTATAGTGATGATTATGATTATTCCAGGCCAAGGATACTAAAGCATGAAGCAAATTGCAGAAGATGGGTAGTGTATTTAAGAGGCTGTAAAAGGAGCAAATTTTTAATGGTTTGAGAGTTTTGGCTGATATGTGTGCTTATAGGAAGAAAATTTCCATCCAAATCTGCTTGAAAGCAAACAGAATGGAAGAATTCACCTGGAAGCAAGCCAGTGTAAAAATATTGATAATTCAGAGGAGGAAAAGCATTCAGTAATATGTGGGAGGATCATTACTCCTTTTGGAAAAGGGAGACTATGCTTATTTTGAAACTGAGCAGTCACTGTTTCAGAGAAAGTTCAGCTCCCAGGCAATATCCATACTGTGTACATCAGGGTTTCTTCAATTAACTTAATTTTCTTGGTTGGGAATCCATAAACTACACCACACTAGGATAAAATGTGATAGTTTAATGGGAATTCAGCCATAATAAGATCCAAATTATAAAATAAAGTTGCCTGCTGGGAGCATAAGTGGCCAGAAGATAGGTTGGGATATGATTAGCTGTAGAAATACTGTTTATTCTTCTGCAGTAAATATTGATACATTTGATAGACTCTGGAGTCTCCAATCTATGGCTCATTGGCTTTTCACTTGCAATTAAATCCAAGTTTCAGATAGCTTTTCAGGCAAAATACGAAACGAAGGAAATATGGTGGGCCATTCTACTATTCTACTATCCAGGGGTGTCAAACTGCCGGCCTCCACATCATGCGGAGGCCACGCCCATGCCAGCTCCAGCAATGTGAAAAAAGTGACACGGTGAGTTTGACACCCGTGTACTATACCATAGTGCTTAGATTATTAAAATGGGAGAGATTGATCACTAAATCCACATTTTAGCCATAAACATTTTGGATGCAAACTTAGTCACCAGTAAGTACATGAAAGGAAGAAGTAACAATATGGTGCCTCACCATATCAGAGGATGATCCCCAGGGACCTCCAGATTTCATATTAACAAATTAAGAAGAGCTAGCTCATATCCCTCTGAGCTCACAAGAGATTTGAGTCATTTTAAAATTTGACTTACATACCTTTGTTTTTTTTTACCCCCTTGACATTGCAAAAAACACAGAAAAGTGCCCACTGCTTGAAACGTTTGCTGATCTCTGAAAAAGACCATTTTGACTTTCTGAAAAAAAGGATGAAGTTACAGTAAAGAAGGAAGATCAGGCTGCTTCTATATTAAAAATAACCCCATTGCCACTGAGTGTTGAATGCTTCACAGAAGGTAGAATTTCTTGTTCAGTTTACTGTCTACTATGAAGTGTCTCAAGCAGAATACAAAACAAAGAAAATGGTCACATGATCAAAATTTGGGCGCTTGGCAACAGGCATGTATTTATAACAGTTGCACTGTCCCGGGATCATGTGATCACCCTTTCGTAACCTTCTCATTCGGCTTCTGACAAGCAAAGTCAGTGGAGGAAGCCCGATTTGCTTAACAATGGAATGATTCGCTTAACAACTGAAGCGATTGGCTTAACAACTGTATCAAAAAGATAATGAGGCACAACCAGTGCTTTTTTTGTAAAAAAAAAAAAAAAAAAAGGTGCCAGAACTCACACATGTCATACAACCCACTTTGCCTACCCTACAAGGTTCCATCCAAAAAAGGTGCCGGAACTCCGTTCTGAGCGTTCTATGAGAAAAAAAGCCCTGGGCACAACTCACTTAACAACTGCCTTGTTTAACAACAGAAACTTTGGGCTCAATTATGGTTGTAAGTCAAGGACTACCTGTACTTATTCTTTGGTACAAAGACACATTTTGTTAAAACTGTAGGAAGTTGCTGTCCACTAGAAGATTATTTTGCTCAGATTAAAGGACATAACTGCTTGATATCATACAAGTTGAAGAGCAAATCAGTTAAAAATATCATTGGATTTTCTTAGATCCTGTTTCTCCTCCCTTGTGTCTCCCCAGAATTACATATTTGTTTATTCATGCATGAATACACCTGTATAATAGGACACTTAGTCCCATTTCCATGTTTTCTTCCTATGGGAGAAGACCAGTTAAAATCCCTTTTCCAACTCCTCCCCACTGATGTACAAATAATGCTTGTAGTAAACTACAGAGATAAAGACTCCAAACATGCTACTATCAAGCAGTTTCCTTCACCAAGGAGCCAACCGAATCAGTGTCTATCTTTGCCAGCTGTCCATGATAACTTTAAAAATAAATATAAGGCTATGCATCATATTAACATATGGAAACTTTTATTTTTAAAAATAAACATTCTTGTCCATTGAGTAGGAATCATAGCAATCCTGCACTTAAAGTTCAGTATTTTGACACCATGGAGTAATCTTTCCAGCCTTGTGTTCATTGAATGTGTTGGGACAAGACCTCTCAGAATTCCCAGCTGACAGGAAGTTGTTTTGAAGAATAGATTTGGACGTTTTTCTATCAATTATTGATGGACAGAGCAAGAGGTCTCTTCCTGGAGATCTTCCAGTAGAACCTAGCTACTCTTCTGGTAGAGATTCTTTAATTTTAGGTTTCCTGCTCTGAAAGTTGGCCCCTTCCAAATTCAGGATTCTGTTTTACCATTGTGATAATGGTGATCATCACTCAATTTACATCCTTCAAATGTAAATTAGGCAGTCATATAACATGATGTGATTGTGTTTACATCTAAGGCAGAAATGTATTAATTGGGCATTCATGTCAGCATTCAACAGAATTACAGAATAACAGTGTTTAAAGGAACCTTGTAGGTCTTCTATTCCAACCCCCTACTCAAGCAGGAGACTCAGTACCATTTCAGACAAATATTTGTCCAATTCTTCTTAAAAGTGATGGAGCACCCACAATTTATGAAGGCAAGTCATTCCACTGATTAATTTCTCCTTATTTCTAGGTTGGTTTTCTCCTTGATTAGTTTCCATCCATTGCTTTTTGTTCTGACTTCAAGATAATGAGCATCTCAACTTTTTTGGGTTAAAAATAAATATTGTTTTCTATCAAATGTCACCAGCCATCAAAATAGAAACCTCTCAAAAGGAGGGCCTCTAAATTTGGGTTTTGTGTCACCATTGCTCCCGCAACTAACAAGTCAAGCTTATTTCATAAGCAGCTATTATTACCACATGAATCTTCCATCATTAAGTGGGCTTTTTAAGTAGAAAGTATCACAGCGCCCTGTTTGTTTTGAGTCAATGACAACCAGAACCAAAACCAAAGGGTAGACACATCCTATGTATTGGTGCACAAGTAAGAGAGTATATAATACTCCTTATAATTGCCTATAAAGTGCACAATATGGTCTTATTAGTCTGGATCTTGGAGCAGATGAGGATGGAAATCTAAAATATATGGAGGGCAACATATAGCTTTCTAATAGAATATAACATGTGCACAATGTATATGATCTATAACTAAAGACAATGCCAAAAAAGCAGTGGTGTGCAGATTGGTCTATAAGTTGGCTGGCAAATAGTTACTGTATTAGAGTTCCCAGTTTACAAAAGTACCCACAGAGGGTGAATGATGGCAAATATGAAGCAAGTATTATGCTGTTGCAACACTTGTTTTTCATTTTTGAAAAAAAATATATCAGATCTTACATGTGCCTCTAGTTTAATATGGAATAGTGTGAACTTGTTTGGGATAAAACTAGGTTTTGCTTGTTTGTAGCATAGCATTCTGATTAAAATGCACCCAAACTGACTGGCACTGTAGTTAACATTAGGAGAGAATACTGCAGGGGCCAAGAATTAAGTCTGGTAATTTAGTCTATACCAGGGGTTGGCCACCAGAAACATTGAACGAGCCGCATGGACCCGTTTCCCTAAAAAAAAAAAAACCCTGGGAGCCGCACCCGTCCGCGCATGCGCACGCGCACCCGTCCGCGCATGCGCATGCGCACCCGCCCGCGCATGCGCACCCGCCCGCGCATGCGCACCCGCCCGCGCATGCGCGCATGCGCTCCCCCAAATGGCGGAGGAGGCTCCGGAGCCGCAGGTGATGGCTCAAAGAGCCGCATGCGGCTCCGGAGCCGCGGGTTGCCGACCCGTGGTCTATACCTTTCTTATTAAAGTGTTAAATAAAAGCTTCACTGATCAAAGCTATGATGGGCAGCAGAGTTCCATATTTAAGGAATCATTTAGTGGAAAAACCATGTAACATTGAAGGCTATAATTTGGAGTGTAATGTAAGAGGAGTAAATGGCAAAGAGCATGAATTAACAAATGAAATGAAAGAAAGAAAAATGCATTGTATTTTGTGTGTCTGAGGAAACTAAGGAAGGTGATTTGATCTTAGAGCAGAATTGATGAATGTATTTAATTATCAAAAAGATAAACTATATATTAGAAAGTATAAATTGGTGACATCTAGATTGAAGTGGCTGTCTACGATAGAAAGAATCCATTGGGTGCCATTGTTGCATGTTACATTTTAGTTAATGGAGATAATGAAAGAATTGGATACAAATTTGGAGTAAAATCGTGAAACATTATGAATGTAAATCAAAAACAAAAATTTATTCTGCGAGGTGACGTGAACTGATGGATGGAAACAAGATTACAGGAACACCTGATTCAGCTGTAGTACGGGTGTATTCTTACAATAGATAATAAATTGGATGACGTCCAAGATCTCTTTCAACTCTTACATTTTGATTCTGTGATTGATATGATTCATTTGGAGACCCAAAAAGAATGAGGGTTAGTTGGCATCAACTGTGTTTTTAAAAAGTGTGTTTTGAATATGTAGCGTAAGCATGATTTTATCATACTGTATGTAAGCAAGACGAAAGGCATTATTGCTTATGATGAAAGGACACAAAGGCAATGAATTGTTCTGAATGTGGGACAAACCATATCTTAGTAGTGTCAAGTGTGGACCTGGGGAGCATGGAAGATGAAAGAAGTGAAGGAAAAGAGAAAGAATAGAATTGTGGGATGAAAAGGTATACATCCTCTGCCAAAAAAAAGTGTTAGAAAGTCAGTTACTTCCCAATTAATTGAATAGAAAGTGCACATAAGGAAAAAGAATTTGTAATTTGTTCAGAACAGAGTGCTATAGAAGTGTGTAGATGATAAAATAACTATAAAATAAGAGAAAAATAGTTGCAAAGAATGTAGTCAAAGACAAAAAAAATGGTTAAAACTAAGAACTATTTTAATCGAACTAAACACATTCTTTGGAAGTAGATGAAAGGACAGGACAAGGAGCTGGGTGGAAAATAAATACCGGTATGAAATGGCAAAACGTACAAACTGTCAGGGAATTGCTAAGAGTACTTGGCAAAGTTCTGACTGAAAGGTTGTAAGAGGTGATAAAGTGCATATCTGGGGAAGCAGAGTGTGGATTTATGCTAGGCTTGTTGTGTGCAGATTCAAGAATGTGATCCATCTGGTTGCTCCCAATACTTCTTGGAGGAAAGTTACAACATTCTGGAATGGACTTTACTACAGTTCTAGTCCCGACTATTCTGAGAAGCAGCATCACAGTCAGATATTTCATAACACACGTTAAATTAGGTGATGTAATCTCGATGGCATTTTCACTATCTTTAGGAGTATCAAGTTGAATGAATCATTTCCATTTTTAAAATGTCCTTAGTCTTCAAAGGTGGTTGAAGTTGGGTTTGGAATCAAGTTACCCAAGTTCAAAATAAAGTCCTGCCACTGTGCCCAATATTTTACTGTGTGTCCGAGATAGTAAGGCGGCATAACTTCCAAAGATTGTGGCAAAAATATGCCTACACACTGTGAAGCCCTTAGCTATTACATGCTATGTAAACAATATTTCTCACACAAAACATGCCAATGTTAAATTTCCTCTCCCCAAATTCTGAGAATGAACTTACTCTGTGTACAGAAACTCTGATGTTCTAACAAATCAGATGCCAAGCTGCTACATTTTAAATTAACATATATTTTACTATCTCAATCACAGCAATCTCATACAGTAAGTTACACATAAAAATATATTTAGCATAGTATCACATTTTTCTGAACTACAGGTATTTCATTATAAGTATATACATTGGACTGTTTCATTAAAAGCAAGATAGTTAATCCCTGCTAGGTTCACTGTATAAATTACGTGGCATCACAGTTTTTAGTTAGTGTTATGTGAATAACAACATAGTATCCAAAACAAGAGAAAATTAAAAACTATATAGTATAGCAGCCAGCTAATAACAGCCATGATGCTTTAAAAAGTTAAAGAGAAACTCAATACAACAAAATAAACTATACAGGCAGATTCTTTAGAAAGACTAGATTTGTTTTAAATTTGACATTATATACACATTGTATCTACAGGTATATTAATGTACACTGATAAAAGCCCATCTATAATTTTGAAAACCTTAATAACTCACATAAGCAATGATTCTATTAAGCTTTCTTGTTGGTGGGAAATAAAATAAAATACTGAATGTAGAAAGCCATTTTGATCTTTTTTTCGGATTTTCTTGAGCGTATGTCCTTGTTTTGATACTATTTTGCTGCAGGCAACTTTCTGTAACAATCATTTGAAGATGTCATTAATGACAAAAAATGTCAGCAAACGTACAAATATTTATTGAACCCCCTTTGAATTCATGCCCTCCCTTGCTAATCCTCTTCCCACCAACCCCTCCCTGCACACTGATAATGTAATCACTGGCCATTCATATAAGTTTCATCACATAAAAGGTGAAAGGATTATATTCTTACAAATCCTAGAATCAACAACCATGCTCTTAAAATGTACAGTTTTAGATCAAGGATAATGTTCCACAAAATTCAGAATTCAATGCAATGGCATAAAAAGGCTACATAAATGTTAGAGTGACACCTTGATACACTTTGGAACTAGATCAAATTATGCATTTAAATCTACCTCCAGGACAGAGAAACCTTAATGGCTGGCAACAGCATTAACTCCTCTCTTTTTTTTTTAATATAACCAAATTGCAGTGGAGTGCAGCTATGCAGAGTGTATGTAAACTAC
Organism: Azemiops feae; assembly: GCA_023970755.1. Classification (NCBI taxonomy): domain Eukaryota; kingdom Metazoa; phylum Chordata; class Lepidosauria; order Squamata; family Viperidae; genus Azemiops; species Azemiops feae. The sequence goes on from JALGBA010000409.1 coordinate 937,278, forward strand.
TCCCAGAAGTGTGAATGAGAGACAGCATAAGTAAATGTGTGTGTGCTCAACTCTTTCTAATATTGAGTTTAAAGAAAGGTGAAGTTATGTATCCAACTGTTTCTGATTCAGGAAGCAGAATTTCATCCGGTTGGAAGGAATAAAGAAAATTGATTTATAGGAACAAGTCTCTATAACAATGGTAATATGCTGCGGGTCAAATAAAGTACAAAGTAAAATGTTATCTGAAAAAATAACCCAGACACTTCAATTACATGATCTTACCCATTTTCAAAAGACCACATACTGAATATATTTATTAAAATAAACTACTTCCAAATTATTTACAGTAAAAATAAGAAACTGATACATGTGCAACAGAAGAATCATCGTTGATTATTAGAAAACAGAGCACTCCAGGCATAATGTAACACATACAAAGTGACATCTTTAGAATACTAGAACAGTCAAACAAGAGGATGTTTTGGCAATGTGGACAATAAAATAAACACTCGGTTTAAAATTGAATGTATATTTTTGAGATAGATAGATAGATCTTGGAAAGTCTGCAAAATGACACCATCCATGATTTCTCTACTGGAGCCCAAGAAATGTATGTAAACTTCATTTAAAAAAAAATGGGTGTGGAGGGGGCGAAGTAAGAGCAAACATACGTGTGAATGTTTTGTATAAACTACAAACAACTTTACAATGATCTGAAATGTTCTTCTTGGTTCTTAAGTTGCCCTTTTAGTTATTATTCTGGTGCGGAGTTACATAAATGAGGCAAAATCAGCAATAAAAGAACTATGACTTTTTTTTTTAGCAAAAGAAAGTAAATTGATTGCCTGGTTCTGAAAAAACAAACAAAAAGAAGTGCTTCTCTTCCTCATCTAAATGGAAAAGCAACTAAAAGTTGCCTAAAAAGAGTAGCAGCATCAACTACACCATAAACCTGTATAAAACCACATCATCGGGATTGGCACCTATGCTGTATATACTATTAACAGGGCATATCTGTTTCTCTTCTCTTAAAAGTTTGCTAAAATACTTATCAGCATATTTGTGTTTTTAGCCCTTTTACCCCAAAATAAAGGATTCTGAAAAAATATTTTTTTAAAAAAAATTATCTATAAACCAGGTGCGAGAGCGGGTTTGATTTGTAGTTTAATTGATTGTTTGGCAAAAATCTGTGAACCTCACTTTTTCGACAACAGGGATCATAATAGTAAGCATTGAGGCAAGCATCACAGGAAACTTTAGAACAATAAGTGCATGTGTTGGTAGCTCCTGAACGGTTGCAAAAGCCACAGCGAGAAGAACCCAAAGCTTTGGATTTCGAACTGTGGGATGCTCGCTCTTGAGTCTGTAACATGTATTGTGGCTTCTCCCTTCCAGAAGATCCGGACGTACTTTCACCTGAAAGTGATTTGAGTGAATAGTTGCTTTGTTTTATTGCTGGATATTCTTGTCTGCAGATGAGCACATTGTCACATTTTTGGCAAATGGAGGTGCCGCAAGATAATCCGCAATTTTGGCACTTAAGGGAAGAGGTCTCTTTGGCTAGATGTGTACGTTTATGGTAACTTGGATTGGCATCATTTTTGAGCAGCCATACATCATGTTTAGAAGACTCTTGTCTTTTAAACATGCTTCTAGAATCAGGGTCGGTATATAAATCTAAATCATCTTGAGGGGAATAGTAAGTACCAAATGGCATACCTGTTCTTAATATGCCATTGGTGTGGGATGAAATTGGTAAATATTCCTCAGTACATCCATGTAGAGAATTTGACATGGCTAGGAGGGATGGTGATGGTCGAATTATTTCATCTCTAATGTCATCTTCAGTATCGACCAAAATGGGCTCTTTCCGGAAACTCAATGATGCCATCAAAGGTGGCTTCTTACTGTCCAAGTAATTATCATATGTGTCCACTGATTTAGAAGGCTTGCTAACTTTGGGTTTGAAATAATCTTTAGAGCCTCTTTCACTGGCAGATTTCTGAAGTACCATTCGTGACATGGAAGTGTTTAGATTCTCTTTGCATTCAGCACGGCGTTTCAAGGCATCTGAACAGCCACGAACATCATCGTTGCTATTTTTTCTCTCCTTTACAATGTCAAGTTCAGAATAACCTTTTTCCTTCACCTGCAAGTGAATTTCAATCAACTGTTCACATTCTGTTTTGGCCAGAAACAGTTCAAATGATACCATCTTGACTTGAAAGGTATCGACCAGGTCTTTGAGCTTATACATAGTTCCAAGTTCTTGAACGTATCCCATCAAGTTTAATATCTGTTTTATATCCTCGTCAGATAATGTAGACTTTACGTAATAAACAAAAGGTCCTGTATAAGTCTAAAAAAAAGGGAAGAGAAAATATTTATACATATATTAATGAAGTCAAATATAATTTTGAACTACTTATATATATGTATGTATGTATGTATATATATATATATATATATATATATATATATATGTAGGTCTTTGGTACCTACATATATGTATGTATATGTGTGTGTATATATATATATGTGTGTGTGTGTGTATATATGTGTGTGTATACAGTATATATATGTGTGTGTGTGTATATATATATGTATATATGTATGTATATGTGTGTGTGTATATATATATGTGTGTGTATGTATATATATATATATATATGTATATGTGTGTGTGTGTGTGTGTACATCTAAGAGATGTCTTAGACTATAAAGACTTCTTGGGCACTATCCAAAAGAACTGTATTGATAAACCATCAAACTTAATATTAATCAAATATTAAGCCATATTAATTTCTATCACAGTACATCAATATCAATAATATGATAATCAACCTCAATAATTGGTTAATTGGGTTGTAGATTCAAACTGAAGCCAAACTTTATTCTAGTGGTGAATTATCAGTTAAGAGCGATAAAGCATTTTGGAACAGAACACTGTTTCAGAAAATTCTTGGGAGTGAGTAAATGGGATAACTAGAGATTTTTTCGCTCCTACTATTTTTTATCAGAACCAGAGGCTGCTTAAAGCTTTTCTATAATGGACACTGAAATTCAAAGAACATTTGACAACAGGAGTTGAAACTTTACTCATTTAGCAACCATAACCTGGCTCGGCAACTCGATCATTAAACAAAGCAATTGCAAAGTGAAACTTCAACTGTGCTTATGATCTTATTTCATTTTATGTCACTTTATAGACCTGCAAAGGTCATAAATGCGAGGATTGGTCATAAAGTCACTTTTTTAACCTCTGAAACTGAGAACAATTGCTAAACAAGACATTTTCTAAAGAAGAATTACCTGTATTACTAGAAGTAGAAATATAACATCAGCTTAGATTTTGGAGACTCAGGCCCAAGATAGGGTGGTTTATCAACTTCAGTGTTATAAAAGCCTTTTAGTAGGGACAGAAAACCTGTGATACTCCTTCATCACTAACAAGGGTGGTTGGGATTGCTAGGAATTGAAGCCCATCAGTATCTAAAGGGTCATAGGAATTTTTTAATCTCTCCTTTACATGGAAGGATCAGAATACCATTCATTCAATTTTACTTCCATGTAAATGTCAGCATTACCAGGAAAATCTGGGATAAAAACATTTGTGCTTCCCTTGAGAAAGTATTGTAGTCCTCTTTTTTAAAATCTTTCGATGAAATATTTCTGCCAAAGAACTAACAGAAGAACATCACCGAATGTTCATATGTAAAATTATATTTCTCATCTGCATCGTATTTTTAAAGCATTTTCATTTCCTTTTTAGAAAAGAAGAAAAGAAGAAGTCAGCAAAAAAAGGATAGATAGCGCAATGCCTTGGTATTATGAAGCACTATGGAAGATTCTTCAGAAATTTTCAAGAAATTCAAGCATACTATGCTTCGTTCCCCAAATATGATATATTTGTACAGGCTCACCTTTATATTTTTGAATTCCTTCTTCCAAGGGTAAAGAAAAAGATTAATTCCAACTGATTCTAGCACTTCGAATGCATTCTGGAGTGAATGCAAACTTGAAGCTCTCAAGGATCGAAGTGAATTTTCAACAATTTCATAAAACTTAATTAACCGGAATCTATAAAAGGGATCAATCTTGGGAAAGCAGAGTAAAGCTGAAGCTGCCATTTGTAGATTGGTAACTGGGCACAGTTTTCTGTCAGAGGTATCCAATTTAGATTCATGGAACTGGACATATTTCCTAAATACTTCGTCTTTGTATTTTGTATCCATCTGGAGTTGGATTTAAGCACGCTCGTGGGCGGCTATCTCATCTCATTCATGGTTCTCTTGAAGCCCACTGATCAAACAGGCAATTTAAGACCGCAGTGGAATAGATTCTAAAAGAAAAAAAAGACAAATTACATCATAGTGTCATTTAAATTTCATCAAAAGTATTTTCAACTATTTTTTCTGTCCTATAGAACTAAAGCTTTTTTGAGGATTCCTTTCATTTCAGAATTAAGTATTTCCCATGAATCAGCAGAAAGAAAGAACGCTGATTTTTTATCTGGGCCTAAGTCTTGACTGCATGGGTTCTCCAGTACTATTGTTGATTGCACTAAGATACCTGATTTTAATTTCATACAGATAAAATAGAATGAGAAGATACTTCAGAAAGGCAGAAAGGCCTACTAATTATATAGCACATAGTGGGTTCAAAATGTTTATTCTTAGCATGTCAATTCTAAACTGTATTTTACTAATCATCGCAACTCTGGGGGGAAAAACCTTTATTGTTATCCTCAATAGGGGTAGATACAAAATTTGTCATTTTGATGCAAGCGCACCAAATTTGTACTTCCCAATTATATATGCAAATTGAATATACCACTATGCCACAGTCAGAATTATATGAATTTTGTGATGCAATGTGTAACGGCATACGAACCCACATACATTAGGAAATTCTCTCCATAAAAATGTCTTCGTAAATGTGCATGCAAATTTGTTTATATTAGGCAAATGTTCATACTTCTACAATATAGAGGAACTGAAGGTTGCAAAAATGAAAAAAAAAAACCTATTAAAAATGAGCAAGACATGTTTCATATCCCTAATCTTTAAGCAATCCAATAAACCTTTCTTGTTCTCTTTTGAGAGACAGAGAGCCATAGCTAATCTAATCTGGATAACAAGGTTACTTATAGCTGTTATGCAGATTTTCCCCACCTTCATCTACCTATTCAAAAAATCCACTGTACATTGGTTTTAAGAAATATTCTTTGGGATTCTGTTTTCTAAGAACCGTTTAACATGGAAAAATGTTGTTTGGTACAATACAGAACTGCCAATATTTAAAATACTGATGCGGTGTAAAAAACCCCAAATGTATGGTTATAAGATAGTAGATACTAGCTAATAGCTTTATATATAGCTATCATTAAGTCTTTTCCAAACATAGTTTGGGCAACAAAAAGAATGATTACATCTTGAAAGCTATTTAAAGAGAAAAAAAATCCAAGCACCCATAAAAATCATAATTCCTTCCTGTCCTTTCATTGGAAGCAAATCCCATTCCTTCCGTGTGATCACTGCTAAGTGAAAATGCATCAGGTTAGACCACAGTTGTAATACAACTCACAAATGACATAAGATAATTAAATTGCAAACAAACATTAACGATTATCACCTTTATATCCTGCTGCAATTGTATACAGACTCCCAATGACTGACAATGTGAAAACAATAGCAATACAAATAAAAAATAGAAAAAATAGTAACACATGAAATAGCATACAATTCAGGTAAGATGAGGGATGAGCCTTAAAACATCCTCTGGAAAAGGTGTTTTGAGGAAATTCTGGAAGGTGACTAGAGTTGGGGCCAAATGCATTTCTGATGACAGAACCATTCCAGAGGGTCAGCCCAATGACAGAAAAACAGTGCCTTTGGGCCTCAGCATCCCTGATCACATGAAAAGGGAAGGGAAGGGAAGGGTAGGGGCAACTACATTATGAAATAACAACAGTGAGAACTACAGAATAATAGGTTGACTCAGCCTTCCATCCTTCCGAGGTCATTAAAAGGAGGACCCTGATCATTGACTGTGCTGACTCCATAAACTGCTTAGAGAGGGCTGTAAAGCACTGTGAAGCGGTATATAAGTCTAAGCGCTATTGCTATAATGCAGTATGTTTTAAAGGAACAAGACAGGCTTTATAACATTCAAAAAGTCTATAGTTCAAATCTTATTTGATTTGAATTGTTCTATTTTGACTAGACTAGTTTTTATCATAGGTGGGGCAATTTTATCACACCCACACAGAAGTCCCACAAAGTTCAACAGGAATTAGTCCAAGATAACCGCCTTTAAAAACTGAAACCTTACACCTGATTAAAAATCCTGAATAAATACTTTTGTTAAAATTGCTGGTATTTTTTATCTCACTTCTCATCAACAGTCTCTAGACTTATAATCATTCAGATATTTATATTCATTTATAATGTCTCTACCACTGGGCAGAAACTTGAAACTGATCACAATAGGATTACTCAATTGGTTTAAAAGATAGACATTAAAAAGGTTCCCCCATCCCAGAACATAAACATACCCACAAAAGAGAATTTTTGATGTTGTCTCCAATACTATGCAACCACTTCAAAATTCAATTTCCATTAAAAAATGTTATTTGCCAAATACTTTTATTTAGCCTCAAGTTTATCTATTTTTCACCCAGTTATAAGGGTAGCCATTTTAAATGCCTTTCAAATTCTTAATTTAATTAATTAAAGCTTAGTAAATATTTATGGAAAACTGGCAAACTCCTCATACTTCCCACAGTAACAATATTTTGAATTCCTTATATAACTTCTATTTTTTTGTGTGTTTGTTCATTGTCCACAAATATCAGCATACAAAGGAAAAGAGAGGGAGCATGAGAGAATGTATTGCCTAGGTTTATTAGTCTGATTCTAAGTCTTATTTCTTAGTAACACCCATTCTTTCATCCAGACCAAACACCAGGCTGCAAAATACAATTTCAAATCTGGTAAACCCAATTGTCCTCTTTCCTTTGCATATTATAACACTTTGTATTTAACTTGCCACAGACATTTATACACCCACACACATATTAACTGCTTGAATGTACAGGAGTACCTTCATTTTCAAATGAGTATTGTCTAAAATAGAAACAACATTCTAGGCAAAACATTTTTATCACAGAATTTTTTTTGTAACAGTGACAATTTTAATTTCTCCCACCGTAACATCTTAATTTCACTCTTTGTCTTAATGTAATTATTCTGAAATAATATAAAATTCATATTTATCATAATAATGCCCAAATTATTAGGCTAAGGTGGAAATTTGAAAAAACAAAATTAAAAAAGGTTATGGTAAATTATAGATTATACTACACTATTTCTTTACTGTTGCCAGCAAAATTATAACCAGATAATTATCTGGCCATTATCACCAGAAGTTAAATATAACTCAAGGGGGAATTTACTTTTAGCTTGACTACTGATGGATCAGATCAGAGTTAATATACCATTTTATGATTCAATACCTAGATGTATTTGAGAAGTTCAGAAACACACACAAAGAAGACTGTTAAATCCATTCCACCATTGCTCTGCTGCAACTGTAACTTTCTTACAATAATTTTATAATTTCTTTCTGACCATCCAAGTATATTCTAAAAAATAAATCAATTAACAACTTATCTAACACTAATCATAGCACCACAGGTGGCCATGCCCAAGCTATCTTGGCTGATTGCAAAAAAGCTATAATCAGAGCTGATTATTTGGAAAGAAAAGTATTGTATTGACTCCCGATAACTGCCTGGACAAGTCCCTAAAGTTTTTGTGGGTGGTCGACTGGGCATTCAAAGAGTAGACTGAATGAATGCAACGTAAAGGCACTCTTATCACAGCCAAAACATTTGAAAAGACAGTGTTCCCCATTTAAGAAGAAACATACCCTTTCCCAATATATGGTTGCACAAATAACAGTGGAGGCCCCTTTTTAATGAAGAGTCTATTAGCTGCAATATATCTTCACTCATCCGGCCTCCAAGCACGGAATCAAACTGAACAATGAAAATTGTGATTAGGAATCAACGGGAAAAAGGCTCCCTTATTTCAGTACTTTTTTTTCATCCACCTTAACCTACATCACATAGAAGCTGCAGCTATTATGGATGGCAAGCAATGCTTCTCACCCGCCATCTCTAGTGGGACTTTGTCTCCCTTTTTATTACATCTTTGTAAAACCCAAAAGAGCGACTAGGAAACTCAGACGAGGAGCCAATATTGTATTTATTCCGCAACCCCAACCAGCAGCCACATCCAATGACGCTCAAGGCGAACCTACCCTTGAGTAAAGCCCAGGACCCGACTTCCTGCTTAGCTGAGCCTCTTCGCTTTGAGCCCACCGACTCTTCGCCTCCCCCACCATGCAAACTGCGGGAATCCGGCAGCAACAGCCCACCTAAAACCACCGACCAGCAACCGTCTTCGACACTGGCCAGACCGGAAGACACTCAGGACCCGGAAGAACAATCTCTTCTGCTTCGCTCTCGTTCGCGCTCTCTCTCTCTCCCCCGCCCCCCGGCCTTCTACAGAAACCCGGAAATGGGATTCGTCTTCGTGTCTTGCCGCTGACGGCTTTTTGCTGAGGGCGCAGGCGTAATTTCCCAGGGCTCACACAGAGACACCGACACGGATGACGCGCGTGTAGGCGCATGCATATGATTTTCAATGTCTATGGAGTCATTGGGACAACTATGATTTTCAATATGCGCTCGCTCTGCTGTATTTGCTTTCCAAGCTGAAAGGATGGAAACTGTTGACTATCCAAGACAGTAAAAATGCATTGTCGCCTACGTTCCTGAGAGCTTCCTAAATCTTCCTTATAAGAGGAGCAGATAAGAACTTCAGTTTTCAGCAACTCTAGCTAGAATGGCCAGTTAAAAAGGATTCTGGGACACGAAATCACTTCCTGTCGTCTTCTCCAATTTGGTGCTCCAGCTGTCTTGAGAATTGTAGTCTAACATCTGATAGTACCAAGATGGGGGGGGGGGGAAGTTACTGGTGGGGAAATGACTACGCTGAGGATATATTTTTGAACAGGGTGACGAATGACAATGTGCATTGTGATTTTACAGTGCAAGGTGTTTGATTTATGTACTTCCATCTGATGTTGGAACCATGAAAAATACAGGTTTGTGTCAGAATGCACATTTTGTCATTTTTTATTATCATGGTTTGCACTTATGGTAAGGGATACTGTTGAACCAGAAACAAGCCAACCATATTAATTGTGGGAACCCAGTGTGAATTAATGTTTAGAGGGTTGTACAAATTGAGAAAAATACACAATGTAATTACTGGATTGGATATACATAAGGGCTTATGTATATATAGATGTGTCCATATGGTATTTTTAACATACTGTAACCTCAAATGAAAGCCCTCAAATGCAATTCTGCTGCTATGGAATCCTTTTGAGATGCACTCTGACAATATACCTTACAGTACTGATTAAAATGCCATCCTTTCTTCAGTCCTGTTTTGGAATCATGGTGAATAGAATGCTTTTTATATTTCTCAGTGCCTTTGGTAATGGTCTTCCCTTGCAATTGTTCTCTGTCAAAAGGATTATTTTACAAACCACTAGAGAAATGTACCCAAATACATGTGGTCAATGTATGGATGTGTGGAAGGAGGGCTATTTCATTCTTGGAGCACTGAAAATATTCAGTGAGAGGCCAGCTTGATAAGAGTAATACTGATGTTCTTTACACCTGGCCATTTACTAGTTTGGATTGAACAGTGATTGGCTGACAGTACTTTCTATGAGCTTCATACAGGCTGAAATTATTGGAGATCTACAGATGGTAAGGACAATATGAGGGAATTAAATATTGGTTTCACAACCTAAATCTCAACCTCTGTAGTTTATCCATAGTAGTTCAGAGGCAACAGCCGAATTTGGGGAGAAAAGAGGATATATTTGTTTCAATACAATCAAAATTCTGTTAACATAAATGAAAAATGTGAGAAAGCTTAGACTCTCTGTCCGTTCTCTTACAAGGTTCGCATCTGTCACGTGATCCACTTCGATATCTTCTCCGCCCCCCGCCCCAGCTTTTAGCCTGTCTTGATTTCTAACCACCCGCGCGTCTCTCTCCCCACCTCCGCCTTGACATCAAACGAGCTTTCCTAGGCGTGCGCCTGCGCATTTTTCCGTTGTCGCGCGTGATGGGCGTGGCCGAACTAGATCTGGCCCTTTTAGGCCGCCGTCGTTGCATGTACTGTAGTTTCGCGGTAGTTCTTCTGTGAGACTGCCAGAGTGGCTTCGCGGAAGTCATTCTGGAAGATGGCGTTGGCCGAAGCTAATGCTCGGTTGCCGGAGGGTGCGACTGGGGAGCGAGTGGATCCGCTTTCTCGCTTCACTTGCCCGGTGTGCCTGGAGGTGTTTGAGAGCCCCGTGCGAGCGCCTTGCGGTCATATGTGAGTATGGAGAGAGGCGGAAGCCAGGCCACCTCAGAGAGGTCGTGGGAGATAACTGGGTAACCATGGCAACGGAGGGTGGTTGGTCCGAATTGAGGTTGAGTTGGAGCTCACTTGTGTGAGGAACAAAGCGGGTGGAAAAACTTTACCCCAGCCTGCTCTTCTCCCAATACATGGACCTCAGTCCCCATCTTCCACATCTAGCATGGGCTTGCTGGTTGGAGTTGGTGGAAGTTCAGCGCCTCTAGGAAGAGCTAGGCCAGGGACAAGAGTTATAAAAAGCCTCTTAAAAGCAATTTTAAATTGATCCTCTACGTTTTTCTAACCGGATGGTCCCAGATTTTGCCCCTTCTATGTTTTTTTTTTTAAATCAACTTAAGTAATAAAATAATAAGCTGTGCAAAACTTTAACTCATTGCAGCCCATTAATCTCTCTTTAGATATTATTGTAGCATCCGAACTTTCAAGAATTGCAGCCTGGTGGTTGCGGGGGCAGGGCTATTAATACTATTTTATAAAACGAAAATGAAAGGAACTTGTGGGCAGAATCCAACGGAAGCTTGAATCCGTAGGAGGGATTTTTGCTCATGTAATCTTAAACACTGCCGATAATGTTTTTACCAGAATTTCAGTGCAAAATTTTAAAAGTGAAGGAGTTCAATCCTTGGGTCACTCCACTGAAATTCTGTAATCGACTCTTTTTTGAGATAAAAATAAATAGGTTAAAGAACAAACGGATTGAATAAACTTGAGATGGAGACTGCTCTCAGTGGGGCATTTGTTTCTGCTAATTTTTACTGTAGCTCATAATCATAAATGAGAGAGTACAAGAGTTTTGCTTTATCTGATCATTATGCTTTTGTAGCATTCAAAATATCTATTTTCTGTTTACATCTTGCTGGGGCTTCCATTGTTAGCCATTAGGAACAGAAAAGATACAGCAAATAAGTCTGCAGGAAGCTAAATACCAATTCATCTTTTTTGGAAGACAAAATCCCAATGAAAGGACATTTAAAAAGAAAGGAAAAGTAATATATCTATGATTAGTCATACCTTCCTCTGATTTAGGTGTGACTGAATGCAGTTTAGAGAAAGCATAAAGATTGAATAGTGATTGAATAGAATCTATTTAAAAATTCTTGGGAGATAGAAATAATAAGAACAGATGATGAATTCAGCAAACACTTTTGCTATATAATTCTTGTTTGTAGTGAAGCCTTGGAATTTGAATGGCCTAATACAGTAGCACTTTGGTAGAAATGAAGAAAAATAAGTAGTATTAGTTTTGGATTTATCATATTTTATCTAAGCATATTTTGGTCATTAAGACAGAATTGATATGCACAGCCTATATTAGGATATTTGAAGCATTTAGGAACTGACAAGACAGATAGTTCATCCTTGTATATTCCTGAGATGATAACATCTGAATCTTTCAAAGAGGTGGCATCTATTTTTACAGCTATGGAAATGACCAGCTGCCAGTTGAGATAAGGTATTGTTTTTTCTTTCTCCTGTATGCAGCTTTTTTTGTTAATGTGTGTACAGTATGGCCATGGTCATAAATATTTTGCATGTGATGGGTTGGAAACTACATCTTGTTCCAGGCCTTCACAACTCTTTCTTGAACGCTGCATATTACCAAATATTATCAGCTATACATTAATATTGTGCTCAGAACTTTGCTTAAATCTGCAACAACAGCTAAGATCGTTTTCATCTTTATTGGTACTTTCTAAATTGCATCCAAATGATATAACCTCAGGTACTTCAGGTACTTTAACATTCTCTTCTCTCTGCTATAATTTGATTTTATGTAGGTATACAGGGATTGAGCGTGTATTTTATCTTTCCTTACCTGGTTATTTAATTATATTCATTTGCAATGTTTTAACATTTATGACTTTGTAATTGTCTCTGAATCTGGTTGCTGGATGGATTAGAAGATAGCCTCTATTGCAGTACCAGCATGGAAGTTTCTACTTCAAACCCTATTAAATATATGCATTCTTAATACATTTTATGCTGAGCTATTTTGTTTAAATAGGTCAATCCTGCTAAAAAAAACAGGATTCAGTTCTTGCTATTGTATAATACGATTGTAACAAGATTTCATCTTTGAACGTATTTCTATCTTACAGTGCACAGTTAAGTATGTACTGCTCTCATTAAATGAAGCTGTAAGCAAATTTTATGGATACTTAAAATAGTAATTTTATTTACTATTTTGTTATAAGATGTTTTTCCCCATTTAAGATTACATTGTGGTGCATTGATACATTGCTGAGGTATGCTTATCAATTATTTTATTTTATTGGGGGAGTGGAAGGAAATTACATGCCTGTATTTTTAATCAATGAAAGTTCATATATATATATTTTTCTGTGTTAGCTTTTGCACACCATGCATTCAGGAATGTCTTAAGCCTAAGAAGCCTGTCTGTGGAGTTTGCCGTAGTACCCTGGCTCATGGCAGCAGAGCTCTGGATTTGGAAAAGCAAATTGAAATGACGGAGGCTACTTGCAATGGCTGCAATCAAAAAGTATGAAAAACTGACCTATATTTATTACTACATAGAATGAATAATGATGCAAATAAATATACTGATACTCTGTCCTGATAAGCAATTGTTGTTTTTACAGAATTCAAAAAAGACTGGGATGGGGAAGAGCCAATCCAAATCTTTGATAGAAATGCCCAAAGGGGACTTAATTTCTTCCATTGCCTGTACTGGAAATGCATTGGAAATAAAATGCATTAGAAATAAAAATTTGCAGAACTTGTCATAAGACCAATCAGTTATGTAACCAATATAGAATCAGCAGACCTTGTCACAACAGACAGTTGTGGTTGTGTTTGCCAACATCAGTGTGAAAATGATGAAAACTTTATGCAAATCCTTATGTCACTTTTCACTTTTTCTTTAAAAAAGGAAATGTTCGTAGAAAGTATTGGTCTAATGTGCCCTTAGCTATGTTTTTTTCAGTTACTTAATGTAAAATGTATGTGGATATGATATTTTAAGGAACCATAGAATTATGGAAATGACCGTAAGAAGACCTTTCATCCAAACCCTGAATTAGTGCAGGATCCACTGTAGCAGACATGTCAAACTCGCGACGTCACGTGACGTCGCGCAATGTATCGGAGCTTTTTCCCCATTGCCGGCAATGGGGGGGGGGCGTGGTTTCCTGGTGATGCGTCCGGCCTGCGGGCCAGGAGTTTGACACCTCTGAACTATAGCATCTCTGACAGAAGACTATTCAGCTTCTATTTGAAAACCTTCAGTGAAAGTTAATAGACTTAATACGGCAGCTTTTTCCATTAATAGTTTATGCAGTCAAGTTTCTCCTCACATGTAGCATGAACAAACATCTTGGATTTTTTTTAATCCAATAATTCTGGTCCTGCTCTCTTGACAGCAGGAGACTGTCCATTACTTTTCTACCGGTAGATGTCAGCTAACTTTCAGATATTTGAAGATTGCTGTTGTATATAACCTCATATGGCTCTTCCCAGTTCCTTTAACTGCACTTTGTAAGACTTGATTTTCAGATTCCTTACCATCTTTGAACTTGCACGATCCTTTCCAAATTGTGATGGTGTGGGGTTGTTTTTTTTCTCCAAAGCAGCTGATGTCTTAGATGTTGGTATTTTTGTGGCTGTTTTGAGCTACTGTTCTTTCATGAGTAGAATTACCTTTTGAGTTGCGTTATTTCATGAAGCAACTGTTGTAAAAAGAGTTTTGCAGTTAAAAGGTCAGTTAATAATTTTCAGTTCAGGAAATAATAAGGGTACTCTTAATATACTGTACCCTAATCTATGAAATCTGTGGGAATTCATAGCTTATCTGGCTGTATATGATTTCAGTAATTGATTCAGTGTCTAAGGCAAATTTTAGAAATATGCCTATATTTCTAAACGTATAAATATGTCTCCATGGCATTGAATATTTGTAAATAAATTGAGATACTGTGAATGTCTTAGTTTTTACTTGTAAATATTAATAAATATTCCCTGAGTGAAAAAAATTGGTACATCAAAAATTTGCTTAAATATTTCTAAAGCAAATTATATATGGAAAATTCAGTGGTAAATATGAGATTTGGGAGTTAATTGTTTCCTGCTTACTAAGCACACATTTATTTAAAAAATGTTAAAAGCAAGCAGAAATAATGAAAATCTGAAGAATATTAAAACATGTACCATAATTTTTTGGACATTTGCTTATAATGTGCAGCATTATTATTGAGAACCTGTCACCGTGAAAAATTTAAATCAGAAAAGTTAATGTTTTGGCTAGTTGACCGCCCTTTGCCTAATAGAAGATAAAAAATGTAATTTGCCATATAAGAATAATAATAATAATAATAGCCTTCCAGAGAATGAAAGATAAGAAAGGACTGTGCTCAAGTGAACAAGGTGTCAGCTGTCAGCGTTGCTGGCATGTTACATATTAATTTAGCCTGTTATTCTCTTCTACAATTATATATTATAATTTGCATTGTGTCCTCCCATACAGTCCCCTGAATATATTTCAGGTTTAAGTTAAGAAATATGGTGAAAAGTGAATATTTTGTTACATTTTCTGTACAGATGTATCTCTCAAAGCTGCGAAGTCATGCAGCTACTTGTTCGAAGTACCAGAATTACATAATGGAAGGTGTTAAAGCTGTGACTAAAGAACCACTACAGAATATCAGGTAATCTTGGTGAATTACAGCATGCCTGTTCATAAAGTTTAAATTGTGCGCTGGTATTTATCTTGAACAAAGATAAAGAGAGAAAAATCTGCTGTAAATAAGGGATATTTGTTTCTTCTTTTTTTTCTCATCTGAACCCTTACCGCCAACCATTCTTCATTTGAATAGCAACGAAAGATGGGAAGTGGTTTGATGATTCAGCCAGCATTCCCCCAAAACCTGCTACCTTATAATTCATGGCCTACTTGCTGTTTTTCCCTCTGAAAGTTTATATAAGATCACCAGGTTTAATTCTGAAAATGTTCTTCAAAAGAACCTCTAATTTTTAACACCTGTAGTCCAGAATGCTATGTAAGGTATGAGTTAATTGCTTTTGTGAGCAACCTGAGAAATTTTATATAGCCATTGCTCACTTTAAGACTTTTTTTATATCAGACTCCCATGGGGGGTGGGAGTGGGAGAACTATAAATCTGTTTGTGACACACTTCTTACCATAATTGCCATCAGTCCTCTTTCTCAGACAAGTTAACTTTTGCTTTGATCAAACTAAGAAGCAATAATCTTTTACAGCAAAGGAAAAAGCTTTTGATGTATTCATGAATTCTTCTTTAATATTTTGCTTTATGTACTTTTTTCTAAACCATAAAGGCTTTTTTTGTGTATTCCTGCAGGAGTGTTCCCAATAGATTTACATTTCCTTGCCCTTATTGCAATGAAAAAAACCTGGACCAAGAAGGACTGGTAGAACACTGCAAAACCTTTCACAGCAATGATACAAAGCGAGTGGTAATTAATGCTTTTTTCATAGTCTGATTCAGAGATGAACAATCCATAGGTTGCATTCAGTCCCCCAGCATCCCATTTGCACTCCCTAAAGTTGGTTGGGGCTAAAAAGTTCAGCCTTTTTTGCTTTGGGAAACTCTTAAGAAGTGAAACAGATGCCTTAAATTTTGCAAAGGTTTATGGTTGCCATTTCACTCCATAGAATCTTCTAATCCTCCCCCAACTCAAACTGACATTTTAAGATTTGGTGGGGTTAAGTGACAAAATTGCTGTGTGCAGCCTTTTAAGGCACCCATTTTCACCCTTAAAAACCCATACATCCAAGAACAGATTTTTAAAAAGGGCCCCTTTCTCTAGCAGTGTCATAACATTACCAGCCATGACATTTACAGGCCAAAAATCAGATCTTGGCTTCCTAGGAGAAATTGTGCATTAGGGAAAATTCCGTTATTGTCTCAAAAGGTTTTCTTGAGTTACGTTTTAGTGTTTTTTCATGATAAGGCTGTTTTTTTAAAATTCATATAGAAAGTATTCAAACATTTGAAGCCTTTCAAGCAGGGAATTAATAATCTCAGAGCAAAATTTTTATTCTTCAAAAATGAATTCAGAACCCTAAATATGTTCACATAGGAGCAACATGATTTCCTAAATATGTTGAACTTTATTTCAAAAAACATTTAGGGAATTTGCCACCCAAATACTTATTTGGGATATTTGATGAGATGAAAGAAGATAGTTCATAGTATCTTTGTGCCTGATGAAAATGAACTAGAAATGTTATACAACTTACAATTCAGGAATGGAACTTTCTGAGGAGTCTAGAAAACTCTTTTTTTTTCTTTTGGACTATATCTGCTTCTCCGTTTTAGGAATAGTTTGTTGGTTTTCTGGAAATGCCAATTGTCCTTCCTGTGGAGTGGCCAGATCATATGGTCTGGAGAAGAAATGGAGCATTGTAGAAATCTTGATCTCTATAATGCAACATGCTGAGGAAAAATGGAGTTAATATTGGGAGAATTTAGCATTACTTTCAAGGGCAGAATCTCTTTTAATCTAAGGAACTTCTGTAGCCTACTTGCTGATGGACATGGTTTAGAATGCATGGCAATGAGATGCCAACTTTGCCAACTTTTTCAGGTTTGCCCAATCTGTGCATCAATGCCCTGGGGAGACCCACACTACAGAAGTGCTAACTTCATGGAACATCTTCAGCGACGCCATCAATTTTCATATGATACTTTTGTGGTAAGTTTATAATTGGGCTTTTAGTCTATTATACAGAAACCTGAAGCAGCAAAATACCTTTTAACTTCTGAGTAGTCTTGTTCTATCAATTTGAAAATAGACTGCTTTTTAAAAATATGGCTTGTCATACTTCAGCCAGTATAAAAAGTAGCTAGGGAGAAAGGCCCTGAGCCTTTCTAAACTTTTATTTAGATAATAAATTGATGGCAGAAGCTCAAGTAAAGCACTCGTTTATTTGTTTGTCTTTCATGCTACTCCAGTCAAACCTCCTTTGAGCAGCTGTGATCGGTTCCTGGATTAGGCAGAATTGCTCCACTGATGCATCTTTATGTCTTCTGTATTTAGGATTATGATGCTGATGAAGATGATATGATGGCCCAAGTCCTATTGCGCTCCTTGAGGGATCAATGAAAAAAGCAAGAAGTATTCTTAGTACTTGGCTTCCATTGGTGAGAAAAGACTACAGACATGACTTCCTCCAAGATACTTTGGCACACATAAACTTAAACTGAAGGCTCTCCCATGGTTTTTATTCCTGTCTTCAAATTTCTAATTTTGCTTTTTTTTAATGGACTTTCTGTTGAAGCTCATCTTTTCCAAGGTCTGTTTTTCTTACTCATTTCTGGATATATATTTTTTTTCATATATCTGTTTCAGCTCTGAATGCTTGCAGTCAGGAGACTACAAATATTTCTAATGTATGAGCACCTTTATTTTAATTAGTGTTATTATATTGTTTGACATGGATCATCAGCCCAGGTTTCCTAAATACTTAGAAACTCTGGTTATTAGATTCAGATATCGGTCCAGATACAGGATTTTATTTCTAATAAATTAGGATTTGATACCTACTTTTCAAAGCTGGATTTGGTATCAGCCTTCAGCAATATATAAATCCCTAGTTGGAAATTCTTATATAGTAAGCCATTGGGGGTTTTTTCTTGAGTGTTAAGGGTGATGTTTATCTTAATACATATTTTGACTCTGAATATTTATGCAGAGTTGAGATAGAGACTATGAAGAGATCATTGTATGGTTCCTGAAAGATGAATAATTCAAGGTTAATATTTCATTTCCAGCTTCCTGAAGCTGACTACATCTTTATATATTTCTACCTCTATGCCTAGAATTCAGAACAATCTGATAGCAACAATAGTGTAGACTTTAACATCTGGTTCTTTAGGTATAACAAATATTAAAGCCTCTTATCCTTTGTGAAAACTCTGCTGTTTAATGCAGAAATTTGTTCGTTCATATGTGAGGCTTCCGTGCAGACCATGGATATTTCATATACTTAACAAATCATGCCATACAAATTGCCACATCCTGAATTCAGAGGCTGCTATGAATCTTGTCATACAGGTTAATTCCAGTTTTGATTCTCATACATGGTCTTGAATTTTTGAAGATAATTGATTTTATTTTGCTCATGTGTTGATTGAGGCCAAATATGGCAAACAGGGATAATACAAACTAGTCCTGATATATCTATGTTTTCAGTAGGAAATGAAACTATTTGTAAAGATCTGTGTCTTTACAATGGAGTTACAGACTGACTATATGTACCTGGGAGCCCCGATCTTGAGACAGAATGTGTGTACATATTGCTTCACTGTCTACAGAGGAGAAGTTGCAGGTGGATTTCTACTCCATCACGTTTACTGAGAATACTAATAAATGGAATAAGATTGCTGTGGTGAAGAGACTTACAAGATTTTGATGGGATTTGGCGATTGCTTTTGAATGTATTACAGTGTTGGAGATTAGTCCCAAGTAATTTAATTTTTTTATTTTAGAGCGGCACAAGCAAGACATGTTCAGAATGAAAAACTACAATGCCCATAAGTGGCAAATACATGTAAGACCTGAGCTAGATAATGGATGCTTTTGTTATATAATTAAATGCATTCAATGGCAGCTTTTTGCACTAAGTAGATGTGATGCTGACCTTGAGTGTACATTGACCAGAAAAAGATTGATTCATACACATTTGGCTCAGGAGTCATGTGGTATTGATCTGAAGCTTAAATGTGTGAGAAAGACCTTCTGGAAGACGATTCCTTTAAATTTAGTTGATGGCCTAGAGCCAACAATGACATAGCATATCTGGCATGGGTGTCTTGATTTAACTGCCAACTGTTCATGCTGCCTTCTAGAAAGAACTGCTTAATTTATGCTTCAGCACTGACTAATAAGTCTTTGGTGGCTAGGATTTTGGGAGTTTCCACTGGATCATTTAGTAATTGTTCTGGTGAGGTTGTCCAAGAAATAAAGAGTGCCTGGGTTTATCATGGGCCTTCTTCAAGTTACCTCTTCCAACAGCTGACCTTTGTGCGCTCCTCCCCATCTTGGAATGACCCCTGAAGGAGCCAGAAGGGAAAGCTGACCTTATATAGATGCCCCAAAGTGCCTTCTGCATGCATGTGAGCTCCTTGGGTCCAGGCCATTGTCTTTCAGTATTTGAGCAAGTAGAAATGTTTCTGCCACTCACTTGCGGAATTCACAGGAGCAAGATTTCCTAATCCTTGAAAGTACTTCCCCCCCCCCCTTGTATTCTAAGTGCACTTCTAGTGTTTTAACAAGAATTTTAGGAGTTCAAATTTGTCTTTTAAATAAATTAACTTAGTTGATAAAATGTACAGAAATTTTGTTCCTTGTTATAGAAGTTCCAAAGTTGTCATTTGAACTAGATTAATAAACTTGAATAGTAAATTACATTCTCCCAGCTTTTGCCCTATCCCTTCTGTTTACTGTGAAGTGATGCTGGCATATAATGGGGTTGAATGCAGCAATCATTTTTAACTAAATCTACTTCAGTATTGCCCCACTTATAGGTTCTACTGTGCAGCTGCAAAGTGGATCAGCATAAATTAAACTGGTTAGTTTGGATGAAACCTGTACTTCAGCAGAACAATTCACTGAATTCATATCTCAACTTCCCAAGGATGTATTGATATGGAATGATGTATCATTTTCTGAAGACACAATGCACTCACACAACACTTTTCTCAGCCTCTCATTGGGAAAATGCCACAAGGATCAGAGGAAACAGAGGGATGCAATTTTGTGACTCATGGTTCCAGCCAATTGGTTTTCATTGGGCTTACTAGGAAATTGTCTTCCAAAATGAATGGCAAAATATTACAGATGGCAGAGCTTTTGTAGAGTTCATTGATTTTTCCTAGATTTTTTTCTCTTTCTTGGAAACTACAAGTGTTCTCTCCAATTAACCCACAGAGTTAATTGTTTGGAGGAATCTGCCAAATGTGAAAGAACGTGGCATCGTGTGACTGGGAAATGCCGGCTGATAAATTATTCTACCTTTGCCATTCTTTGTTCCACCACATCACCCACTCTGGCCCTATTGCACTTGCTGTTATCTTTTCCAATTCTGTAGAAAGTAAAGGTTCTGAAATTATCTTGCATTCACTGTAACTCTTGTCTCCCTATTTAGAAATGGGCAATAAATAAAGGAGAATGTTTGTACCTCAGAGCTGAAATGAGGAGTCCTCGGTGCTCTCTGAGCTTGGTTGTTTTCTGGCAGACACCTTATTATCCAAACTAGGTAACAACATCAAATTCTGCAAAAATCCCTATGCAGAAAAGATTCCTTTCTGGTGGAAAACGTTTTCAAACTTTCTTAATGTCAATTCCACCCTCAGTAATGATAACAGGATTACTACCAACCCATCTAATCACCCCAAGATTGAAGTTTCTTCATAATTCTTTTCCTCTGTTTAATTTAAAATTGAGGATCCATGAAGCCTAAGGAGATATTGTTGAATAGTGATAGAACATCACAAGCATTCTTAGATAGTCTTTTAACTTCACTAAAGTTATTTGGGAAAAGTACATTCATCAACCTTTAATGAGAATTTGTACTGCTTAATTGCACATTCTATAACTGCTGGAAAGAACTGGCCAGGCTTCTCATTTAGCATAATTCATAATTGGAACTGGCTGTATTGGTCATATTTCAATGTCTGTCTGATTTTATAGCCACAATCCTTCAAATTCCCAGGACATTTATGATGTTGAGATTAGATTCCCATCTTCCAGTAAGCAAGTAGCAAAAGGAGTTGCCCGGACTGAAATTTGGTGAGCATTGAGGTGTCCATTCCATTGGTATATGTAGTTCCTCTCTGCTTTGTGTTCTGAATCGGGGGGCATTCTAGAGCACTACTGCAGAGGATTAGTGGGGGAAGAGAAAGTGCAATAATAAACTGACGTCTGTCTTTGGATTTACTCCATGAAGTTAGGACCTATTTGTGTAATTTATATAAAAATGGCATTTATTGCAATAAACTTCTGTTCCTCCAAATCACATGCCGTAACAATAAAAATATTAAGATACCCCAGGTTTTTTCTTCTGTGCTTGGTACATTTGCCATTTTTTGAACATCTCTCTTATTTCATTGTCATATTAAAAAAAACAAAACACATCTGAACAGAAGAAGTGGTCTTGCAATTCTTTAGAACTGTAGTCAGTTGTATAGTGTTTTGTGTATCATGATTGTTGTCTTCTTGGCATTGTGTTTGTTCAACAATATTTGTTTAATAAAACTTGAGATGTCCCCAAAAAGGGATCTAACCACAGCTGCAGTCATTCCTATATCATGGATCATGCTGATAAATATTTGAATGATCCTCATATGATATTTTCTTTATCTTCTCCCTTTTATTCTGTTTCTATAGCAATTGTTTGTATTTAACCCAAGTTAGTATAAGTTCAGAAGCCAAAAGTGACATTCAGTAATCTAGTGTGATGTGATACTTAAGACTCATGTTCAAGTCCACCTGTTGGGATTACTTTGGACCTGTTGCTATTCTTTTGCCTTTCTCATGAGGTATTGCAGAGAAGGATTGGAGGAGGGAATGCTATTTTACTGCTGAAGGGGTATACCTCTTATAAATACATGAAAATAGTGGATTGGGGGGTAGATTTCATACTTGGGAACTACTGAGCTGCAAGTAATTACACAATCCTGCTGTGGAAGGAACTCCTGAGGTTAGAAGATCAAATGCATATCGCTGTCTACTACTGTTCCCTATGATTGGGCTGGAGCCAGGCAGACAATCTTTATGCCTTGAAGCCATTTTTTAAAAATTATTTGGGCAAAACCAAGGTCTCAAGATGACAAGGCAGTGACATCCCTGGAAATGAGGCTGGAGTTTCTAACTTCACTATTTAATGGATTGAGTAGCTTTTTAAAAAAAGGTTATAAGCTTATCAGAGTCTTAGCACTCTTATCTCCTTCAATATCATTTAAACATCAATGAGGAAACTACATTGCCATAAATTTGACAGTTAACCCAAGTTGGACGTCACAATTTGTGGGTGACTTAAGAAATGGGTTGAGGGCCAAATGTTTTCCCACCCCTGCCCTAGGGAGAAAAAGCTTTCTTATGGTTTTCAGCATTTGGCAAGGGTGCTAAAGCCTTTATGTTAAATTTAAATCTTTGCCTGAAAATAGGCAAACTTTCCAGGTTTTAAGTAGGTTCATTTCCTATTCAATCCAAATCTTGACTTAAGAGCCACCTACACTATGGCTTGGCTGTGATGCTTGCACAAATGGACTGCTTTTCTTGCAGGTCGTGCCTGTTTTGAGTGCTGTCAGACATCTGTTCTCTTTTTTAGTGAGTTTTTTTGCTGTATATACCAAAAGGAAAAATATTAGTTTGCTGCCAGAGAGAGAGAGAGAATTCAAATAAACTTTTAACTGGTTCAGGCTACTGCTGCTCTTGGCCTCCTAACACTAAGTACTGGGAGAAATAACAGCTAATGGCTATTGTGTTTTCTGTGTCAGAGAAGAGTAAGTGAGCCAGAATGCTGAAGAGGCTGCTATGGAAAATGTTTCAGTCATCCAGTAGGTGGGCCACTGGGCTTGTGTTCTTTCCATTGCATGAAATGCCCCAGAACCTTGATAGATAGCCAGCAGAGTGTGCTTGCTTACTTAAAGGCTTGGAAGATTGAGGGAAAGGCTGAAAATGCATGAATATACAGTTAAATGTCAATGGAGATTCTCAAGTCATCCAGGTCATGGTTATCCGAAAGGTGCTTTTTGAAAAGGCAACTGGACTTTGTTTTTCAAACCAAAATCCAATTGCCTTTTGAAAAAGCACCTTTGGAACGTATGTACAGCTAATTGATATCAATACATATCTAGCATATAGTTAAACAGATCATTTCTGACACTGTTGCACTGTTACAATACGCATGGAATGCAAGTGGGCAGATTCCTATCCCAAAGAGGCTTATAATCTCCAGGTAAACAGAAAAGGAGGGGAGGTGCAAGCAGAAGCTCAGGCTCCTGAAGCAATGGTGACACATGGCCAAATTACTATGTGCCTATAACTACATGGGCAGCTGCAAGCTGTTTCAGCTAAACCTTCTGAAAGATATTCAAGATCATAAACATATAGAGCAGGGCTTTTCAACCTTTTCACCCATTGTGCCATTTTTAGGATATGGCAACATCCGAGTACCACCAGTTGCCTAGCAAGGTGTCAAAAACTTGATGACAAAAAAAAAAAAAAAGTGATAAAGTACAGGTAGTCCTCGACTTACAACAGTTTGCTTAATGACTGTTCGAAGTTACAATGGCACTGAAAAAGGTGCCCCCCAAGCCACAGCCGAGCAAGACACCTGCCTGCCCGCCCGGCCGCACTCTTCCTCCTGTCCGAGGTTTTCATCGTTGTGAGCATTTCTGTTGAGGATTGGCAGTGGGGATGGGGTGGCGGGGTGTTTGGTTTTTATTTCCCCCCCTCTGCTGGGTGGTTGTAGCAGGTTTTGGTCACTTCACATGACCCTGGGACACTGTGACCGTCATAAATATGAATCAGTTGCCAAGCATCTGAATGTAAATCACAAGACCCTGGAGATGCTGCAACATTCCAGCTGATCGGTGCTTCTTCAGGGCTCAGCAGAAGCACCAGGATTAGCGCTGAGCTCCAGCTGGAGCCTGGCGCTGATCCTGACGCTTCCACTGAGCCCTGACAGCCCTGCAGCTCCAGCCATCTCTCGCTCAGGCTTGTGCGGTGCTGCCACCGGTTCAGCTCATTCCCCTCCCCCGCTACCACTTTCCTAGGATGGTCGCGTACCACCTGCCAGGTGCCAATGTACCACAGGTGGTACCCGTACCACTGGTTGAAAAGCCCTGATATAGAGCAACTCATGAGATGACAAGGGTTTGCATGACTACCCCGATACAAAAATGGCTACAATTTGCACAGAATTATGTAATTATGCAAAGGTTCTCCTATTCCAGCAGGAAGGCTAAGTCCAGAATCTCCACATTGTGAGCCAAGTACCTTTAGGGCAGGGGTATCAAACTCGCAACGTCACGTGACGTGTCAAGACGTATCGTGACTTTTTTGCCATTGCCGGCAAGGGGTGGGCGCGGTTTCGCTATGATCCGGCCTGCAGGCCGGCAGTTTGACACCCCTGCTTTAGGGGAACAACTCATTCAGAGCTAAAAATGGAAAGTCTCCAGATTAAATAAGCCTTTGAATCCATAACTGATGATTTGGAGGTTAACTGCCAAAATTGGCAGTGTCATCTTTGGGAGTAGAGCTGGGGAAAAAATGAATTTCATGGCTCAGAGCTTCCACTGGACATCAGTAACTGTCTTATGCCGAGTCAGTCTTCTGTAATTTGGTGTTTTTCAGTTATAGTGGATTGCCACTCTCATCATTTTTAAAGAAAATGGCCAGAAACAGAAATCTAGATCAGGGTTATCCAACCTGGACAACTTTTAAGACTTGTGGACTTCAACATCCAGCTGGGGAGTCAAAGTCCAGAAGTTGCCAAGGTTGGACACCCCTGATCTAGAGACTGTTGAGAAAGACTCTAGTAGCAAGGTTTCAAATGAGACAACTTCTTAACCCTCTCTGGAGCTGCCAGATAGGAGCACTGGAACTCACTGCACTGAAAATAAATACACCTTAAGTTTGACAGGAGCATCCTGAGGAGTTAAAAGAGAATTAAAGGAAGGTCCCAGGGAATAATCTCACGGTTTTGTCTTTTGTTTACAGTATTTGTAAAGTACCTCAATCAAAAATGACCTTAGGCAGTGCACAGGAAGGAAAACTTAATGTAACATGACCCCATAATTATAACATTCAACACTACTACATTACTACAGCTAGATGGCCTTCTACACTTTTAAAATACCCTTTTATTTCTGTGATGATCAGGTCACAGAACTAAAACAGATTTATGAGACTTCCATAATGCTGGAAACTTAAGTGTGCCTCCGAAGACAGCATTTTCCACAATGTGGGAACCACTACTGAGACTTACTTTCTAACTCATGCTCTCTTACCTCAATGGAAGGGATAAATCTTGCTGGGTAAATCTTGCCAGTTAGTAATTATATTTTGTTATTTGCCATCATCCCCAACTAGTATGGCCCTTTGCAAGGAACTTTGAAAATTATAGTCCTAAACATCTGGACTGCACTGGGTGGCCTACCCTTGAGGAACATAAGTTGTTCCATAGCAAGCGGGGAAATAAAGTTCCCAGGAGCTTAATGTCTATGGAGATTCTCAGTCATCAGGACAAGATTCAACAGTTGATCTACATTTAAAAGACAAAGTCCACTCTTTTGAAGACAGCAAACTCCACACTTTGGACAGAGAGGACCGCTGGATTGAAAGAGGGGTCAAAGAGGCCATCTATGTCAAAATTGAACAGCCCTCTCTCAACAGAGGGGTAAGGATATGACATCATCTATCTCCAGTGTACAACACAGTCCTTTCAGCAGTTCCAAGAAGGCTCCACACCCATTTGCACTACCCAGATGACCCTAAGGACACAGATAACCCCCCTGTCAACATCTAGCTTGAGAATCCAAATAAAACTCCAGGTTCATTCTGTCTCCAAAAATCTTACTGTTTATTGAGTACACTTTATGATAATGTCAAATCAAAAATAACTCTTGAGGTTCCAACACCAATTCATAGACTTAAACAATAATTTTCCCAGCCAAATCCCCAATGTATTATGTAATCCATATAAACAAGGTCATGTTATGGGAACTGTCTGTTTCAAATCCACATCTGTTCTGGTGTCCTTAACAAGGCTTCAGGCTCCCACAGTCTGTAGCTGAATCATAGATGTTTCGTTTCTCCATCTAACCCACTTGAAAGTAATACCTCCCCACCTTACTCTAAAGGCAAGTTGAAACACAAGGGCACGTAGCTGCCAAAGTTTCATCCTTGACACCCCCAAGTGGCCTCAACAACTCTCTAAAAGAATGTAAATGACCAGCTGTCTGCAAAAAAATATAAATCCTTCCATTCCTCACTATCCAGTCAGAGCTGAAGAAGCTTCTTGGATGAGAAGCAAAACATCTTCAAAGAAAAACAAGAAAGTCCAGTTGCCTTTTGAAAAAGCACCTTTGGGATTCCCAGGAGCTTAAAGCATATATTATGAAACATCTGACTCCTCTCCAATACTGGAAGAGAAAAGAAAAAAAAATCAGCAGCTGTTTTGGAACTGAAAGTAATTCAAGAACTTTCAGCAGGTGCCACTTTGGGCTGCCAAGTTCTTCAGCAAAGGAAGACCCTGATGTACTTTAGGCAGCAGGACAAAAAGAGAGGTTGGTGAATGAAAAAGCCAGAAAGACCTTTGAGAAAGTTTCCCCTTCAAAGACTGAGACAACAGAGCGGAACAAATCTCAGTGGAAAAGATGGGTAATCGGCACTCACTTTTTCTCTAAAAAAAAGTCATTTCTGCCATCCAATTTGTAACTCCTAATTCTTAGACAGCAGCTAAAACTGCAGCCAAACTACCTGGGATGAGTTTTGTTCAGTCACAGAGTTTAAAAGTGCTATTGGCCTTGCCAATAGATAGGAAACTGTTACTGGGGGAAAGACCCAGGGAACTGGAGATACGTAGTGTCATAGTGAAAGCTGGAAGAGAAGACTAGAGCCTGCAGGCTTTTTTTAAGGGATGGAAATAGTGTTAAAAAGAAATGCAACTTTATGTTGATGAATACACAACACTAGCACATAACAAAGTCCTCTCGCTTAATACAGTTTCTGACAAGTTGAAGTCTAGAAGGATCATTTTTTGCAAGCAATAAAGCAGGAGACAAGAAATGGCCATGATAGGCCAGATGTTTAACACAGATGTTAATAATGGGCACAGACTTAGGTCTTTCTATTACTCATTAAGTAATAACTGTGTTAGGCAGGTGCGTTTGGAGATCGCTAAGAGCAGCAACATGTTGCTTTTAATAAACTTGCAGTTTGCCTGCTCAAAGTGTAGAGTGGACCTTGTGACTTTTGTTCTCTCTCTCATGGGCTAAAATCAGTAGCTGTTTTTTTGCAAACTCAGTTTGACAGCATCTCGGGCAGCACTATTTTGCCTCTGTCATAAAAACATTTTGGCCTGAATAGCCCTGAGCTGGGAAAAAAAAAAAAAAGCAGCAATTGGAACTGGAATGTATGTTTGCTCCCATCCTTTTAAAAGGATGTGAAGAGTAAATTTAGCCATAGACAATCCTCTCAATAGAAGATGATGCTTGGATAGATGTACCACTTCAAACTGCAAATACTGGGCAGAAGCATCTCCTTTCATGAATTCCTGCGCCATCTTTTGCTCATTTTTCTCTTTCTCCCTTGCCTACAAGTAAGAAAATAGGGTGAAACCTGACCACCTATCACCTTGGAATACTATTTTTCTATTGTATGCAGTTTCTACAAGGGTAAGCAACAGGGGTATCTCCAGGGAGGATTTAAAAAGTCCAGATTATGGTTGTGATTGTGTAACTGAAGGCCCATAGTTTATGTGTGTTGTGTGGGGGAAAAAGGGGGAGGCGTGGATTGAATGATTGCAGTAGGCATCACTGGCGAACAGTCTATTGTCACCTAGAACAGTGTTTCTCAACCTTAGCAACTTGGAAGATATGTGGACTTCATTTTCCAGAATTCCCCAGCCAGCGTGAGTTTAAATCAGGGGTCCCCAACCCCCGGTCCGTGGACCGGTACTGGGCTGCGGCATGCCAGCAACCGGTCCACACAAACAAGCAAAGCCCCATCCGTGGGATGCAGGCAGCATACAAAACCATGCACTCTCCAGTCCGCGGAAAAACCTTTCTCCATGGAACCAGTCCCTGGTGCCCAAAAGGTTGGGGACCTTTGGTTTAAATGACCTAGAATTTAAAGAGAAGACTCTCCAAATCAGCAAGATATTGGTTGCATTTATACATCACACTATGCTTTTGTTATCCATAGTTTAAGCCACAGTAAGATATTTACACCATGCTTAATTAAAAATAGAGCTATACAGAATCCAAACCTGATTCTTCCAGAACTTTGTTTAAACTAAAGATGGCCTCAAATTCAGCTCACCTGCTAATGACTTCATATCCATATAATTTTCTTCTCAACAAGATAGAAGTGATTGCTACTGTCTTCTTCTCGACTGCTTTTTTTTCCAACTTGAAAAAAAAAATAGCTTAAAAGCTCTGATATTTCCTAGTGGTTTCCCATTCAAAAACTGACCTGATCTGACCCTATAGAGTTTAGAAAAAAATATGCCCACATCGGCAAAGCACTTTCACTTGCATTAATTTGTGTAGCTGTAGGCTAACAAAAGAGAGAGAGACAGACAGACAGACAGACAGCTGAGAATGAGGCAGCCTTAAGATGAAATAAGAGAAATGTTATGTATATTTAATTAGATTATTTAATTAGATCAGCCTGTGCTTGGCATGAAATAGATTTCAACTTGCACTGAGGCAAAGAAATAATGCCATGTGTCTCTTCTTTCCTGCTTACCTGCTTGAAAAACAGAATATTAAATGAACAAAACTATAACATGGTAAGCGGCTAACTACAATTTCAGAAAAGTTACCATCAAAACATGTATTGTTTTAAAAACAATGAGTGATCTATAAGAGGATGATGCATATATTTAAACCATAGTAAATTATAATAAACTTTGCAGTCTTGAAGACGCCACAATTTGTTCTTTTACTCCGTACAGCAACCCACATTGTACTTCATGTTGTATTTTGCTAAATACAGAGTCAGCGATAGTTTTAAATCTGCTTTCAGAAATCGGATCTGAATTTGAAAACTAGTAAAGTCTACGGAGATTAATATGGAAGAGGCATTATGTAAGCAAAAAGGAGCAACTGAAAGCGTTTGTGGTCTCATTCTAACAGCCTCAGGATTAACATTGACTAAAAAAAATACAAATAAAACCATCTGGTCTTCCTTTTTAATGCATTTTTGCAGTGTTTTCTAATAGACTACCTTCATCTATACAAATATTGAGGGGGCATTATTACTGAGTATGATTCAAATATTGCATTTTTTTTTTCTTTAAATATATTGTCATGTGTACATCTATGCATTATTTACCCAGTGTCTCATTGAAAGAAAACGTGACCGTCTTAATGAGTGGCTTAAAAGGAGGTTAAAAGGAGGCGAAGCGAGAGGAAAGAAAGGCGGCTGGCGTGGAAGCTTACCCAACAGCAAAACTTTGCTGTTTCGGTTCCTTGGGTAGTTCAAAGGCTGGGATGTCTACGAAAATCTCTTTTTAGTCTTTTATACTTTATATTCAAACTGCAGAGGGGAAGAATAAGAATAAAGCCAATGTCTTGTGATTTGGAGGTATTATTATTATTAATAATATATATTAATTATGTATTGGTCAGATGTAAAGGTAGAGTATGAGGTTTAATCAGATCTACTTATTAAATTGGGTTTAACTTAAAGGTAAATTAAAAGTAATCTGTTCACTGACAAAGTTTCGACTTTAATTTGTTTCAAGTCAATATCCATATTAAACTCCAAATGTAAATTTTTCCACCTTGTTTGACAACTTCTTAAAAATAATTCAATCTTTTACAAGCAACCAATTTTTGTTTTATTGGGCCAATTTCATTCCACATAGAAAGCTGACATTTCCACTCATTAAACTAAATGGGTATGCCAGTGGTAAATGTCCCAAAAGATTAATAAAATGCCTTCTTGTAATTTAAAGCCACACAGTGCATGGTAACATTAATAGTATTAACTTACCTTGAACAAAATCCTAGTCTTTTAGATACACTAAAAATTGCAGGTTTGTTTTTTTTCAACTACAAAGGTAAACCTTGTAGGGTAGGCAAGGCGGGTTGTATGACGTGTGTGAGTTCCGGCACCTTTTTTTCTTTTTTCTTTTTTTTACAAAAAAAGCACTGCTTAGATCCATATAAAGTTAAGCAAACAATATTAAAGTTAAAATTGACAACTAGAGGAAGGGTGCACTTGCTATTAGCTAGCATTTTTTTTGAAGATATGCCCTACTCTACTATTTTCAGCTGAGAGTGTGCAATTGCTCCAACAACTTTTTTTTTACATAAACATTCTAAAGATTCTTCACGAAATCCTTTCCAGTAATTTGAACCTATGCCTTAATAACCACTATAAGTGTTAGGCTAGATACTAACAGATCTTTAAATTAACTCTGTTGAAATATAAGGTGTCTTTACAAAGTTCACAGTACCTACAGGTAAAAAGTTAAATAATACAGTTGATTATCTCATTGCTGATTAGTTCAGGGAACATGTCAATTAGGCCTGGAGGTTCTGGACAGAGGGCCTGTGTGAGGAAGTTGTTTTCTACCTCCTCTTATTCTGTTGCATCCCCCCTTCCCTTCCCTTTTAAATGAATTTACGGAAAATGTATTAGGAATTTGACAAAGCATCGTAGTGCAATTATCTATGAGCAAAGTCAAATGAGATAGGAGTCTGCTGAGTCTTCTATCTCATTTGACTTTGAAGTTACTTACACATTGACCTTTTGAAGATCTTTAATCTGTAGATTTATCTTATTTCTAAAACGACAGTAATTGTTTTAAAATGAATTCTGCTACAGTTTAATTCTGGGAGGCGACTATGAGACCAATGAATTCTACCGTAGCTGTATTCAGAGACATACTGGAAGGGGTTCAGAGCAATACTGATAAGGGGGCTAAATCCAATCCCTCCAAAGAGAGATTAAAAGAGTTTGAGAAGAGGAGGGTGGGTATGATATCACTCTTTCTAGACCTGATCTCGGTCAAAATGCAGGATATGGGACCACAGATTTAAGTGAGGAGGTTTTTTAACAATCAGGATCTGCTTTGTTCTCATACTTTAAGAGCTATTCAACAGTGGAAATTATTATAGTGAATATTTTTAAGCAAAATGGCTAGGAACTCTGGAAGTAGTAATACTAAAATGTGTGCCAAGCTGAAGAAGATTACTGTAAAATAGGGGTGTCCAATTCTGGCAACTTTAAAACTTGCTGATTTCAGCCCTGTTGGGGAATTCTGAGAGTTGAATTCCACAAGTTGCCAAGGTTGGGCATCCCTGCTTTAGAAAGTTCTCAAAGCCTGTTTTAGGCCTGAAATCTGTACATAAATTAGCTAAATTACTTAAGCTTTGTGAAATCTGGCTTCAGTAGAACTACTTTTGAGTAAACATTTCCACAAAGTTTGCCTGAGAGGGAGGGTTCTCTCTCAAACATTCCTTTAAAATTCCCATAATCAAAGTATCACAGCTGAGCCCAAATAATCCTACAGGCCACAATTAAAGGCCATTGTGACACCCTGTCAACAAAAACCTCCTTTAGCCAGTGCGTGCACGTAGGTAGGCATATTCCTCATGAGTAAGTCTAACACTGATGCTGAAAACAAATTGTTTTCGCTAGTATATTTGTAAATGTGAAAAGCATGTTTTATGTATGCATTTGGTAACACTCATGGACCTGAAATCAGCCAAGCCATGGATGGTATATACTTGTAAGTCTTGGTAGCATGCTAGCTACTTAAAGTGTTGTTTTTTTTCAAACTGTTCTGTTTTGAAAATGCTTTGGAAATAGTACAGTAACAGGAATGGGCAATTATGCTTCCTGATTTCCTTTATGATTTAAATGTGCCCTTTCTGCATTTCCTCTTTTGTCTTGCAGCAGATTCAACATACATTTCATATAGGGATGCTTTTCTAGAAGTCTTCACAAAGCAACCTAGGGTGAGACATTTTGACTTGCAATGTTGGGGGGGAAACCGTTTGGTAAAATTGGCTCAACTCTACCCCATCTGTATATTTTTCATGACTAATGTGCTTTCTATCCTTAATTAGGCTGCAAATGATTTTATTTCTGTGAAGACCTATGCAGGATTTTTTTTATTTCACTAAATTAAAACAGGATAATTCAGTATTTCTCAACCTCAGTGACTTTAAGATGTGTGAACTTCAACTCCCAGAATTCCCCCCAACATGCCGGCTGCAACAGTAAATTGATCACCTCTTAAAAGTTGCTGAGATTGTGAAACACCGTGATAAATCATTCCTTGCCTACAATAAGATAAATATTGCAAATTCATTATAAAACTCCTTTCTCCTTGGGACTAAAAGGAGTACCAAGAATAGTATTAGTTCCATAGGTGTATTTTCTCTGAGACAAACAAGGTTTTCATCACAACTACCTTTGAGGTAAGTTAGTCTGAGAAAGTACAAGGTTATTTCTTTGCTTGTTTGCTTCATTTAGATCTCACCTTTCCTGCAAAAGCTCAAAATGGCAGTGCATAATATTCACTGCTCCAGTTTTTCTCCACAAGAACCTTGTGAGGAAGTCAGCTGAGAAATGATGATTAACTCTAATTCAGAAGGAGTTCACATTAACTTTTCTAGCATATTTTATTAAAAGGGATAAGGTTTTACAACCATGGAAGAGCATTTGATTGACCCAAAGTTACCTAGTGAATTTGCAACTGAAATGTGGTTGTGGTCTTGAGTGTTTCATGTCTTGGTCCAGCCTCCTAGCTACTATATCCCACTGGATTTCACTGTAATTTGCTTAGCTTCCCAGCTGAAGTAGAATTTGAACCTGCATCTTTCAAGTTCAAACACCATTAAATGTATAAATTCCAGACTCCGTAAAGAAGCTGGAAATTAAGACTCTTATTCCTGGATGTTCCACATAGGAAAATATCCAGCAAGTGTTTGCAAATGGTCAATATCGTTGAGCAGTATCCCAACCACTTTTGCTAATCAATGCAATGAACTACTTTTGAAGATGTAAAATCAAGAGACAAAACTTAGTTAGACCAACTGAAGTTTGAAGGCATCCACATGGAGGGAGAAGGCTGAGTCTCTTCTGCCTGCAATGCCTGTTTTACCCTCTCTGATTACCGCTAGGATGAAAAATGCTGAGAATGGTAGAGATGCTATGGCTGAAACAGCTCCATTTTGTAGCTTTTCCTGCTAGCCATTTCCACCTTCAAAGGAAAATTAACTTTATGATTTTTTTCTCCTACCTTTTCATCATCAAAAACAATCTCTAATCACAGTTAAATCCCCTTATTCTGAGAACACATGGAAGCCATAGTTTAGGTCTAACTGCAAGATGGGGGGTGGGGGTGGGCATATAAATTTAATAAATAACCTAACCTACAAGTCATGAGTACAAATGGGGTCCTCTAAGGCATTTAACCATGACCCGTAAACTAATCCCCTGGTTTGAATTCATGGGTCCTTACATTACCTTCAATTACAGGGAATTTGAAGTCAGACTTTCTGAAGTCTTTTTTTTTAAATCTGACTTTCATTCAAATTTTTATTATAGTTTTGAGAATACTCTTTCAACATGTGCATCCAATCTAAGCCATTAAAACATTAAAACAAAATGGAAAAAATATTGTTGTGCAAGCTTAAGTGATAAAATTCCATTCTTTTTTTCTGCCCTGATGACTCTGATTGGATTACAGGTGGATAATGCAGTTCAGGGCACATGATCACGGCTGTGGCTGCAGCCTTTCTTCCAGCAGGTCCCTTTACAATGATCTTATCATCACACGATCAGAATTTTCCTGACTCACCAGACCAAGGTGAGCAGATCACCTGAGCTCCTTACTTGCTCGTGACTATGTCTCTCTCTCACACACAATCTGAAGGTACGCAATCTTCTTTGATGAAACCATGGGTGCTCCTTTTTCACTTCTCCTCCCCCAAATTAGTCTTGTAGAGAACTTATCCAAAGGACATTAACACCACGTGGAAAGTGGGAGCTTGTACAACTTTTTTTTCCCCACAAGTTAAATTAGAACTCAATCTCCAAATCCTCCCCCTCCCCCATAAATTCCCTTGTACTTGAGTTTAATCAGTTTAAGTGATTCAACAGAGCCTAAGTCTTTCAGTCAATAGTTATCTCACTTTATGACCAGCAACCATTGTCTGACTAATGTAAACCCACCTTTAACTACACCTAATTGTATTCATTTTTGGAACACTTTAGCACAATAGGGAGTTACCACTATGGTGACATTGCCTTGCCCTCTCTTGTTTGAAAAGAGTCCCTTGCTTCTGTCAATGGACACAGGTTTTGCCTTTGAAAGGTTGAATGAGTATTTACTTAGGTGGGAGTTAACTGAGCACATTGTTACAAACATAGCCTTGGAACTATAGAATTTATCAAGGAGCAGTTTTGTCCACATTCTTTCATTAGCCTAAACATGAGGTCAGCCCTACCATTTTACCACCGGTCTAAAGATGCTTTGCTTTCATTTTATTGTTCTTTGCTTTTTCTTGTTTTTGAGCAGGGTAGTGTCAATAATAGGTTTAATTAACATTCGAATTGTCTCTAATATTTCTTTGATTAATGTGAAAACCCAAATTTATTTTAGTAGTATGTTAATTCTGTGCACCTACAATGAAAAAAAAAACATACATTTCTTCTAGGGTAGAAATTTTGTTTAGGAAGCATTTGTTGCTTTCTTTCTTGAGAGTAAACCCTGTTGACAATCTTTTGCTTAACCATGATTTAATAAGTCATAATCAAATTCTGCATGCAGCAGGCTAAGTAAGTCACATTATGGTTTAGTGTGTGACATGTGAACCAGGCCACAAGTTATAATAAGATGCAGGTTTGTGTTTTTCAGTTTTGGATGCAATAACTTATTTTGGTCTCTTTTGCTTTGTATCGATTCTGATTAATATTTTTGATGAAGTCAAAAACCTTTCTAATTCCACGTAGAATAGTTTAATAAAGGTCTTGTATCATTATTACTCTTTCCCTTTTTATTTTAATAGACCGACCTACCAGCATTATTCATTATTCATAAACTGCCTCTCACTTTCACCATTTTAATGTCTCAACATGCATCACCCATATTGAAAGTTTGATATATGCAAATATGCTTAGTTTATTAAATGAAAGACTGTGATAGATGTTTTCCCATGCAATCTTATCCATGTGTATTCAATAGGATTTATCAACTTGTAAACATGTATAGGACTGAGTCCAAAAACTTACGTCCAAAGAATTATGAACTATATATAACTATATTCTAAAAGAACTAATTGTGAATGTCTTGAAGGATTCAGAAGAATTTTCCTTTGTTTAGATGAAAATAATTATATCTACCGTTCCCCTTCTAAGTAATACGGTACTGTTGCAGCCTCTCAGGTGGACACCATCCATTTACAAATTTGTTACTTAATTGCATTTAAAATAATCTAATTAGACCTTATGTTCTGTTAACAATAGCAGTCCCTTAATTTGCACAAGCCATTTACACCTTTCTAGGTGATCTTAATCTTAAATAATTTGTCTAATCCCTTTTCCCCTTCTGAGATCTTATATGATAAGGGAAGCTGGCAACTACTAAAACTGTATTTCACTTGTCTGAGCAGATTATTTGACCTACTTACCAATAGCGTAATTTGAGAGTTTTGCATTTCATTGCATATCTTGGCTTGTTTGAAGTCACAGTGTACAAACTGAATTTTGCTTGCAGCTGGGGCTATTTAACATAAACACAGTGGCACCTTGTCAAACTGACCTCCAGTTCCCCCTCCCTCCATTGTCATTTTAATAACTATCTCCCCCGATACCGCAGGACAAAGGGAGATAGGGAAACAATTTCAATACCTGGCTGATCGTGGAGTGTTAAGAGGTGGAAAAGACCATTTGGTCACCAAGAATCCAAATCAGTGTATCCACAATATCAACTTGAACACCCTGAACAGGAAGTACACATTAGGATATAGTTTTAATGTGAAGTCTTCTGCATACTACAATTAGGGAAAGAATGATTGGTTTTTATGGTATAAGCAATCAGTTCTTACCAAGTAACAAATCCAGGACAAAATTGGCCAACATTAAGGGTATTACAGTTGATTTCCCTAGAAGTCCAAAGCAAACCGATTGAGGCTGTGATCCTACTTTAGCTACCTGGTGGGCTTAATATAAAAAAGTGTTAATTCTGCTGAATGTTTCGCTTCTGACAATGATTTGGGGGCTTTGCTGAAGGAGTCCTGGAGAGGGCGCTCATGGCCTTGTGGAGAGCCAAATGAAGACATTCTAACAGTCCTGTAAGGCTTCCTTTTCTCAGTGTTCCTGGTGCCTCATTCGTATGAAATCATCTGTATATGTGTAGTTTAATTTCTATATTCCAACCGTTGATACTGTAATAACCCCCCAAAACTCACCAATCATTATATAATGTTTCCTAGAGAAAGGCAAGCATTTGGTTCCGGTTTTCCCAACCTGGTGCCCACAGATGTGTCAGACTTGCCAATATTCTGTGCCCCACTGGTTTAGGAACCATGTGTCAGACTTCCCAATATACATCAGGCGAGAACCTAGCTGGAACAAGGGAGCCGGTTTAGTTACTGAGGCTGGATTTAGACATTAACTTAGGTTACAAGGGCCAGCAGCACCTGTTGAATAATCAGCCGTGAGAACTCAGGTCCCCCCCCCGACCCTTACTTTCTGTTCACCAAGAATCGACTTTTCTCCAATTCAGTCCAAAGCATGTGCGGATTGCGGACAGACGGGCAACAACCTCGCGCCGATTCGCTCGTCCTGCCGCCCCAGAAACTCCGCGCCTGTCCTCAACCCCGACCGGAGAGGAAAAACTCGCGAGGGCTGGCGCGGAAGACCGTTATGGCCCGGGAGGATGGGGGGGGGGGGAGGAGAGAGAAAATGAGGAAGATATCGAGAGGGTAAAGGCTTTGCGGATTTCCCTGCAAGAAGATGGTCGGCGGGCGGTTCCCGTTTCGGACAACCGCGGCACGTGCTTGCGGGATCGCCTTTTTTTTTTTTTTTTTTGAAAGAATTCGGGGTGGCGCGGCGTCATTTCCCCTCTACGGAATCGAGGCGGCGATTTCGCTCCGCTTTCCTCCTCCTTTGGAAATAAATGCATTTCAAAGACCTCATTTCTTAGCTTGGAGAAGGGGGAGATCGGGACCCACCGCTTCCATTTCCCCGAAAACGCGCCAGGAAAGGTCGCACCTTTGTTCCTTCTGTTCCCCCCTCCTCCCCCCCTCCCCCCCTCCGGAGGCTCCCGAAATAAGGGTGGCGATCATGGGACGATGCCTCCCAGGAGACCCGAGCGGATGTAGGCTTGGGAGGGGGGGGGTTGATTCCTTTGTACTCTTTTTAAGTTTTTTCCTAACACTGCAAGCGTTGTGCGTCGGGACGGGAAGAGGCGGCACAGCCTAAGGCAAGGGTGGGGATGATGGGAGTGATAGTCCAAACACAGTTGAAAGCGCCGGGCTGCGAAAAGCTGCAAGCGCTCCACGTGTTTCAATTAGGGGAACCTCGTTGAACTGAGTGGGCTTCATTCCAAAAGAAAACATCGACCGCGGAATGGACACGTGAACACAGTCGCTCAGACAGGAATGGTTGACACGTATGGGGGAGGGGAATGGAATACTCAACGCTGATCCTGACACGCATACACACACACACACACACACACACACCCGTCGAGGACAGATCTGCTCTTCAAGCAAAGTTGCTCTCACTTTCCTGAGCCGACCTGACCCACAGACAGGTTTTTATCCCACCTCCGAGTGAAGGTTACGTGGTCAGATCTTCAGGCCTGGCTTTTCCCCATTGGCGAGCGGTCTGGCCGCTCAGACGAGCCGTCAACCTCGCCGGTGGGTTTTGTTTGCGGAGCACCTGCTGGAAGAGGCTCGCAGCTGGACCCCTCCCCGCCTTTCTCGATTGGCTGCCAAGTGACACGGAGGGGGGGGGCGGGTCGGCCTCGCCCACCTGCCGCTCGGCCCATATTAGCTCGTGGCTGAGCCGCTCCACTTGCTTACATCGCAGCGGCCTGGCGAGTGGCAGAGGGAGGATCCGGGTTTATTTGGGAAAGAAGAAGAAGAAAAGGCGAGCGGCGCGACTGCAGTTCTCTTCCCGCAGTAGCCTGGATCGGAGCCGCGTCGCCAGAAAGATGCCGCGTTCCTTCCTCGTCAAGAAACACTTTTCGGCCAGCAAGAAGCCCAATTACAGCGAATTGGAAAGCCAGACGGGTAGGCACTGCGCCCGGGAAGAGAGAGAGGGTGGCGTGGCGCTGGTGTGGGGGCTCTGGCAGTGCTTGGGGGGGGGGAGGACCGGCCAACTCAAACGTCCCGTCGAAGACGGGCTTGAATTGGTGGGTGGGTGCCGGATTCAGCGCAGCGGCTCCTGCTGAAAGTTTTCCCGCTAATCATTTGGGGAGGGAAACATGTGGATCGTCTCCCTGCGGAGGACGCGGAGCGGCGGATACTATCTAGCAATTAGGGAAGAAGTAATCCTGGTTTTAGGCTAGTTAGGTGCCATCCAGTCGGGCTCGGCTTGAAGACCGCGGGAACAAGCTGCCACAAGTAGTAAATTGGGAGTAAATCCCTTTGAGCTCGGCGGGCCTTCCTTCCGAAGAGCTCTGCAATGGAATGCTTTCCAAACCAGCTGTTTTTGACTTGGAAATGCAAAACTCCCAAGTCCCGTCAGCCTTTGTGCCGCGACTGTTTCAACCGGCCTGAAGCTATCCTTCCAAGAAGGGCTGGTGCTGTAGGTTTCGCTATTTTTGACCTCCCTCTGTGGCTAATTCCGACTGGAAAGGATGTTTTCAGATTTTGTTCATCAGATTTCTGGCCCTTTGCATATGCCCAGAGAACTTGTCCAAGGGCTCCCTGAGCATGCCAAAAGCCAACTGATCTCAAAAAAGGTAGGGTTGTGTCCAGTTCTGCAGGATTATTATTTTTTTCTAATAAGATTTCCTTGGGTCTCTTTTGCAGTGATCGTCTCTCCGTTTTTGTACGACAAGTATCCCTTGTCTGTCATCCCTCAACCAGATCTCTTGAGTGCTGGCTCTTACTACCCTCCTCTAGCCTGGGACACTGGGCTGTTCTCTAACTTCTTCACCTCGGAATCGGAGTACAAGAAAAGTCCAGCTTCTCCACCCAGCCCTGATTCCAAACCCCTGGACCTGACCTCCTTGTCAAGTGAAGAGGAGGATGGCAAGACCAGCTCTGACCCGCCCAGCCCAGCCTCCTCTGCCACGGAAGCCGAGAAATTCCACTGCAGTCAGTGCAGCAAGTCCTACTCAACTTTTGCTGGCCTTTCCAAGCACAGACAGTTGCATTGTGATTCCCAGACCAGGAAATCTTTCAGCTGTAAATATTGTGAAAAGGAATATGTGAGCTTGGGGGCTCTCAAGATGCACATCCGAAGCCATACCTTGCCCTGTGTGTGCAAAATCTGTGGCAAAGCATTCTCAAGGCCATGGCTCCTGCAGGGCCACATCAGAACGCACACTGGTAAAGCTGAATTCTTCTGTTTGTGTGTCTGGTCCTTGTTATCTTCCTCTCTTATCTTTTCTCTAGCCCCAGTCCTCTCTACCTTGCTTGTAACCTGATTCACGTCGACACTGCCTGTGGCTTATCAGAGGAGATAAGGCTCTCCAAATGGCGTTTCTCTGGAAAAGAAAACCTGTTTTAATTAAGACCTTTTAAAAACAGATTTGCCTGAAATCCACCCTGTTTGGACTAATACTTGCCAACCTCTGACTTAATTGATTTTGGACTCCCTTTTTGTATTCAGTGGCTACATTTGCACAACACACTGAGCCCAACCCCATTATAGGACAGTGTGTTATATAAAGTTCAATTAATTCATAGTTTAATATGCAGGGTAAATCCACGTAATCATGGATAAAGGGTATCCTGCAAAGGTAGGATGCCTTTGTAAGCAAATCTAGATTTGTTTATAAGTCAATGGCATTTTTCTCAGTACCTTTATTACTTGGTTTTTATCCCGTCTTTTGGCCACAGCTCAAAATTTGCACCACACATTGATCCAAAAATTAGCCAACATTCTAGCATGTGTGAATGCAGGCCATGTGATTAGATGATGGTCCTAGATGTTCTGTAAGCATAGAAAATTGGGTTTAGTCGGTATTCCTGTAAATACTACCATCCTAAAGCAGCTACCTGGTTACAACTCCCACCCTTTTTCCATTGTTTTGTTAGTTTACATAAGACTTGGAGTGGTCCTGGAGTAATAATTCCACAACCACATCATCATGCCTACTTAGTTTGGACACAGACGCCCTGAAGCCAGCTCAGCAGGCACTCCCATCATGTGAATCAGCCTTGAGTCATTCCAAGCACACACAATGTGTGTGTGCGCGTGGGGGGTGGTGTTGTACTGAAAGGGCTTGTGAGCATTGCAGTCTAATGCAGGGCAGCCAGTGGCAAACCCTCTCCTCTATTTCCCTTGCTTATATTTGCATTTCAACCCTCTGCAAGGTTTCTCCTATTTCCCCCCCCCCTCTTCTTTCTTGTCTAACCTCCGGTATATAGTGCTAAACATGGGCCATACATTTGCAGGGAGGGGGGAGGAAACAGCCTACTTCCTCATTTTTCCTACATGGAAGGCCCCTGAAAGCTCCCTCTGATATCTGACGCCTTCCCTGGTGCAAGCAGGATATGCTGCCTTCTGGGCACAAAAAGTTGGTGTTGGGAGATGCTTCATTCCAGCATTGTTTGCCTAATGGGACCGTGGAAATGGTGGGGAAGGGCTTTTGGAAGCCGGGAGCTGCCTTGGCAGGTGCTCTTAGGGAGCTGGGTTTGCTCTTCCCTTCCTGCACCTGTTACTGTAACGCCCCAGGCTCAGCACCAGATTCCACAGCTGTGGCTTTTTGAGTGTTTAATCCAAGGAGTATCACATTTACAATGCTTTTTCCCCCCAAGCAGCTTTTGTGTTGGGCGGGTGGAGGGGGGCAGGATCCTTTAATTGTTACTTAGTGCTGATTTCACACCCTTTTAAAAGTCCTAAAGATGACTGCCTGAAGGAAGCCAGAAAGACTTAATTGTGCTTTCCCAATCGAGCAGCCTGTTGGTGAGCTCCAGAAGAATTTTCTCCCGTCAGGAATTCAACCCCGGCTTTAGTGGTTGAGGCTTGAAGGAGGGGGAGGGAGAGGAAGGAAAGGAGGAGGAAAATCTGGAAAGGGTATAGTTATATTGGAATGGGGATGCAATTAATGTTTCAGGTTTTGCTGCACTAAGTTGGCAGAAGAGGGCATTTTGTACCAATGCTGGGAGCTCTTTGTCAATGTATTGTATGTAGACCAGTGCAATACATGTATTCTTAAAGTAAGCACCTTTTTGTATCTTAAGGATGTTATTCTCCAGATAAATATGCATAGGATCTTGGAGTTCCCTACACACTCACTTGAACCAAGCTTCATTAGAATAAAAGTAAAATCTTCCTGGTTCCAGGTGGATTTTTGTTGACAACTTGGACGTATTATTTTGGCAAGAATTGGGGAAGGGGGGCTTAACCTGCAACCTAGTATATGTATTACTTGGTGGTCTCCCACCCAAGAACAGACTTTGCTTAGCTTTTTGAAGACATACTTGATAAGCACAATCCAGCTTCAAAGTTCTTTTTGTCCTTTGAAATAGAGACTTGGTTTTTATCTCTTTATTTTAGAATCCAGCATGTGTCAGATTTAAACCTGGGCTAATGTCTTGAATACAAAACCATTTATGTATTTGGTGTGATTCAAGCAGAATTTTATTTCCGAACTATGAATTGTGTTCTAGTAATTTGCTTAAACCTGGGATGAATGCTTGGATTTCCATAAACGCTACTGTTTTACTTATAGTAGTGAAAGATTGGGAATGTGATCTAAAGGGCCAGGAAGTGATTTTTTGACTTCTGTCACATGTTTGGTCAAGATTCGGGCTGATGATCCTTTTTATTCTTTTATCTTTCTAGGGGAAAAGCCATTTTCCTGCACGCACTGTAGCCGGGCCTTTGCTGATCGCTCCAACCTCCGTGCTCATCTGCAGACTCATTCAGATGTTAAGAAGTATCAGTGTAAAACTTGCTCCCGGACTTTCTCTCGCATGTCACTTCTCCACAAACATGAAGAAACAGGCTGCATTGGAACCCGTTGAATACCATGGACTCCTCCGTGCAAAGCCATGTATTGTAACTAGTGTCCCTAGGAAAATAGTTCTGCTGAGCTGCCACAAACAGCTTATATTGAAATCTGGTTTGTTTCCAGCTGCTTTCAGGCCTTAAAGCATCATACACAATGCTTCTTTCACTCTTTGTCTTCCAGAGAATTTTTCAAACCTGATTTGCCTTTGTATTCCATTCCCTGGCCCTAAAAGGCGGCAAAATGCTTCTTGATTCAAGCCCGTGCAAGACCATTGCTTCATCAGAAATGATGGGTTGCCAAACAACATGGGATGTTTTTTTTTTTTAAATGAGCTTCTAAAAGCTGGTGCCCTCCAGATGGGTCGGACAAATGTCCCCAGAATTTTTAGAAATGGAATTTTTGTCAGGGAATTCAGTATGTTAGAGCCCACACTCTGCAGGGTACCAATACGGGAACAGCGTCTCCAAAAACTGACATGTGGCTAAAAAACATCTTGTTGAGCTGCTCCTCCACTGGGGTCAGATACATCCTTCTGGAACTTGTAGGCAGATTATAGGGATAATGATTACTTCTTTCTCCTGCCCTCCTCTCCCCCCCACCGCATCTGATACTCAAAGAGTTTACCGCCACCAATAATGGAAATCCATACCGGCTTTCATATCTAAACAGCCATTGAGTCCTCTCCCTTCAGAATTTTCCCCAGCTTCTTCAAAGCCATCTAAATAGCATTCACTACTGTTTTACAAATGGGAAAAATATTTTGCCTACCTTGCCTGAAAGATCAGCCTTTCATTTTTATCCTTAAAAAGAAGATGACCAGAATAAAAGATTCACAGTAGCTCATGACCCTGAATTGATATGCCTCTAAACAAAGGGCAAAAAGCTTAAAGTGTTAACGCCTCTCTCTCTCCCCCCCCCCATCACCTCAAACTCTTCCTGTTGCTCCTCATATTGTGTCTGGACCCTCCTTAGGGCAGCTATGCAGGGATACAGTATTTCATTAGTTCTGGGTCAGCAGAGGGATAATTCCGCAATGCTTCAAAGACTTATGTCTGCAGAAGGCACTGGGTAGCCATTCAAAGGAAGGCTCCTGTTTACAAGAGCAGCTATGCACTCAAGCACCTGTTAATATGACTTCTTTTAACAACTGCTTTTTTTCAAAAGAACTGAGACTAATAGCAGGCACTTGTCAGGCGATTCAATAGCCGCCTGGGCAGGGAAGGCTGCCCCATTGACAGGTGTGTGCCAAAAGAGCTACTTAAGGTTATTGACAGGTGCCTCCTGAATGCATTTCTTTTGTACATTGTTTCCACATCATCATCAACAACAAAAGATGAAAAACAAAAGGGTATGTTTACATTTCAAAGGTACACTGGTATTTATATATTTTTGTGCCACGATTTTATACTGAATTTAAAAAAAAAATACTTTTTATATATAATTATATACAATTTATTGATATTCAATAAAAAGGGTAATTTATAATTTGGTTTCGTGCACTTTCTTGGCTGTACTTTTGTTTAATCATTTGCCATGATTCAGGAATTGGCAGGTGTGAGTAGCACTCTACAAGTGATTTGCAACTAAGATCAAATGCTTTGATTGGGATGCTAGGAGCTTATTCCAGAATATCAGTGGATCCATTGGACAGCGTTGGGAATCACTGCTCACTTTTGCCTCCGATCCCAGCCATTAGGCTGCTTCCCAGTGTATGCCTGTGAAGGAATGCGGAGCTTGATCAAGAAAGATTGTCCAAATTTTGTAAGTGAGATACAATTGCACTTAAGATATAATATAAATCATAGGAAGCAGATTTGTAGCAAAACATACTGTTGACCTATGTTCTATGTTTCCTGATTAGCTACATCTCTCTAGGGTTTCAGACAGGAATCTTTGCCAACCCTATTTGGAAGTGGTTAGGAGTGAACTTGTAATCTTAACTATCAAGATTTATCATCAAGCTGAGTGGGGGTGGGGTGTACTTTAGATCTTTCTTTCAACAACCTCTACTCTTCCCCTGAATTTTTAGCCCTATACTCTGATTTTTGTTTTTCATTTTACATTTTCCTGAAAACCAGAGGCACTGTGGGCTAGATCTAACACTCGGCTTCAAATGCAAAAACTTACTTGCAGTGCAGAGTTACTTGGTTACTACTCAAGTTTCCTGGAAAACCAACCACCTCTCTAGCCTCTCTAAATCTTTGTCAGACAAATTGTTTACA
The DNA here is from genome assembly GCA_023970755.1 of Azemiops feae. NCBI lineage: Eukaryota > Metazoa > Chordata > Lepidosauria > Squamata > Viperidae > Azemiops > Azemiops feae. Next base: position 981,881 of record JALGBA010000409.1, read on the forward strand.
AAGAAACTCTTCCTTAGCCAGCAGGTCTCAATAATATATTCCAGATCTACCTCCCTCCACATACACCAGTTAAATCATGGAAGAGAGCAGACAGAGCTGGTGTTTGATGGATCAGTCTGAGGCTAAGGGTGCCAACAATTCAGCATCCAGGATCACAGAATGAGGGACAGTGGGACAGTAAATTCCCTCTTCCTCTGAAATGGCCAGCCTAAAGCCCATTATGTCATTTTCCTGTCCCTATTCCTCCCTCAAACCTCCTGTGGCCTCTTTGGCTTCTGCCAAGCCTGGGCTATCTGATACTACATTACATCCACTCCCTTTAGCCATTTACGGTATCTCACCACTGTGTGATGATCTGGCTACTTGATTGATAGCTTTTCTAACTTGTCCCCTAACTTGTCTTCATCCTCCTAAAATCCCCTATCCAAATTGACCATTTTATCCAACCTCATGTCATCTCTTTCCACCACCCACTTCCTCTAGCTGGGGCTCAGTCCTTTGAGAACATTCCCTCCATGCAGTCTAGAAGGTCAGTCTTAACCTCTTGTTGAGTAAAGTTTGAACTGTGGCCACCTTGGTGCTCTCTGAGCTTGGTTGTTTTCTTGCAGACATTTCATTGGTAAACTAGGTAACATTTAATGTTGTAAGCTGCCCAGAGTTGATTCAAAGCAAGATGGGCAGCAAAAGAAGAAAAAATAATAACATCATCAGTGCATCAGCTTCAGCACCATCAGCTTGAATTCTGTATCCAAGTTTAAGGTCACAAACTGCATATGGTTTCCAAACACCGTAGCTCCAAGATTTTTCTAGTTCATTTTCAAAGTTCATTCATATCAGGTGATCAGTGTTTTTAAGTTTCTGTTTCTGTATCATCACTTCAAGGGAGAAATCAATTGGTATTTAGTCCACAATTGAATTAGCTTGTTCTTTCAGTCTATAGTACTCTTAATAACTACTGTACCTCCAGATCCATAATACTAAAGTGTCGATCTTCTTTTTTTCTCAATGCCAGTCTTTCACTGATATGCAAATACCACTAAGAAAACCTGCGCTTAACTATTCTGATCCCTGCTGTCACATAACTATCTTTAAACCTTTTGTAATGCTATCTAAAATTGTCATTAATATTTCTCTTTATTTTTCCAGTATGTGGCTCATCTATCTATTCTTGAGCCTAAGAAACAAAATGATGTACCATCTTAACTTCTTTGTTGTGAACTGTAAGTTCAGTAAACACATTGGTCAACAATATCTTTTAGCTATTTAAAATTAACACAGAGTTTTCACTTTCACTTTCAAAACCACCAAAACAACAGTAATGATAGGTGGGAATGACTTTGGGAGACAGGAAGAAGAGACGATGCTGAGAGAACAATAGGATAAGAGGTAGCACAGCCCACGGTTGCATAGTGGGCAGAGCAAGAGGTTCAGAAGGGACTCTCCCTAAGTTCTCGGACTGTAAAGGTGACAGTGAGAGGATTGTGCTTGCAACATTCTCTTAATGTAGCTTTATAATAAAGTAGCATTACCTTATCTGGCCAGGTCTCCTATCTGGTAAGTCTGGCATTAGTTTCTTCTACAGTTCACTGAACTAGACAGTGTGGCTTCTTGAAGAGTGAAAATTCTTTGTGCTTTGCCTCAACAGTACACCACCAAGGCCATTGCTATTTCACTGAGAAATATATATGTGTCATTAGTTGACTGCAATTTGAAGGACTTACATATTTGCTTGATGAAATGGATACTTGTTGCATTGCTCCAATTGTAACTTGTCTACATAAAATGGCTGCTGATGAATAATTTATGCTTCTCTGTTGGTGGGCTTTCTGCAGCTCCAATTCTCCTACTTTACAGAGTGCAACCAATCAGGTATACAAGCTTGAGTTACACTAGTCTCTCTTTTTGCAAGGGAGGTCTAAATGTTTGGCTGGAATTCTCTCCCCAGGACAAATATTAAATCAGTGCTTTGAGAGTTACTTAATCAGGTCATTAGAAGCCAACTCATTTTGATGGGGGGGGGGGTCATGAATTTTCCCTGGAGTTCCTTTTGTGAATATGGGGATTTCTGCAATTATGAAATGGCTAGTCAGAAAGTACTTCTTCCAAACATCACAATTTAAAAGTCTGAGCCAAACTTCTACTGGCTGTCTTCCCACTGACTTATGAGAGAAAGATTGAGATGGGGAGGGAGGGAGAAAAAGAAAGTAGTATTGTTTTGTTCATTCATCCCAAAGGTCCATCTAGTTCAACATTCAGCCTCCATCAGGGGATAGCCAAGTATCCTTGGAAAGGAGCTTATACCAACGGTGGAGATAGTGTAGTATTTCTCTTTCCCCAGAAGGAAGCAGAAAGAGGGTCTTCTCCCTCTTCTGCTGGATTTTCACCAAGATAATTTTAGGTTTCTCAGTTGTTTGGGTATGTGTGTGTCCTCCAAGATAAACAGAAGGACTGTTTTGACAACGATTAAACTGAAAGTCCATCTCAACTATACTTAGAGACCTTCTACATCAAAAGATGGCTAGTACTGTTCTTGTCTGTCCTGACTACACTGTAGGCTTTTTAGAACTCAATGGCTTCATTAACTCTGAAAGTTATTCAACTTAGTTTCCACTTAAGAACAAACACTGAGAATATAGGTTTGTCATATTTCCCTTGCAAGGCAGGCTAGCCTTTTGTTGGCAGGAACTCCACTTTTTTCTCTACTTCTGTGGTTCATCCTCCAGACGTTCACCATTAAATAAAGGGATTGTTTTGTCATTTCCCCAACAGTGGCTGACTGGCTTTTTCATTTTTTTCTTTCCTCCTCACAAATAGATAACCCATAAAAATGAAGAGTAGGAATAGGAGGTTGACTGCTTCCTATTTTGGGTTCTTTTCCATAGGCTGGCTGGATATGACACTCCAAGCAGCCTTTACACATAATTGTGTGGAAGCACAAAACCATTTGTGTGTGTTTGAGTAATGAAACCAATGGATATGGATATGACTGGATTTCAACCTGTGTCTAACACAATCGTTCTGAGAAACTTATAAATCTGGCTGGATATCATAAATCTTTCCAATCATTTCAAGCTTGCAAGAATACTATAAAACTTCAACTGACAAAATAAAGAGCTAGCTCGATAGATTGGGGGGAGGTGTTTTATTATTATTATTATTATTTTATTATAAGATGGCTCTTACTGCTATTCCTGTTTAAGCTAATAGCATTGATGCACCAAGGAGCATGGGTGCATTAGAAGTTGAAGCAATATAAAGTGCATCTTCAAATAGAAGATGATATTTTATAAAACAGATTGACAGATTGAATGGGCTGGATCACAGCAGGATTTTTGGGATCAGGGTTGGGGAAAGAAAGGCCCGGGGAGATCGGGAGGAGCCATATGATTACTTCCATGTGTGATCCTCTGCAAAGGATCATCTTGTCAGTGTTAACAAAGCTCAGATTTCTATCAACTTAACTGCAGGTACCACAAATCCCAGCCCCACATCTTCCAGAAAGACCACAGGAGATGGTTTGTTGTTACTTCAAATGCTCTTGATCCTCTGCCAACTTTCTCCTTAGCTCAGAACTGCTTTATGTTGATCTGAGAAAAGCTGTTGATGCTTCCCCTTTTCTCCCCTTCTCATCATGCCACCAATCCTGTATTTCTGGTCACTGCAGGACATATGATACAATCTCTCAGCTTCCAAAGGAAGAACTCCTAAAAAGTGCGCTTTTCTCACTAAGGTCTTTCTTCCCAAACTTCTTTGAGAGTCTCACGCCCCTCCATCTTTCAAAGGCAATGGTTATGTACAAAGACCCTGCTTGTATTTCTCACCCTAAATATGTGAACAGTGTATTTTTTTTTTTTTGTAATGAACTATTAAGGGCTGTAGAGACATTTAGGCAAATCTCCCATGTCTAAATGCCTCCAATGCCTTCATTTCCCATGCTGGAAATGAAGCTGGCTGAAGAAATTTAGATTTAACACCTTCCTTTGCTTTGGCCACAATGATGGCTTGATGTTTTGGAAGGAAGGAAGGAAGGAAGGAAGGAAGGAAGGAAGGAAGGAAGGAAGGAAGGAAGGAAGGAAGGAAGGAAGGAAGGAAGGAAGGAAGGAAGGAAGGAAGGAAGACCATAGTTTTACCTTTTCTCCTGTTGTCTTTCTAGAATCTAGATCTATTTTGCCTGGTTAAAAATAAAAAGAGAAAATTAGATCTATCCTTGCACTGTTCCAACATCAAATTTGTAGAAACCCAACAATCCAGCTTTTTACCACCCCACTCGTGAACACCTGGAGGGTAAGTGGTGTCCCCGCCCCAACCTCAGTGGCCAGTTGGAGTGGCAGGATTTGCATAAAAGGAATTCAAGCACAGCTCACGAACTGGATAGCGTGTCCTGAGCGCTACGACAGAAAACATTACTTTGGGATCAGAGCCAGAAAACACAGGCAGAGGTTACATTAGCTGCTGGATGGAAATGGGTTAAGTACAATGTATGAATTCCCTGCCCTTCAGAAATGGTGGGTGGTTTGTTCATGCTGGAATCAGCTGAAAATGCAGATCTGCCTTCAGAAGCCAAGAAGAGAAAATTCAAGGGAGTGTTGGAAAGGAACTTGCCTCCCATTGGCCAAAGAGATGGGTGGGAAAAATTGAGGCTGTAAAGAGGATTTCTCCCCTTTCCCCAGTTCTCTTAACTATAGAAAGCTGCTTGGAACATATCTAACAAAATAAAGTACGAGTGCCATAGAATTTGCTTGAAAGAATACAATATCCCCCCCCCCCACCAAACGCTTAACTTTCAAAATGGGAACGTTCTTCGAAATATTTGGGAGAGGCATTAATTTTAAATTCAGGGTGATCCTCTTTGGGCATAAACACATGGAACTTGCGTGTGTTAAGCTGCCGGCTGGGCTCCTGGATTTTTATCGGTGGGAAAGCAAGGAGAAACTTAGCAAATGAAATGTTGCTTACTGTCCAAGGTGGACCAAGAAAAATAACATCTGATGTAGTAGCTTTATATTTCAATGGAACTGTTGAAGGAAGAAGAAGAAAAGGAGGAAAATAAACGTGGCCATTTTTCCTTCATGGGAAACTTACTTATTCAAGCCAACCCAGCGATTTCTTTTTTTTTAGAGAAAGAGGAGAAAAACACCCTTAAGTATATTTTTCCATCCATTCTGTGTACCCAGGGCTCCAAACTGGTTTTCTTGTATAAAGCAAAGCTCTGGCTAAGGTATAGGATTGAGTTTCTTATACTTTTACTACTAAAGTGAAGTGGAGAATTGATACATACGGAGTTCTCCTCGCCCGCACCTTTCCTCCTGTGAAACAGGAAAAGTTGTATATCTTAGACTTCCTATGCTGCACACCTATGAAAGGTACAAAAGTTGTTATATCTTCAGGTCACCTACCTCTGGCCTTCATACTTTAGTCTGCCACCGAAGAGTATACAGAGCCTACTTATTGTTGATTTAACCCAGAAATACAAAGTACATTTTCTGGTCATCGTATTGGTTGTTATTCTCTAACCTAGATTGGGGGACACCCAAATAAGAAAAAAAAAAGGGGGCAGCACGTCAATATAACAGTTTTTAACTAAAACAAAATTCTGGACGAACATTTGTTTCTCTCTCTCTCTTTTAAATGGAATACTGTGAAATTGTCTTTCATTTGTTTCCCCAAATAAGCCCGGTAAAATAAAGCAATGAGTCACAGAACACATTTCCTCTATACAAGCTGGTGACAAGAAGATTTGAAAAAAAAATTTCCCCTGCCATTATTCCCAGCTCAGTGAGCTAGGGAGCAGGTGCAGGTAGAAGCTTAACTTTGGCTGTAAGTTGTGCACCGACAGACGTTTGGGGAGGATGATGGGGAGGGAGCCAGGAAAGGCTTCATCCATTAACAGCTGGCCATAAGAAGTCAAGATCACAAACAGAGTGCAGGTGTAGCTGTTTGGCCAGCTCTGAAAAGAGGGAAATGAACCATCATTCCAAATTAATTTTTAATCAGCCAATAGCACATTATGGCCTAGATCTGCTAAGGACAACACTTTCCATTACAATGAGGAACTGAGCAAATATAAACCAAGAGAATTACTGATAATGGAGCAGGTAGAAGGATCACAGATCAAATCCCACCATGACGGATTTATGAAGTTTGAACATTTGCTTTACACCAAAACATGGCAGGGGAGAAAGATTATTCTGCTATGTTTTTTCCAGGTATTGAGTGATGAGAAGGCAGAGCCTATTCTTTTTAAGGCAGGGGGTGTCAAACTGCCAGCCCGCGGGCCGGATGCGTCATGGCGAAACTGCGCCCACCCCATTGCCAGCAATGGAAAAAAAGTCACGATAGGTCGCAACACATCACATGACATTGTGAGTTTGACACCCCTGTTTTAAGGGATTTACAGGAAAGAGATTTTCAACAGGTGCATTTTTCTTCCAACTGTGCACTACCAGCTACACTTGCTCAAGAGAATAACCATGAACTTTGCTCCAGGGATAAGACTGTTCTGTGTTGAGCCATCGATTGGAACTAGTCTCTTTAATAGCAAACAATTAGCAAGAGATTGCATTGAATTCCAAGCCTTGTTGCTGCCACTCCAGATGTATTTGAGTTTCAATTTTCATAAACCATTAGTGCCGAAGTTCAGATGTGGGAGTTATTGACCACCAGCCTGTGAAAACGGACTTCACAGGTCAGCGAAAGAATTGGCTACCTATGCATCCTTTCTTAGTGCTGGTGTGTATCTTGTGAAAGTGAGGATTTGTGCATGTCTCTCATTGACATATTGCTACTGGGGATATAAGTAGTTTCTCTCCATCTGCTGGAGATGGACTTTAGTTTTTGTTCATGCAGCCACAAAGCTTACTGAATGACATTTGCCGTGTCACTTTCAGCCAACCAAACTACAGGGTTGTCATGAGAGAAATGAGGATAAAAAACCCCAATAATACTAATAATGATAAATTTGCAAGAATTACCATTTGTTTACAAGCAAGAACTGTGGACCATAAAATAGAGAAAGTAATAGAAAATGAAGAAGCTAAAGTGCTTTGGGACTTCAGAATTCATACCAACAGGGACCTGCCAGATAACAGCCCAGACTTAACAGTTGTTGACAAAGTATGGATAGTGGATGTGGCAGCACCTGGAGATAGCAGAATAGAAGAGAAAGAACTGGAGAAGATAACAAAATACAAGTACCTACAAATAGAGAATAACTGTGCAAAAGAAAGCAAAGGTAGTACTAATAGTAATAGACGCCCTGGCTGCAATGCCAAAACAACTGAAGCACCACTTGAACACCATTGGCATTGACAAACCACCATCAGTCAATTGCAAAAGGCATCTTTACTCAGAACAGTTTACATCCTGTGATGATACCTTTAATACCATCAAAGATCCCCATCTGCCAATCCCAGATCCTTGGGAAGGAATCTATAAATGGATAAAAATGCAAAATCCAGTCTGATCATCTGGCTATGTGACAAACCATGACAAATGATGATAATATAACTGTAGTCTGAAAGCATTGCTTTGGAACAATGGTTTAAGTCATCAGACTACAAACTAAAAAGAAAAAAAAAACATAGTTCACAGTACAAAGTAACTCACCCACATTTTAAAAAAATACATAGTTATATACTAGAAAAGGTCAAAAGATCAAAAATAATATAGTGCACAAATATCCATAGAAACTATTTGTACCTGAGACAAACCATACCTAGAATAGGATCAAGTGCAATAATATCCAATTGTCATTGCAGTAGTACAAAATTAAGCCATTATCCTGGAAACTTGCACTACTACTATACTGATCTAAGTATTGTAGTTTTTAATAAGGAGGAGAATTAACTTTACTTCCAAGGATGGTAAATAGTCATTTCATCCTCATTCTTTTGAGAGCTAACATAGAGTAGCAATGAAAATATTGTACTAGGTCCAAAAGATAAAGGTTTACGTTTCCTTTCAGTCACAAAGTTCATTCCATGGCACTACCTCATTGCTTTCACAATATTTTTGTGAAGACAAAATAAATGAAAAATAATAATGAGTGCTCTGTGAAGTATAGATAGAAGAAAATCAATACTGTAAGTCACTGTTGCACTGGAACTGAATCATTTCCACATCCTCTACCAATGCCTGTGTGTAAGAACCAAAAGGTTCCCAACATCCAAAATAAGTAATCTAACTAAAAATAAAGGTTGTATTTACAAGACACACCATAGTTAAATAAACCATGGTTCATTTAAATGATTCAGTTTTCTGGGTTCCCACAAGGACTGAGCTCCGTTCACATGATATATGTAGTATGTGATTGGCTAATTGGCATGAACACAGCCAAAGGTGACTACTAGGAGTATCTGTAGGAGATTCAAAAAATAAAATAAAATAAATAAACACAACCATTCCATGGTTTTGTATAGATCTTGGTGTGCACATGTGTCACCCCTCATGTGGGAGCTGCATTGGTTGCCAATTTGCTTCTGGGTGCAATTCAAGGTACTGGTTGTCACCATAAAAGCCCTTCATGGCTTGGGGCCAGGTTATCTAAGGGACCGTCTCTTGCTGGTCACATCCACCGGACCCACTAGAGCAGGAAGGCAAGGAATGTTGCAGGTCCCATCCCCTGAGGAGGTACATCTGGCGGGACCCAGAAGAAGGGCCTTCTCTGTGGTGGCTCCCTCCCTTTGGAATATCATCCCTTCAGAATTTAGACAGCTCCCCACTTTTGCCTTGGGAATCCAGAGTGGGATAGAGCCCATCAAATGGTTTGACCGTGTGTTGTCATGGGGGGGGATTTCCCCCCCCTCTATACTGTGTTTTAATGCTTGGAGGCAAGTGAGCAAGTAGGCGGCTATATAAATTTTCTAAATAAATAAATAAACCATTCAAAGCTCCATCCTTTTAAAACTGCTCCATGATGCATATAAAAAGGGATGGAGCTTAGACTCTATGGCTGTGGTTGGCTTTTTGATTTTTTTAACACCTGCCTCCCCGGACGCCCCTACTACTTTCTGGTAGCTCTATAGTATCAAAATGATTGGAAATCGGGAACTGTGTAAGCAAAATCTGGATTCACTATTCGTGAAGCATGCTGGATGCGTTTACCTTCATCACTTTTTCTCAGCATAACCTGTAACAAAAATGTTACTTGGAAGATACAAGGAAAAATCACATTTGTTGCCTTGAGAGCAGTTATAAATGATTTAAAAATACCTTAAGGAAAAAAAAATACTTGCTAGTTTTTCTGGCAATAAATGATATCCTTATTTATTCTTCAAAGCCCGTATATCAAAGTAGGAAACCTCTTAAATCTGTTCTTGGTTTCAGGCAACCCTGTAGAGTTGAGTACTTCACTTAAACTTGACAGGTGTGTGTGTGTGTCCAGAATGGAGTGGAATTTTTTTTTGCTGTATTTTCCTTTGTAAAAGGAAATGGGGAGAATTTGGAATGCTTGTTCTCCTCTTTAACTACATTTAAACCTCCACTACAATCATTGTGTGTTTCTCATCAGGAAATGTCAAGAAACTACACTACTGGTTTTCAGCCCCTAAACTTGGGGGTATTTGAAAAATGGGGTTCATACTGGGACCTTAAATTGCCCATCTAAACAGATTTCTAAAGCAGCTCGCAATGACTACAGAGTTTTTAAAGGTGGGAGAGAAAAAGAAACTCAATGAAATAGTCCCCAGCTCCTAGTCTATCCTCATCTGTTCTTTGCTTTGCCCCATTTTAGTATTTTTTTGTCCTTCCATTTGACAACAATTTCCACTGAGTGTTTTAGCAACTTATTCTTTTCCAAGCTTGTGAACCTTTAGGAGCTGCTCAGCAGACAATAGACATCAGTTTTGACTAAAACTTTAAAGATTTGCCATTACGCTTAACAGAAAAAACAAAAACAGTCATAGAAGAATAAGAAAAGTTCTTGCAAAGGAGGCTTGGTGAAAAAGGCTTGTTTTCTGATGATTTAGGGTGAAGATGGCAAAATTAGGACATTCTTTCTAGTGTTTTCTTGAGTACTCCTCATATTCTTTGTTGGGACAGGCTGTTGCCCAGCCTTACAATGAGTAACAGTCTGTCTCTCTTCTTCATGGATTTTGTAATGCCTGAGACAGTTTACTCAGTTGTCCTAAAGTGGCTGCTTAGGAAATGAAGATAGGAAGAGCTGGTTTGGAGGTTCTAGCAAGGAGGTTCTCACTATCATATATCCTTGACCAAAGACAGAACTTGGTCATCTTCTTCATTGAACATATGGCTTTGGGAGAGACACCTATGGAGCAGTGAAGAAGGAAGGGGACACCTGCCTAACCAGCCAGAGCAGCCAAATCAACCATAGCAATAAATAGGGTGACAGAAGGTACAGCCAGATCAACATCACATTCAGGGGTGCCCACAGAATATGGTAAAAAAAGTAAGTGGCCACAACAGAGCAACGTTCCATTGGTTTTTATGTTTGTTGCATATTATGGTGGGTGCTTTGGCTTTTTTAAAAATACCTTGTGGACATGCCAGGGAGGGAGGGAGGGAAGGAAGCAAGGAAGGATATACAAAGGGACCTCCTTAGTATTGATAATACTCAACATATTCTTTATTTCCCACATTTCTACCCTTGCAACAAATAACAATTACAAATCTGACCCAAAATTATTTGGTTGAAGAGATCTTCATTAATTTTTTTTGAAAATGGAAATAGGCTTAAATAGAAATCTGCTCAGGAAATACTCCAGAGAAAATGGAGATTTTTTTGCGACTCCTTGAAACAGCTGCTTTACTGGGAGAAAAAAATCACATGGACATTCCCTCAAAGCCTGTCATTAACTTGCTTTAGCATGGGTCTGGGCTGTGTTATTGCCTGTTCAGCTCCATCACACAGCACATACAGATAGCATTTGGGATTTTGTCAGTGGTGTGATTCAGCCAGTTCGCATCTGTTTGGCAGAACCGGTAGCTAATTTTTTGTTGCCCAGGCCCAGAATGGACTTCCGGAAGCGGCATCCACACAGAGAACCGGTTGTTCACATATCTGAATCCCACCACTGGATTTTGTCCAGCTGAAACTCCAGTCTTACCCAAGGACCTTAAGCACGAAAAAGATGCTACCATTCATACAATACTGTATATGTGTTAGGATGCTCTATCAAATAATTTTCTTGTTTTTTTGGCAAAAGATTATTGATTGTTGGGTGGAAGCAAAGAGTTGCAATTTTTGGCCTCTATACACTGACATCTACTGGTTGTCTGGATTTGTACAGATGCCACTGCTTGTTAAGTGTTGTTGAAAAGCCAGATTATAGAAAGAAGAGTTAGGAGCACATAAAGGATTGCTTTTGATGTGTGGAAAGATATATTCTGTCATTCCAGGGCATCAATCCTTCTGCAGGTCAATAGATCAATATCCTGTTAAAATTCAGCCAATCAAGCTGCAGCAGAAGGCAAGGTTCTAGACTCACCTACATTCTCACATTGGACCTCCCGAGTCAGTTGAATACCAGCCATTCATTGACATGGGCTATCATTACAAGGCTCTTCTTTGTGAGGTTCTGGGAAGGAATGTTAGGAAAATATCACTTCTACCCAGAAATAACTGAAGCTGACCGGGCAGTTTCAGGAGACGGCTGGGAATGAGATGGAAACTTCATTATGTCCTCTACAAATGATTACAAGTGAGTCACACACATATGGCAAGTAGGACATGGTCAAAATGGCTTCTGGAGGCTTCAGAAACGGCAATGTGAAGTTGTACACAGCCAGGAGAGTTGCCTACTCCTGATTTAGAGATTTAAAGATAAAAGTGTCTTAAATTGCAATGATTACCAAAGTGGTCTTTCAATAAGATCTCTTTTTTTTTTCCTGCTTGCTGTAGCATTATCCTACAACAGAAGCTCCCAACACTCTTCAACCATAGCCCTATCCAAAATAGCCCGCACAGAATAATCACTGCATTTTGACAATGATAGGGAAGCCTCACTGTACTTTCTAAGGCCGAGGGAGATCCTTTATGATTCCTCTCGATTCCCCTGCGATCCTAGATGGAATCTAGCTGCAATCTGGGTAATTTAAAAATCAGAGAGACCAGATGGTGGCTCAGTGAAAGGCCGCCTTTATTTTATTCTTTAAAACACCTGCTCCTCTTTGCACCATCAGGGGAAAGTTACAGGAATTGTGAAGTGCGATTTTTCAACATGAAACGACAACATAAACATACAAGGGAAACCCTGCAGTGTGGGAGGATGTTTCTGTTCAGGGCTCATCTTGCTCCATCCGTTGCACGGAATTCTTCTCCTTTCTCCCCACATGTTTTGCAACAGGCAGCTTTCCATGATCATGGAGCGTGGTCAGTACCCATGATTATTCACAGAGTATAATAATAATAATAAAAAAAAAGATGGCGGCTGAAACTCCACCTGCTTTTTATGGAAATCCTTGTCAGTCTTCAATAGCGGTTTCCCCTCCCCCCCACCCGCCGCCCCGCTGTATTTTGAGTATTTGGGGAGGGAAGAGGATGGACCTTAATATTCACCCACCTTCATCCAAAGCTTTGCCTTCTCCATTACTTCCTAATGGCAGATCTCCTTTCTTTTCATGAAAGCTGTTCAAAAAAATCAAACTGAAAGCCAAACCCTCCACCACAGCTCCTCTGTTCTTAGAACTCATTTCATTGGAGCCGTACTTGGCGACTGTGTTTGCGCCAGCTGAGTTTCATTCCTATTAAGTACTTCTGTTGCTACTCTGGGGTGCTGCTTATTTAAATATCCAGTTCGGTTGGATAGTTTTCGGGTCAGTATATTGTGCAGGTCTAAAAGTTGAGTTAAGTCAATAGGTGAGATATGATGCCTCCACAGGGGTTAGGCTGAATCTCAAAGTGACCTCACCAGACAATGGCGGAGCACTTCCTACCCTTAAAAATGAAAGTGTGGCTCCTTTTCCCTATCCATCCATTTTTTTCAACTTTCAGCCAGATACTCAATATAGGTACAATGGGAGTTGAGGAGGTTTGGATTTTTTGTATAAAGATTATTTGCAAACATTGGGGTTTCTTTTGAATTGCCAGTGCCTTTCTCTAATATGTGAATATGGTTTTAGCTTGGGGCAATTGAGGAGTAAAAAAAAAAACCAACTCAATGTACATTAAAATGGATCAGGGTTTCAGGTTTAGTGTTGCGGCTGCTATTGTGATGTTTTTACCACCAACAACCCTCCCATGGATACCCCTAATTTTAGCTATACCTAGTAAAAATGAAAAAAAAAAAAAGCTCAGATTTTAACCTTTTTGCACCTTTAGCTGTTTGTTTCTTTTTTTGTTTTTTGTTTTTTGCTCTATTTTAGTTTGTATTAATCTTGTGTTTAAACTTTTCGATAAAATTATACAAAAAAAACTTGGATCAGCACAACAAAGAATAATAAAAGAAGCATAAATGAATAACTTTCCAGAACTTCTATTTAATAATAATAATAATAATAATAATAATAATAATAATAATAATAATAATAATAATAATAATAATAATAATAATAATAATAATAATAATAATAATAATAATAATAAAAGTTGGAAGGGACCTTGGAGGTCGTCTAGTCCAACCCCCTGCTCAGGCAGGAAACCCTATACCATTTCAGACAAATGGCTGTCCAGTCTCTTCTTAAAAACTTCCATGTTGGAGCATTCACAGCTTCTGGAGGCAGGTTGTTCCACTGATTAATTGTTCTAACTGTCAGGAAATTTCTCCTTAGTTTCTAGGTTGCTTCTCTCCTTGATTAGTTTCCATCCATTGCTTCTTGTCCTGCCCTCAGGTGCTTTGGAGAATAGCTTAACTCCCTCTTCTTTGTGGCAACCCCTGAGATATTGGAACACTGCTATCATGTCCCCCCTCGTCCTTCTCTTCATTAAACTAGACATACTCAATTCCAGCAACCATTCCTTATATGTTTTAGCCTCCAGTCCCCTGATCTTTGTTGCTCTTCTCTGTACTCTTTCTAGAGTCTCAACATCTAAATCAGTCTTGCCAATTGGGCATCTTTCAGAAATAATGGACTATATAATGCCTATAGAGGAATGCCTGTCCAATATGAGGCATTGTGAATTGTAAACCAACACATCTGGTGGCCACTAAACTAGGGAAGGCTACTACAGGATGCTTCAGTTTGCATCACATAGTAGTAGTAAGCACAGTGGAATGAAGTGAACAAGGAGAGAGCTTCAACAGTGAGGAAATTGTATGTGTAGCCACAAAACCGTTCCCTCTTGGGAGCAATGTTGCCTTGACTCATCTTGTTCAAAGAAGAAGCTTCAAGTTAAATAATCAAAGGCCTGCTGGCAAAGGTTGGCACCAATCTGCTGCAGAATTATTTGCAGCATGTGACTGCACTGAGCAAAGTTAACAGAAATTAACCGAAAACAAGACCACACAGCCTATTCTTCTGTAAGAAGATTAATAGTGAAGCCCAATCCGTCCTGCTACCCAGTGGAACAGTAACAGGGCCAGTTTTTCACCTGGCTGGAGATGATATTGCTTGGCAATAATTGTGTTGTATTTCCACACGCTGGAGATCTGCCTAAAAAAACCATCAGAATATAGTTTAAGCCCAGCATAACATACATATTTATGAATTGCCTTCTGCTTTACTGGAGCTCAAGCTAGAGCAGTGGAAGGCCTGTTTTAACATTCCTCACTAAAACAGATCAAGTTTCACATGTGAGAAGATGGGAGTCTCATGAGTTAATTAATACAGGTTCCCCTTCACCACCGGATTTTCCACACAGAGTTATAGTGGCGACGCTTTGTCTGTTTCTTCCATAAAGAGCTTGGTGTTGAACTGTTCATCTCACTTGTCAACAATGTGCTAGAGGCACAAAGGGGCAAAAGGCAGTCTGGGGAAGTGGGGTGTGGAGTAGGAGCTGAGCAAGGCCCCTTTACAAAGGCCTTCTCCAAGTACCTGTGTTATATCATTACCTAATTAGCTTTTTTGGCAACAGTCCTCCCTTATGGAGACAGTTGCTGCCCACTTATTAAAAAGGGATCTGCAGTGAGAAAGGGGGTTACTTCCAAGCATCTTGCCAAACACGAGTGGGGAGATGTAAATGATTTAGGGTAAGGTTAGAAAAAGTTATTTTGAAGTAGGAAATCCAAAACATCAGAAGGCAAGACAAGAAACAATGGATAGAAACTAATCAAGGAGAGAATTAAGGAGAAATTTCCTAATGGTGAGAACAATCAACCAGTGGAATGGCTTGCCTTCAGACCAGTCAATCAGAATAGAGCTGGAAGGGACCTTGAAGGTCTTCTAGTCCAACCCCCTGCTCAAGAAGGAGACCCTACGCCATTTCAGACAAATGGTTGTCTAATCTCTTCTTAAAAGTCTCCAGTGATGAAGCACTCACAACTTCTGACAGCAAGCTGTTCCACTGGTTGATTGGCTGATGTTATGGGTGCCCCATCACTGGAGGCTTTCAAGAAGAGACTAAACATCCATATGTCTGAAATGGTATAGGGTTGGACTAGATGACTTCCAAGGTCCCTTCCAACTCTGTTATTCTATGTTCAAAAGCTTTGTCTTTAATTAACACATTGTGAAGACTACGCTCTTCAGGAAGTGCTGTTGGATACATGGGATTACAACTCCTGTCATCCCCATGTCCATTGACTAAAGATGAGGGGAATTGTTGTGCTGCAGACCTGGGATATATATACTTTTGAACAAACTTCCCTGAACACATTCTAGAAGGAGATCCTAGTTAGTTGCTGGTAGCAAAAAATGAGCACTCTGGTGCACCTTCTCTGAGTAACCCATTTTATGAAATGACAGAAGATTTTGTGAGCCGCAGGTTATGAAAGTGTATGCTTTTTAATGAAACTTGTTGGTCGGTACTACTAGTCTGCTGATTCTAAATGTCCTTGTCGTGAATGAAAAAATGGGGCAGATTTTCATTGCGTGTCTGTGCCTCCTTCCATTTCTTTTAAGTAGAGTTTCTTTGTAAAACAAAATCCTTCTTATTCAGTTTGAGGGAAAAACAGAAGAAGATTTTATTGAAATCCTCACCTTTGTTACAAGAAGGCCAAGGGACGTACGTGGGTGTACAATTTTATTTCCAATGTCTGCAACTTCCCTCACTCCCATTCAATCCTAAAGCAAGGTTGATTCAGCCTTGCATCCTTCCGAGGTCAGTAAAATGAGGACCCAGATTGTTGGGGGCGATATGCTGACTCTGTAAACCGCTTAGAGAGGGCTGTAAAGCACTGTGAAGCGGTATATAAGTTTACATGCCAGTGCTAAGTGCTAGTACTAAATTCCCCAGGGGGTATTTTCAGTTCAAGAAATGGAGCAATCAGGGGAGGTTACAATACAAGGCAGTTACAGGGAGCAGCAGAATAACAGAAGACCTTGGAGGTCATCTAGTCCAACCCCCTGCTCAGACAGGAAATCCTATACCATTTCGGACAAATGGCTGTCCAGTCTCCTCTTAAAAACTTCCAGTGTTGGAGCATTCACCGCTTCTGGAGGCAGGTTGTTCCACTGATTAATTGTTCTAACTGTCAGGAAGTTTCTCCTTAGTTCTAGGTTGCTTCCTCCTTGATTAGTTTCCATCCATGGCTTCTTGTCCTGCCTTCCGGCACTTTGGAGAATAGTTATTCCTAGTAGTGTGCTAAAAGTTGATTTACAATTTCTACGTCTCTGAAAGTGGCTTCTGTTTCTCTACTTCATCTCAGGTTGCTTGAGAATTTTTTTTCAGTATGTTTTGATGATAGCTTGGAGCTGTCTTCATTGGTGAAGGTTATTCAGTGCGTCCTTGGGGTCAGGGCAGAGGAGACTCTGAATAAGATAGCCTTCTGGATGTCCTGTTCCCCCAATTTCCCTCTTGATAACCTCCTCCTGACACTTCTGCCCCTACTTTTGTTTTCTCTGTTCATCCGATTAGGCACTATCTAATTTACTTTTTTAAGTAAATTGGGTGATCCCATCCCCTACGATATTAACATAGCACTTAGCACTTAGCCTCATATACCGCTTCACAGTGCTTTTTAAAGTCACACTCTAAGTGGTTTACAGAGTCAGCATATTGCCCCCAACAATCTGGGTCCTCACTTAACTGACCTCAGAAGGCCGGAAGACTGAGACAACCTTGAGCCGGTCAGGATCAAAGGAATCGAACTCCTGGCAATGTGAGCAGAGTTAGCCTGCAATACTGCATTCTAACCACTGCGCCACCACGGCTCTTTTGGATCTGTACCCTGTAGTCCAGACCTTGCTACAACATTAATGGTCCACTATCTTCATATAATGTTATAAGAAATACTGAGCTTTATTTTATCATTCTGGACTGTGGCTGACTTAAAGCCAATGTGAAAAACAGTCCAGATCTGACCTGCCTCTCTCCTCTCCTCTCCTCTCCTTTTTTTTTTTGCAGGGCAAATTAAAGCCACAACATTTTCTGTTGAAATGAAAGGCTGCATTTTCATAACATTGGCTATCTCTCTGTAGAAGGAAATCACTGCCTCATAAATATAAAATGTGGAGACAACGTGGGAGTAAGTTAGAACAAGGGCTCTGAGGCAGAGCAAATGGAGAGTGCAGTTCCCCGAGTTCTCCAAAAGAAACAGTTTGCTGTCCAAAGAGCAGCAGATGCAGAGAGAAGCTTGCCCTGTGCTGAGAAAGGGCTTTATGTCCTTTGCATCAGATTATGTTAGAGGCTGTGGACCAGCCTTCCTCAACAAGATGCCTTGCAGATTGTTGGGATTTCAATTCCCATCAACTCTCAGTCAGCCTCCTTAACCCCAAGCAAGGAGGTAGAATTCAAAGTGGTTGAAGTGGTTGAACACCCTGTTCATCAGCTTACTTCCTGTCTCCCAGGCTTCTCGTAAAATGTGTGATCAACCCTTTCCCGAAACTCCCAGAGTTGATGACCCTAACATCAGGCAGGACCAGTTCCAAACATTTTATTAGGAGGCTCTAAAAGCTATATTATTTGTGCAGGGTTTCAGATTTGATCCTAAAACAGTGGTCTCAAACTTAGCAACTTGAAGATTTGTGGACTTCAACTCCCAGAATTCCTCAACCAGAATTCTGGAAGCTGAAGTCCACACTTCTTAAAGTTGCCAAGTTTGAGTAACATGCTCTAAAACAGGGGTGTCAAACTCGCCTTGTCACGTGACATGTCACGAGACGTATCGTGACTTTTTTCTCATTGCCAGAGCTGGGGTGGGCGCGGCCTCTGCATGATGCAACCGGCCTGCAGGCCGGCAGTTTGACACCCCTATTCTAAAAGGTGCTTCAGAGCATACCAGGATGCAAATGTCTGCAAACTTTTCATGCAATTATCTCCCCCCCCCCCAAGATTGCAAAGCAGTTGGGCTGCACTCCTTGTCAGTGAGAACTGTTATATATTGAGATTGATAATGCTTCAGTTCCCTTTGTTGTTGTAATGATGCCCTACTTTCATGAATTGTGGTCCACCAAGGTAAATGCATGGCACTCATCGGGTGTGGGGTTTTGAGAATTGTCTAGTTTTTCTCCTTGTTAGGAATTAAAAGATAGCTAGGCATTTTGTAGGCGTTAAAATAAGTCTGTGGCCTGAATTTTGACTACCAGTGTGGTAACAAGATCACAGCTTGTTTAGCCATGTTGTCAGAATGAGATGTGCCTTAAGCACCCAAGAGAATTACCCTATATTCCTCCTTCAGCTTAGTGGTGTGTGAATCCAGCCATTGTGGCATGCAAGTCATGGCTTATGGTGTAGCTATATGAGGGAATCAGGCACAATGGTTGAAGCTATATGAGGGAATCAGGCACAATGGTTGAAGCAAATCAAGGCTTAGTGCATGGATGAAGCCACAGCTCAGTGGTCAAGTGCATGCATTGTTTGCATAAAGTCCCAAATTCTATCTCTGGCCTCTCCATTTCAGAAGATCAATAGAAAGACACTTTTGATGTAAACCCTGAAGAGATGCTGTCACAGCCAAAATAGAGAACTCTGGGCTAAGTTTGACAAAAAGTTAACTTGGTAGAAGGCAAGTTTAACTTGATACATGCCTATGAATTAACATCAAAGCACTGATGAGGGGAAAGATGAGTAAGTTCTCATGAGGACTGTGGAGGAAAAAAAAAGAACGAGCCTCCAGCCAGAGATTCTTTCCTTCAAAAAGAAAGATGGTTCTCAGACACTGCCAGCCTGGCTTCATGAGTCACAGCTGAGCCCGTCTAAACCTCAAGAATGTGCTTAAGAGAGGGTCAAGAAATCAGTAATGAAGTAAGTGATGCAACTGGGAATGATAGTTTCAGGTCAAGTTCACTCAGGCTGGAGGGAAACTTTTGCAGCCTAATTTGAGGAAATGTACTTATATATTACAGTTACAGCTTCTTCTTTTTTTGGTAAGGCTCCTGTAATAGTTATTAGTCAGTGGGCATCTTATTTCTCATCCATCCATGGTAATCTAGAATGAGGTCATATGAAAAGGAGTTTGGGACAAGGGAGTGGTCTGGTTCCCATCAGCCTGCTATTCCCTCATCCAGGATAGTCCATTTTATTTCCCCTCATCTGACTGATTTTCTCTTCCTCATCAATAGCATTTTATGGCCAATGAGCAAATGAGTGGTTCTCACTAAAATAGGATTTTTCTTGACTTGCTTAGAGAGTTATGTAGCCATTATGACTATGTGCTGAAAAAACTGTATCCTTCATGAACTTATCTAATATTCAAGTTATTTATCTAAATATCCAAGAATTATTGCATCTTGGGGCAGTAGGTTACAGTGAGGTGCATTTTCTTCTGTCTGCCCTGAGTGTCCCATCAAGATCACGCTTAGAATATTGCATCCAGTTTTGGTCACCATATTATAAAAAAGATGTTGAGACACTGGAAAGAGTGCAGAAAAGAGCAACAAAGATGATTAGGAGGCTGGAGGCTAAGCCGTATGAAGAACAGTTGCAGGAATTGGGTTTGTCTAGTCTAGTGAAAAGAAGGACTAGGGATGGATATGATAGCAGTATTCCAATATTTGAGGAGCTAGGAGGTTGGACTAGAAGATCTCCAAGGTCCCTTCCAACTCTGTTATTCTGTTAAGATGCTGAATTATGGGAGTTGAAGTCCGCATATCTTCAAGTTGCTGGGGTTGAGAAACACGACTCTAGGCTGTGCTCTTTGCTTCTCCTCCTCCATTACCCAGTTGAACTGTTTGGCCTGACTTAAGTCCTCAGTTTGTTTCCTGTGTTCACCGGTCTCTTCATTGCTTGCTATTTAGAAGCAAAGTAAAACAATCAGCTTCCCCCCCCTCCCCACAGTTCTGTAAAACTGTTCTGGAGATTAAGAGATGAGGAAAAGGTTTTCAGGGTGACATCACAGTTGGATAAGCAGTTAACCAATATCTGTTTTAGATTTTTTTTAAAAAAAAAATCAACCCAACAGGGCATACAAAGCAAATATTCAAAAAAAGAATAGGACAGTTATCCTGGAGGTGGGGCAGCCTCTAAATTAGCCATATAAAAACCAAAACAGAAGAAAACAGTTATTCCATCTGTCCTTCCTATCAGGAAGGCTACCTGAAAGAAAAGCATGAGAAGAAAACATGGGGAAATCAGTAAAAGAACATACAAAACCCAGCCTATGTTAATGGTTTGTTTTACTGTATTTTACAACTGCTCTGATTTTCTTGTTTCTTTCGTCAGAAACAAGAAACACTTGGCTTTGGGTCCTTACCTTATAGGAAATAAAATCTTGATGATTTCTTCATGACCTAAGTATTGATGGGAGTGACTTCCAACAGAGGGAGAGTACTGAAGTGTTCAGATGGGAAATATATTGAGGTTTGGGCTTTACATAGTCCCAAACTTTAAACACTAAACATTCATATGTATAAATCTGGGGGCTTCCCAAAGGCTGCTGATAGCTTCCTATTTTGGGTGTCAGTGGACTCTCTTGGTTCCGTAAGCTTGCTTGTTGATCTGAGTAGCTTGCTGAAATTGTGTGTGTGATTGGACATAGACATAGAGTCCAATCAATTTGCAATCTGTTCAAGAAGCTTCAAACAATAACTAGTAGCCACATACTACTACTGCTTTCTGTAAGTGTTAAGCTACACGTTTTATCATTTCAGTGCTTAGGTTGGCACCCAAGAGGCATCCAGAGGAACAGACACTGTGATTCACATCTTCTGAAACAGGCAGTAGATACATGCATGAAACGGGAGCTGGAGATGACCATCTCATTATTATTTCTCCCTTTTGGGTCTACCTAAAACCCTTCACAGTTGGTACATTGCAGCTTAGCAGCAGCTTCCTGTCAGATCACTTGCAACTGGATATATTTTGAAAAGCTGAGTCCAGGTTGGGGAATTGCTCACTTTTTCTTTGCCCATGGAATTTACCAAGAAATGATGTCAAGGGAAGATGTAGAGGGAAGAACTCATCTTTCATGAGTCTTGGTTCTGCTGCCAGGTTATTTTTTTAGCACCTCTCCACGTTTTCCATGTTGAGCAGTTCTGCTATAGAGCTTTGGCAGTTTCTGCTGGACATTTCTGTTTCTTCTCAAGATGTTTTTCTGTCCACCCCCATTTTGTCCCATGTGGGAATTGTCAGTTTCAGAGATAAGGAGAAGGATGGATTGCCAGGACAGGATGTTCCATGGACCTCTTGGTGCTGCATGCAGGCAATTTTAATAAGTTATAATGGAGAACTCCAAAGGAAGTAACCTGGTAGAGCAGGCAAGTCAGATTTATCAAAGTAGAGAGGAAATACTCCCCAGAAATGGATCTGGCATGAGTTCCCATCCACCAGTCCCACGCTCCTGTCTGCCACCACAAGCAACTGTTATCTGAAGCAGACCAATGTTTAAAATAGCCTGGAAAATAAATAGTCTCCACAGCTTGACTGATCCTCCAGAGCCTGTGGTTCATCCCAAAAACATTTATAGTTTTCTCTGGAGTGTTTCCGACATGAATTTCAGGACCTTCCAACTCCTCTTTTTTCCCCTCTGTAACATTAACAGACCTTTGGGGATTCTGAAATCACAGTTTATATGAGTGCATTTTAAAGAGAGAAAGGGGAGGGGGTGTCTCAGCTTTTCTTGTCTCTGCCTGATGGACGGCCCTTTACTAAGGCCTATTCCAAACAGAGAGAGATCAAGCATCAGGTTTAAAATATAGTGCCACTGGTCATGAGATTGATTAATGCCCACCAATTGCAACATTGTCCTCCTAATGATATCAAGTACCTTATTGTTCTCCAATTGCATCTACGTTCTTTATTCATTAACTTGGAGTGGCTAAAAATTTTAAATAGAGACACAAAATGAATGCTTGATCAAATGTTTCCAGGAATTAGACTGTCTGGGATCCATTACAAGACCCACTAGATGTACAAGTAGTCCTCAGCTTATAACAGTTTGTTTAGTGACCATTCGAAGTTACAATGGCACCGAAAAAAGTGACATGACCATTTTTCACATTTATAACCTTTGCAGCATCTCCATGGTCATGTGATTTACAGTCGGATGCTTGACAACTACTTCATATTTATGATGGTTGCAATGTTCCTGGGTCATGTGATCTCCTTTTGCAATCTTCTAAAATTCATGGGGAAGCCAGATTCACTTAACAACCATGTTACTAACTTAACAGCAGTGGTTCACTTAACAAATGAGCAAGAAAAGTTGTAAAATGGGGCAAAACTCACTTAGCAAATTTCTCACTTAACAACATAAATTTTGGGCTCAATTGTGGTTGTAAGTTGAGGACTACCTGCATATGACTCTTGAAATTGCATTTAGGATTTTAGAAGCTGTTTGATTCCCTACTTGAAATGACTCTCAAGCCACTATATTTCAAAGCAGGAACATCATCTCCCTAGGGTAGGTTCATTCTCAATGATCATTTATTTATTTGATCTGCCTACCTGTTCTTCCAATTAAAGAGAGCTTCCTCTTTACTGGAAGCTAGAGTTGCGGGACAGACTGAAAACAATGCTTTTTTAAAAAAAATTGGAATCTGGACTCCAACTGAATCATAGCTTAATTGTAGCTAAATAGATTCCTAATCTTTTTGCCCCAGTCCAATCTCTGCTTTGCAACTAACCAGACTGCTGTACATCCAAATTCAGGATTCAACCTATAACAATTCATCTCTCCTATTCCTGGATAGTATGTGAGAGCAACAAATTAAATATGTTTTAATGAACTCAGTATACACACAGGTGCTGGAAATATGTAGGATATAGACATTGGTGGGTGGGTAGGAAGAGAGAATGTATTTTCTTTTGTCCCAGGATGCCCATAATTATATCTAATGCTGCTATTTGCTTAAACAAATCCCATTGGTAATAATTAGGAAGAGTATGTGAGAAGATAATGCGTTTCTATTAAAAGTAGAGGAATTTAGTGACCAATTGTGTCACTTACACAGGACCTTTAATCAAATTGTTCTTTCCTCAACCTTGGATGGCTCACAGCATCTGTTCCTGGCAGATCCTTCACCATAACTGTGGCTCAAAGAGCAACCCATGTCAGGCACAAGCAACCAGATCCACTCGTGAAAGCTTCACGTCAGCTATTTTATTGCTTTCTACCTATATTACGAGAATCTCCCCAGTCTGCTTGCTTTCCCTACAGAGGAAACAGATAAGGTTCCATGGAACCTGGGCAGGGGGTATGTGTGTGTGTCAGGCTTATGCCTCTTGTGCTGCCAAGGACTCAAGACTGGCTCCCTGCTTGACCCCTCCTCCTTGCCTGGCTGGGAGTTTCCCAACATCCCATCATCCATTCTATCACCAGCTAACCGAAGTAATCATAAAATAGTTCTGGCCAGGAACAGCTTTTCTGTCCAAGGCACCTTCAACACGATCACTCTTCCTTGTCTCAAAGGCAGAATTCTTGAAAGTGCTTCTATCTGCATACAGCAGTTGCATGCTTAGAAAGTTGCAGTGTTAGAATTAGCCATACAGATAGTAAAGATTTAGTCACCTTGCTAGAGAAATGTTGTGAGAGGGTTGGGACAGCTAAAAGTAAGAGTACAGGTAATCCTTGATTTACAATCACAATTGGGTCCAGAATTTCCACTGCTCAGCAAGGTGGTTGTTAAGTAAGTTGCACCTGATTTTATGACCTTTCTTTCCCTAGTTGTTAAGCAAATCACTGCAGTTTTTAAGTGAATCATGTAGTCATTAATTGAATCCAGCTTTACTCATTGACTTTGCTTGTCTGAAGCCAGCTGGGACGATTGTAAGTGGAGATCAACATGGCCTGGTACACTGTAACTGTACACATGATCTGGTACAATGCCAGTTGCCAAGCAACCAGATTTTGATTGTGTGCTGCAATGAACATAAGTGTGAGGACTAGTTGTAAGTCACTTTTTTCAGTGTCATTGCAACTTTGAATGGTCATTAAATGAATGGTTTTAAGTCAAGAACATCCTGTAATGCACAGTATTCTCAAGAAAGGTTTTACTCATAACCTCTTCAAAAATAGGCAGTACAATAAAGACTCCACCATCAAGCAAGGATAATGGTCAAGAATTTCATTAGCAATTCTAGGCTGAATTCTTCAGACAGGCATGCATTTCCTTAGCTAGTCAGCACTGAAACCAACTCTCTGTATTTTAATGAGAATCTTGCAGGAAAAGAACATCTTGTCTGCTGTTCAGAGTCCCTAGAGAAAGGGCAAAACACAAATGAAGCAACAGATAAAAATTAGCCAGCAATGCTACCAAAAGCAGAGTGAAAAAAGAAAATTCCTGTATGGCCTATCTTATCTGTGGCTGTAATCTTTGCAAAATAATGCAACAGAAGATAGAAGAGAGCATCATAATAAGTGACGTCTCTTGAATTGTAAGTAACCACTGCTCATCTTCTTTACCCAGTCTAAACCAATATGACTTCAACTCTGCTATTTATTCTCAATTGATGCTGGAAAACAAATCAGCTGACATATTCCTTCCATGAGGCTGGGCAAGGATGAGATGGGCTGAAGTCTGCTTAAGGCAGCCCCATTAACTCAATCAACTACCAAAGACCCATGGATCAGGCAAGGATTGTTACTATCCTCATTAAAAAAAATGTCATAAACATAAATTAGATCTGGATGTCTTCAGGATTTTGGCAAGGTTTAGATAAGCAACATGACATTTTAAGAAGTGCTTAAGTGTGCAAACTGTGAACTAGAAAGTTCCCATGATTCAGAGTTAGCACTAAAGTGCTGTTATCCAAAGGAGGAGCTGCCTTAAAGAAGACCTTCTGACAAGCAAAGTCAATGGGGAAGCCAGATTCACTTAAAAACCATGTTACTAATTTAACAATTGCAATGATTCACTTAACAGCTGTGGCAGGAAAGGTCGTAAAATGGGCAAAACTCACTTAACAACTGTTTCACTTCGCAACAGACATTTTGGGCTCAATTGTGGTCGTAAGTCGAGGACTACCTCGACTGGACCACAATTCCCATAGTGCCTCAGTCAATGTGCTTCTACTAGCTCATACTTAATGAACAACAGCCTATCCGCTGTTGTTCATAAAAGATGTCACAACTTTTCCAAAACATCACTTTGGAAGGGGGGGAAATCTCTTAAGCATAAAGGCAATCCTCATCTTTCCGGCTGCATTCCTCTTCCCTCCGGCTTTATGTTGGGGAAACAGTCCAGAAAGAAAGAACTTGAAAGAGTCAGAAGAAAGGATTTGTAGTTTACTGTCTCCCCACAAGGAAGACTAGTTGCAAATCATCTGTACAAAAACAAGTCCTTTTCCCAACTTTTGATCTTGGATATTCCTGTATTTCCCAAGGGAAAATGTAAATCTATGAAGTTATTGCTAATGTTTCCTGCCCCTGACAGTGGAGCCAGTTGATATTTTAGTTGAGAAGCCAAAGAAAAGATCTGGGGTGGGTGGGAGGCGAGGGAGAAGGAGTGGGGCGAAAGCAAGCATATTTTTAATGACCATAGACTGTTTCCAATCTTAGTTTCACTTTTCAGATGGAGCCATTCCATTTTATGACGGGTTGAGGGGGTGGGGAAAAGAAAGGCAGAAAGCTTTTCAAAATAAAGCATGATTTAACTTCAGCCAAACTTCCTCCAAGTGTTTATACTTCTGGCTTGCAGTATGATCCATTTCAAATTGGGTTCTTTTGAAGCAGCTCAGCTCATCATCAACCATCACACGGTGCCTCGTCCGTAGTATCTTAGCTTTTCAACCGAAAATTATTTTTGGCTTCTGTCCATTTCATTTTCTTTTCTCTCCCCCCCCCCCATGTTGCTCGTCACCTTACCCCACTCTTAAATCAGAGCTGCTTTTCGGCATCCAAAGGGGGATCTGATTCTACTTTCAAGCATTTTGGGGGGAAAGAATTGTGAAGGTCTCTAAACTAAGAGTCTAGAGGAATGTGTGCTTGTGATAAAGGGGAAAAGGGGGTGAGTGGGGTGGTAGGATACATTCCTATTCAACTAAAGACTTTTATCAGCCAATGATGAGGATGTTAAGCTATTTCTTCCTTTATCCATTTAATTTCCATACCACTCATCTTCCCAGAGGAACTTAGAGGGGATGTACAATAGAATGACTTTAAATAAAAACCAGCAGTAAAGAAAACCCACACAAATGAAAGCAATCAAAGTGAAAGGCAATCAAAAAGGTAGAACTGTCCTAGAGCAGTTCTTTAATCTTTAAATGCTTTAGTGAGAGGCATATGTTTGGTCATCAGCCATGTTTTCCATGAGATAGAGTTCCACAATTGGGCGCTACCACATGTCCAATTCCTGGCTCTTTTATTATGAACTAAACCAAACCTTGGACCATGAGTAGCTTCCACCCAGCTGTCTATAGTGCATACATGGGAAGGTAAGAGTGTGGCTGGCCTTTTAATCTTTAGGCCCTAAACCTTACAAATGTCAAAACAGTTCAACGTTTTATGGGTTCTGAGTTGCATCTCATTCAGTGTCATAAATAATTTTCTTTCACTATGTCATTTTGGCGGGTGTAGGGAGGACTGTATTTCCACTTCAAAGACTGTGTAAATTAGTATTTCTCAACCTTGGAAACCTTAAGATGTGTGGACCTCAATTCCCAGAATTCCTCAGCCAGCCGTGCTGGCTGGAGAATTCTGGGGATTGAAGTCCACACATCTTAAGGTTGCCAAGATTGAGAAAAACTGGTATAGAGTTTTTTGTTTTCTCTGTTCTTGTTTCAATTTCCAAATGGAAAGCCCATTAAGCTGAGGGACACAAAGACCTACTCAAATACTTAGGACTATAAGGATGCAGTCTGATGCAGGTTTCCTCTTATCAGTTTTGCCAATTGTATTCTCTTCACACTGATTCATACAGAAAAATGGTGATGCATTATTTCATTTACTCATACTGAATTGAGAGAAGTTGAGAAACCTATAGAGATGATCCACATCTCAGGCCTGTGGGAAAATAACCTTAGTTTTAACCTTAGTTTATTTAATATGACTTAGCCATTATGCAAAGCCAGCATACTGGGTCACCTATGGTTCTGTATATTGTGAGAGTTTACAACATGAGATAACTGAGTAAGGGATAATCAGTTTTCCAAACTAAAATAATAGGCATTCTTATTTTTTTATCCTATGGATGGAAAGTTTGGAGTGAGGACTTTTGAGCTGAAAAATATCCGGGGGGGAAAATAGACCAGTCTTTTGTCCTCATTCCAATGGCCTAAATAGATGTTCAGCTTCTGTTTGGAACTACACAAACACACATACACACATATCTTTGTCACAGCGCTGGAGTGATATAGGGAAGAAGCTGATAGCTAAAGTAAGTGTAATGCTATTTTTAAAGCAAGAAATCACAAATTATGATTCCAGGTGGTTAGTTTTTTAAAAAAAAAAGGCTGATAAAGAGTTTGGCTGGGTTCCATTTGGCTGATTTTGATTAATACTTTCTCTAATTGCTCTAATTGCTCTTGCTCTTTCTCAAGAAATGTCTTTATTGCTCTGTAGCCTGGTATATTCATATTAGTTTTTCTATTGTTTTATGAGAATAGTTAGCAGGTTTTAGCAATTGGACAATAGATCGTTCAATAAGTTACCAATTAATTCACAGTTTGGGGAAAAAAAGAGGAATAGACTTTTAAAAAATAAAATCAGTTGGTTTCTCATTGGATAACACAATAAAAACTCATTTATGTAAGCATATTCCATATTCTTATGTGTACAGGTGGTTGACTTACGACCACAATTGAGCCCAAAATTTATGTTACTGAGACAATTGTTAAATGAATTTTGCCCTATTTTATGACATTTGTTGCCACAGTTAAGTGTGTCACTGCAATTGTTAAATTAGTAACACGGTTGTTAAGTGAATCAGGCTTCCCCATTGACTTTGCTTGTTAGAAGCTCACAAAAGATGATGACATGACCCCGGGACACTGCAAATGTCATAAATATGAGTCATTTGCCAAGCACCTGAATTTTGATCACATGGCCCTGGGGATGCTGCAATGGTCTTAAATGTGAAAAATGATCATAAGTCATTTTTTTTCAGTGCCATTGTAACTTCGAATAGTCACTAAATGAACTGTTGTAAATTGAAGACTACCTGTATGCTAACATGCTGGGAATATGATTATATTGTTTGAGGCTAATTACATAAATGAACTAATTATCAAAATATCAGATGAAAGGAAAACAGCTGCTTTTTTCCAGTGACAACATGTAAAATAGTTTGTACTGGGGAATTTGTAAAGTTTTCACCAATTTCTTCTCTGAAGATACATGATATTCCCTTTGTGTTGTGAACTTTTACAATAAAACTGTATAAATTGTTTGGAAAGACTTTATAGTCTATGCAGTCCATGAAAAACATAATGGGATTTCATATTTAAGCTCCAATCCTTCCACGTGTAGACCACACTGACTAGAACAGATTTTTGTGGATCAAAAATTTATCAAATCTATCTCCTGTTACTCATTCTTCCAGCATTCCCATGAATAGGGTATAGTTTGAGTTATGGTTTTTAAAGTTTTATATGCTATTTTCTAGGTCTGGATAAACATGTACAAGGTAGGATACATGGTACTTATAACAGAGAATGCATAAGGTAAGTAGCAATTCTTTACTTGCACTACAGATTTTTAATTGTTTGTACATACACACACACATGCATCATGCTATCATAATTAGATTAGGTTCAGACTGTGCAAATCTCAAGTAATCCGTAAGTTATTGCTGGACCATAATTATTTCATACACTCTTAAATTTATCTACTCCATGAGTGTTGTGGATAACACACAGGGAAAGGGGAGATGAATGTTGACCTCATTTCTCCTGGCTGCTTTCATGAGAGAACCAGGGTAACCCTGGTTTCTGGGGCCTGCTGCAAATGTTATGTTTCTAAGGAGTGGAACGGTCAGATCATTTCCAAACCACTCCTGCTTGGCCTCCGAAATCCTCAGAATCACTTGGAAGATGATCCTGCTGCTGAGAACAGGAAGCAAAGGGAAATGAAAGTAGGAGAGAAACAGGAGAGTTCACAAAACTTTGGTCTGACCTGTGGAAAGGGTGGCAGCACCTGGGTGGCTTTGAATTTGAAAAGCTAAGCAGGGTCAGACCTCACTAGAACCTGGATGGGAGACCAGCAGATGTGCCAGGCTGCATGCTCGATTTGAACTTAAAGAAAACATCTCAGAAGACAAAACACTTCCACACTGCAAAACTATCAAGTAGCAAGCAAATCAATATCTTTTCAGCTAAACAGCTAACCCTAAAATACTGTATATCAATTTAATTCTTCAACAGGACTGATCTTGTGGGTACAGAGATCCAGAACTGCTTCATAGAATCATAGGTTAAGAAAGTATCTTGAAGGTTTTCTAGTCTAACCTCCTGTCCAGTGCAGGAATCTTCCTACTCTCATAGCATTTATGTGGAACACTGCTAGAAAAAAAAGGATGTGCTACTTATAAAAGCAGAGGAAATAAAACCAGAGAGTTTTCTGTAGAAATTATGAAACCAATTAAGGGATTGCAAAATCTATTTCATCAGGTGCTTTAATGACAAATTGACTACAGAACAGTCAAAATGCAAAAAGGACAAGGAGAAGATACGGTAATCTTTATCTTTGCTGCACCCAAAGAACTGGTGGACAGGACAGGATATAATTGTGTGTGTGTGTGTGTGTGTGTGTGTGTGTGTGTGAGAGAGAGAGAGAGAGAGAGAGAGGGAGATCTTTGTCCAGGAAAAAATACTAAAAATTTTAAAAAGCTACTGGATTTTGCAATGGCAGTGATATTGGTTATCTAAAAGACATAAAGTGTGCCTTGTGTTCACGTGTTAAATAGAAATATGCTGCACTGTACTCTTCATCATAAATTTGAGCCAGTAGTGTGTGGCATCAGCCAAAAAAGCCGATGCAATGCTAGGTTTATTAACAGAGGGATAGAATCAAGATCACTTGAAGCATTAGTACTGCTTTATAAAGCCTTAGTAAGACCGCACTTAGAATACTGCATCCAGTTTTAGTCACCATATTATAAAAAAGATGTTGATACTCTGGGAAGAGTGCAGAAAAGAGCAACAAAGATGATTAGGGGGCTGGACGCTAAAACATATGAAGAACTATTGCAGGAATTGGGTATGTCTAGTCTAGTGAAAAGAAGGCTTAGGTGTGACACGATAGCAGTGTCCCAGTATTTCAGAGGCTGCCACAAGGAGGAGGGGGTCAATTTATTTTCCAAAGCACCAGAAGGCAAGGCAAGAAACAGTGGATGGAAACTAATCAAGGAGAGAAGCCACCTAGAACTAAGGAGAAATTTCCTGACAGTGAGAACAATCAACCAGTGGAACGGCTTGCCTTCAGAAATTGTGGGTGCTCCATTACTGGAGGCTTTTAAGAAAAGTCTGGACAGCCACTTGTCTGGAATGCTATAGGGTCTCCTGCTTGAGCAGGGGGTTGGACTAGAAGACCTCCAAGGTCCCTTACAACTCTGTTATTCTGTAAAGCTAGATGGATCTTTTATATATTCAAGAGTCAGGAAAAGAACGGAGCGGCAGTCAAGTCTGGTGGGAAGGAGAGTAGTTAACAGAGTACAAGAAGAGAAATGCGCCAGTATTCTGTTTTGCACTGGATGAAATGTCTCATGTAAATCTTGGAGTTAAGTACGTACATCCAGAATCTATAGGGGCAACCCAATCTGCACTGGTGTTCGGAAGAGAGGAACAATAATAGTTTATTTAACATAGTGGGCACAAAGTCTGGGAGCCCTTTTAGGTCTAACTGATTTCATAGCTGCTCATGTAAACAGATTCACGAATAAAGTTGGGTTGCCTTGAAGGTGCTATCAGATTCAGTGATTATTATGTTGGTGTTTGACCCCAGTGGAGGGAATAAAGGGCACTTTAATGAGGACTACACAGAATTCCACTCATAGGTGTCCTTGAAGAGACAAGTGACAAAAACATGCATTCTGATGCTGCAATAGAAACCCTGTGACTTATGCACTTGCATTCAGTGGTACAACGCAAAAATGGAAGGCGAAGATTTGCACTGTTGCAGTGCAGGGTTTGCCACTGTTATTGTAGCAGACGCCTCTGGTTCCTCTCTCAAGGAATTATACTCGGCTGCCTCTGTCTCACTATCTGTGTGCTAGAAATACTCCTGAGAAACCACAAGGTTTAATATCCTTTTTTTATTATCTGATTGGCACTCGAGGGTTTCTGTGAGGATCCAGGCCAGGCCTCAGCCATCTTATTTGCTGGCTCAGCTTCAGCCAAAAATGTGCTCTCAAGAGCATTTTTGAAATGGAGCCTAGTGCTGGCCTTTGGAGGAAAAACGGAAGATTAGTCTGCCATGCTGTGAAGTTCAGCCTTGTCCTGTATCAACACAGGATGAATGAGGGGAAAAAAAAAACCCTTTCTCTCTCTCCTGTCACTGGAAAAGCTGCAAAATTTCCAGAAATATGGAACCTTTCATTTCTTTTTTCAAAGCTGTTAAAGCCATATCAGTCTTATCATATCACCCCTTCTTGTCTGGCAGGCCGATAATACGTGTGTGTGTGTGTGTGTGTGTGTGTGTGTGTGTGTAAAGTACGCCAAGATGGGAACACTCTCAGGTTTCTTGGAGCTGCAGAAATGGTTTGTTTCAAGGGCCTTGGCTTGCAATTCTTGGCACAAGCAAATGTCAAGATTTTTCATCTGAACTCCCAGCTGATGGAAAACAGCAGTGCTTGTGTAAAACTCAGTTGATAGCCAACATGTAGGACAGATATACCTTTAAAACAAAAGGAAGGGGAAAGGGGAAAGGGGGAAAAGGAAAAGGAAAGGAACAAAGGAAGGGAAGGAAAGAGGAAAGAGGAAAGGAAAAGGAAGGGAAGAGGAAAGGAAAGGAAAGAGGAGAGGAAAGAGGGAAGAGGGAAGAGGGAAGGGAAGGAAAGGAAGAGGCAGAAGAAGATAGTGGGAAATCAGTCTTGCCTTCTCTTTATGGCCAGTGAGAGAGTCTCAAGGGAAAAGTTCAGAACCCAGAGCTCTAAGGGGAGGGAGAATTGGTACACTAGAAGATGGAGGGTTGCACCAACGTGGGAGGGGTCAAAGAAGCAACACTTGTGGCTTGGATGTATTCTCAAATACCTTTTCTACATGTGTCACATGCAAATAAAAAAGGGCAGAGCTTTGATCCCAGGATGGCAGCTATCATTTTGGGATTTGTTTGACCCCCATAGATATCCTAACAATGGGCACAGACACTCATTCCAGCAACAGAAGGCCACTGTCACTCACCAGAGCCTTTTCTTCTCTCCTCCTTTTTTTTCCTTTCCAGCAGGGCATGTTCATGGTAACAGAGCCTTGTTTATTTAAACTTTTTCATTTGAAAATACACATTACCTTTCCCCATTATAACAGTAGCAAAAGGCCTTTACTCCAATGACTTTAACTTTGGCTCAAGAAAAGCAGACTCACATTTATTCATATAGTTGTGTTGCTGGTATGATTTGCAAGGATTTAAAATGGGAGACTACACATGCACAGAGTATTTTTCCTTTCTTTTTTAGGACTGGAAAACAATTACTGTCCCTAACTTGCACCATGTATTAACCCTTCTTCTATGAAGTGATGCATATGGCATTTTAAAGCCCCACTACTTCCGAGTATTAGATTCAGGGTCTAAATTACCTATCTACACTATTGTACACTATTGTAGCACACTTCGATTGCCATGAGAATTATTTGCCTAGCTTAGTTAAGAATAGTTTCGTCCCTATCTGAAATCCTCATGATGAACTATGGCAGTGTTTCTCAACCTTGGCAGCATTAAGATGTGTGGACTTCAACCCCCAGAATTCTCCAGCCAGCACGGCTGGCTGAGGAATTCTGGGAACTGAAGTCGACACATCTTAACACTGCCAAGGCTCTGAGAAACTGTACTAAGAGGTGGGAAAAGAAGAAGGAACAAATGAACTAGGGCAGCGAGGGCAATGATACGAGTGTCAAATGTGACATATCACAGTGTTTTGGGTGACACACCAGGGTTCACCAACAATCCACAATAACTATTCTTGAAATCATGCCCCATTCTTGTGGAATTTTTGTAGGCTCTGAAGGTCCCATGAGAATGTGATGTGCTCTTATATGTCCTGCAGAACCTCCGAAGAATCATGCAAGAATGGGATATGCCTTCATGTAGTTTTCCAAGACTGTAGAGGCCACAAAAGAGCATTCTCCAAAGCTACTTCAAGATCGAAGACCTTGTGCAACTCACAGCGGCCTTGCACAGGCCGCAAGTGCCTGTCATCAGAAAGAGAACACTGCCTGAAGGTAAGCAATATATGGCAGATTCATATCATGGTCCTTGGTGTGAAGTGGCCTTTTTGAGAGGCAGCAGTGGTGTTAGGACTGAAGTCAAGGCTTGGGCTTCTACTTCAGGCCCACCTTCTGCCAAGTGCCCCATTCAGGGTGGCCTAGAAGGGGTTGGGAGGAGATATTGTTTCTCTTTTGCAAGATCCAATCTGGGTTGGTCACCGGAACCAGAGATTTAGTCTTCTGAGCTTTCAGACTGGTGCTGGAGCCCATCCTCAGGGAACGTCTCTCTGCCAGAATGTGTGCTTAGAGCTATTCTATGCATTATATTTATGTGGTGTCTTCCTATTGATTGATTGGCGTGTTGATGGCTGGCAATTGGCTGATGTTTCCTTGTACTGCCAAACAACAACAACTGTATTGTTTCCTCATGCTCTTCCAGCACGAGTCTGAAAGCTCAGAAGACTAAACTTCTGGTCCTGATGACTAACCCAGATTAGATCTTGCAACATTATCCTGGGACATTTTTATTTGCCTTCATTTGTGTTTCTCTTTGTGTGTGTGTGTGTGTGTGTGTGAGAGAGAGAGAGAGAGAGAGAGAGAGAGAGAGAGAGAGAGAGAGAGAGAGAGAGAGAGAGAGAGAGCAGCAGAATCAAATTAAGCATTTTCCAAATTCATCATAATTGAACTAGGGCAGGGGTAGGCAACCTTGGCTCTTTTATGACTCGTGGACTTCAACTCCCAGAATTCCTGAGCCAGCCATGCTGGCTCAGGAATTCTGGGAGTTGAAGTCCACGAGTCATAAAAGAGCCAAGGTTGCCTACCCCTGAACTAGGGGATGGAGAAAAGGTAAGGAACAGTTATCCATTCAGCTTGGCCCCTGTACATAGGGCTAAGATGAAAACTCCTGTCATTCTGTATCAAAAGGTCAACAGCCACGCTGGGATGATAGGTTGGCTGTAGATCTCAGCAAGTCACTCTTCCTTACTTACCTCTTTGTTTAACATGGTCATGCGGTATCCAGATCAAATGCAACCCATGACTGATTAACTGATTGCTCTGGCATGGTCCTAGTAAATTATGGTTAACATGCCCTTCCTCTGCAATCCATCATTTTTCATGCTTCCCTCAACTTCCTTGCTCCAGATGGAGTGTAGAGCTACAATGCCAAAGAAGACACAAGGATGTTTGGCTGGACTATGAGAGGAAATGCCGGAGTGAAGTTATGAGATTCCAAAGATTATTAGAGGTTTGATTAGCATAAGCAGATGAGCTCTGGATTGTTTAATGGAACAGGCCCTAAATCTTGGAGAATGTTCCATCCTTTATCGTGAAATCCTGCACAGTTTCTCTTCTTCCCTCCCTCCGTCCTTAGAGATGGAGATCTTTGAAGTGTGCACAAAGAAGTGTGCAAAATTCTAAAATGCTTGCAATTAACATGCTGAGGGATGGAGGATCAGACCCCCACAACATAATAGTTATATCCGGAGAAGTTGGCTTCTCAGCTTCCAGACCTCCTCCTGGGGTTGTGTTCAGAGGAAAAATCTTTTTGTAACCACACATTCTTTACCCTTTTCTTTGGATTTTTAATTCAGTCACGTAAACCATCTCTTGTTTCAAAAATACAAAGTGACCAGTATTGGACATGAAAGCCATGGCTTATGCTTCAGAAAAGTGTGAAAACAGTAACTATGGTTAAACCAAAATATGGCATGGCATGGTGTAATGCAGGGGTCTGCAACCTTGACAGCCAGCTATGCTGGCTGAGGAATTCTGGGAACTGAAGTCCACAAGTCTTAAAGTTGTCAAGGTTGCAGACCCCTGGTGTAATGTATGAATCCGGCCAAGGAGCAGAGTTTTCTCTACTTATCTCCTCACTTAACAAAAATAAACCAGCCTTGTTGAAAGCCTGTTAAGAATTTCATTAGTATAGGTCATTATTAGGATTGAGAATATCAGTTATAGATGAAGGAAACTAATGAGGCAACTGAGTTTATACCCACTAAACTGGATTTGCATGGAACAAACCAATTCTCTTGCAAATCTGCAAGGGCTGTTTTTGAACAAAGAAATGACAGGGGAACACTATATAGGTAGTCCTCGACTTACGACCACAATTGAGCCCAACATTTCTGTTGTTAAATGAGACAGTTGTTAAGTGAGTTTTGCCCCATTTTACAACCTTTCTTGCCACAGTTGCTAAGTGAATCACTGCAGCTGTTAAGTTAGTAACACAGTTGTTAAGTGACTCTGGCTTCCCCATTGACTTGGCTTGTCAGAAAGTTGCCAAAAGTGACCATGTGACCCGGAGACACTGCAACCGTCATAAATATGAACCAGTTGCCAAACATCCAAATTTTGATCACGTGACTCTGGGGATGCTGCAACGGCCGAAAGTGTGAATAACAGTCATGAGTCATTTTTTTTCAGTGCTGTTGTAATTTTGAACACTCACTAGACGGATGGCTATAAGTTGGGGACTACCTGTAAATGTGAATTACTGTACAGCAAATTCTCTTCCTCTTCGGTTAGAATAATTGATGGCTTTATAAATTTATATTAGAATTGCTAGAATGTTCCATTTTCATCAATTATTGCTCTTGTGATCAATCACAGTGATTATCTTTTTTAACAGTAATTGTTTCTTGAGTTTATATCCCATGTGTAAGAAATTGACAGTGATGATCCAGGCAAACTTATGCAATAGTAAATTTCTCAGTCTTTAGGACATCACTAGGCTTCTTGGGGTTTTTTGAAGCTTATCCTTTCTAGAAACAGTTAAATTTAACATACTTCTCATAAATACTGTATTTGTATTTCATGGCACCTGACCTCACCCTCCGCAACCTTTTTTCCTGCACCCATTATATGCTCCAAACTACAAATGAATTTCTACACCGTGTGATATAGTTTTCCTATTTGGAGGTGTTCCTCTTGTGCTGCTATTTATTTTAATTATTTGTTTTTTCTAAGCCTGGGAGAACCTGACCCTTTTTTAAAAAACGTAGTCTTAGCTTAATCTCTAGATAAATACACATAAACATGTAAAAAATAAATAAATTTTCTTAGTCTTTAGGATGTCGCTATGCTTCTTTTTATATAGATATTTGATCAGTTTGATTAAGTTACAAATCTTTAGTGCTTAATAAACAAGTGTTGTCTGGGTTCACATATGTAACATTAATAGTAATACAACTTCCATTTCTACTCTCGATTCCACTTTTAGGATGTCACTACGCTTCTTGATGCCACAGCTACTCCTTGACTTACGACCACAGTTGGGACCAGAGTTTCCGTTGCTAAGCAGGGCAGTTGTTAAATAAATCATGGCTAGATTTACAACCCTTTTTGTCACTGTTAAGCAAATCCCTGTTGTTAAGTGAATCACACAGTTGTTAAGCAAATCCGGCTGGCCCCATTGACTTTGTTTATTGGAAGCTAGCTGGGAAGATAGCAAGTGACCATCCCATAACCCTGGGACACTGCTACCGTTGTAAATAGATGCCCGTTGCCAAGCACCCGAACGAGGACTGTGGTGATGCTGCAAAGGTTGTAAGTGCGAGGACTATTGTTAGTCACTTTTTTCAGCGCCTTTGCAACTTCGAATGATCGCTAAATGAACGGTTGTAAGTCTGTAATGTTTCTTTTAAAATCTGAGAAAGAACTATTCTTTGTATTTTGAGAAGAGACTCCTAGCAGAATATAGATAGTTCAAACATCCTAAAGTGTTTGTTTTAAAAAGTGTGTTCTTTGTCAGTTTATTCCAAGGCAGGAGTTTAAGAAAGCAAGCAGATCTCTTTTCTCATCAAAGTGAACTTCCTCATCAACATTATAATCTATTGGATGACAATGTTAAATCTACCTCTGTTTCATCACCATAGTATTCTTGGCCGATTCATTCTAGTGGCTATGACATGCCCAGAGGGATGAATGGGGAGATCCTAATATGTAATATGCACAAGCTGTAGAACCTGCAATGCACTTGCACCACAGCAACCTGGATGATTTTAATGAGATCCCCAGAAGGAAGTGGGTTATAGCTGTCTAGACTATTTCTTTATGTATAACATATTTTATTCCACCCCTTCTCTTGGGAACACAGGACCATATGTAAGATTCTCCACTGCATCACCTGGCTAAGAAAATGTATTGAACTTAATTTAGTTGAAAGATGGTGGATGGTTCTTAAGATTTAGTGAGCTTTAAGAAAATTTTGATTCAATTGTCCCTAGTTCTATTTAGTCCAACATGACTGTTCCACCCCAACAGCGTTTTTAAGCCATATGTAACAGGCCATAGGATGCTATAACAAATTTTGGGACGGTAGATTTTTCTGAGTTGAATCCATTCTGGTAGAAAGTATAACAAGGAGGTTTTTTTTGTGTGGTTTTTTTGCACATAGTGATAGTGTTTGTGCAAAAGAACTAAATGAGGTTTGGGAGGTTTAGCAATAGAGAAGGAATTAAAACCAGAACTTAAGAAAAGATAATGAGATTTGGATGTTCATGGTCTAAATTGTATTGCAATCCTAGTGTTATGGAATGGGCATTTGCAGAAACTATGGAGGAGAGTGTTGGTGAGAGAGAGGCCTGGATTAAGGCAAGCTGGAAGCAGGAAGAGGTTCAGGACAGCCACATCCCTCAAGATAGATCTAGTAAGTTAGCAGTTTATAACTTTAGTTTGGCAAGATTCTGTCCATTAGAGGGAAGCAATTAAATGTTTGAACTCAAGTGATCTTCTCTGGGCTTTGGCCTGGTATCTGTTAGGCAGGTTCAAATAGATTATTGGAACTTCCCTGGAAGAGCTATAAGTTATTTCTAAAACCAAGTCAAGATATTTGAGTGTTTCTCCATTTAGTATTAGGAATCAAATCCAACTGATGGCACCTAATTAACTTGCTGAGATATTACCAGCTGATAGGTTCAGAGTCACCCTATCAGGGAGATGAGCAGCGTATAAAACAAACATAACAACAACAACAACAACAACAACAACAACAATAATAATAATAATAATAATAATAATAATAATAATAATAATAATAATAATAATAATAATAATAATAATAATAATAATAATAATAATAATAATAATAATAATAATAATAATAATAATAATAATAATAATAATATAATGTTGGAAGGGACCTTGGAGGTCATCTACTCCAACCATCTGCTCAGGCAGGAAACCCTATACCATTTCAGACAAGTGGCTGTCCAGTCTCTTCTTAAAAACTTCCAGTGTTGGAGCATTCACAGCTTCTGGAGACAGGTTGTTCCACTGATTAATTGTTCTAACTGTCAGGAAATTTCTCCTTAGTTCTAGGTTGCTTCTTGTCCTGCCTTCTGGTGCTTTGGAGAATAACTTGACTCCCTCTTCTTTGTGCAACTCCTGAGATATTGGAACACTGCTATCATGTCCCCCCTCGTCCTTCTTTTCATTAAACTAGACATACCCAATAAAGTATCATTTGTTGCTAGGCCTATAAGGTAGTTCTGTAGCATGAGACGGATTGAATGCTAGGCTTGCAAATTGATCTGAAATGAGAGCCATGGATGGTAGTAATGTCCACTGAGATAATGAGTACATTGCTGAAAGATGATAAGGGTTCTGTTGAATTGGACAAAAGGCCTAAGTAGTCCTGCATTTTGCTCACCAACTGAATGCCAACATAATCAGTCAATATTTCATCCTTTCATATCTCATTAGCTCTTACCAGTATTGCCATAAGAACAGGACTGGGGGAGCAGAAAGCTAGTGCCCCACCTCACAAAATAATGAAGATAGTCCCCAAATAGAACAACACTAGCTTATTGTCTTTCAGAATAAAGTGAATTAATATATATTATGGTGAAAATAAGAAACATGAATAAGACTCTTAATGCAGGGTTTATCATTACCTATCTATAACATTAATTTAAATGAAATTTCATAATCAATCCATATCCTAATTTAATTATCTTCCTCTGTTCTACTATATGCATTTGTTTTCTTTATCCAAGATATTTCCTTAGCAGCTCACCAAGTTAAAATAACTGTGATTTTTGCTGTGTAAGTACAAAATGCAATAATCTGCTTTGGTCAATCCTCCAGTATAAAAATGGCCCAGCACCACAACAATGTCAAGGGAATAGTGGAGACTAGCACAATTTTCTTTGTTTCTGGATCACGTTTCTTTGCTGTTCTCAGCTACCATTCTACAGTGGTACTTCGGTACTCATTGGTTCCAGGAGGCATGACGAGTAATAAAAAGGATAAGTACCATACAAACCATGTGACTTATCATGTGACTCTTTGTTTCAGCTGGGAAGAACTTCTTATCTATCCCTTTTCCTATGTCAGTGATCTTCCCAGCATGGCTGACTTCCTGTCTGACCTCTGTAGCTGCCCCCCCCCCTTGTGCAGCGCATCAAGTACCAAACAAATGATGAGTACCAGGACAACATTTTCGCATCAAAATGCATCTAGTACCAAATTCAACGAGTTTTGAAGCAGTCAAGTACTGAGGTACCACTGTATAATGAAAAGGATGAAAAATGCATGTTTAATAATAACAATTCAGAATCAGTTTATTTTAGATTTTTTTTTAAATTCAGAAACGGAACTTATTTGTAGTTTCTAACAAATCAGCTTCAAATAAAATTTATGAATTGAATATGTGTACATCTAATAACTAAATCTAAAGCAACTGAGGTTCACTACCATCAAAAGAATATGGTGAAAAGCCTCTTCAACAGAAAGACAGGATAGTAAAGTCAACTCTTTGCTGTAATAACATTAGAATATATTTGTTGTAACATATCTTGCGACAACTGACCGTCCAGAAAAATATTTTTCCAGCGTGCATTTTTGACCAACAGCTGGTTCTTGCTACAATTGGACACTCCTGACTGAAAAGTACACTCTGGCAACTGTATTAACATTTGGCCTGCTTTCTAATAAAGCTTCATTTTTCTAATCAATGCTCTGTTGCACCCCTTGGCAAGCAGACACAGAATATCCAAGAATTAATGCAAACCACAAGTCTTTCTGTAAGCAGATTAAACAGGGAATCCATCATTTCATTTTTATCAGGCTAGTGAAACCTATCCAAGTCCAATCGCTTTTATTGCAAAGGGTACATTCCCATATATCTATTTTATACAACCAAGTCTTTCTGACTTGATTTGGTGGATTTAACAATACAAACCAACAATGTGGGCGGCTCTTTCTTTTGGATCCTGTTGAATATTTTCCAAGATAGTTTAAGTTGTTGATCACCATATCAAAACTCTGCAGGGATAAAAAAAATAGCGTCTAATAACTTTATTTCTTAATTCTTACATTATTTTTAAAATCATGCAGGCATCTTCCTTTCAAGACAAGTATTTGTTTATTTGTTTATTTTTATTCATACGGCTGTCTCTCTCACCACAGAGACACTGGGCATGGAACAAATTTGAAGTGCAAATCCTAATAAAACATAAAACATAGAATAATAGGGTTGGAAAGGACCTTGGAAGTCTTCTAGTCCAACCCCCTGCCCATCGCATATTTACTGAAGCCTAAGTAAACTATGTCCTATTCCTCCATGTCTACCTTTGACTCTTCTGAACTACTGATACTGACATGACAAGTTCACTGCATTTGGAGTTGTTTTCCTAGTCACAATACTGCATTCTAACCATTGCACCATCGCGGCTCAGTGGTTAAAATGCAGTATTGCAGGCTAACTCTGGCCATAGTCTGGAGTTCAATCCTGATCGGCTCAAGGTTGACTCAGCCTTCCATCCTTCCAAGGTCAGTAAAATGAGGAACCATATTATTGGGGGCAATATGCTGACTCTGTAAACCACTTAGAGAGGGCTGTAAAGCACTGTGAAGCGGCATATAAGTGTAAGTGCTATTGCTATTGCTACTCAGCCCTTCCTTACCATTCTTACAGCATTTAGCGTGTGATTATGCAAGAAGCAAGTTAGAATCTTGCTAAAATATATAAATTGCAGTTTCATTTATCATCATATGACACACAAGACCGGATGTTTCTTCTTCCTCCTTCTTGTTTTTAAATAATATTAACCACAGATGGCCACATGTGTTCTCACCTTTTATATTTTTCAAAATAAAAATATTAAAAGTGCATTTTAAAAAATGCATCATTTTCCCAGAAAGAATGAAGAAGCAAGTACAAATTCTGTGATGTCAAGGAAGCTAAAAGGATTAAACTTCCCTTCCACCCTGAGAAGATGGAGCTGATTTCCTAAGTAGCTTAGAGTTTAGCATTCCAAAAAACTGCTGAATTGGCACAGACAGATGCAGGGAAAACATGTATCTGTTTATCTTTTGTGTAAACATGCATATTATCCAACAGAGAATTTATATTCCAAATTTAATTCCATCGCTATTGTGAAAATGCTGCAACTCAGAAGATGTTCAGATAAAACTGAAGGAAGCTTCATGTCTTTTGATGGCAAGTTTGTGATTTAAAGACTTTTCAAATTGCACTGCTTAGGTTAGTATTCTATAACTTTCATAATATAGAAATCTTTACTGTAGGAGTTTGCAGAGACCACCTTATCTGATTAGGGCTAAACCAGTATGGATTGATGTGAAAGTAATCCAGCTTAGGTACTGATAATGTTAGCTAGTTGGATAATGAAAGCTCTGAAAGCAAAGAACCAAGCTCAGAGAGTACTAAAAACTCCATAGTCCCAACTTATTTGAAGGATGAAAAAGAAGAAAAAATAGAAGCAAATTTGGAAAAATTGAGGACTTTTCTCTCAGAATCTACCATGAAGGAAACAGAGTGGGATGAAATTTGCAGACAAGCCACACTATTATAAACTGTGACATAGAAATTAAAACTAGAGATTTCAGACCATGGACCTCTAAAATATTCTTAGAAAAAGCTGTAATTGTTGCTTTGTCAACAGAGTATGATGAATTTTGTGGTGATAATATTCTGTGTTGCCAAATTTCTTATAGCCATACTGAGGGGACAAAATGAAGGGATATTTTAATGGATGATAATGTGTCTTCTTGAATGTTGTGAAGTTGATTGTAAGGGAATGAAGTGGAAGAATAAAGGATTAAAGCACTGGTCTTTTCCAAACAATAAGTCATTTATTACAGAGATCCGCAACCTTTTGGGCGCCAGGGACTGGTTCCGTGGAGAAGGTTTTTTCCATGGACCGGAGGGTGCGTGGTTTTGTGTGCTGTCTGCATCTTGCGGATGGGGCTTTGCTTGTTTGTGTGGCCTGGTTGCTGGCATGCCACGGTCTGGTACTGGTCCACGGACTGGGGGTTGGGGACCCCTGATTTATTAGGCCAAGATGATTAAGCATTTGAGCAACAGTGAGCTTGATCGACATTGAGATAGAGCAAATGGTAAAACTGAGGACCTTTCTAAACCCACAAACTACTTCTTTTCCCAAGATTTCATGATTAAGAGAATAAATGGTGATCAGATCACAGATTCTGTTCTCATTGGAGTGGGTCATTAGTCAATGAATCCAGTACAGGTCGTCCTTGACATATGACCACAACTGGGATCAGAATTTCTGTTGTTAAGCAAGGTGTTTTTTAAGTGAGTCATGACTGATTGTACAATCTTTTTGCCATGGTTGTTAAGTGAATCATAGCAGATGTTAAATAATCACACGGTCATTAAATGAATCTGGCTCCCCCCTTGGCTTTGTTTGTTGTAAGCTGGCTGGGAAGATTGAAGATATGATCACATGACCCTGGGATGGAGCGTCCATGAAGACATGTCGGTTGGCAAGCACCCAAGTTTTGATCATGTGACCGTGGGGATGTTGTGACAGTCCTAAGTGTGAGGGCTGGTTGTAAGCAACTTTTTTCCAGTGATATTGTAACTTCAAAGAATCGTTAAATGAATGGCTGTAAGTCAAGGACTACCTATATTTCCTTCCCTCCCTTCCACAATATTTTCATGTACATTGATGTATGTTTTACATACATTATATTATATTACATATATAATATATGCTTTACATACATGATGAAAGTTGTTTTAATTTTCACACAACAGTTATTGTGCTATATTTTATGGCCAGCAGAGCTCCAGAAGAAGAGATTAGGAACTGAGCTATATGAAACCCCAGAAAAGAGTGCATTCAAAAGGAAGTCCATACTGCTGCATCTCATAAAATAGGTTTTGATCACATCTGATGTGCATTCTTAATTGTTGCTACAATGGCAAATACAAGTCTTGCAGAAAATATGTAGATCTAATAAAACGTCACCTGTTAATAATCAGTCCACAAGACGTGGAAACTTTGCCCAAGAAGCACTCATATCAAGTCAAAGAACAATAGCCATTGTTTCCCAAGTGACATTATAGAGTGATAACCTATGCTTGTGTACAGCACTTACACAAACACAAGGATAGGAATATAACAGCAAGCACTAAAGGGGAGTAACCCATGCTCCCACACCTCAAAAAAGAAAGAAGAAACTGAGAATATGTATATATCTTAAGGAAGAAAGAAGTATTAATATAAAGAATCTTTACAGCCCAGTTGAGGACAAAGATGTAATATAATGTTGAGTCTATATAGGGTTGAATCTTAGTAACAGGAAAAATAATGGACAGAATGAAATATAATGAGAAAGAATGTGGTTGGCTGACTGTCTAGGTTCCTGAATAGGGATGTAACATTTTTTGCTAAAGATTTCACATGTTGCCTGCAGATGAAGATATTTGCTAGTTTATGTCTATTCACATATACATTTTCCGGTTCATTGAACTAGTGTCTTACTCAGGCTTTGTGAATTAGATTGCCTTCTTAAGGACAACTATCTCCACTTCTTTCCTTCCTTCCTGCTCTTTCTTTTCTTGAAAAGGGTGTTGTATATATAATCTCATTTCATGTTTCCAGCTCTCATGTTGATTTTGAATTTAAATAAGATAGTTAGGTTTTGAGAGATGTGCAAAGTTCTTACTTTTAGTAATTAAAAAAAGGTGGCTTTCACACTAGGACAAAGTGGTTGCATGCTG
Organism: Azemiops feae; assembly: GCA_023970755.1. NCBI lineage: Eukaryota > Metazoa > Chordata > Lepidosauria > Squamata > Viperidae > Azemiops > Azemiops feae. The sequence goes on from JALGBA010000409.1 coordinate 1,026,601, forward strand.
AAGCACAGTTAGAAGGATTAAAATGTAATCTCATGTACATGTGAGTAAATCCTGCAAAACACAGGTATGACCTGCTTCTAAAAAACATGCATTCGATTTGAGAAAATATTTCGGATTAATCAATTTTATTGTAATGGATGACTTGTTTTTGTTCTCTTGTTTTGCTGAAAGAAATAAAATGGTTATAAAAGTGTAACGTCAGTACTCTGTTTCAGCACTTGTCTTTCTGGCTTGTTGTATTTAAATATCCATGTACTCAATTCTGGTTTCCAATTTTGATATCTTGCAGTAATGTATTAAAGCAACCACAACTGCATACTCATAAAAGAATGGAAAAAGCTAACAGAACATTTTCACAACACAATCAGATGCATGCTTATTCTTACAAATCCCACTATATTCGTTAGAGTATATTTCATGATAAGTATATTTAGGATTATAGCTTCAGAAGATTAAATCACAATGCTGGGTTTTGTTCTTATTCAGATGTTTGTTTCCCAGTTAGCTATGGAGAGAAAATAAAACAGAGGCAAAAAAGGAAGGGAATATATGGTATACTGTACTGTATTCTTTGAAATTCAACATTAAGAAAACCAAAATCATGGCATCCGGCCCTCTCAATTCCTGGCAAATAGATGGGGAAGAAATGGAGGTAGTGACAGATTTTATTTTCCTGGGCTCTAAGATCACCACAGATGGGGACTGCAGCCAAGAAATTAAAAGACGCTTGCTCCTCGGGAGGAAAGCTATGGCAAATTTAGACAGCATACTAAAAAGCAGAGACATCACCCTGCCAACAAAAGTACGTATAGTCAAGGCCATGGTTTTCCCAGTTGCAATGTATGGCTGTGAAAGTTGGACCATAAGAAAGGCTGAACGCAAAAGAATTGAGGCCTTTGAACTATGGTGCTGGAGAAGACTCCTGCGAGTCCCTTGGACTGCAAGGCGATCAAACCGGTCAGTCCTAGAGGAGATCAACCCTGACTGCTCCTTAGAAGGCCAGATCCTGAAGTTGAAACTCAAGTACTTTGGCCACCTAATGAAAAGGAATGACTCACTGGAGAAGAGCCTAATGCTGGGAAAGATTGAGGGCAATAGAAGAAGGGGACGACAGAGAATGAGGTGGCTGGATGGAGTCACTGAAGCAGTAGGCGTGAGCTTAAATGGACTCCAGAAGATGGTAGAGGACAGGAAGGCCTGGAGGAACGTTGTCCATGGGGTCGCGATGGGTCGGACATGACTTCGCAACTAACAACAACAACAACAACAACAAAACTGTATTGTCTGTTAAATCTTGATTTACACTGTTCCAAAATTCAAGTCTCACCAGGTATTGAGAACACTGTAGGAGAGAACTATGTTAGTCCACGAGAGCAAAATATCATGAGAAGTTCCAGTAGCATTTTTTTTTTCAGTTAACACCTTTTATTAAAATGCATAAGTTTTTGTGAGCTTCAGATATTGATAAGTGCAGCAGAAGTCTTTGGTTGCTTTCTCCTCAGCTTCACTGGGGATGCCTATGTTTAGGTAAGAATACTTTCTTTCCCGATGTCCTAACAAGGTTTCTATTCAGTTTCCTGGCAGACCTCTTCATTTGGGTTTGCAGTAAAGGAAGACAAACTCTTGAAACTGTCATCAAAGAGGACTGCATACTATAGTTAATATAGAATTAAGGAGAAATTTCCTAACACAACAACCAGTGGAACAGCTTGCTTTCAGAAATTTTGGGTGCTCCAACACCGGAGGCTTTTAAGAAAGGATTGGATAACCATTTGTCTAAAATGGAATAGAGTCTCCTGCTTGAGCAGGGGGTTGGACTAGAAGATCTCCAAGGTCCCTACGAACCCTTGTATTCTGTTAATAATTCTAGTTGACAGGATGCAACCAGGATAGTCTTCAGTGCATCTTCATTTGTACTCCATGCATTGGACAGAATAGCTGAAGCTCACCATGGAGCTGAGAGCCTGTGTGTTGGACTCATCTGGAAATGAAGGTGACAGCTGATCTATCACTGTCAGTTTCTTCTGGCATCTGAGCTTGAGAGATCCATAACATCTGGAAAAACAAATGTAGGGGGTAGAATAAACAAATGGGTGGAAGCAGCAACTCATGGCCTTGAGAGCCTGATTTAAGAACAACAGCATTTGACTGTTTGACAGCTTTCTGACTCACTGTAATAGGATGCAGCTATTCCACTGACTTTGCAGGTCCCTAAGAAACGTGCAGAGAAGCTTCTTTGTGATTCATAGGCTTGGAGCTAAACATATTTAGCTGGCCTTCCAAAAAACTGAAGCAAGACAGTGAGTTTGTCTTAGGGACTTTCCAAAGAGTGCTTTTTAAAAGCACAATAATTTCACAGTTGCTATGGAGGTTCGTTTTTCTTTTAAAAAAATATTTTTTATTTCCTGACTTTTGGTGTGAGAAAAATTTCATGGCCCAGCCCGGCCCGTATTCTCCAGGAGAAATGCAATTACCCCCTGATGCTCACAGCAACAATGTTTGTTTCAACTGTCAATACTTCATATTTTCTTAGTGTATCTCACAATATATTATTGATGAAACTAACAGATGTGTACCTCACTACTGAAATTGATCAAAGTGGCTAGCAATCTTCAAGTGAAATGAGTGTAATTATAAAATAATTTTAAAGTAAATAAATGGGAAAGAAAACAAATCAGATGAAATTAATGTGCTTTTTACAAATAAAGTTTTTGGGGGGGAAAGTAGTGCTTCAGTCACATGAACATGGTTGCCAGCTTGGTTCGTTTGATCTTCCTACAGATGCTCCTTGACTGAGTTGACTTGATTGAGGGGCTGCCACAAAGAAGAGGGGGTCAACCTGTTTCCAAAGCACCAGAAGGGAAGACAAGAAACAATGGATGGAAACTAATCAAGGAGAGAAGCAATCTGGAATTAAGGAGAAACTTCCTAACAGGATCACATATGAACTGTTTGGAAGAAGGGCAGGTCAAATCTTGAAGTAAAATACTGAATGTATTCATAAAACATCATTGGAGATCAATATTGTCCTTCAATCAATGAGACCTCCTGCTTCTGCCTTTTTTTCATTCCAGAACAATCACAGAAGCCATTCTGCGAGTAATATACAGGTGTGTAAATAAATGCTCATTTCAAAATGGTGAGTAAAGGAGAATATTAAAAAGGTAGTATTCACAAGGGTATGTCTAATTCATGTTGTTTACACTTGGACCAAAAACTCAGTCTGTCATTGATAGCCTAGCTGAAGAAAGCAGACATCTAAAAATATTTTTGTTCCAACTTTCCCTTTCTTACACAAAAGCTTCCATGTCTCCTCTCATTCTTTAAATTCTAAAGACAGATTTCCTTTGGTGATTCAATATCCAGATGGAGTATAATCTGATTGCTGACTATTTAGTAGTCACTTCTTGGCTGGGATTTTCAATAAAAGAGGGAGCAGTGGGTTTTTCCTATGACATCAGAAAAAAATCTGGTTCCTATTGTTGCATCTCTCATTCGTACACAGTGACTGGTTTCCCAAATCATGCTAAACCATGGTGTATTGCATAAACCACAGTTAACTGGATTCACACCACAGAACCCAGAATCAAATCACATAGGGACTTAGCATGATATATAAAACTGAATCCCAGTGTTCTATACTTTATAGTTTATTGAACAAGCTTAAGATTTGGAGAAAGGAAGGCAAATATTCCGGTCTAAAAAGGACATCCATATATATAAAGCTAATTCAAAATTATGCTACCTGGGACTTCAATTGCACCCAATTATGGAATCATGGTCTACCAGAGTACATGTGAAAAAGTGCATCAGTGGATTTCACAATATTTAACCATGTCAGTTAAAATATTAGTAGCTGCATTTGAACAATTTGCAAAGCTTGGCTATTTTAACTTTGATTGGACGTTAATTTGAATTATTTGGGATCCATGTATCAGGCTGTAAAAAAAAAGATGGGATAGACAGATACACAGAGGCGTCGTTGGGAGAAAAACATTTAAAAGTTTATTGAGGGAACTCCTTCCTATGTTGCCACTTTTATAGTATTTAGGGACATTGACAACCATGATCATGTAATCACAGCTCCATTTTTTTTATGTGTGACATTTTGATAGCATGTTTATGGCTATCTTGACTTTTTTGCCATCCACTGGTGGCACCTTAAACAACAATATGCCAAATTATTACAGTTATACATAGTGGTAGGCTATAATCTAATTTATCAACAGCCAGGGGAACAATATCAAACTAAATTCCAGAGGGAGATCACAAGGGTAGATGGAAATTTTGGAGCTACCCCATTTATGAAATTCTTTTGGGAGACATTGCTCGACACTCGCCATAAAACCTTTAGGGGAAATCAGCTTTTTTAAAAAACTATGTTTTAGAGAATTTTTATCAGTTCTATTGACTATGATTATGGATCGTGTCTGTTTTTATTTTGAGTCTTGTTCATATAATTGTTTTAACTAACTGATCTTACTGGTCACTTATTCTAACATTATCTACAGATATCATTATGAATGGCTACACTTTTCTCTGTTAAAATTTAAATTTAGTTGTGCTTCTTGGTTCTAGAATGTATAATATACATAATATATATATACTTCCCCCATAATAGCCAACAATCTGCTTCCAGTCATGAGATGTCCTCCCTCTCTTGCTATCAACTTCCCAGCAGTTTGGAGGCAGAAAGCATGACTAATGTTTGGGAGCCAGCAAAAGCCCTTATTATCACCTACATGGTAATCCTACTTTGCAAGATGGGATTTTTGCAAGTTGCTGTGATGTCTCCCAGGTTCTCCAGTTTACAGATCTCGAGCCAAAATTGTCAAGGCCCCCAACATTTGACAGAGGAAAGTGTGCATGCATGTTTTGCTTTGCCAAGCGTGAACAAACAAAGATATGGAAGTAAGACGAACAAGCAAACTGCTTGCTCAGAGTTTGATAGAATGCCCAACTAAAGGTTTCAAAGTTAGCTGCCCCCACCCTTTGGAAATTAAGCAACCTCCTGTTCTTGTATCATCCAGTCAATCCAATTATCTTGTCTAGTTTACTAGCCACTCTATCAGTAGCCTTGTTGTGCCTGAGGGCAATTCTGAAGTCATCTGCCCTAAAGCTGAAGTTTTAAACAGACTTGCGACATCATGGGATTTTCCAGCTGTCTCAGAACTCTTTTAATGTGGCTGCTGATTTTTTGGCCAATCCTGGAAAAGCAAATGGGAATGAGATATGAAGAAGCAGCAATTCCAAGCTAGAAGAAATGAGATGCTGAGACAGAATAAAACAGAAACAGAGAGAGGAACAGACAAAAAGAGAAGAAAGGAATCAACAGATAGTAATATTTCCACTTTGGAATATAGCGAATTCTTTTGGAGGCACCACCATCACTTTCATGTTCTGTTCATATAAAATGACTGTAAACAGGTAGATGCATAATTTTGAGGCATGCAGACCCCAAGGAATCCTAAAGATTGTTACCAAATTTTAGGGGACCTTGGTGCTCTCTGAGCTTGGTTGTTTTCTTGCAGACATTTCATTACCCAAACTAGGTGACATCATCAGTGCTAGCATCCTACCCCTCATTTCAATCCTGAGCTACGAATATTCTCCTTTATTGGTACCCAATTTTAATTTTCAATACTGTAAAACAGAAGGGAAGAATTATCGCATATATGTTTACTCCCCAGTGAAATTTAAGGTGAAGTCTCTTTCAAGCTGCAACTGACTCCATGTGACTTTATAGACACCCTTATATCATTTTCTTAAGTTCCTTTCAGAGGCAGAGGATTTTTCATCACAGCTGCCCTCAAATGCTTCATAACAGAACAGTTGCACAATTATGACATGGTGTGTAATTGAGCCCCTGTGTTAACTTTGAACTCTGAAAAAGTACAGACTGGCTCTTTTCTTGACTCCCAGGCTGGTCCATAACACAGCCCCGAGGTTAGAAAGAGGCCAAGCTGCCCAGAATCACAGCCCTAGCCTACAACTCACTTTTTCCTTCTAGCTCAAGATTAGTAAGCTCATTAATGTTAAGATTTAGCTTAAATCAAAATGGCGGACTACCATCACTGGACACTTTGAAAAGGCCAAGCAATCATCAGAAGAGAACTGAGGCTATTCCAGAGTGAGCTAACCCAAACCACAGGGAATCTGTGACATCTCAGAGAAATGCAAAGGCTCTCATCAGCGAAATACTTATACTCTCACTTACTTTAAGTGGGCAGTCCCCAGAGCCCAATTCAATACCCATCTTCAGCAATCTAGGAGAGCAAATATATGAAAATACCATCACCTCAGAGGAAAGTGTCCTTAGAGCAACAACAACAATGTACTGGTAGTCCTCGTTTAGCAACTGCAATTGGGATCAGCAACTTGGTCACTAAGCAAAGCAATTGTTAAGTAAAAATCATGGGACTGTGAGCGACTGTAAGATTTTACACAATACAACACATGCTAACTGACTATAATTGGTGAACACATGACTGAGAAAGATGTTGCAACGGTCATAAATGTGAGGATTATTTACTTTTTCAGCACCACCATTACTACAAGTGGTCACTGTCTGAAGCAGTTGCTAAACGGACTGCCTCTATTAAATTTGCATTCTAGGTTACTCCAGCCTCTATTTTAAGAAATCCCTAGCCAAAAAGATGAGTTTTATATGAAATGTATCATAGCAGACATAAACTCTGAAATTACTTATTTAATTACAAATATTGGTTTTTAGCAATTAGGATTAATCACATCAGCATTAGTAGACTAGGATAAGGACAACCTGGTTAGTGGTAAAGATTATTTTATGATTTTCTTTTTCTTTGTTAAATTTGTTTTGTCTGATTTCTGATCACTGACCATAATAAAATTCTGCTGTTGTTCCCAGCAATAATGAATACCAGACATATCTGTTTTTTAGGATATGGTTGTAGGAGAAGAACAAATAATCTCTAAGGCCACCTGCCCTTTATCCAGAGATTCTGGGAGTTGAAGCCCTGCACATCTGAAGCATCAGGATGGACAATAGTGGGGCTGTTACGCAGCTGCTAAATGCATTTGTGTTCTGAGGGAGAATCCTAGAGTCAGTCAGAAGTTGCACAGGGGGAACTTAGTGTCACTATTGAGCCAGCATGTTAAGCAAGAATGAACTTCCCAGTGATAACAAGTTGTCGTGACACTTTGCAAGCCCAACCTGGCTTTACAACAGGTATCATTGAGTGCTATCATTTCTGGAACCCTCTTCCAAGAATCCAGACCTGACCTTGCTTCTCCTCCATTCTTTTGTTGCCTAAAAGCCTCATTTAAGGCCAGTGCAAAGTAATCTGGTAGCTTTATGACTCTTTACCCAACATCAGCTCTGCTTTTATTTATTAGATAGGGACTATCTCTTATCTCAGCCTCTAAAGAACTGGTGGTAATGTTAAAGCAAACAACTGAAATATCCACCCTTTGATTTGAAAAACCAACTCACTCTCCCCTCAAAAAAAGACTTCTACCAAGCCTGGATGATATGCTGTCACTGAACACTTCAATCTTGCCTAGCATTGTGTTCAAACCACAGTCATGAGTTACACTTGGATCAAAGAAGATCCTCTGTTCACAAAGCATATATCTCCCATTTGGAAATGTGTACACAGACCTGTTCTATCATGGGCAGATCCCAGCTATGAACCCTTTCCCCCACCTTTAAATGTCTAGCCTTCTGAGAAGGCCATAAAATGCAGCCTTCAGGATTTATCAAGTCTGATGCAAGGTTGATGAAGACAGTAAAGGAAACAGACAAAATACCTGATGAGGAGGTAAAAACAGGGAAGAGAATGGCTAAGAACACCATAATTGCAAACTGTTGACTATGGATTGGAGTTAATCAAGAAAAAAGAAGAAGAAATAGAAGAAGAAAGAATTTCCAAGGATTTTATGAAAAAACAGTGTTTCATCTCACACATGTTTCAGACTAGCCTCCAGGGACTCTTGTTTCTTCAAAGCTTATACATTTAAATAAACAAACAAGGATCTATCCCAACTTCTTGTGAAAACTTCATAAAATAAGAGCTCCTAAAGTGGATTTAACTTTTTTTTTTTTGCTATGGATTGCCTTAACACAATCTACTCTGCCATTTTGATTCTAAGGAGATCTAATCTTATACAATCCTATAAACACCCAAGAGGCAACTTACTGACTAGCATGGAACAGAATGGACTCTATGAGCTTTTGGTCTGTTCCGATAGAACTCTTTTTATGCTCTCAATGCTACACTTTTAGCATGGAGACTTTTTTAGTATATGTAAGTGAAGGTAATTAATAGCATTGCTGAAACCACTGCCACTAGCACCACCAACCTGTGAAAATCTCTGGCCTTCCCTACATGTTCATCTGTCTTGACCAGATGTGAACATGAAGTGTAGGAGCAACAGCCTCTTCTCATCCTGGACTCATCTGTATAACCCTTCAAACAAAGGAATGTCCCAAACGTGACTATTCGAAGACCAGATGCTAGCTTCAGGATTAGAATTTGAATTCTAATTGCTGGTAAGACAAATGGGAAAAGTAGTATTGTGTTTCTCTCAGCCATCGAATTTGTTTCTTTGAGGAAAAAAGTTATTGGAATTCATAGGTTTTTGTCTGAAGTTCTTATGTTCTTAGGAATAGTGCAGGAAGGAAGTGGTCCTAAGACAGAGACCAAAGGAGATTAGAGTTGTGAAGTCTAGACCCTGATTCAAAAATAATTGTAGCTGCTCTGTCACTAAAGAATTATAATGATCCCTCATCCTTAATAAAGACCCTGATCAGTAACTTTTAGAAGTGAATTTATTGTGCTTCAGTTAGAATTAATGAAAACAAATAATTACATTTAAGCTTATTATTAATAGAAATGTCTACACTGAGTAGGTACACAATTTGCTTTTTAATCAGAACACCTTGCTGCTTTATCGACCATGAGGACTGACCAACCACAACAAACAAAAGACATGGATAATGAAAACAATCCCTTTATAATTTATCTCAGATCCTTTAATCCATCTAATCTGTGACAAAAGTCAAGAGCCATTTGAATTGAGACTAAGGGTAAGGCCTAGTTTTTACTAAGGAAACTAGAACCAAAATCATTTTTAAAATCATAACTCCTCAGTAACATGAAAACACTTTTTTACTGCTATCTCAAAGCGTATGAGACAAAGAAGAATATAACAGGATTAGGCAAAAGCTGGATCTGAATCTTCCAGCATGGAATTCTGATCCTTAACTCATTACAGGATTTTCCAATCTGATGGCTTGACGTCCTCCAAACATTAGGAACTTCAACTTTCATAATTCTTTCACCAGCGTGGTCTCTGGGTGCCAGCAGATTGAAATATACAAATCATCTATCTCCATCTCCATTTCTATCTTGGAATGCATTTCCTGGCCATTGGTCAGTAGTAGGAACAGCAGCAGCAAAATATAACTCTCTTAATTTCCTACAAAATGGGAGGGGGATAAAATTTGTAAGGTTTCAGGAGCCACAAGTAGGGGTGCCAGTCAGGAATATGTTGACATCATCAGAAGAATTGGTGCAAGGAATTCTGCTCCCACATTTTGGCATTTTTCAATAAACACATACTGTATAGTAAGCCTATCGAAGACAAAATGTCAAGTTGCAGAATTCTGTTAGTTGCCACCAAATGTCCTTTGTGTGATTCTATTTTGGGGCAGCTGCTTACGTCCTAAAGGTTGCTTACTCCCTCTCCTCAATGTTGCTGCTGAAAACCAGTCTCCTGGACAACATATGGCCCTCAGTATCCTTTTGAACTTCATTTTCCATCAGTATGGCCAATGATTATGGCTGATGAGTACTAGAGTCGAGCATTCTTGTAGAGAGCTGTCAGTTCCCAACCCTGGGAAAATACTTCTACAGAATACAATGAATTCAAATCCTTCTTTAGATGTTAAAGTAGCATCAGTGGCACACAAAATGCTTTTCATTTGTTTGGCCAGAGCACTACTGTGGCATCTTCTGGGCAGAGTCATCTTGGTCACAGGCATAGATTTTATTTTCTTTATGTATTTGATACCCATAGCTACCCATCTCAACAAATAACTCTCGGCAGTGTACATCATAGAAGCACAACATCTGCATCAAGCAACAACATGCTCTGTACATGGGATTAATTAACTTAAATGAATTCAAAATGCTTTGGCTTGAGATGCAGTGCTGTTGTTGGTTTTCTTTTGGTGCTTAGATGGATTATTTAATTTGTTACACTTGTTGAAAGTTTTTGCACTGTTGTTAAGATTCATTTGTAATCCACCTTAAGCATATATTGAACGAAGAGGTCTATAATAAGTAGAAATTCAAAGCTCATTGCAGAACATCTTAATTAAGACCAGCCCAAATACGATAAACAAGCTTTCACAGTTTCCAAAGTGCTTCATTAGGCTGCAATCTGGGTTTTAAGAAAAATTAGGCAAGCTGGGAAACTGGTTGATTTGGAAACAAAACGTCAGTACGTGACTATCAGAAATGGTGTTGAAAACGATGACTTTGCTAGTGTTATATATAGTAGTAAGGGGTCCTATGTGCTCTCTGAACTTAGTTATTTTCTTGCAGATGTTTCATTACCCAAACTAGGTAACATCATCAGTCCTAAACACCTTGTTTAGAAAACAATCAAGTTCAGAGAGCACCAAGGACCCTTCACTTCAACCCTGAGCTACAAAATTCTCCTTTATTTATACACAGTAGTTTCCAATTACATTTAGCAAAGGTAGAGGTGAGGCCTCAGGTGAGTGAGGCCTAATGGCACTCTTGCAACATGTTTGAACATATAAAATCTAATATTTACTATAACTTGTCTCCAGATTTAAGCAATACATGCAAGTTTCCTGCTCTATAGAGGATAGATATAAAGTGAAGTGTGGAGTTGTTATATCAGTAACATTCCAGATGAATTTTATTGATCCAACAGTGAAAAAGGCTACTGATGCCAAACTGTAATATTTTCTAGTGATTTAAGGTCCATTGTCCTGCAGAATGCAAGAGTCTTTTTAAGAAGTTAAAAATAATTTACCTCCAAATTGAGTTTTTTTCTTCAGAAAGCTAAACCTGGAATTCCAAGATCTAACCAAAATCAAAACCTTGCTGGTTAGTAAGAAATATTCCAAGCCCCCTACTTGGGCAATATGTTTTATAAGAATCACATAAAATGTAACAAAATGTTAAATGAACTCTAGAGTTCACCTCCTGGTGTGTAAGATTGCTGATAGAACACATGGGATCTATCAGAAGGGATGAATATTACTTCCATGCTATGAGACAGCTAGCTGAGTTATTCTTTTACAATAAAGCAACGAAGAGACTTATGATACTTTAAGGATGGACACATTTGTATATTGGCAGGAGTGTTCTAAGATGATAGTACTCTTGACCAAACATATGGAGCACATTTCTGAGGGGAGAATATTATCTGAAAGGATGGTGACAGATTTAGCACCATGTGTCACAGACTGGCTCAAAATCAGCTATTTGCTCTTGTATTGCATATGTTAATCAGCTATCCAATGAAAGAATGTCTGTGTCACACCTAACTGCTGTTTTCGATTTGACCATTTCTGTATCAGTTCTGTCTCTCGCCTTTCCTTTCTTTCTTCTCACCCTCTAGACCCCAGAAAATTTTGTGTACAGTACATACCTTCTACTCCTCTCTCAGAAATGTGATCCGTGGATCTGATCAAGTAGGTAATAACTTGTATCTTTAAGGGACCAGTTTTCTGTGCCAGACACATGATTTGGTCTGTTGAATTTCAAGATAAAGGAAGCAATCGCAGGCATCTCTTCTGAATCCCATCAGGTATCAAACTGTGCTGAATCAATTATCACCTTTTCTCTCTTCACTAACATGCTATCTCACCCCTTGCCTTTGAAAAAGAGCTTTCGGTGTGTTTATCTCAGGTTTGACCTAGCTCCGTGTGGTAACTCTTATATGCCAAGTAGCAATTTCAGGAGGTGATGATATGGAAACCAGCCAGTTGCCCCCAGACTTGCAGAAAATTGCGATCAACAGTGGAGATGAAAGCTTGCCATTTGTCCTTGGGAAAGGAAGGAAGAGAAATCAACATTTTATCATCTGTCTGCCTTCTTCCCCCATTTCACCTCACCATAAGAAGAAAATCCCATCCTTCTAGGATACAGGAATTCTCTTGTCGTGGAAAAAGGATCAGGTTCCAAACATTCAAGTATCAACAGAGAAGCTCTACATGCATCATGAAAACTTGTCTCTAGAATTCTGCTTAAGTAAAATTTAACATGTAGGGAACACACAGAAAGCAGATCAGGTTCCATTGGAGATCTTCCAATAATTTCCAGGAGGTCAACAAGGCAATTAGGCTGCTGAAATCAAGAAGCTTAGAGAAAATTGGAATAAATTTCTGTGTGAAAAGATTTACATGCAAGTCCTAGTTTGGTTCTCTAGTTCTGGAGATTTATGAGCGAGCTCCAAATTTCACTATTAAAAACAAATCACTTCAGATCTATGACGCACTTCATAATAGACCACCCTTTGCCAATAAGAAAATATAGAAGAAGCTGAACTCAGTATCCCAGTGTTGACCTCACAAGGCTTTAGCCACATGTAAATATTGAGTTCTCAAAAAAAATGCTGTGGTAAACATAAGACCAGGAAAGATGGGCAGGGAGTGTTGGTCATGGAGAGAAAACTTTTTCAGAATTTTTGCTTTAAAAAATTTAGCCCAGTATGTATGTTATTAAGCTTCATATAAGTGTTTCTCAATCTCATTAACTTTAAGAAGTATGGACTTCGACTCCCATAACTTTCCATCCAGCACACCGACTAGGGAATTCTGGTAATTGAAGTCCACATTTCTTAAAATTATTGAGGTTGAGAAACACACTGTACATGCTTAATAATATTCTATCCTGACATCCTTTTTATTTCTTCCTCACCTCCCGCCCCCCATTCCCAGGTTTCTCTATCCAGAAATTGGCAAAGGAATGCACAGTTAAATGCCTGCTTTTTTAGCCCTTATTTAGGAATAGGTAGATGGATTTATTTATTTTTCAGAAGTGTTTTCTTAACCATTATTTACCTTGCTACAAAGGGAGAGATAATTTATGAATGAGTTCCAAACTCAGAGTTGTTAGGAAAGACAGCCTAGCGGTTTTATTTGTGAGTCATTCAGGAAGTGAATAACAGTGAGTAAAGTCACCTCCTCCAGGCCAGGCCAGGCCAGACTGTTGCAAGCTGGGTTTACATCTTTTTTGTCTGCTTTTGTGTTTTCTACTAAAACCTTCTGTTGCTGACTGCTGTTGTTTGTTTCTTGAATAAAGGGCACCTGCAAGGAGTAAGCTTTATTTGAAATTAAAACTAATTAAAAGTTGGTCTGTGCCATGGCATATTTCAAAGCAAAACAGAACAAAACTCCATGTTGTCACCTTGAAGCAAAGGAGGGAGATGCCACTGAAATTTTCCACAGTGCCCCTAACCTTTCAGAAGGACCAAGCATGGGAAATTGAAATGGGTCTTCTTAATCACATTGAATAATGCTGCTGGCTTAAATCTACAACAATACAAGAGACAGATTGCTCAACTCCATTTTGCTTCTTCGTTTATAGGTCTAGGAATGGAAGATGAGAAAGACAGTACAACTTTTTGAAGGATCATAATTTTACAACAGGACAACTCTTTTCTGTGCACAAAGATCCTTGTTTCAACTTGCTTTGCGTAGGTTTTTAATCACAATAATACTGGGTAAAGATTTAAATGGCAATACATTGATATTATTTAGTTTAATTTGAATATGATTTAATGAAATGTTTATCTGAATATTTAAATCAATATTCAATACTTTTGGGGGAGTTGGGTTTCAGTTGAAAGGATCAGAGCTTAAGTTGATCCTAAAGAATTCTGTTATTGTTTCTGGCTATGCTGCCTTGACTACAAAAGCTTCCTCTATTGCCTTACTTTTCTTATGGATATTAGAATGGAGATACCTGATTCTTATGTACATGGGTTTTCTTCCAAGAAGGCTACCCTATTATTATTTCAGCTTCTATACATCAGCATATGGATGAGTCCTCTGGTCAAGGCACAATAGTTCTTTCTTTGATTTTCTAGGTATCACCATCACTGTTCTTCCCTCATGGTTTCTAACAACCAAGGGCCTTTTAAAGGAAAGCTAAAGTCTAGACCCAGGATCTTCCCCATGGAAAGCAAGTATTTTGCCACAGTTTTCTGGCATTCACTCAGTCCTGAGAGTAGGCTGCCAATTATCCATAAGCTTTTTAGGGGGAACTTTTATTTCTGTGGGCCTTTTATTTGGGGAGTTGAAACCTTCCTTGCTGTCAATCATTCCTGCTGTCATCGCTCAGAATCAGGGGTTCTTTTCAAAATTGGATGCAGCCTTGATTGGGGTCTGCAATGTATAGCACCCATAATGAAGCAAACATAAGGCACCCTTGCAACAGTGCAGAAGCAAAGGACCAAGAGGCAAAGCACAATACACAAAACCCTCTACTGGGGTCACCTGTTTCTTCATCTAACCAAATTCAGTTCAGGAATGCTGAGTTGCCATATGGTTCCCCTCTAAATAGTAACTTGTTATGCAACCCGGGTAGACTTTAAACACTGAACGTGGCTCTGTTTGCAGGATGTGCTGACAGAAGAGTGAGCAACGATTAATCAGCTGGGAGATTTTCCTACATACCAGCCTTAGCTAGAATGTTATTTACAAAGTGAGGAAGAGGTATGACTGAGAGAGGAGTGTGTTTCTCCTGCACTTCTTCCCCATGTATGGATGTGAAGCTGAGGTTAGTCAGCAGGATATGGGAGAGACAGAAAACACTTGCACTCTAGGTTTTATTCAGCTCATATATTTTCAGGAATAAATCCTACCTGGGGCCACTTAGCAATAAGTAAAAGGCTTATTTCATCAAAAGGATTTGAGAAACAGGAGGAGGAGGGGGATATCCTATCCCCTCAATCATATGTATGGCCTAATAATGGATAAGGAATCAGTAAACTTGGCTCTGAAAGAAATCCAACTTCAGTCATGGAAACAGGCTCAAATGCACCCTCAAACAAGAACAGGCACTTTATCTGATGTGAGAAAAATGTGGAATGAGGTTCCCCCCAAAATCTGTATGATCCCACCTTGATGACATTCCAGAAGAACTTTAAAAACCTTGCTATTTAATCTAAGCCTGGGTGGGATGCCTCTGTTCAATATATTACTTCAGTTTTCGGATTGTATTTTGTAATTATTTTATAGTTATTTTTGCCTGTACAATTATTTTGTTCCAGTTAATTGTTTTATTTTGTTTTGCTACTTTTATTGTTGTGAGCCACCCAGAGTCAGGTGGAGTCAGGTGGCATCATGAATGGGTGGGTGGATGGATGGATGGATGGATGGAGCAAACTATTCACTGGGTGACTTCAGATCAGTCACTGTCTCTCAATCCAACCTACCCTATGGAGTTGTTGTTATGGAGATAAAATGAAAGGATACCCCATGGAAGTGGTGCCCCGCAAAATACTGTCTGTCTGTCTCTCTTTCTCTCTCTCTCATCAATCTAACTGATTTTCTAATCAGACTCAATCCTGAAGAATTGTAAAACAAGAAAAAGGTGCAAGTAATTATGTTAATAATTATGTTAATGTTAATACAACAATTTCCTATCACTTCCCATTCTTTGCCCAACTTGTCCTGGTTAGACATTTGTAGAAGAAACTCCAAGAGCATCTTCCAAGCAACACTTTCTGAGAGATCCATAGCAAAAGGCAGCAGTGGTATAGGACAGCTGTCAAGTAGACTTTTTATAGTGGTACCATCTTATCCAGTCTTAGCATGCTGTTACACAAGAGACCCGCTATTGTAACTCTACTGCTGTTTCAGCAGTTCTCTTAAGTATTTTTTGCAATTTGTTTGCATTAATGTTGATATTTTACTCTCTGTTGTTTTAAATTCTGCCTGTTCTCAATTTTCTTTCTATTTAACTGTACTGTTTCATTTTGTATGGCATCTTAAGTTTTGCCTGTGGGGCAATTCAAAGCCTAAAATAAATGAATGAATGAACGAACAAATGAATGAATATTGAAGTTTCAGCAATCTTGTTAAAGCTAAGCTAAGGTATAAATCTTGCTAGACAAAAAAAAAGTAGATATGCTAGAGGTAAGCTGGTATTTTATACTTCATTTCTAAGAAAATGATATTGGAAGATAAATAAAATTAAAACATTCTACGTGGATAGGAATCTATACATATTGATTTATAACGTCTTAAAGCAGCTGCATCTTTTACCAGGATCACAGGTTTCTCTAGAGCTGCATCATGATCCGAGGAAACGTTGAGGTTGGTACCATGCATGAGGCATCTGTCTACAACCCCTTAAATCAGACAAGCTTTTTCCTAGGATAGTGTTGCAGCAGTGAAGATCAGACAAACATTACTGTGAAAATATGCAGTTGCTTTAAATTGCTGTGGACATAGATTATATTTCCAATCTTGTATACACCATTGCATCTTTTTGCCTCCAGGTCACACCATTGGTTCATATAGTATTGTCAATACTGTTTTCCCAGTGTTCCAAGCAAGAGATGTTCTATTCATATGGAGAAGTCAGGGAGTAAAACTGAGAACTTTTGCATTCAAAGGATATGCAGATTTTCAGCCATTAGCTCTGACAACCCTATAAAAGAGGTCTTGTCTTGGGGTCTTCTGCAGGCCTGGGATTCTAAATTGGCCACCCTGAGCTAAATCCTCAAGAGAAGTCCGTCCTGCATCTGCTTGAACATCTCCAGCTTCTAATGAAGCTTCGTAGAGTAAGCCCTGTCTGTTTTAAGTTTGGGTTCCACTGCAAGAGTTCAAAGGTTTACTTACTGATTAAACTGGACTGGACTTGCCCAGGAAGTATTGGGAAGGAGGCCTTTTTAGAAAAGCAAAACAAACTGAAGCCATGGAGATCAGTAAAAGAGAGACAGGTTGACAAGAAAAAAAATCCTTTCTGGAGGAAAAATGGACAAGTGCAAAAATCAGGTGAATCATTTTATAAGTTCTAGCTAATATATGTCTCCGATTATAATAATACTCCCAGAAGAAAGTGCTTAAAGCTTGGAGCAGACTGAAAAAAAGAGAATAACAAATACGAATAAAAAATTCTAGCTTCAGGTTCCTCCATCTAGCACTCTCAGAAATGGAACAGAAATGGTCTGTTCCAATGAAGGTGGAGATGGTCCAGTCTAACTCAGTGGCTGGATATGGACTGGCATTTGGAAAAACAAAGTGAAAAAGATCCAAGCTTCAATTCAAAATGCTTTTTATGTAAACCTTTTTGCTGGCCATTCTGATAAGGGCCATAATGATCTACACAAACTGCACCATATTTCTTTCTTTTTTAAAAAAATCACCTTGATCTTTGTCTACTATTTTACCCCACTGGCTTCAGCATCACATGACTTCCAATTTTCACAAAGCTAAACTTGGTCACCATAACAAGTGCATTTACATCATTACAGAAAAATCTATGGACGGCTTTGCAGACAGACTTTGGACTGGTGTGTCATTAATTGTCTAGCATCCAGGACCAGGCCTTACTACATAAATGTAAACAGAAAAGATGAGGCTTATTCCAGCATTCAAGGCACTGTGCTCAAAGAGAATTAGCCCACAAAAGTTGTACATTTTATAGCTCTGTCTTATCCTCAAGGCAGAGTGGGAAATTTGCAGGATGACTCACGACTCTGGTGAAGTTCCTGAATCAGTGCATTGTGCTGAGAAGTCATAAATGGGCGGTCACCTTATGAGGAACAACAACATCTCATGCATTGTGCCAGTAAATGGCTCATGTAAGATCATCCAAACAATTGTTTAGCTGCTCAGAAAAAAAATCAAATGTTTAAGATAACAATTCCTTCCTGAGATTCATGCATCTCTCTGTAGCAAATTCAAAGGACTAATTTATAATGCATGTGGAGAATAGGTCATCTGCCCCTACTTGGCTCTCTCTGGACACATTGAATCAGCTCTCATCCCCTTCTCTGGTGCCTCTGATGATTGAGGATGCTGCAGTTTGTGGTCCAATACCTATGCAAGCAATCTCTTTGGGGAAAGCTGATGCATAACAAGTATAATCATATGCTGCAGGGACAAGTAGACATAATATTTTAATACCCATTCAGATTAAATCAACTACTACTAAAATTTGAATTGAAAAAAGAAAACATTAAGATTAGAAAATAAAGCACGGCATTTTGAAAACTGAGCGGCATGATGACAGCTTGGAATGTATATGCTTTGGGTCTTCTTGTGTAGTAACGATTTAGAAACACACTCCTTTCACTGGGAAGATGGACCGATTTAGTGCACATATTTTCCCTTCCTGTATGTTCCTGTCTTCATCTGGGATAGACAGCAAATGCGAACCTGGACTAAATATTCTGTTTTCTAGTTTTCCTTAATTTCATGTGTTCCCCCTCCTTTTTTATGATTAATAGAGTGTAAAAGTTCCATTTTAAATCAGTTCTGAAAAATCATAAACATTATATATGACTTTTGGCTATGAGTAATACAAAAAAAGAAAGAGAAAGACAAATCACTTATACAAATCATTTTCACACAATTATGTATCCTTTTAATTTTTTTTTCTTTATTGTTTAGTATATAACAGCTTTTGTCCAGAAAACCAGTTTAGTCAGTTAGAATGTCATTCTGATGTTACTGTATGATCGATGTTCTAGTGTTAGAATGCATATTTTATGCATTTGGATTGCTTTATTTTAAGAATGACACTTTTCTCATTTTATTGTACAGAATGTGTATTTTTTGGATACCAAAACTGCTGCTTCTCCATCCATTTCTATGTCACTGAAAGGACCGAAAGTGGGGAAGGACACCTTCTGCATTTAGATACATACAAAGATGCTGACTATGCATTTATTTAGTTTCTACTTATTCTATTTATTTGTATAGTCGCCCATATCACAACAGCAACTCTGAGCAGCATACAGAGCATTAAATGTAAAAACCAACAACATAATATAATGAAACAAATATCTGAAATACTAATCTGAAATAACAATAATAATATAACAGACTCTTGGGCTCCAAAAATTAGTCTTTTCAAACAATGCAGACCAAAACAGATAAATCCACCAACAAGGCTCATTGAACCCTCCAGCCCAAACTCCTGAGGGAACATTCAGAGATACAATATTTGACTCCAACAGGAAAGCATTTCCCAAGACATAAGTGTGGAATTTGGGGAGTCCTCCTATTTTTGAGGAACAGGTGGCAGTTGTGACTAGGGGATTCTTTACAGCAGGGGTCTTCAAACTTGGCCCTTTTATGACTTGTGGATTTCAACTCCCAGAATTCCTCAGCCAGCGTGCCTGGCTGAGGAATTCTGGGAGTTGAAGTCTACAAGTCATAAAAGGGCCAGGTTTGAAGACCCCTGCTTTACAGAGATCCAACTTATGTGCCAATTGCACCCATTCCTCAATCAGCACACCTTGCTCATGGTCACTTGTGCCTTAGTATCTCCCAACTGGATTACTACAGTACATTCTATATGTGGCTGCCCTTGCAGATCATCTGGAATTTACAACTGGTCCAGAATTCGGCAACACACAGACTTTTGGGTTCCTCTCACTTTGCTTACTTTACACCAATGCTATACAAGCTGCACTGGCTTCCAGTTTTTTTTATATACTGGCTGAAATTCAAGGTACTGGTTATCACCTTTAAAGCTGTGTAAGGCAAGGGACCAGGTTACCTGTCGTGCCTCTCTTTCGAAAGATATCTATTGACTCCATCAGGCCAGATAGGCTAGAGTGCTCCAGGTCTCTTCTCTTAAATGCTGCCATCGTTGCCTTCTTAGTAGCAGCCCCCATGTTCTGAAACACTCCCTCCCCCAAGATCCAACAGCCCCTCTTCTAGAAATGCTTAAAAAGCTGACTTTCCCCCCAACATTGAGATTGGGTGAGCCTAGAGCCTCAATGTTGGCGGAAAACCAGTGGTTGTGGTTTTTATGTACTGAGAAGTGTTGGATTAGGAGGTATTCTTTTTTTGGATTGTGTATTGATTTTTATTGGTTTTTTTTTTTTTTAATGTTGCTGTGAGCCGCCCAGAGTTATGTCTTTAAGCTGGGGTCCACATAGGTCAAACAAACAAACAAACAAACAAGCAAATACAAAGCCAGCCTTGCAAAAGTGTCAAGGCCATCTGGATCTCTGAGGTACAAGGTTGTTCCATAGGGTAGGCCCAATGACAGAGGAGGCAAATGGAGGTTAAGGCTCTGTAAATTGGACTAATAGGTACAATTCACAATGGCTGTATGCCTGTGAATACCATTTCCTGGAGATCTTGAGCAGGAAGCTGCTGTTATGCTCCTGACCTCCAGCTGGCCACCAGAGAATCAGAATGCTGGCTAAAAAGACTCCTGGCTTAATCTAAGGTAACTATTCTGTTCTCTTCCATTTCGCAGCAGCAGTTTCTCATTTGAGCGGCATAGTCTTTGCAGAGATTTCCTTCTTTAGGGTGGGACAAACATATCCAAGTTTTCTTCATATTTTCTCTCCTCCGTTACCAATATTAAAGAGGAGCTTATGCCACAAGATCATCTGTCAGCACTTCTCTCAATAAATTGCCCCATTTATTTTTCCATTCTATTCAGTCTTCCATAGCAGACTAGCCCGCCGATAGTTCGATTTATGTCCCTCCAAGCACTTGGCATATTATGGCTCCAGGCAGCTCAGTCAGCAAGGAGGCAGAAGGCAGGCGTGGTAGGGAAAACAGCTCAGCCTTGGATTTCTTGAAGTAAATCCCAAAGAGGGACAGGAAGTCCCCTTGCAGACAGAAAGTCTGCCGGCCTACAACATTTGGCATGCAGCTCTGGGCTAAGTGCGGTGTGCCACCAACCAGACAAGTGAGGAATTCCACAGCAAAGAGCGGAGTTAGTTGGGGAAGGAGGGGGAGGAAGAATGTCAGATAGAGATGTGGCAAGGAAGGCCAGAATAACAAATGTAGTAATAATGATAATGACGACAACAGTGATGATGATAACGTGAGGCAGAAACGCTGTACAAGGATCACAAGGCAAGTGTGTCTCTATGCAGACAGACAAACGGAATGTAGAAATATCAAATAAAGGCTATTATCTCTCCAATTTTTCTTAAACCCCCCCAACACCCACCCACATTCTGAAATCACAGGATATTTTTTTTCTTAAAGGCATCAGAGCTTCCTCTCCTTTTCTTTTTGCATTTGAATCTTGAAATGCAGGAGAGTTTAAATGGATGAGGTTCTTTGAAAGGAACATTTGCAAAGGGAAAATCTTATCTGACAGGTCCTCTGTGGATTGTAGCAGAGGTTGTAGAAGATAAAATGAAGGGAGTCATTAAAGCAGATTAACCTTTTCCAGTACTGAATCTGCTTCTCTATTAGCTGCACTCACATTCTTTGCACTCATATTCTTGCTGAATCTCCAAGGGTCCTACCTTCCTTTTTCACACCAGAAGGCAAGACAAGAAACAATGGATGGAAATTAATCAAGGAGAGAAGCAACCTAGAACTAAGGAGAAATTTCCTAACAGTGAGTACAATTAACCAGTGGAATGGCTTGCCTTCGGAAGTTGTGGGTGCTCCATCATTAGAGGCGTTTAAGAAGAGATTGGACAGCCATTTGTCTGGAATTGTAAAGGATCTCCTGCTTGAGCAGGGGGTTGGACTAGAAGACCTCCAAAGTCCCTTCCAACTCTGTTATTCTGTTTCTGTTATTCTTTGTTGATTGGACCTTAAGACAAGCCATGATGTTGGTGGTATAAACCATGCAGTCTGGTTCAACACTGGTACAGTATCATGCATCCCTTTGTGAGTTGAGGTTTAAGAGACCACTTCTCCATCCAGCAAAGTGATTTCTGCATTGTTCTTAAACATACATGCAGTGACTTTTTAAAAGTTGAATATTGGGGCATGGCACTAGCTGACTCTTTTTTTTTCATCCTTGGTGCTCAATGTAACAAATAAAGGCTAGCCCTCTAGGAGAGTTATCTATCTAAGTGCGTTTTTTCCTATTCATAATTTCCACTTTGCAACTAGACAATTTGAAGGTAAGCCTTGTGTCTCTTCCAACCACATTCATTCCTTTTACCCATCAGCAGCTGAGATGCAAGATTAAGAACATCCATAGAAGTCCTGGCTGGATCAGCCCAACACTTTATCTAATACAACTTCCTGTTTATAGCAACGATCAGCATGATTCTTCTGGGAAACCTAAATAAGTTGAAGACAAATGGCTTCTCCCCATCACCACCCTCTGTCCTCCAGAAACTGGTATTTCAGTGTTATACTGGGTTTGACACTGACACTTTAGTAATCTATCATACCGGCTTAATTTATCATGGTCTTAGTTCAGGATAGGCTGAGTGCCATACTTGGCTTAGCTGCTATTCTGCAGTCCACGTTTCAAAATATTGTTGACTCTAGGCTGTGGCAGAAGCAGATCAGGCCAGAACAAATTTAAATACGTTTTGTTTATCCTTAGATTTAATTCTTTTTTTTAATTTTCTCTTCGTATATTCATTCCCATATGGACTTTAAAAAGATATAACAGGTTTGATTTTTTTAAAAATAAGAGTTTGGGGAAAATATATTCTTTTCAATATACCTTTCAGATATTGTACAGTGTATAGCATATAAACTGTGTTTATCATTCTACTTTGTTCCTGAATGAAGATAATGAATGTGCTTTGTCAGCACAGTTGTCTTGGGACAATCTGTTTTAAAACTTGAGTTTGATTTTTGGGAATTGGTATCTTCCTTCCTTCCTTCCTTCCTTCCTTCCTTCCTTCCTTCCTTCCTTCCTTCCTTCCTTCCTTCCTTCCTTCCTTCCTTCCTTCCTTCCTTCCTTCCTTCCTTCCTTCTAGAACCCATTAGATCTTTAAGAACATTTAGAGCAGTTGCAGGCAGAGAATAAAGCTGGTGACCACTTTTTTGACCTGGTGAGCACATCTGAAATTCTGAGAACATGGGACATTATCACAAAAAGTTGGTGGGTTTGCCCATTCACATATGCTATGAACAAGACGGGTCCTATTTTCCAGAATGCCATCCACCCATATTTTACAACTCTTGTTCCTGCAGAATGCTTCTCGTCCAGCAGAGATGATATGGCATTCATTTTTAAAGTTAAAAGAGTGTTTTAAAAATAGAAGCCAGATTAGTATAGTGGTTAAGCCACCAGGCTAGAAACCAAAAGACTATATGTTGTAGTCCCACCTTGGGCATGAAAGTCAGTGGCGTGACTTTGGGCCAGTTATTCTCTCTTATCCAACCACCTCATAAGATTGTTGTTGTGGAGAAAATATGAGGAAGAAGGGGTATTAATGAAAGTAGGTTCATTGCCTTGAGTTAAATATAATAAAATAAAAAGTTAAGTGGGACAGGAAGTCTTCTTGGCATTAAGGGAGTTTCTGGAGGCATGCTGCCACTAGACACTGAAGATCTCAGAATAAGAAATGGCAATGCAAGGCGAATAGGTGTTTTAGGATATCTCTAAAAGATAAGTCTTATTCTGACAAGCACTGGATGATCTTGTGAGGAGATACATATGTACTTTTGTGTCTTGGTTTACATTTACAAACTCCTGGGTTCACTGACAATCTCCAGCATTCCCAGTTTAAATACAAGGATCAAACTCAAGTGTGGGTGTGAGAAAGCCCTTTGCCTGAAAACATTTAGAACCACATCCTGTTACATCCTGTTTTCCTTTCTTCTTATTATTATTTTTTTTGCTCTAAGTTGCTTTCTGGGTTTGGATAGAAAGAGTGTAGGAACTGAATAAGTAAACGCCATCATTCTTGCTACTCTAAATTCCCAGCTTCTTCAAAGCTTTTGGACTATTTGTCTATCTAGGCCAAAAGAGAACCTCTCTCCTTTATTTGGTAACTATTTTGCAGGTCAGGCAAATAAAAAAATTTCCCCCATCATCTGCCACTTGAGTTTTTTAACTGGCGATGCCAGGGATCAAATCCAGGAGGAATAAAAGGAATCTACCACTACACCACTCTTCCATAAAGCAAGGCTGATTCAAACTCTTATTGGATGGATCCTTGCCATAGACTTTCCTGGCAGTTGCTATTATGTCATTTCCCACCACACCATTATTGATGGGCAAACATAAAATCAAAATGGCTGCCTGCAAATATCCTGTCTGTATAGAAGAGGGGCCAGATATGCAATTCTGGACTTCCTTACTATCTTTATTTGAAAGTCAGAATAGAGGCCACACTTACTCTATTTTATTCTGTATAAAATAACCACACTAAACTGTATTCAGGTACAGTTAGACTAAGAATCTGTAGCCCTATTAATTCTGTTGGACAAAGTGTCATATTTTTCTTAGCAGTATTAATGTCAGGTCTAAAACCTAGAATGACATATAGTGATTCTTCCAAGCTGAGTTCTTTATTGTTTTCACAGTTATAACAAAATCTTGCCAGACTGAGCACTCTGCTATCAGAATGGAATGGAATGGAATGGAATGGAATGGAGTGGAGTGGAGTGGAGTGGAGTGGAGTGGAGTGGAAGAGAAGAGAAAAGGAGAGGAGAGGAGAGGAGAGGAGAGGAGAGGAGAGGAGAGGAGAGGAGAGAAGAGGAGAGGAGAGAAGAGAAGAGAAGAGAAGAGAAGAGAAGAGAAGAGAAGAGAAGAGAAGAGAAGAGAAGAGAAGAGAAGAGAAGAGAAGAGAAGAGAAGAGAAGAGAAGAGAAGAGAAGAGAAGAGAAGAACTTGGAAAGAATCTTGGAGGTCTCCTAATTCAACCCCTTACTAGAGCAGGAACCCTATACCATGCTGGACATCTGCAATCTACTGTGTGAACTATTAGGGAGGGGCTGTCTTCATCTTCTTTCCCTCATTCATAATATCTGACTGAGTTTCCTCAGAAATGCACCCTCTCCTCCCTGGGACTCCTCTCCTTACTACATTCCATCACATCTAGCTATTAGCACTGATGGAATCTCCAGCCCTTATACAGGCCTTCCCTTGCTGGTTTCCAATCATAAGGCTTTGTTAACCATATTTCTCCCCTTTCCTAGACAAATTCACTGAACTTTGGAGGTCTCGCAAAAACAGTAACCGAAGCCATTATCCCCAGAACATGTGAGGAAGTGGAAAGGATATTGAAAGGTACAATGTCATGAGCAGATCTTTCCTCACATTCAGCTGATCATAGGAAAGAAACAACTTTTTTTCCAAAGTTGCCCTTGTTGTGAAACTGAAGGAGCAAAGTGGGTATCTTGGCAGATCAAAGGGTTAAGGATGGGATATCCATGCTCATGAATCCATTTTAGCCACTGCTGCTACTCTATTCTTATCTCTCTAGGTGTTTTAGATCCTGGCAGTCTGATTGTTGGCCATGCTGGATTACAGCCAAGAGGACTTGTGGCTCCACACAGGTGGAGAACACCAATCTGGGGAAAGCAGGCAAGGCAGCAAAGTCTCAAGGCAGAGGATTCTCCCATTAGCTGTTACCAGGTAATTTCTCCCCCCCCCCCCATGCTAAATGCTGGGGATTAAATTTGGAACTTTCTGTACTTGCTTCAGTGCAATACTATGACTTCAGCCTCTTGATTCACTGTTGGCGAAATAATCCAAAACAGTTATTGGAAAAAGTCATTTGTATGGGAGGCTTCAAGGAACAAACATATTTTTTGGCCTGAAAGATTACAAATATATATTATGATTCTTTCATGAAATCTCCCAATTACTTGTATAGGTTTTGCAAAGAAATACTTCTTACATTGGAAACAAAGTAAATTCATATACCACAAAGTCTAGAACAAAAATCAGTTCCTTTTCCTGAGTTCCTCTTTCTCCCTTCACTCCTGCTTCCTGCTATCAGTTAATACTGCACAGCACCAGGAGGCAGCCCAGACCTACTTGGACTTAGGTCATCTCCCCACAGTCTCCTTTGCTGTTGTTTTTTTTTTTGCAGTAGGACTTCTATTTTAAAAAAAATATTCACTCTGCACTGTCCATAGACGAACACAAGAGAACTTTGCCAGTTTTCACAGCTGATTATGGCCTCGACTTGGAAGAATTTGATACAATGGCTCCTTGTTCCCACAAACATCCCCCTCTTTTCTACCCAGATCCCACTCCTATGTCAAATCCTCTGTGACCTTTTTGCAGTGACCTCATCTGGCTTCAGAACATTTGATGAAACCAAATGTCCATGTTCTGCCCCCGCCTTCATCTCCCAAGGCTTGGCCAAATGCTGAACTCTTGCAAGCAACCAGGAAGGCACCAGATGAGGTTGGAAAGGTTTATGGAGGGAGGGGTTCAAATTGGCATACATGACACTGCGGTTAGGGTTGAAAGCACCACTGACAACATGCTCTCCTGAAGTCTTCATGGGAGATCTAGCTTCCAATCCATTTATATTCCCTTCCTGCTTTTTTTTTTTTCCTCTAGTATTCTTTCTTTCTCTCTCTCCATTCTTTCCTTTCCATTTCATAGTAGGAACATTTTTTTCTCTCTTTCCCCTTAGTTTTTTTTAAAGAGCTACAAAGAAACACGAGAACAGTCAGATAGCTTACTTGCCTTCTGCCCAGGCATTCCCAGGCATGGAATAATAAAAAAAAGAACAACATTTCTGTTCAGTTGTTTTTAAAGAGTAAAAAGTGGTATTGAATTTTAGTGATGACTAGAGCCATAGCTTTATTTTGCAAAATAATGGGCAGAATCAAAAGCACATGTCAAGGATAGAGCATCATTAATTCCCATCCATAACTCCAAGCTATATGTGAATTTCATTGACAGGAGGTTTTTAAAATTAAAATGAATATAACTCTATTTCAGTATCAATTGTTATTACTACTGCTCTTATGTTCACAACTACTCAGCCAACCATCATTGTGGCAATAATAATATACCATATTAAATGGAATATTTTTGATCTTCCATTCAGCATAATGGCAGCGGTGGCTAAGGGTGAGGAGAGTTGTAGTCCAAGCAACAGCAGGTTGAAGAAGCAACCTTCTCGTAGACTTCTATAGTGACTCTATGCACCAACAGTCTACAAATAAGCAAATTGGTGATAAGGAGGCACAGTAAGAATTTATGTCTTAGATATTGTCATTCTTTGGGTGTCTCTTGCCCACAGTGAGAACTCATTCTTGTTTAGTGCACCAAGATGCCCAATTAAATATTATTGGATGGCATGTGCTCTAAAACACATTTTTTCTCTTCCCCAGACCATTAGCAAAGGAGATTAAACTTCTCCTTAGCTGTTCCAGAATAAAGTAGTGTTTTCTATCTTTTCCCAAAACAAATCTTGGTGTGTGAACATTCTGCAACATTCATGATCTGGATGATGAGCTCCTATTGGTGAAAAAGCAGCGGGCATACCCCTTCTCCTCCATTCCCTGAGTACTATTTCATTTTGGCTTGGCCTGTGATCAAAACTAGTTGCCTTGTTTCCATGAAAGCATCTGCCTATGTAAGTCTGAGCACTGTTCAGACATTAGGTGGGTTCCTTATATCGATTAGTTAGTATAACAGTCTTCTAGAAGGTCCCTAGACTGGTGATTAACATGTATTCAAAAAGCCAGTAGACCAGTTTGTAAAAAAAAGAAAGAAGAAGAAAAGGGCTTCTAGTAATTAAAAGGGGATTTATACAGCCATGCTTTCCAATGTTTTTATTACATTGGAGAGAGGCTGTACCAATTTCCCTGCTTTAATAGTGTTTGGCATGTTGCATGGAATACATTCAGGTGCAGCCAATGACAGCCACTGGCTGCCAGCACTGTCCATTCCCTTGTAGTGCTTACCATTTGGGATCTTTGGAAGCTGGATGAAACTGATAAAGAGTTCTACCAGTTTTCTCTTCCAGCTCAAATGAAAGGGAGACAAATAAATCTATGTACTACTAGAACATCAACCTCCTGAGTCACACAAAGAAACAGAATATAGGTGCAGAGTACTTGTAACATTGTTGGCCTGTCACTCAGGCAATTGGAAAGGTGGCCAAAGTCTCTTTTCTACATTCACCAAACTTGTCCCATTATACATTGAGGCAGGGTGGCAAGTATGGGGTCTTTAGGATCTGTGAACTTCAACTCCCATAATTCCTGAACCAGCTATACTGGCTCAAGAATTCTGGGACTTGAAGTCCACAGATCATAAAGGCGCCATAGTTGCCCACCTCTGCTTTAAGGAGATTGACTGATGATAGGTTTTCCTGCCAGCTAGTGATCCTGAATCAATATAGTTGATACTTCTGAGCTGGAGATTTTTCTTAGCTTTTTTATTAGATATAAAAAAATTATGTTTGCTTCTTTGCCTTTTTGGTAATCATATCTTTTGCAGTGAAAATTCACTTTTCAATGCCACAAAAACTATTTATATGGTTACTAATACAGTATATCTAGGTAACATTTGTCACAGATAGTAAAATCCCCTTTTACTAAAGTCCCGCAGTATTCATCTGTGTTTATTTTTGGTAACTAAATATAGGATTAAAATTTTATAGTACAACACTATGCAATTTCTTCAGAAATGATCCTTATTTGTTAGTAAGGTTAAATATCTATACAGTAGCAACCTTAATGTTATATAGAAGTAAACCAACATACCAGTTGATTTATTGATAAATCTATGCCTATATTTTGATATAATTTCAATTATCGTGTTTTAAAAATTGCTTTGCAGAACCCCATACTGTATTGAAAAACAATTTAGCATTAAAACACCATCACCAATATTTTTGGAAATGAACTTTTTTATTGTTTTATGTTTTGCTTCTTTGCTAATTTAACTGGTTGGAATCCATTCTTTTTTTTTTTAAAGAAGGAAGTTTTATTTAGAAAGAGGTTGAAACTAAAACAAGCAGAATAAAAATTATATCATCAGAATGCAACAGAAAATGCAGAATGAAGGAATAAAGTGTTTGAATGATTGTTCTCTCCTTTTAATGTCTATTCTGCAAGAGTAATGTAAGAGGGCACAATAGAGATAAACAATGTAGAATTCTGAGTTTTTTAAAAATAAGTTAATTAGATCCTGTTCCCACAAAACATTAGAGACTAGGTTCAAGTGATGAAACCAATTGGCAGTGTGTTGACCATAAAGAAAAGGAAGTACTTCACACAAGTATAATTAACTTAAAGAACTTGTTGCCACAGGATGTTGTGATGGCCACTGGCCTAAATAGTTTTTTGAATGGAATTGAGGGGGTGGAGAACCACATATAGAGTGAATGTCATTAAGAATATTTCCAGACATGGGACCTCTGGCTTGGTTGATTTTTCTTCTTTTCCTTTGTTAAATCCTGTGGGTGTTTTATTCATTAAACTGACAAAAGCACTTTGTGAGCAAGGGCCAATTAGTCAATGCCCAAGGAAATCAATGGGTTAGAGGGCTTCTAAAATTGAGCAGCAGAAGGCCAGAAGAGAGAGAGTTCTTTTGAAAGCTATAGAACAGATGGGAAGGAACTTCTCATATCTTAGGATTGGACCTTAAGTTGGAGTCTTCCTCAACTCTTTGCTGTCTAAAGGTTTAGAATTGTGATTTCTATAATTTTCAGCCTGATAAATGGTAAACAGATTCTGTTTTAAACATTCACCAACTTTATCACAACCTGGAATTAAGGAGAAACTTCCTAACAGTGAGAACAATTAACCAGTGGAACAGCTTGCCTTCAGAAGTTGTGGGTGTTTCATCACTGGAGGTTTTTAAGAAGAGACTGGACAGCTACATGTCTGAAATAGTATAGGATCTTCTGCTTGAGCAGGGGGTTGGAAAAGAAGACCTCCAAAGTCCCTTCCTGTTCTATTCTGAATTAAATTAAATTATATTCTTATGCCACTTCTTCCAAATAACGCAGGGTGGTATTCTTGGACATTCTGTCACACTAAACTGAAGGTGAATGGCTGGTCCAAGTTCACCAACCAAACGTGGATTGGAGATGAGTGGGAAAAGAAATATTCCATAACATGCAAAGTTGACATAAAAAAAAAAATTCCTTATAATCCATGGAAGTGTTGAGAGTTTTAATAAAATTAACTCTGGCTAAGTGTAAGATTTCAAGCTGTAACCTAGAGTACACATAGAAAGGAGATAAGAATTATCTCTTTGAAATCTTGCTTTACTTAGAGACTGGGCACCGTGCCCTCTGTTGAGTCTGTTCTAGGTCAGTGGGCCTTCTGTGACGTGTGGAGGTAGCATTCTGAGGAAAATCATTATTATAAATTGCCATTATTATAAATTGCCACCTTGGGATATCTGTTATAGTATGGCGTTGCTACAGGGCATTGTGAGCAGGGCTAGTTAGTTGGTATGGAGCTTCAACCCTTGCCTGGATTTTGAAGCCTTGGTTTGCCAGGTGGTGATAGAGCCTGTTGTAACATTGCAAAGATATTGACATAGAAAATTGCCAGTCATTTAAATGATGAGAACAATCTTGGTCTTGGTATATTAAAGAGCAGCAATAACCTCCAGGAACAGGAAGAAGAATTGCAACAAGGCAATGGTGAGACAAAAGAAACTTGAACCCGAGGTAGAAATGTAGTGTGATAAAGCACCTCAGACTTGACTCTCTCTAGTTCTCATAAAAATGAAGGGGGGAGTTTTCAGACTTGCTGTTACTGTAACCTCATAATAAGTTTGATGTAGTGATTTAAGGTATCAGGCTAGAAACTGGGAGACTGTGAGTTCTAGTCCCATCTTAGAAACAAAGCCAACTGGGTGACTTTGGCCCACTCCCTCATTTTCAGCCTAGGAAGGAGGCAATGACAAACCACTTCCAACAACATTGCCAAGAAAAATGCAGGGATTGTCCAAGCAGTCTCCAGGAGTCAACAATGACTTGAAGGCACACACACACAAAAAAACCCACCCTTATAATAAATTACTATTAGCATTCAGGGCTTTGGTTTTCTATTTTGTGTACTGGTTAGACAAAGCAGCCCTATTTGTTATGCTTGGGAGATCCAAAGATGGATGAATTGCCTCATCCATTGCCCTGTTGAATAGCATGAGTAATGAAGAAATTTTATCAACTGTTCATAATGTTCAGCAACCCAGGGGAGGGAATTAATCTGTACCAACCTCAGAGCTGGTATAGATTTGTTAAGGGGACTGAAGAACTGGGAGTATTTCTGAAATACTATGGAGTATTTCTCACCATGAGTCTCAAAGAAGCCCAACTAACTGAGATCATTTTGGGAAAAGAACAGAGAGACAACTATCAGTGGAGGACCAGTGCCACATGGAGCAAGCTTCTCTGGTGAGTGTGCTGGAATTCATCAGCTGACAGGAGCCTGATAACAGATGTTAGAGCCGAGCCTTTGAAATTTGACAAAAGCGTCCTTGTTGTCAAGGTTTAATGCTTGCATGTCAATCTAGACAGAGAACTTCATTAGCTCAGCATGTACTTTTGTTTAGTTAAGGCAGATATCACATTTTCCAAATACTGTTAGCCAGTAAGTTAAATCTGATATCTATGTAACAGCCCTCCTTTTCTTCTTTGTTTAATTGCATTGCATGAGTTAAAAAAAAACTCTGCAGGTTATTAACATATAGCTTCTGGTTCATATTTAAGTGATTGTCCTCTATACTATATACTATACCTGTGCACTTGGGTTTTTTTGCCTAAATGTAGAACCTTACTTTTTTCACCAATGAATTTCATTTTGTTAGATAGCGCCCAATGTTCAAGTCTGTCAAGATCCTTCTGTATCTTAAGCCTATCTTCTGGAGTGTTGGCTATTCTTGATGTTGATGTTGTCTGCAAATTTGATGAGTTCCCCATCTATCCCCTCATCCAAATCATTGATGAAGATGTTGAAGAACACTGGGTCCAGAACAGAGGCACCCCACTGCACACTTCCCTCCATGTAGATGCAGTTCCATTGAGGACCACATGCTGAGTACACCGCTCAGCCAGCTACGAATTCATCTGGTGGTGATGCTGTCAAACCCACATTTTTCTATCTTATCAAGTAGTAGGTTGTGGTCTACTTTATCCAATGCCTTACTGAAGTCCAAGTAAATTATATCCACAGCATTCCTCTGGTCCACTAATTTTGTCACTTTGTCAAAGAATGCAATAAGATTTGTCTGGCATGATTTGTTTTTGACAAATCTATGTTGGCTTTGGTTTATGACTTTGTTTGCCTCTAGGTGTTCACTGATTTGAATAGCTAAATACAGGTCTCAGGTTTCCTTTAGGCCACCTTTGGTTACTAACCAGAAGCGAAGGATGAAATCACATCTCCTCCCGGTCAATATGCAGTAAACAAATAGGAAGTTTATTTATTTATTATTATATTATTATTTATTGTAATATTGTGTGTGTGTGTGTGTGTGTGTGTGTGTGTGTATGTATGGGTATGGGTATGGACCTTTGCAATGTCCCCATAGTCACATGATCAAAAGTCAGGCGCTTGGAAACTGGTATATATTTATATATTGACAGTTGTAGAGCCAAGGGTCATGTGACTGCGATTTGAAACTTTTGCAGCCAATTTCCAACTAGTAAAATCTGGGAAAGCTGGTTTTGCTTAATGACCGCATGATTCACTTAACAATCGTGGAGATTTATTTAATGACTGTGGCAAAAATGTCCATAAAATTGGGCATAAACTCACTTATCAACCATTTTACTTCGGCCCCAATTATGGTGGTAAGTTGAGGACTACCTGTGATCTATTAAATGCCTTTCTTTTTCCAATCTGTTCTATCTGAAATAGCTGTTTGAGAATTGCATAGTTCCCTACCTGTCTAGCAGTGCAATAGGCCTTTTTGTCACGATACCATTTTCCTCAATCCATAGTAGGATAGCATTTTGTGGTTCTGGTGCTGGATTATTACCTCCTGGAAAATTAACAGTCAAATAAAAGTTAATTTTTTTTTTCCTAAATATATTTTATTAGATTTTTATAGGGGTAAAAGGGTTACATCAGAGTGCTTAGGAACCACCGTGGAGGTGGGTATATTGAACATCCAAAAAAAAAAGAAAAACAATCACAAATATATAGCCCAAATCAATTCATTTAAAATTCCCTCTCTAATTCCCTCATTTAGTCTTGCATATTCAAATTAATACATTTCTATATAAGCTTCAAACAATCCTATCAAATATCACTCACATTTCAATTCTAAAGATCCAGGTCCTGTTTTTAAGCTTTACTAACTTACAATTACCATATTACCATAAAAGTTAATTTTTAAAGTACACATACTGAAAACAGCCATATGCTGATGAGAAATGTGAAAGCAGGCTTAAATATGAGAATTGGAACATACTAACGTAAGTCACTGCAAAAATCAGCATGAGCTCATGTCTGCTAAGAGAAAGGCAGGGCAAAGAGCAGTAAGTAAGTGTTGAAAAAGGAGCAGGTCTCTTTCCACCTCCATGAAATGGTTCAAAGTGATCCTGGCGTGATTGATAACTGGAGTCCAAACTTCTTTTCCTTAGTAAGTCATGGTCCTTTTTCTCAAAATATGGAATGGGGAGAACTTGGGTGTCAGCACTGGTGTCCGTTTTAAAGCACTCTCTATGATAATAAACCTTGCCGTGTATCAATCACATTCCCAGACAGGGCAGGTAAGATGGGTGCCATTTCCTTTGTGCACTTTCACACCCAGAGAGACATCAACAAGGACCCCCATTTCTAGGCTGATGGCCATTTGGTGCTGGGTAGGCCACAGAGGAGATGAATTCATTATACTGTAGTTTATTTGCTGGGCTGCCACCATTAATCAGTAAGGTGAGGAGTTGATTGATTAAGGTAGCCCACATGATTATTTTTGATTGGTACTATTTTGGTTTCATTCTACAGGTAGTCCTCGGCTTGCAACAGTTCATTTAGTGACCGTTCAAAGTTACATCACTGATGTAACTTTGCAGTATCCCCATGGTCACGTGATCAAAATTCAGACAGTTAGCAACGGACTCACATATATGACGGTTGCAGTGTCCTGGGGTCATGTGATCTCCTTTGGCGACCTTCTGACGAGCAAAGTCAATGGGAAAGTCAGATTCACTTAACCATCTTAACAGCTGCAACGATTCACTTAACAATTGTGGCAAGAAAAGCCGTAAAATGGGGCAAAACTCACTTAACAAATGTCTTGCTTATAAATTTTGGGCTCAGTTGTGGTCGTAATTCGAGGACTACCCGTATTACCAAAACAACATTGTTCGTAAAAGCTTTTCACTTGGAGAATGAGCGCTGGGTTTTTTGTTGAGTAACTTGAATATAATCCTTCATATATTTCCGTAAGTTATCAAAGACTGGTAGCGGTTAATGTATTTCTAATCAAAGGATTACCTCAAATGCTTTGTTAAAAGTAGAGGATGAGTCACTGAAGCATTCTAGAAGTGGTTGATCGGCCCTCTTCCCAAGAATGATTCAGGAATGCATTAGGAAGAGCAAAATAACTAGAAGGAACTTGTAATTCTAATTATTCTGATGTATCATTCCGATAAATTGTCTTATTATGAAATAAGTCATATTGGCTATTTTGCCTCTGTGTCTGAAAATATCCCATCTGTGGGTTCTTCCTCACAGCTGCCTTAGTATGCATTGCTGTAATTCCTGAGTTGGCAGAAAAAAATAGGCTGGCATAATTTGCATTACACCAATGGCTCAGTTATGAAGCTTGGGAATAACTCTTTTACTACAGTTTTTAATATTTTAATCTGTGTAGTTTTTAATATTTTAAGATTTTACAAATAGTTCTCGACTTACAACCATTTGTTTATAGTAACTCTTTGAAGTTACAACAGCACTAAAAAGTGACTTATAACCATTTTTCACACTTACAACCATTGCAGCATCCTCATGGTCACATGATCAAAATTCAGATGCTTGGCAACTGACTCATATTTATGACAGTTGCAATGTCCCAAGGTCGTATGATCACTTTTTCCCACCTTCTGACAAACAAAGTCTATAGGGAAATCAGATTCTCTTAACAACCGTGTTACTAACTTAATCATTGCAGTGATTCACTTAACAACTGTGGCAAGAAAGGTTGTAAAATGGGGCAATACTCACTTAATAACTGTCTCGCTTTGCAATAGAAATTTTGGGCTCAATTGTGGTCATAAGTCAAGGACTTGTTTTATAAACTTGTAAGTTGCCCAGGGTCACCTTGTAGGGGTGATGAGTGGCATAAAAATTTGATAGACAGAAAGACAGATAGATAATAGATGGAGAGAGAGAGAGAGAGAGAGAGAGAGAGAGAGAGAGAGAGAGAGAGAGAGAGAGAGAGAGGATGGATGGATGGATGATGGATGGATGGATGGATGGGTATGGTAGGTAGGTAGGTAGGTAGATAGATAGATAGATAGATAGATAGATAGATAGATAGATAGATAGATAGATAGATAGATGATAGATAGATAGATAGATAAGACAGACAGAGACAGACAGACAAGATAGATAGATAAGATAGATAGATAGATAGATAGATAGATAGATAGATAGATAGATAGATAGATAGATAGATAGATAGATAGATAGATAGATAGATAGATAGATAGATAGATAGATAGATAGATAGATAGATTCTTTTCACCAACATCACAAGTTGAAGGCATCAATTCTTGGGTGCTCATTCTTCCTTATGGTCTAATTCTCACAGCCATACATTATTACTGGGAAAACCATAGCTTTAATTACACAGACCTTTATTGGCAGGGTGACATCTCTTTTTAATATATGCTTTTTAGATTTGCTGTAGCTTGGCATTCATAGAGGGTTACAAAAAGCGACAGAGCAGAGAAAAACATAAATATGGAACATATCACCATTTTTAAAAGTTCACTGTTTTTTCTATCTTTATTTTCCTATTTAGATATCAACTTTTCTGCAAGATATTCAAGATGCCTTACTTGAGTGGAATTATCTTTATTTTGATTTTCTAAGCTGAGTAGACTGAAAGAGTGTAAGCTCCCTTTCTTCAGGTTTTTCTTAAAAGCTGCAATTCTTGACTGCACTGTATGAGTGAAGGAGTGGAAGGAGTGATACTGATGGCTTAGAGAAAAATTCTGTGTTCTCCTCATACTTTCACTGTGTAAAACATCTACAGCCTCTAAATCAAATACTTATTTCCATGTTGAAAGGAAATGCTTCAAAATCAGGCTGCTTTCCAAGATACATAATTTCATGGCTGGATCAAGCCAATATTTTATGCAGTCTAGCCCTCTCTGTCTCCCGCAGTGACCTGCCAAGGGTTCTGGGAAGCTGATAAATAGGACAGGAAAATGGTGTTTGCTATGAATGGTACAGCGGACTTGGATGCCCAGGACACATCAGAGCAAGTGTGATGTGCCTAATAAACAAGTTGTTGCTATTTTCCATTAATTTTTGTTTTGTTTTGTTTTGTTTTCACAATATGAAAAGCTGGTCTGCCATTGTAAATATCAGGGGTGGAAAATATGCTGGCAATAAAGCCTGAGGTGATGGATTTCATGCAGACCATTCATTCATTCAGTGACTAAATTTAAACCCTGCTATTTATCCAAGAACTCAAGACATTCTTCACATCTGTCTCTCCTCTAGTTTTATCCTCACAAAAGCCACCTTGTGAAGTAAATTGAGGTGAAAAAGAGTGACTGTCCTAACATTTCTCAGTCAGCTTCCATAGTTGAGTGTTGGAATCTGAATTTCTCCATCATAGTTCAACCACTGCATAAAGGTAGATTTAAAGAACCATATGGGCCCAATCATGCATTCCTCTTGATACACAGCATAGACTGGTTTATCACTGCTTTATTCTGAATTTTTTTTCAGTTTCCCAGTCTACTCTGGTTCTTTAGAGTTCCCTGGTGATTATCTATCCATTCCAACAGGGAGTGACCCGGTTGAGCGTTTAAGTCTAGAAAAGGCAAGTTCAGGTAGTGCCACTTTCTCATGAAGTAACCAAAGCCCCCACAAACAACCTATCCAGTCCTCTAGGAAAATCTCCCTGTCCAAATTTGCTGGGAGGAGAGAATTTATGTGTGAAGAGAAATGGAGAAAGTAAGAAATGTCAAAAAGGCAGACTTCTGGCAAAGAAATGATGGACTAAAGATGGCTCTGCAGAAAGCTGACTTGATAATTGCAATGTAATGAAGAACTGGTGAGAAGACTGGCTCTTTGTAATTCCTCTCTGAACAAGGAGAGAACTTGAGATCACCCACAAGTGCTCCAGACAGTTGTTCCTTGCAGTCCTTGCAACCAGACCAGATAGAAGTCTCTGGTGAATTCAGAGCTCTGGAAGAAAAGGGAATAGCCATCTTGCTCAAACCATAGTTAATGCCTTCAACATTGGGTTCACATACTTCTTTTTCTAATCACTTTCAGAAATACATTCAGCTTTAGATATTAACATATAGCTTCACACATTGCTCAAAACACAATTCCCTTAATTGTGATTTGTTAACTTTGCTTTAATCCACAACTATCTGAAGTCACATGTCATGCTAGGCCATAAATCATTGTCTAGAAACCACAGTGACACATTGCACTCAGCCATGGTTTGCTCAAAGTTTGTTGACTAAGCTGTACATAATCACAATTCATAGCTTATCAAAGACAGTGGCAGGTTCACCCAATACTCTAATTACTAACCCAACAATTTAAGTGCAATGTGTAAACTCGGCCTCTGAATTCAAAATTTCTACAGGTGGTCCTTGACTTATGACCTCAATGGAGTCTAAAATTTCTGATGCTAAGCAAAACATTTGCTAAGTGAGTTTTGCCCCATTTTATGACCTCTCTTGCCTTATTTGTTAAGTGAATCACTGTAGTTGTTAAGTTAATGCAGTTCTTAAATGAAACTGGCTTCCCCATTGACTTTGCTTGTCAGAAGGCCATAAAAGGTGATCACATGGCCCCAGGACACTGCAACTGTCATAACTATGAATCAGTTGCCAAGCATCTGAATTCTGATCACATGACCATGGGGATGCTGCAATGGTCATAAGTGTGAAAAATGGTCATAAGTCACTTTTTTCAATGCTATTGTAACTTCAAACAGTCACTAAACTGTTGTAAGTCAAGGAGTACCTGCACTACAGTTCTTACCTCTTCAGACCAACTGAAAATTTCCAGACTGTTCCTTCAGTGTATTGCAAGAAAGTTCTTGTTCTTTCTTCCACAGAAAATGCTTTCTAACTTTCAAGGAAACGGTATTGGGGTGGGTTTAACAAAAAGCTCCTTCTCCAGGCATTGAATCCAGATGGGTTTCTTGCCAAACAAAGTCCTTTCCAATGGGCAAGAATGTGCTCCTCTGAGCACACTGCGTCCATTTTCAATTTATCGTGACAAAGCTAGCTTCAGATATTGCAAGAAAGACAAGCCTGTCTGCTTCACGGTGGCTGCAGGAGAGAAGTTTATTTTCACTAGAAATTAAATCATGTCCGTACATGTTGTCAGGGAGTCATTTGCCTAACTCTATTAAATACCCCTCTGTGGCCACATGATCATTATCATGAAAGTCGTCATTAGGTCCAGGGGTTCAGGCTGTAACTTCTCACTGTTGGCTGTGGCTTCCCTCTATGCGTGCAAAATGATTGTCGTATCTTGGACTTTGTCCACCTGCACATCTGAGGCAGTTTCAGGCTGGTTAACTGGGTTCATTTGCTTCAGAAAGAACAGGAGAGGTTTGGGGCAGATGAGCATATTAAATGCAGTAACATGCAGCTTCTCCACTGGAGAGACAATTACTCTCTAAGCAAAGAACGGAAGCTATTTCCTTTACAGCTGCCTCAGAAATGTGTATGAGCTTTGGAACTCTAAAATGCACCAAACAGCAATCCCAAAAATCAAATGTGGCTGAGATCAACAAATTAGAACTCATAGACAGCTTGCACAAGGGATGGCATCTCAGAGAAACTATGTTGAATTGGACCAAAGATCCATTTCTGTTCTGAAGAAGCCATTCATAAACACCAGGAAGTTCACAAATAGAGTGTGAAGGCGATTGGGCCCACTTAAGCAATCTTCTCCCAACAATTGAAACTAGAGGTATACTGCATATTCACATGGAGGACTCCTATTATTTCTTTGGGTAACTGTTATTGATAGACCTTTGTCTAAGTTCATTTTAGACCCTAGCAACTAATGACTAGGTTGGCAAAGCAAACATGCCATTAGCAAAGCAACTGTGTTATCAGTAAGCCTTGAAATATGTCCATAAGAACTGCTTATACAAGATGCTGCTTGCATCTACCTAGCTTGTGATTAGGCAATCCTAACCCTTGCACTCTTCCTGTCTCCTGGAATTCATGACCGGCAGGTGTTCAGATATAGACCTCACCTTACTAGCCCATACGGTAGTAACATATTAGGTCAATATTTCTCCCATAGAAGAGTTCCATCAAGCTCCAAAGTTCATCTTTCTCAAAGCACTCAAATTAGTTTCCATCTGAGATAGCAACTGTCCAGAATTTGTTAGAAGAAAATAACTAATGTTGCTCAAAGAATATGAACAAGGAATGCTTACCATACAGATAAGCCACAAGCTCTGGCACTGCAAAGGAGCCATAGAATTGCAGGCTATTATTAAATATATGTATTAACTTTTCCCTCTGCATTTGTAAGGTGGTAACCAAAAGAAGCAAAAAGGAACCCAAAAGAACTTATTTTAACTCCTATGTTCATAGTTAGCACAATGAAATACTTGGAAAAACAGGTTCATTCCTACATGAAGTCTAGCTATCAAAAGTCTGACTGCAGAACATTACTTATTAGTTTTTTATCAGTCTTTATTACTTTACAAGTAACTCAAGGCAGCAAACATATATAATACTTATTTTTCTTCCTATTTTCCCCACAACCACCACCCTGTGAGGTGGGTTGGGCTGAGAGAAAGTAAAGTCATCCAGCTTGATTTCAAGCTTAAGGCAAGACTAGAAGTCACATTCTTCTAGGCCAGCATCTTCACCACTATTAATCACCTTTAAAAAAAAATGATATTAAGACAAGTCCTTTTATTGAAGACTGAAAAACTTTTGGGGACTTTTTTGCTGAAAATGGGGAAAAAGTGAAATGAATTTGCTGATTAAGAAGGCTTGAATAAGGGAAGAAGGGAATTATGATGTAACTTTAAAGACGGGGAGAGATTATAAATTAATTTGTAATTATTGTAAAAAAGATCGGAAGTCACTTTATATATCTTTTCTTTTTCTATTTGTACTACTTTTCACACTTTATCTTACTTTATATAGTTTCATGTTTGTCTTTTACTTCTGTGAAAGTCTCTAATTAAAATAATAAAAAAATAAAAATTGATTTTTCATGATGTGTGTCCTATAGTTTTCTGTGTTGTCAGACTGAGTTTGTATTCTGCTTTTATAAATGGAAACCCAGTAAGCTATGCTAAATATAGCAAAACTAAAATCTCAATGAACATGCATAGGGTTTGTCAAGGAATCAAAATTCAGGACGTACTACAAGAGATGTTGTGAAATGAAGGATCTAAATATGCTACATACAATGTCATTCATGAAAACAGAACCGTTTGCTCTCCCTGATAGCATTATGACTGTATCTGGAATTTAAACTAATGTAAGATAGAGACTATTTTCTTCATATATGTGTGATTTAGAAAAGCCTTAATTCATTTTGATTTGGATCACAACCCTGAGGGGAAGGCAGAAATTAATCTTTACCCCCTATTTTACCTTCTAAATCTAAATGCTCTAATCCTTCAAGTGGACAATACTTCTATCTGCAGTTATGCTCCCACTTGCACCTAAACATGCCCTAATGACTTTTTTTTTTTTTTGGCATCCCTGTATTTCCTTTATCTTACTTGTAACTATGAGTAAGACAGTCTTACATCATCTTTCACTAAACCAGTGGTAATGTGCTGTGTCCTCCCCATTCTGACACCATCAAGGGCTTTTTCCCCACTGCTGAGTCAAAGCACTATTTATCCATTCTTGGGTCAATAGAAAAGCATACAAGCATGACTTTATTCTGACTTGCTGCCATATCACGCTGTCCTGATCATGCATGTGCAATGCACAACACTTGGACAAAATGGTCAAATTTTCTAGCTCTGCTAATCTTCCTCTTCTGCACATTACCAGCAAGAGGGAAAACAGCTGTCAGTTATGGAACTGCAACAATACTGATTGACAAGATTGACTTTTGTCTGCCATTTCTTGCTTCCTTCCAGTGCCACTCCTATTACCCTCCTTTCTGCCATAACCAGAGCCAGGTTTTATAATAACAACAGCTCAGAGTCGTGAGGGGAGGGAGATACAAGCATTGGAGGAAAATCAGGTGGGTGACAAGGACTGGGATCAGTGCAAGGAGGACTGGCAGTGAGGAAAAAAAAATATTATGATAGTAAAGTTTTCTGCAAATTCAAAGATAGGGGAAGAGCAGTGTAGGAAAAGATCGTGGATCTTACTGGAGAATCATAAAAGCAGCTTGGGTTTAAGACACAGTGTTAATTCATGAAAAAAAAAACCAAAATCAAATAAATACTGCTATTTATTGGAATTTGGTATGTCTATTTTAATGAAAAGGACTGGGGTGACATGATAGCAGTGTTCCAATATCTAAGGGGCTGCCACAAGGAAGAGGGGGTCAAGCTATTCTCCAAAGCACCTGAAGGCAGGACAAGAAACAATGAATGGAAACTAATCAATGAGATAAGCAACCTAAAAATAAGAAGAAACTTCCTGACAGAACAATTAATAAGTGGAACGACTTGCCTTCAGAAATTGAGGGTGATCCAAGACTGGAGGTTTGTAAAAGAGATTGGACAACCATTTTGCAGTGTTCTTATTCCAGTAAAACAATGGAACTCATGTGGCTGCTTTTAAGTGGTAAAAGCAAACAGAGATTTGCATAGATTTCATATACCAAAGGTAGGTGCTTATGAGCCTGCCCTCCCTCCCTCCCTCCCAGTGTGTCTGCTAGTCTTGATCACACTTAAAAAAAAATAACACCACACAGAACCAAAAAGATGTTTCCCTCCCTTCTATAATATCACCACATCACAAGCATGCCCACTTCTGATGCAGAAGATGGCATTGGGCAGCTACTACTCAGCACTTACTTCATTAATTTATGTCATCTCACAGGGCTTCCTCTTGTCCTCATGCTGTTCAAGATCTAGGTGAAATTACTTAAGGCGAAGGCGAGATGGGTGGAAAATAAATTTGATAAATAAATACTACCTTGAAATGGTGTACCATCAGTATGCTGATAACATTCGGCTCTGCTGTTTCTTGCCATCTAAGTCCAATGATGTAGTCACTATCCTTGAATGTTGCCTACATTTGATAATGGGCTGAATCAAGAGAGAACAAGATGAAATCAATCCAGATAAAATGGGAAGCGAATTCCAAGAAAGGTTCAATCTATTTTGCACTAAACTGCACTCTCTGTGAAAGTAAGTGTGCTTTTTAACCACCACTGGATTCATAGTAGCTAATTGGGAGAAGGGTACACTTGGAAAGTTACAGCTAGGTAGGATCATTCCTGAGCTGGTCCAATCTGGCAGCAGATTTGCGATCTTTCATAAAATGTATTAAAGGTTGATCTGAACTGTTTGGATAGTTTCTGCATCTATTTCCTGTCCCTCCTTTCTTGCAACTCTTTTATCTTCATTAGTGTAGCCCCAGCAAAATGAAAATAGGTGAAATTGACTAGAATTAATCAGTAGCAGTTCAGTAGGAACTATCCATTTTAACAAGTACTCAGCAACAGTGATAACAGCAAAATGCTGTACCTTTTAGATAGATGGATTAGGCCTGCAGTGGAAAAGGAGTATATTGTTACATATGAATGTCACTTGGTTACCTAATGCTGAGCCCAGGTTTGTAGACTTGCCTTATTGGGTGGCTAAAAGCAAGTCCTGTATTTAAACAGGCTTCTTAAAACTGGTACCCTCCTTATGGTGGTGATTCCCAGACTTCTCCAGGAGTTATGGAGCTGCAGTTACAACGATATGGAAAGCACCAGTTTGGGGTAAAAAGTAAGTGATTAAGATGCTGGCTTAGGAGCAAAGAGACCTAGGTTCTAAGTCTCCCTTCAGCTGTGGAATTTTGTGGGTGATTGGGGACCAGTCTCTCTTTCTCAGACAAGCTATATGGCAATGTTGTTGTTTGATGGAAAAATAGAAAGTACATATTTTAACTACATATTTTAAATGGCAGGAAAACCTTACAGGTCAAGTAAAATGCATGTTTTATACACTAACGATCCAAAATTTCACCCTTGGAATCCTATGTAGGATTGGGAATAGTTTCTACTTAAAATTCTAGAGAGCTATTGTAGAAAACAGTCCCCAACAGTTCACTTAATTGATAATATGCAGGTATTATGTCTGCAACAGTATGAGGCATTTTCCAACACAGAGCCTCTAATTTCCCAGCAGAAACACAATGCTTCCAAATCAACAGAAAACTAATTGCAAAAGGGGGAAAAGATAAGAGCTCACACTTTTCTATTATTGAACTTCTCTTTAAAAATCCTTGGTGTGGCCTATGAAAAAGTGTGTTCATTGGGAGTACAGGAGAGTGAGAACAGAACACTACTGAGGATACAAACAGAGCTACTTGTGTATAACTTCAGGTCAGAAGGTGAAACTTATTATTCAGGAGCCAAATTGCTGGCCGAGGCATCGGAGGGAGGAGAAGTGGCCCCCTCCCCTGAATCAACTGAAGGGGCTCAGGTTATATAGATCATCAAAATCTAGATGGTAAAAACTGTGCAGACATTAAAGTTACTTTTTTGTCTCTCCCACAACAGGACATGTCAATAGGAATGGTACCCTCCTACCAGAAGGGCAATCAGATTAGGAAAGCTTCTACTGCTTAGCCTCTCACTACTTTGAGGTGGGGATCACTTAAATAATAATAATAATAATAATAATAATAATAATAATAATAATAATAATAATAATAATAATAAAGTTGGAAGGGACCTTGCAGGTCATCTAGTCCAACCCCCTGCTCAGGCAGGAAACCCTATACCATTTCGGACAAATGGCTGTCCAGTCTCTTCTTAAAAACTTCCAGTGTTGGAGCATTCACCGCTTCTGGAGGCAGGTTGTTCCACTGGTTAATTGTTCTAACTGTCAGGAAGTTTCTCCTCCGTTCCAGGTTGCTTCTCTCCTTGACTAGTTTCCATCCATTACTTCTTGTCCTGCCCTCAGGTGCTTTGGAGAATAGCTTGACTCCCTGTTCTTTGTGGCAACCCCTGAGATATTGGGACACTGCTATCATGTCACCCCTCGTCCTTCTCTTCATTAGACTAGACATACCCAATTCCAGCAAACGTTCCTGATATGCTTTAGCCTCCAGTCCCCTAATCATCTTTGTTGCCCTTCTCTGCACTCTTTCTAGAGTCTCAACATCTTTTTTACATCGTGGTGACCAAAACTGGATGCAGTATTCCAAGTGTGGCCTTACCAAGGCATTGTAAAGTGGTATTAATACTTTCATCCATAAAAGGATGAAAATACGAAAAGGATGAAAAAAAAGGATATGAGGATTTAGCAGCTTTCTGGCACAGAGGATTTTGAGAGGGATTTCCCCACAAGGGCCTTTGTAAGCAGAGGCAGGTATAAAGAAGGAAGGGCAGCTATCTGAAAGAACTTCGGAGCTCTGGACCACTTTCAGATGCAGAGCTGGAGAGGGAACAGTAACAAGCAGGAATACGTCAAGAGACGAAGGCAGAGGTTTACTTTAACAATGGTCAAATACATCACAATAATGTCTTCCATGACATCTCCTTCATCTCCTCTTCAACTGAGGCAACTTAAAGCTGTC
This sequence comes from Azemiops feae, assembly GCA_023970755.1. Lineage (NCBI taxonomy): Eukaryota > Metazoa > Chordata > Lepidosauria > Squamata > Viperidae > Azemiops > Azemiops feae. Next base: position 1,071,378 of record JALGBA010000409.1, read on the forward strand.
TTCCCTGTTTCTGGTTTTGAATAGAGCCAGTTTGGTCTAGTGTTTAAGGCATCACACTCAGAACTAATAGACCATGAGTTCTAGTCCTGCCTTAAGAAAGATAACCAGCTGGGTGATTTCAGGCCAGTTACTCTCTCTCAGCCCAATCCACTTCACAGGGTTTTATTGTGAGGAAAATAGGAAGGAAGGAGTATTAGGTATGCTCACCACCTTGGGTTATTTATAAAAATAATAAAAAGGGGATACACATAAATAAAATACATACTATCACTTGGATAAAACAGTAGCTTGCCTTCCCAGTGGCTAGTATCCCATCCCAAGGATTTCATGTCTCCATGGGTATTTTGGCTTGGCCTGCAGAAGAGACCAGATACCCAGAAGATTTTTGTTTAATGTCTGACACTTTCTGAAATCCTTGCCAAGTCTTACACAGGTTCCTTGTCAACATGGATTTAGTGCTAGACCTATATTTAAAACAGCATTAGTGTTTTCTCCTCTGCAGCACAGAAGGTTGATTTAAACCAGGAAAGAGAGCCAGATTCCGCCATGTTACTGCTTCTGTCAACAAGGGATTTCACACAGGCCTACTTCTGTCTTTATTTGGATGGGGCATTTTGCCCACCAATACTTGTCCAATTCTACTCTAGCCCAAGGCACTGAAAACTTGGCTGTCCCTTCAGGCATTTGTGCCAGGAGGCTAAGCAAACTCTGCTGGCTACTGTCATTTTAATTGCAAATTGGATTTTTCTTTTTTAGACTCTAGACATTAATTATTTGGATTGTTTTAATTGTTGGTTTTAACTTTATATGCTGCCCAGAGACACTGCTGTGAAAGAGATCAAGTATATTGTTTAAATAAATGATTGGTGATCACTCCTCATCCCCAAGTAGACAATATTAATGACAAAAATGAAGTTGGCGGGATCCACTAATCACTTTCCTTAAAAGGCAGAGCACCATACAACAATCTACAGTGTACTACAACTAGTACAGGTAGTCCTTGAGTTACGACCACAATTGAGCCCAAAATTTATGTTGCTAAGTGAAACATTTGTTAAGTGAGTTTTGCCCCATTTTATGACTTTGCTTGACTCTCTGACAGACAGGTGTTGTTAAATGAATCATTCATTTGTTAAGTTAGTAACATGGTTGTTAAGTGAATCTGGCTTCTCCACTGACTTTGTCAAAAGGTCGCAAAAAGGGGATCACATGCCCTCAGGACACTGCAATTGTCATAAATATGAACCAGTTGCCAAGCATCTGAATTTTGATGGGGATGCCGCAACGGTCATGTTTAAAATGGTCATAAGTCACTTTTTTCAGTGCCCTTGTAACTTTGAACAGTCACTAAATGAACTGTTGCAAGTCAAGGACTACCTGTATAGTGTTTTTCAAACTTGACCACTTTAAGATGTGTGGACTTCAACTCCAAGAATTCCCCAGTCAGCAATGCTGGATTACACGATTCTGCCTTCATGCATTTGGGCTTCAGAAGAAATTGTGATTTGTATTTGACTGATTTTCAGTACTGAAGGAGGAGGTGTCTACTTTGGTGGTTGTGACAGCAAACACATTGGCCAGACAAAAGAAATCCACAGCCAGGCCCTCTGGTGAGGCATTCCTTTTGCTGAAAATCACAGCCTTCAAACTAGGAGGAGACAGGAATAGCTGGAATGCTCACCTGTCTGTCAGAGAGTCAAACAAAGTATTCCCGTGGAGCAGATTCAGGATGACACTTGTATCCTGCTCAGGCTGAGACCTGCACCCTGCCAGGAATTGCCAGCTTGCAGGCACATTTAGAGAAGGGAGTGCTGAGGGCAGAAGAAGCAGCCAGAGAATGTCATATGAATTCGGTGCCCAGAGGCGATGATCTAGCCTGTGTTGACTCTTTTTACAACCGGCAACATGCCTGGCGTGTGCATTCAACTGATTTTTTTAAACTAGGCTGGGCTAGCTGGCAGCTGTAAACCATGTTGCACCTGCAACTTGCCTGGTGCTGCACCAACAGAGCTTTTAAGCAACATTGTCTTTAATTGCCCTTAATTGGTTTTGGCTGAAGGCTGAGATGCTCCTTTACAGCAGCTTGGGAGACAGGCACGCTGCAGGATGTTTTCCAACTTTTTTTTCCCTGTCCCATAAATTCCCCCTGATTTTTTTCTCTCTAACTAGTGGATTATTCTCTGTGTCGTTTCTCTACTGCAGTCAAGAATGTTTCCAGGCTGCTAATTCTTTGCTGAATTTCAGCTTTGACATATTTCTGTGCACAGCGTAAGAGATGATAAAATGCTGGCTTATTTATATTAAGCAACTGTAAAAAGCACAAATTCAGCTGGAGCTGGTTCTTACCCAATTCAGTTGGCAATTCCCTTGATTAAACTTAGTGGGGCTTGCCTACAATTCAATGTGCATTAAAGGAGGCTGTTCAGATTGGCTTTGTAATACACCTAGAAAAAAATTACGTACAGACTGGTCTCCTAGACCTAGAAATCATGTCAGCCTTCCCCAAGGTGGCACCTCTTTAAGTTGTTGAAACTGCAATTCCTTTAATCCCCAATCAGCAAGCGACCACTTTTTTGCTCACATAGCTTCTGAGTAAGGAACAACTAAACACGCAGCAATGTTGTGCTTGCTACAGTCTCTGCACCTGACCAAAAAGCCAAGTGATACATTGATTTTACTTTCTACATATACAGTGTTAGCATGAATCTATACTTCTGAATTATCTCTTCTTCGGGATATTTTTGTTAAACCTTCTGGGTAAAATACTGCATTTCTTATTTTTATAACTTCAGCTTATCCTCACAAGTTAAAACTCTAAGCTGGCAAAGCAGTAGATACAACACAATAAGTGTATTTGCTTGGATGTAAGCCTTGGTAAACCTAGTAATTGGGTTTAAATCATAGTTTGTTTAACCATTGTTTCTTGGACAAGCTCTTGTGACTTTCACTTATAAACTACAATGGCTAGTTTCACACAAAAGTCAGGAAATCAAAGATCAAACAAGCCACATTGTGGTTTAACCCAGAAGGTGAAACCTATGATGCAGAGATCTTAAGGACAAGCATAGCTGGAATGGTGCAGTGATACTTGGTTTGGCTTGAAGTTCGGTTTCCCCCTTTGTCACATATTTTTAATTACAGGAACAAATGCCTCCTTGGGGTTCTTAATAAGCAGCATGCTTGTCTGTTTCAGAGTAAAATATATACACTAGACAAAACAAGCACTTAACTACGTTAGAGTGGGAGTGAGGTTGCTTTGTTATGCTGGGCTTACTAAAGATTTGCTGAGAATGGGGCTCTCTTTGCAAGACACTGACCTCCCCAACTGCATTTTATCCTAGCATTTTTTCAAACCTAGCATGCCATCAATTCAGATGTTGTGCAAATTCCCCAAATTTAGTCATTGAACTAATCCTGGTTCCATTAACAGATAAGAATGTGAGTGTTAATCCAGGCAAGATAAATTTGGGAATGCTAGGCTAAGCATGTTTACTCACAAGTAAATATGACCAGATCTGGGAGACTTATTCCCTAGTGGGCCTGTATAGAACTACAGCATGTATCCCAGTCTGCAAACAAGCATAGCAAACCAACTCCCACGTCTGACTTACTCAAGACAAAGCTGATAGCAGGTGTTCTATGGAAGACCCGGCAGGTTTTTCCAATTGCTCAACTTTGCTCTAGGGAAGGCGGGAGGGGGAAATGCTCCCCCTCCACCCAGCAAAGTTGTTCCACCAGCTCTTGCACCTGCTTGTACTACATGCAAATCCAACAGGCCTGCTGCCTCATGTCAGGAATGAGTTACATCTCCCCTCGCCTTCTTTAAAAGCATGCAGACAAAAATGTGACAACAGCCAGCAACCTGCATTGAAGTCAGCAGATAAGAGCAGATGATTAAAGGGCTTCCAGAGCAAGAAACTGGAGTTCACTTCAGCTGACAGGGAGCTTTTGCTCAGAGCAAGAAGCCACTTAGGATTTCCCCCACACACACACACACCTACCGAGCTCCAACACAAAACCATACCTGCCAACACCAGATTGTCCAAAGGAAACACTCACAATAAAGGATTTGTCATGCGTGTCACCCTGGTTGGAGACCCCTGCAACACAGCACATGCTTCTTTGTCCCCCATTTTTATAGACAACCAGGAAGAAAATGTGTAATGAGTGTTACCAGCTGTTTTACTGACCATGATCCTGTATGTTTGGCAGCTATATTTCATACAGACATAAGGCAGGAACATTTTTTCCATCCGACCGAAGAAAACTTCATTTGTCTTGAGACTGACGTTAAAAGACAGGATGGCTTGACTGGAAACTTAACAAACAAGACACCACTTAGTTATGACTAAGTCCCACTGTAAGCATGAATGAACCTGTTGGATAAATTATGATTGAGTTTGCAAAATCTAGAAAGCCTTCACTTGGGCAGAGAGTGAGAGGGGAAAAAGTTCCTCAAAGAAGACTAATGATGTAGCATTTTTGTAGTGTCTCTAAGGTGTTCAAAATCTATTATGCAGAGATGGGGAACACCCTCCAGATGTTGCTAAATTATAATTCCCAGTGATAATTACTCTGGGGTATCCATCTGTTCTCCTTTATATAAGACAATCAGAAGAACCATTTGGTCCAGTTCTGAGATCAAAATCAAGAACCATAGAAAGGGAAATCCAGATTCTTGAAGCTGATTTGAGGGCCACAGACTAAGCAAATTCACAAGTCACCGAGCAGTCCCAGTTTACGTAAATGGTAAGATAATTATTTAAATGACAGGAACCATTCCCATATTTCTATCAATTCATACACATTAACAGATGGGTGATAAATTTTGCAGATTGGTACCTTGCTTGGGGTGGGGGTGTATTGGTGAGATTTCACATCCAGTACAACTGCTGCCATCAAGTCTACTATGATATGCTTCCATATTTCCCATGATATAATCCTGACTGAATTTATAATTTACTTCTTGGTTAGAAGTCAGATTGAATTTTTATATAAATATGAATAGGAGATGAGTTCCCAGAACTCTCTGAACTTTCAGTAGGAAGCAGCATTATTTTTCATAGAACTGGAATGAATTTGAATAACTTATTTCAAAAGAAACTCTGCAGTCTTCCCTGGAGAACAGGAAAGGCACTCAACAGAAAAGAGATTTGGGCTGAAATAGTGAGAAACTTCCTCAGCCCCATCTGTTCCCAGTCTCATTACACCACAGATGTACATCCCACATTAGAAAACAATTTCCCAAACAATTTGTGTTAATGAGCTAAGTTTTTCCCCCCAAACATTCCTGTAACCTTTCTCAATTTAATTCTGACATGTCTCCCACCTCCCATCCCTTGTAATTGTACTCCAGATTTAAGGAGTATTTGTGCTGTAAAAAATAAGACAATCACTAGATGGCAGTAAAGAAGTAGAACTATAGAAACATTCTAAGTTGTGCTGCTCTCTATTGGTAGTGCATATTTCTGCTGCTGACAAAATCTTCCTAGCTTATGTAGGAATTGGCAACAGCATCTACCATGTCTCTTTTCCTTCAATGGCTGGCTACCTCCCTGTGCAGCCATTTCATTCTGAGATACCAAGGCTTTAATCCAGCAGTTGGTCCTATGATTGTCCTTAAATTCAATGAACTTTCCCAGACTTATGTTTTCCCATCCTATCTAAAAAGTCAATGCTCCACAAACTATTATATCACCCAGTGGGCACCCTTCCAATATCTACCCAGGTGAGGTGAAACATGTTCCCCTTGATTTCACACCTTTGTCCCCACTACTGCAAAGCTTCCTCTCTTTTTTTTTTCCTTCCTAGCATTTTTCCCACAAGAGCAGGGTCTTTTTTTCCAGATCAACCAAATATTGATCCCTTGACTGAAACAGGAATTGGTTGACTGGCTTGTCACCAGAGCCTGATGTTTTGGGCTGAAAGTGAATGACTGACTCAAAGCCACCCAACCAGTTTTCATGCCTGAGGTAGGGCTAGAACTCAGTATCCTGGTTTCTAGCCTGGTGCCTTAACCATTGGACTAAACTGGCTCTCAACTGCAAAGCTTAGCTAAGCTTCCCTTCCCTAAATCTTTCAGCTGCAACATATGCATGTTGGAATAAAGGTATGAAGTTTCAATGGATGCTACTACTATGAAGCTGAACCATCTGTTCTTCCTTCCTACAAAGTTTCTACAGGCCTAGAAGGGAAGATGGAAAGGAAGGATCAACCTGTTCCCTTTGCTTTGATCACTGGAGCATCAGAGCAACAAAGGTACAATAAGGGAGAAAAACAACCATTTGCATTAGTGCGAAAAGAGAGTATATGGGAAGGGGGTGTGAAGGCATCCATGTGTGCAAAGATCTAGGAAAGCAAAGGAGAAGAATGGGGACAAGTGAGGCATTGGTAGACTGACCCACAACAAGGTTTACTTCCTTGCACAGATGGGAAATCAAGACTGAGCATCACCCAACTTTATTGCCAAACTACTGCCATCTAGACCAGAATGGTTAAAGGTGGCTTCAGGAAGTCCTGGGAGTAGCTTAAGAAGGAAGCAGCTTAGGTTGTCCATGAAGAATTGCCTTTAGATGATAGTACATTTCCTGCTGTCCCAAGTGATCTTAAGTAATCACTTGAAACACACACACACCCAAACCATATTGTGGCTATATCTTTGGAAGGACTTAAACTTGATTCCCTCCTCAATGTTTTGGGTCTCAAAGGAACAGTTGAAGATCTCTATTTAAAAATCTAACCTCTTCATTTTGATTGTAAGGGAAGATAATGTTTCATTTTGATTTGCTTGCTTCTTGACTTTTTAGCAGTTTATTACATTACATCATTTTGAAGGCAGGCTACTACAGTATACAACAAACAGACAACACAACAGACAAGAACTAGGTAAATGTTTTCTTAGCTGATGAATAAAACAATAAAAAGTTGGCATAATTTTTACATTGGACTAAGAAATTTAAGGGTATTACAGACACTACAACTGCTAAGTTCCCCTTGCCCCTGAAACACAGTTTGGGGGTATCCTGGGAAAATTTTACACTAGCAGCAGGCAGGGAGTCAGTCCAGCGAGATCAGAAGGCTCTCCCCACTAAGTTGGTAATAATGTCCAAAGTGCCTGTGATAAGAAGCAGTTCCCAGGTGGGAAGGTGTCAAGTCATACACAGGGAACTATAAACCTTGCATACTCGTAAAAAAGATCAAAGAGGAAAGAGTTTATTTTCAAAGGTCTGTTTCCTCCACAAAGCTTGGTGTCAAAGGGAGGGAGGGAGAGGAGTAAAGGTAGAAAATTGAGGAAGGGGAGAAGAGGGATAATAGATTTTGTTTGCCAAATTAGTAGGGAATGGGATATTCTTTCCACTCTAAGACTAAGACAAGACATATCCCAATGGATAATATTGTAGGATTCATCTGTTTATCTATGAAAAATTCAGTATAATTAAAATATACCTATAAAATGGAAAAATTAGAATAGTCAGATGAATTGAAAAGACACATTATTAACTGTAATACATGCAATTTGGCAGCCTTTATCTTTAAATCCAGGATACCGCTGATATTCTGGCAGTCAGCCTTTTGAATTTCAGTGGGAGACTCCAGGTTGAAATAATTCAAGGAAGATTAATTAAGATGTTTTGCAGTGGTTAATATTAGATCTATAAAGAGTGTTTCCCACAAATATCATAATTGTGCAAGCAATGTGTTTCTCGTGACACACGATGGAAGTGAAAGTTGGACTTGAAGAAGCAGGATAATGTTACTGAACTCTGATGTTGGAGAAGAGTCCTGAAAATACCAAGAAAATACACCGATGGATCACCAAACACACCAACCTAATCACAAATGACTAGGCTCAAACTATCCTACTTCAGACCCTTTATGCAAAGACCTAGCTCTCTGGAGAAGGCTCTAAAGCTAGGAAAAGTGGAGAAGAATAGAAGATGATCAGCAGTGAGCTGGATGGACTCAGTTACAATGGCAATGAATGCCCAGCTGGAAGATCTGAAGGATCTTAGGGACAGATTGTCATGGAGAAAATCTATGTGATTTGCTAAGAGTCAACACCTACTTGATGACACCTAATCAAATAATCAATAGAAGGTATGATTCTAATATCACTACCTATGGTGAAATGCTAGTGTCCCTGAACTCTTCTTCTGGACTCATATTCTTATAAAAGTTGGATTCAAATCCACATTCAGACGTAAAGTTTGCTAGGTACTTTGGGCCAGTGTTTAATTTACACCTAATCTTACAGGGTGGTTGTGGGTGTAACAATGAGGGGAGGAGCATCAAGTGGGTCACCTTAGGTTCCAAATAAATTTAACTAATAAAATGTTCTTTAGGACTCAGTGTCAATCAAGGTTTATTTCCTGGTAAATTATTTCAACACAGCAGTGTTGGCTATTGCGTTATCATCAATTTAATTAAGCTCATGGAGACTTATGAGCCACAATGACACTACATGCAAAATCCCTCCCTGCAGACACTGTGACCATATCACACAATTGATCTTTATATAGAAATATTACATAGTCAACTCCAGTAAAGTTGTTTTTGAAGCTATTTGTCCAGTTCTTGAGAGTCTAACAGTGATGTATCAAGATTGGTAATGAATTTTATGATATAGAGCAGGCATGTCAAACTCATGACGTCACATGACGTCACACGACTTATTGTGACTTTTCCCCATTGCCGGCAATGGGGTGGGTGCGGTTTCGGCATGACGCATCCGGCCCGCGGGCCGGCAGTTTGACATGCCTGATATAGAGAGCCCTTTATTTATGATTGCAATTGATCCTGCTTAACAAGTCATTTGTTAAGCAAGTCATCATGTAGCTAACCCAATTTTGTCATTTTTTGCTGTAGTCGTTAAGTGTTTGCTGGGTGTTTTTTTTTTTTTGCCAGAAAATGCTGTTTTCTGGGGGGGGGGGAAGTCATACATTGTGGTCATGTGATTGCAGGATGCTGTTAATGTGGACCAGCTGCCAATCTCCCAAAATGCAGTCATGTGACTGCAGGGTGATGGGATGAGGGAGGAGATTGGAACTTTGAATCTGGTCATAAGTACCTTTTATGGGGTGAGTCATAATTTTGAATAGTCTCTAAGCAACTGGTCATTAAGTGAGGACTGCCTGTATTCCATTCCAACATTTTGCTTGTTATCTTGTGAACTTTTTGGTTTCCACAGGCCAGGTGTCTCCACTGGCACAATTATATGATTAGTCTCTGGGTGAAAAAAAAAAGTTATCCTTCTGTATTATCCAATCCTGGTTAATGAACTGAAATCTGCAGAGATTCTTTTCTGCCAACATTCCTTGTACTTGTTTTTGGCAGTGACTGAGACTCCAAGGAATACACTGTGGAGAGTTAACTTTTCAGTTTTCAATTCTGCAGAATTGGGCTCCAATCCATGCACTCATTTGCTACTGACATGTGTAGCTGTCATGGGATTGCTGATGGTTATATTTTGGAATTGTTCTAAAGTCTTCTTCTCCTGAAGCTAAAACAGAAAGTTAAGCACAGAGTTTCTCTTCCAAACTTTCTCTTTCATATTTGAAGTTGGCTGAATTTTCTTAGTGTCTTATTTCTTAATGGTGGGATTCACAAATAACAATAAACTCTGGCTTGTTACACAAGCCACAGGGATTGGGGTCACACATTACTCCGACCTATGTTTTACTTGGTTTTGACATCCTGTGTGAAGTATAACCCAGCTAATTATGGTTTATTCCATACTCTATAATTAAGGCATGGCTTGGTATGGGAACCCAGTTTTAATATACTGCAGACTTATAACCTGAAGATGAGGTTGACCTAGGATGGTTTATCACCACAAACAAAACAGCAAATAGCCATTCTGCTGGCTCAATGCATGATGTATAATACCTAAAGACAGCCAAGTTATTTTGATATATGGCAATTTCTAGCAATAAAAAAATACAAGAATGAAGACCACTGATTGATTTTTCCTGGCACAATCAGCTTCCTGATGTTGCATCTCACTTAAAGTAAGCTCTGTTGGCTCTGCTGTTTTTATGGCCAATGAGAGTTGTGAAGTCCATCATTTGAAAGAGCTAGTGCTTTCCTGTTATTTATTATTTCTTTTTCATGTTTTCATCCAGAGGATTCTCAAGGCAGCTCACCATGCTTTAAAAAACAATCTAAGACCACCAATTAAAGTGGGCATTAACTAATTCTGGCTGAAAAGACCTAGTTAAAGAGGCAGCTATGATTTTGTCTCCCCCCTAATAGCATAAAGACCAAGGACTGAGCACAATGCCAAAGAGAGTAACCCAGGAGAAGGTCCCCTGCTCTGTGTCCTGATAGACATACTTTGAATCAGAGTTTCCCAACTTTTCCGGCTTTGTGGACTGATTGGGGGCTGGGGAGAAGGGATGGTTCCGTGCAAACAGCTTGCAAGTGCGTGCACCTCCATTTGCACGAGCGGCAGGCATGCATGGATGCCACTCACGCAAATGGAGCGCACACACATGCATTCACCTGCTGCTCCAGCAAGTGGGGATGCATGCGTGCGTGCGCTTGCCTGCCACCTCTGCGGCCTGGTTCTGAACAGCTCATGGCCCAGTAGTGGGTTGGGGACCCTTGCTTTGGACGGTGAGAACTTCTTTAAGAGGGCTTCTGCCCCTGATCTTAATGTTTAGAGAGGTTTGTGAAGGGTGCAACATTCCCTCAGAGCTTCAACACCAACACGGTTGATCGTTGCCAAGAGACATAGTTTGAATCTTTACAGATTCAAGTCAATTTCTCATGTGTTGAGTTATAAATACAGTTTCCCTGGCTTTCTGCAATAAACTCCCATAGACCTCTGAACACCTTGTAACCATTTTATGCCACTTAAAATACCACATTTTGAATTCCATGTATTTTAAACTGAAAATTCAATTTTTTTATATGCCTTTCAACTGTAAAAAGTCTGGGGAGACAGGACAACTTGGATCGGCGCATTCAACAAGGTTGCATGAAATGCAGACCAAATCACTTCATCGAGGATCCCTTTCAACCAACTTGGAAATGAATTATATCCCAATGCCCCTACTGTCACAAGCTGCTTTCTTTTGAGACCTAGAACTTTCCAGTACTGTTTACCCCACATTATCTTGGTAGGAGTACCACCACCCACTGTCCCAGGCAGCTGCTTCCCCCCTACCACGAACACACAGAAGTATCAGTGTTAACATTCGTATGGAAATGTGCTGAGGCAGGAAATAGGTAACATCTGTCCGGAATTCACAGCACCTGCTTCCTCACACAAAGTGTGCTGCTAACCAGGCCTGTCCTATAGGAACGGACATTAGGCTGTGTAACGCTGTTGAATGCAGCCAGCAGCAACATTGGGTTTTGTCAATGGAGAGAAGCAAACATTTGTCTGCTAACAATGCATGCTTGTTTTCATGTGCACTTCTGACCCTCCATTCACATCTAAAGCAAAATGTGTACATACACTGTCCTTGCAGTAAATTGCCCAAGACATTTTACATTATACACACACACGTTTCAATACAGCCAAATAAAAGACATGAAGGGCAACATTCAGCTCTCATTCATTCCTCCTGGCATTGATCCAAAATGCAGCCATTAACATATTTAAGTCCTCCTTTCACCAAGTTTAAAAACAAGGATTGGTCTATTTTTTTTCATCAACTTTTAAAATATTTTAAAGTGAACTTATGAGTTAGTGTCTTCATGATGAAAGTCTACAGTGGAAACGAGTCGTTGGCTGTTTTCAGCTGACCTTCCTCTCTTGAAAAGAAGAGCTACTATGGAATTGAATCCCATACTGAGGTAAGGAATGGTTTGCCATGGCTTATTTAATAAACCACAATTAGCTAGATTCACACATGCTGGGCAATGAACTATAATGATTGAGTGTGTGCAACAGATCCATTGGTTCCCATAATTTATGGGTCGGGATCTCACCAAATGATAAGTAAATATATCTCCTAATCTCATTGGTATTAAGGTCAGGCAAAAAAGAAATACAGGTAGTTCTTGACTTACGACCGCAACTGAGCCCAAAACTTCTGTTGCTAAGCGAGACATTTGTTAAGTGAAGTTTGCCTCACTTTACAACCTTTCTTGTCACAGTTGTTAGGTCTTTAGTTAGTAACATGGTTGTTAAGTGTGTCTGGCTTCCCCATTGACTTTGCTTCTCAGAAGGTCACAAAAGGGGATCACAACCCTGGGACACTGCAACCGTCATAAATATGAGTCAGTGGCCAAGCGGCTGAATTTTGATCATGTGACCATGGGGATGATGCAATGGTCATAAGTGTGAAAAATGGTCATAAATCACTTTTTACAGTGCTGTTGTAACTTTTAATGAACGGTCACTAAACGAACTGCTGTAAATTGAGGACTACCTGCACACAGCTTACTTTTAATAACTGCATAGCAGTTCCCCCATCTTTGCAGTCCCAAAACCAGCCACAGGACCCTTGCACAGACAAGGGGAGGAACATAGCTGAGAGCCAGGTTGAAGACTTTCTGCTTAATAAACTTTCCCCAGCCTAACCTGCTTGCCATCCCTTGTGGGACCCACAAAAAGCCATTAGCAAACAAATCACCGGACAATGTCCCAAGATTTGTGAAGACAGCCCTGCCTATACAATGTCTGTGCATGTGCATGTATACATAGTAGTATGGAATACAAAACTTTTAAAGCCCTATACCTGCATTACAGATAATTCAAATATTTATCTATGGCTATTTCTTGTGATTATGAGAGCACCTAAGGGTGTGCTGGCTGCAGGTTCTGGGAGTTGAACTCCACAATTTTTACACTAATCTGAGGCGTATAAAAACTTTAATCCAGCCCCGAGGTTAGAATACAGATAGTCCTCAACTTACAACCACAACTGGGACCAGAATTTCCACGGTTAAACAAAAGGATTCTTAAATGAAGCATGCCCAATTTTACAAGCTTTTTTCCAAGTGAATTACAGGAAAGTCCTCAACTTATGACCACAACTGAGCCCAAAATTTATGTTGCTAAGTGAGAAATTGGTTGAGTTTTGCCCCATTTTACGACTTTTCTTGCCACGGTTGTTAAGTGAATCACTGCAATTGTTAAATTAGTAACATAGTTGTTAAGTGAATCTGGTTTCCCCATTGACTTTGCTTGTCAGAAGGTCACAAAAGGGGATCCCCTGTTCGCGGGAAACTGCAACCATTGTAAATGTGAGTCAGTTGTCAAGCATCCGAATGTAAATCACGTGACCCTGGGGATGCTGCAACGGTCATAAGTGTGAAAAATGGTCATAAGTCACTTTTTTCAGTGCCATTGTAACTTGGGTCAGTAAGTGAACTGTTGTAAGTCAAGGACTACCTGTACTGCAGTTGTTCAATGCATCATGCTATTGTTAAGCAAATTCAGCTTCCCCCATTGACTTTGCTTGCCGGAACCGGCTGGGAAGATCACAAATAGCAATCATATGGCCCCGGGATGCCATAACCATCATAAATTCATGTTGGTTGCCAAGCACCAAAACTTTGATCATATGACCATGGGGATGCTGGGATAATCGTAAGTGCAAAGACCAGCCATAAGTCACTTTGAATGGTCAATAGAAGAATGGTTGTAAGTTGTAAGTTGAGGACTAGCTATAAGAACTGTCATAAATTAAAAGAATAATAAGAATAAAGAATAAAGAATAAAGAATAAAGAATAAAGAATAAAGAATAAAGAATAAAGAATAAAGAATAAAGAATAAAGAATAAAGAATAGAATAGAATAGAATAGAATAGAATAGAATAGAATAGAATAGAATAGAATAGAATAGAAATAAGAATAAGAATAAGAATAAGAATAAGGAATAAAGAATAGAATAGAATAAGAATAAGAATAAGAATAAGAATAAGAATAAGAATAAGAATAAGAATAAGAATAAGGAATAAAGAATAGAATGGAATGGAATGGAATGGAATAGAATAGAAATAAGAATAAAAATAAGAATAAGAATGAGAATAAGGAATAAGGAATAAAGAATAGAATAGAATAGAATAGAATAGAATAGAATAGAATAGAATAGAATAGAATAGAATAGAATCTGGAAGGGACCTTAGAGGTCTTCTAGTCCAGCCCCCTGCTCAAGCAGGAGAGGAAATTATATACATCATTTCTGGGACCCAGTATGGTGCTGAAGTGCAATGCTTTATACTGGTTAAGGTATGAAACTAGCAAAGAGGAGATCCAGGTTTTAGGTCAACCTCAACCGTGAAATCTTCCTGGGGGACTTTAGGCCAGTCATTCTCTCTCAGCCCGATCATCCTCACAGGGTTGTTGTTTTGGGAAAAAACAGGAAGAAATAGCATTAGATACAGGTCGTCCTCAACTTACAACAGTTCATTCAGTGACTGTTCGAAGTTACAATGGCACTGAAAAAAGTGACTGATGACCATTTTTCACACTTCTGCCCCTTGCAACATCCCCATGGTCACATGTTCAAAATTTGGATACTTAGCGACTGACTCATATTTATGACGGTTACAGTGTCCCGGGGTCATGAGATCACCTTTTGGGACTTTCTGACCGGCAAAGTCAGTTGGGAAACCAGATTCACTTAACCACGTTACTAACTTAACAATTGCAGGGATTCACAAAAGGTCATAAAATGGGGCAAAATTCACTTAACAAATGGTTCACTTAGCAACAAAAATTTGGGGCTCAGTTGAGGCTGTAAGTCGAGGACTACCTGTATACTACCAAAAGGAAAGATGAAAATCTAATAAACATGTGGAATGAAAAAAAAAATGCAAAAGATGGTTGGATGGAGGAAAAGGGCATTTTCTGCAATTCAGGGCTGCCACCTAGTGTCCATCCGGAGTTTTGCAACCCTGATACAGTAACCCTCCGCCAGAGACTCTACTAATGGTGCATGAAGGTGCTTTGTGGGTCTGTTTTCATTGCTGTTCTTGGCATCTGGAAGCATCCCTAGAAATAAATATAGATCAGCTCAGTGTCTTATTGTTGCAAGCAATGCTTGTTATGCTTGAGGTATATATACACCTTTTCACCCCAGGGCAGCTATTTCTTATTGTATTTCTTCTGACAATCTTGAAGGAAAAGAAACAGGTTAATCTCTTGAGGATGAAAATTAAATATCCTTTCTGAAGCACCTGCTGGAGTTTTAGCTATTACCTAAGACGTTAATAACAAGTGTGAAGGAAACATACAGCCTTTTCTTCAAGGGAAATTTCTCTTAAAAACATTATTTATCCCATCTGTTTCCTGCCTGGAACAAACTGCAGCCTCAGGTCCCAGTTAGTTAAAAGAGGAAGCCAGGAGAAGCCCAAGAGATGTAGCCCAATTTTATTTTTCAAATGGGGGTTGGGGGGTTGGGGAGGCCATTTATTAAAATAGTAAAATATGCATATTAAACATTGGGAATAAGGGAATAGATTTTAAAATGGCTATGACCTGCTTAAGACTTGGTATCTGGTTTGTCAAAAGCCTATGACAACAATAAGAGGAGCCATTATTCAATGCATTTCTTCACTAAATTGATTTTCCACTTTTTCATTTGGCAGAAGTTTAAATGAAGTTCATAACAAACACAAAATATAATACTGAATAGGAAAAAATCATACATTTAAAACTTAAATGCATGCGTTAGTAATAAATCATCTGTAAAATGATTGCTGAGGTTTGATAACAGATGTGTTGTGTAGTTTCAAACACACTAATCTCATCCTGCCTTTCCCCTGAGCTCAAATCACAGGACTTTTTCAAGTTGTTATTTCAAATTATCACATTATATTTTTTTCAAATTATTATTGGAAAATAAATTATGTTCCAAAGCACCAGCAAAGAACCAGTGGAATAGCTTGCCTTCAAAAGTTGTGGGTGCTCCATCACTGGAGGCTTTCAAAAAGAGACTGGATAGCCAATTGTCTGAAATGGTAGGGTCTCCTGCTTGTGCAGGGGGTTGGACTAGAAGACCTCCAAGGTCCCTTCCAGCTCTGTTATTCTCTGTTATTCTAATTATTAAATATGAATGATAAAGATTATATTGGAGGACAAAAATGATGCACGCTTGTTGTAATAGTGCAAAACAAAGGTTTTTATATACTTTTGTGCCTATATTACATATTTTATAGGGAAGGAACTGGGAATGAGTGTGACAGAACTCAAGAGTTTTTTTAAAAAAAATAGGATAGGATGAAGTGTTCACTTTCACTTCAATACATAAGGCTTGGGCATGGCTCCCACAACCTGCTAAATGTGATTGCTTAACTGTGATTGCTTAACTGTGAGTTGGTGCTTCACTGATTTTTTGTAATGCCTTCAAGTCAGTTTTTACTCCTGGTGAATGCCTGGACAAGCCCTTGCAGTTTTCTTGGCATGGTTTCAGAAGCGTTTTGCCATTGCCTCCTTCCTAGGCTGAGAGAGAGGGACTGGCCCAAGATCACTCAGCTGCCTTTATGCCTAAGGCAGGACTAGAACTCACAGTTTCCCAGTTTCTAGCCAGGTGCCTTAACTGTAGCTTATTTTAGGTTTTATTTAAACTGTGAAAATATAAGCAACTGCACTCCCCTTCTAGTAATGGTTATCTAATAAAGCATCAATATAAATTATAGCGATTAAGAAACAAAAAAAGTATAAGAAGACAGTCTCTATATCAGATCAATAAATCCTTTAGTTTATCATTAAATCTATAACATGTAGAAGCGTATCTCTTTTATCTGCTCATTTACTGAACGTAAAGATTTTTCAAAAATAGGTAACAGACCCATATCCTGAATCTATTCCTATATATTAGGAAGAAAGTCTCTTTCTATCTACCTAAAATTATCTTCTTTACCAAGCCTCATCTTGAAAAGTTACCCTTCCATTTAAGATGAGGGAATCCATGGACAATTCTTCCTAATTATTTCCTTTCAACATCGCTGAGCAAATTTGGGCTCCTACAGCAACTCTCTAATGGCTTTTCCTCATCCCCAACATTTTCACTCTCTAGTTATCCAAAGAGACAACTTTAATCACAAACCCACAGCCACACTCCGCCAGGAATTATCCAGAACCAAAGACAAGATACAGAAGGATGAAAGAAACAATGTAATCTGCAAAATCAACTATAACCGTTGCAACCAGTTCTATGTGGGACAAACATCACGTTAATTAAAAACCAGGATCCACGAACACCAGCTGGCAGTCAAACACCATGATCCCAAATCCTTAATCTCTACCCACACCGACGCCAAACAACACCAGTTCGATTGGAGCAACACAAAAATCATCAGCCACTCTACCACCTGCCACGCTCGTGAGTTCACCAAAGCCTGGCACTCCACAAGCAATTCCATCAACAGACACATTGACCTACAACCAGCCTATGAACCCCTCAGAATCCAAATCAACCACAAAGCCAACCAGAGACAGCACCAATCCTCAACCTATCCACCCAAGCCCCCCCACAAACTCCCAATGACCCTGACTTGATGTAACCTCCCCATCACAAGATTCTCACTGATGACTCACACTTGACCCACCACAAGACCCATCACACTTGACACACCCACACCTGAAGCCCTTGTAAACAGAAGAACACTGACATTGACCTCCCCTAAATTCCACTGAAGATGTTAACGAAACGTTCAGAAATCAACCCACAAGCTTGGAGAATGAACCTTCACTCTTATCCAAAGAGAGTCTGTTTGGAGTAGTGATTAAGGCGCCAGATAGAAACTGGGAAATAGTGAATTCTAGTCCTGCCTTAGGCATAAAGCCACTGGATGATCTTAGGCCTGTCCCTCTCTCTCTCAGTCTAGGAAGAAGTAATGGCAAACTACTTCTGAAAAACCTTGCCAGGAAAAGTACAGGACCTAATCCAGGTAGTTGCCAGGAGTCAAAAATCTGACTAGAAGGCCCATACATGAATAATTTCCTTGCCATGGATAACTAGACAGGTAGATAGGTAGACAGGCAGGCAGGCAGCAGACAGACAGGCTCAATCCAGAGTATTCTCAGAAATTAAATGGCACTGAGAGATCCAATTGGCCATGGAGAAAGTGGGGCCTGGCCAGCCCCAGGAGATGCCCTGTGATACCAAGGTACTAAAAACTGGTACTATTGTCCCTACAGTTATTTCATTTATGAACTCTCCTATTGTGGGCTTTCATGTTCTTGTAAATAAGTTTATTCCATTCATTTTATGTAGTCAACTTTTAAAGACAACTAGTCACAAGCAACTTGAAGGATAAAAAGAGGATTAAAATACATCATAAAAATGTGAGCAAATAACCATACTGGTAAACTCAAGACTTAAAATACTGGAACATTCAAGTAGGTCCATAAATTGTTCTACTCCTTGGATGGCCCAAGTTTTTGAACTATTCTAAAGGACCGCAGAGTCAAAAGATAACTAAAAGACCTATATTCCTACCTTTTGAATAATTGAAACAGACAATACGAGGCCTATAGTGGATTATAGTGTACTGGTACTACTGACATAAATATATGTTTGCATATTTCAACTATCAATGTCTGTATTTGTAGGCCAGCATTACTAATTACCTAACTACACCTTCAAATTTGTTTAAAGCTTTAGACCCTGAATAGCCATTTTAATTAATAAATAAAACTGAACTTCTCTTGATGTGTGAGTTTTTAATGCTGTCTTCTCAAGGGTGATGCATTAAGGTTAATTACAACATCATTAATTGCATCCTGCAAATGCCTTGGAGATAATTATTTTTTCCTTCTTCCCCTGAAGCAATTATGTCAGAAAGACGTTTAATTGGTTTATTAAAGGCATACACTGATGCCTTAAAGCAAAGAAAGATAGCTAGGAGGCATATATATATTAGCAGGGATTAACAAGTTGTTCAAAGTACAATTCAGCAACAGAGGTGAGATGATTGGTTTCTGATTGGTTGCTCCTTGCTTTCCTGTTGTGGGAAAAAGGCAAGATAATACAGTATTTTAAATCAGCATATTGAATCAGTGGAGAATTCACCAACCTCTAAGTATTGCTAAAGCAAAATTCTAAGTTCCTTCAGTATCACCAAGAGGACCACAGATTCATACATCTATTCCACACCATATACTTAAATAAGATAAAGTCTTTATTCCAAAACCTGATATCCTTCAGTTCTGTTGGATTTAGGTTTCCAAAATCCTTACTGCTGTGCCGAGTTACTTTAGTTTGCACCCCAACAGATCTAGAGGGCACCAGTTTGAAACAGATACAGATAGTCCTTGACTTATTTCCACAGCTGTGCCCAACTTTTCTGTTGCTAAGCCAGACATTTAAGTGAATTTTGCCCCATTTCATGACCTTTCCATGCCACCGTTAAGTGAATCACTGCAGTTGGTAAATTAGTAACACAGTTGTTAAGTGAATCTGGTTTCCCCATTGACTTTGCCTGTCAGAAGGTCGCAAAAGGTGATCACATGACCCCGGGACACTGCAACTATCATAAATATGAATGAGTTGCCAAGTGTTTGAATTTGGATCACATGACCATGAGGATGCTGCAATGGTCATAAGTGTGAAAAACGGTCATAAGTCACTTTTTCCAGTGCTGTTCTAACCTCGAAGCCACTAAATGAATTGTTGCGAGTCGAGGACTACCTGTATTTAAAGTTCTGAGTTTCAACCCAATCTGACAGACATGCTGCCATGATTGACAGTGGAGGGTATGCACAGGAAATGATGAATGCCAGACTAGAAGACATGAGGAACAATACATATCATTCAGAAATCCATAGTTCAGTGAAAGGGCACACATTAGAGGTCCGGGTTTAATCCCTGGCATCTTTTGATAGGCCTAAAAAAAAAAAAAAACCACCTGTGACTGAATTTTTAAGAACCTCCAGCCAGAGGGATCAGTGAAATAGCTCTGCTTGCATAGGGCAGTTTCTTATATTCCCAAAAGTTGAAGGAGTTCTTTTTGACCTACCATAAGCCTGTGGTTTCTTGCCTTTGCTTCTCATTTCTCTGAAGTAGTGAAGCACGCTAATTGAAAAAAAAATCAAAAAACCACGGTGAATCATGATTCAGCATCCATCCTTCCTCTTGTGGCAAATATGCTCTCTCAGCTGGAAACAGCTGGTCTCATGTTGAGAAACTTGAACCTTCTAAAGGTTACTAAGATGCTGAGGCTAATCCTTTCTGTGGAATCTTTCATCCTTTCATATTTCACAAATGGAACATGGCAATGTTGGGGTACCACAGTTTGTGTCTGCATCCCTGACCATTAAGGTACATACAGAAGTACAAAGATGATTTCCTCCTAATTCAAATAGTGGCTTTGGAAAACATATATTGAACAGGATCACTGGAGGGGATGAAAAGGTTAAGTTCTCCTGACTGGTTGCAATTCCAGCAATGAGTACTGTGTTACTCTGGGCAACTGCTATTTACTTTTTCAAATATGTGACATATCCAGGTTTTAGCATGGAAAATGTGTGTGTAACCGCAGAGTAGATGTAACAAGCACAATAGTATGAAGTTATCACCTTGGTCATCCTTAGGCAGATGTTGGTTTGAAGGATAGGAAGCTGAAAAGTAACCAAATGTTTTAATCAAGCATTTTATTAAACAGTTACCTTGATAAAATATTCATAGCCTCTTGTTAACTTTCCCTCATATCAGTTAGAAGCCATCTGTAGAATAGAAGAGCATTTTCCTACATAGTTTTATTAATGAATTAATAAATACAGTATTAATAATGTTTGGATTTATTAAGAAAATTCTCAGATTAAACTTTTAGCAGGCATACATATCACACAATTTTCCTTTTAACATTAGCAACATAAAAAGGGAATAAGAAATGGTAAGCTGTAGTTTCACTCTAGTTTAAAAGGATTAAATCATAAGGAATTAAAACTGCAACAGGTGCATGGCAGTAAAATTCCTAATATTGTGTTCAGAGGAAAACTCTGGGTGGTTTGGAACAAGATATAGAGAGTGTAAAAATCACGAGGTTCCTATTGTATAAGTTCTCTATCTGGCTGAATTCTATGTTCATATATGGAATCAGTAAGAGGAGAAGGTAAAATTAACAAAACAATTAAAACTAAAACAGATCTGTTATTTTCGGTCTATCAGATAGTGCCCTGCTAGTTTTTTGTAAAATAGAGAGAAATGATATGGCACAATATAGATTTGGAAATAATAGTTGCCCATCTTTAAACTGTCACTTCCACAAACACAGTTTAAACTTAGCTGTGCTTATTCAGAAATAAGTGCCACTGAGTTCAAATTGGCTTTCTCTCAAGAGTGGTAAATTGCAGCTGTAGCACCTAATTTTGTTGCCTTATTTCTATTAAGTTACATTTGAAAGCAAAAAAAAAAAAAAAAGGCTCAGTTATTTTATATGGTGTCAGACTCCAGTCTGGTAAGGTGTTTGCTCCAAGCTTGCAAGTATCTCCAGTGAAAGCGCTGTAAATTGCTTCTATGATGTTAAAGTACCCAGAATGCCAAAAATGAGCACAGACAAAGAACACTATACTTTCAAATAAAGTTCCTTAGTGTCACTCAAAGAGGAAGATCTGGCAGGTATGTTCAGTACAGTATGTATTGCCATCCTACATAACAAGACAACAATAATCTGTACCTGTTAAAATGATAAATGTGAATCTCATAGAGTATTACCAGCCTGAGGCTTTGGAAAAAATGATTTCATTAACTCCTTCATCCACATCATACTGCTACCTTTTAAAATATATATATATATATATATATATATATATATATATTGCCTGCAGAATTACATTTTAGCATCCAGGCCTACACTCATAACCATTGCACACCAGAGCAAAGCACAGGAACCTGCTCACCCAGAGCTGAGAGGCCCATGGCGTCATCTGGATGACGTTTCCTGTTTATATCCTGTCCCAAGCCTTTGTACCAGTTGGAATTCAGTTCCTGCCAACAGGAAAGCAGAGATAATTCATGCAGGAAGCACTAACAGTGAGGATGAAGTGAGAAGGGCATTGCCTGGGCCTCTGAGTGGGCCAGGATGTGAATAGCTTCTCAACTTCCTTTGTAAAATAAAGTTAAATGTTGATATAAATGGAACTACTTTCCTCTTACTCAGCTGTCTTTCTTCTTTGATATGAATGAGCCAACACACTCCTTTGCAAAACTTCATATCTGTTCTACTACCAAGCAGAGCATTCTGTTCTATGTATGATTTAAGTGCATGTACAAAAGTATAAAGTGAAAGATGGCAATCTTGTGAGCTGCAGGGTTCACATAATGCCCTAGAAAAAGCTCAAAAGGGATGAATAGTTCATAGTTCAGTCTGTTGTGGGAATCTAACTCTGAGCTTGCTGTATGAAACAACCATCACCTTAAGCTACAATATGGTTTATTTGTTTGGATATAGTATATTCGGGGAAGAAAGCAATTGTGTTTTGTTAAAGCAGATATAAGGTTTAGGAATGGCTAGCTCCCTATAGAGAGACACTTTGGTGTGGTGGTTAAAGCATTAGGCTAGAAACTATAATACCATGAATTCTAGTCCCAACTTGGGGACAAAGCCAGCTGCATGACCTTGAGCCAGTCACACTATCTCCACCCTAGGAAGAAGATAAAATACTTCTGAAAAATCTTGCCAAGAAAAAAAACCTGCAGGCACTTCTCCAGGTAGTCCTGGAGAATCGGACACGACTGAATGAAAGAGGGGGAAAGTACTCCCTTTAGCCTATATATAACTTGTTGCTGAATATGAGATGCTGGGAGTCAATAGTGGAGAAGTGCTGATGGGTTAGCTACAGAGCATGCAAAATTTATCGTTTCATATAGCTAGTAGAGTTTCTAGATAACTTGGGGAGCTCACTGGTCAGATGTACTACTATGACTACTAGTAGTGTCTTATCTTGATTGATTGACCTTCCATACTGTTGACACAGGAAGCTTCTTGAAGTAGAATCAGTCCAATTAGGCCATCATTGGCTAGCCATGGCTATTCCAATTTTTGAGCCAGAGTTTTTCCAGCCCATTTGGTGATCCTAGCACTTGAATTTGGGACTTTCTGCATGCTTAGTAGCAAGATGGACCACTCAGTTATGGTCTTCTCTTTGTGTAAGCTCTTCTCCCTGTGTTATGCAAAAAGGCAGATAGAAGAAGACCTGAAAGCCAGAACAAAGTTAATATGTCCATGGTTAAAATAATGTTCTCAGTAGCTACCTGGAGAAGTGCCTGCAGTTTTTTTTTCTTGGCAAGATTTTTCAGAAGTGTTTTATCTCCTTCCTAGGGTGGAGATAGCATGACTGGCTCAAGGTCATGCAGCTGGCTTTGTCCCCAAGATGGAACTAGAATTCATGGTATTATAGTTTCTAGCCTAATGCTTTAACCACACATTATACACATTTGTTTTCATTATGGTTTTCAGCAAATAAGCCACAATGGCTTGGTTCACCAGCAATAAGCTATATGACATGTATGAAAGCATAATACAGTATGTTCACACATTTTGTCAAGCTATAGTTTGTTGGTGAATATTTTAACAAGCCATCATTGGCTTACTTTACACAATGTTAAGTCATCAACTACAGCTTACAAACCTATTAACACAATGAGCCAAATCAATGTCTGAGCCCACCCATGGCACAGCACAATGTGTAAATCCGGATTAGTTTGTGACTGTAAAAAGAACCCTATGATATATAGAGGAAAAAAACCCCAGGATGGGTGTAGTTAACTGAGACAAAATATTGGAAGAGGACTGACAAAATAAGGATGCTACTAAGCAGGTTGTATCCAGGGAAAGAATGAGGCAAAGTGAAAGAAAGGGGGAAATGAAGATGGTTCTCAAGGGCTTTTCATGATATGAATGATCTACCACTCTGGTTCTCAACCTTTTCTTCACCATGGACCCCCTTTAAATACCTTTTTGGCCACAGATCATGGCCATGGACCCCCAAGTCTTAACTCAAGATTTAAATCATAACATTTCTTCAAGCCTTGTGATAACATTGCAGCCCCCCAGGGGTCTATTGACCATAGGTTGAGAGCCACTGATCTACTATATCTCTTTAAGTGATTCCACATTTTCATTATGAGATGACAATATGTGATAGAGGACATATACTATTTGATGTTTTTTTTCCTCCTTATTCCTCCAAAGGTTTCCCCTTCCTTCCTACTTCATACAGAAGAGAAAAACTAAAAAGAAATCTGCAGTGGGTCAACTGAACTCAGCATCCTTATGAGCAGACATGCGGGTGTGTGGGAGGCTAGAGGGAGGCTCTTCCACCTCCTACTTTTTGCCTCTTTCTATGTCCCTCCCTACTGTGTGCTTGTAAAAGGAAGGAGATTCCTAAGGAGACAGAAAAAGGAGTTCCTACTAGTGATGTCCATCATGATGATGAAGAAGATGATGAGGATGTTATCCAGTCATGTCCAATTCTTGGTTATTCTATGGGCCAGATCTCTCCACATCTTCTGATTTTGCACTACTTCTTTGAGTTTTCTATACTCTGGTTAGTGTCAGCTTTGATGGTGTTCAGCCACCATGTTCTTTGACAGCCTGGTCTCCTTTACTGCTAACTCTTCCAAACATAATTGTTTTCTCTAGTGAATTCCCCCTGACATGGCCACAATCAGTGAGACGCAGTTTCGTGATTTCGCCTTCTAGTAATATGTATGGTGGATGTCCATAGTGTGTGGACAAAAAAGTCAACATGGAAGCCTTTATCTTTTCTTTCTTGACCTTCCCTGCCATGGATGCCCCTGGTTTTAGGTAATGGTCAGATGCATTGTTGTTAACCAACAGTCGCAAAGAAAATCATCTTTCATCTAATAATCCATGCTGTAAATAATAATTACTGGAGTAAAAGTCTAGGAGATGAAAAATTCTGTTTGTGATACACAAAATCCTTTGCCTACGTGTGTTTCCACACACACACCCTTCAGCTCATGTGACTACAACCCTACACCAAAACCCCATTCTTGTAATTTGCTAAGATCCATCATGATGAGCAAGAAATTACCGTAAAGGAGTTTTGTTTTGTTTTTTTCTGAGAAAAATTATTCTCTGATTCAGCAGATTTTTTTTTTAATCCTCTTGTTTTGCAGACATAGCAGCCACTTCCAGGGCTGCTGGATAAACAGTGTTGAATGCAGATTCCCATTCTAGGGAACTCAGAGCAGTTGTAAGCAACTCTTTTCTGCTGCTCGGCAGTGGGAAGTGCCTTCGGAAATATCTGTCTAATAGACATTAAAAGAAGTTCTGAAAGCAACTCATTTGTATAAGCAACAAAGATTGGTCTAGATTAGTGGAAGCAGTCACAGAGTGACTCAAATGGTCCTCAATTAGCAGAGAACCGTGACTTTTACACTAGATCAGTGTTTTTCAACCTCAGCAACATTAAAATGTGTGGACTTCTATTCCCAGAATTCCCCAGCCTACATGGGGAATTGAAGTCCACACATCTTAAAAGTTGCTAAGGTTGAGATATACTGATATACAGCAACATATGTGTATGCAACTAGACCATGTACACCTGGATCTGTGCCCTTGGCATTTCATGTCCTACACAAAATAACTGCCCACCTACCTACTCTATCTCAACAGGTGTCCTGAAGAATAAATACTTAATATATTTATAGCCATACGGCAGAAGCCAGCAGTTTTCATAGTTGTGGGTTTAGGGTTGTGGTTATTGTTTTTTAACTAGGACTCAAAGTAAAGGCAGCCACAGGTAAAAATAGTGACCCATGGATGCTCATGATAAAGGGAAGGAATCAGTTGTCCCTTGTGGTGTTTGAACCACAGCCTATGCACATAAATCCAGAGCAGAAATCCCCCCCCCCAACAACTGGGGTTAAGCCAAGCCAAGGAGGGGTGAAAAAATCCCGGAGGTGAGATAAGGCACCAGTGAAAGGCATCCTATCCATCATAACAGGAAGTCCTGTGAAGCTATCAAAGTAGCTTTTCCTCTGGAGCAGAATAAGGAGCCAAGCTTGTGAATTTCCAGAGTTCATAGACCTGGCTATCCAATATGACAGAGGAAGACAGGTGAAGAACAGCCCAATTTCCCTTATGATACGGAAGGGCTCAGAGTTACTCTATTTTTTTTTTTTTTTAGATTTAAGTTTCATTCTAAAGTAAAAATACAGGGGGGAAAAACTAAGAGAAAAAAAGTGCAGAGAAAGTGGTGACTTCTTTTTTTCAGGGCAGTAAAATACTAAATAAATAAATAACCCCACAACCTCAACTTTTCGCTTTACATTTCACAAGATTTCAAGCCATTTCTACAATACCAAAATCATTCTAATCATCAAAATCTAAAGTGAAAGTTTCATTTTTTTTTCAGTTTGGGGCAAAAAAGTCCAGAAGGGGTTTCCAGGAGAAACAAAACTAGATAAATTCTTCTCTTTAATTAAAACAGACAGCCTCGCTATCTCCAGTAACTCCATCATCTTTGCCAGTCACACTTCCATTGTGGGAATTAGTGTGTCTTTCCATCTTTGTCTATATAAGATTCTCTCCTCTGTCAAGGTATATAATAGCAAAGTCCCAAATCTTTCAAGTCCTTTATCCATCAAATCTAAAAAGAAAACAAGTTACTCTAAATTACTAACACAGTTCTTGTCACTTATCACTTCTCTACAAAGACTTGCCTGGAACAATTATTTTAAGGAAAGGAACCATGGATGAGAAGTAGGGGATTGACACATGGCAGGAAACAGAGTTTCATATTTTTTTTTGTAGAATAGGAGGCTAACTATTGTTAAACTCTGATGCACTGTGCCCACGCAATTTTCCCAAACAACTCCCACCCAGTCCCAGTTAGTTATTGTTGCATGACTATAACTCAAGGGACTAGAGTTGCAGATCGCTCTCAAATTCTTCCTGGTTTCCTATTAAAGTGAAGGAAGGAGAAACCATAAAATGTGGTGGGCGTGATCATACTTACTGTATTCCATTAACTTAATTTTATTTAAATTGAATTTCCATTAAACTAAATCAAATCAAGCTTTAGAGAATGGAGGGAAAGCCCAGTTTATCATCTAGAGGTGGCTGGCAAGATTTCCCCATCTGGCCTACCAATGTTCTTAAGTGAAGGCTTCTCTGGTTTCTCTGGTGCCTTTCATTTACTGAGCCTCTGCTCTTGAGAATCAATCATCTTACTATGGAGGAAAAAACACAGATCTCTTCCTTGGAGCACAAAATATAAGAAAGGTCAACAGAACAGTGCAGTGTGATAAAGCAAAAGAACTCAGACTGTAAGTTAATATGCAACCCAGCATTATCAGCCATGGGTCACTTCCCAAGAGACCTACGAATTAACAAGCTGTTGGAGTGTTAGAGCACTTTAGTTCCATCTACTCTGTTCTTCTTTTTTAAAAAAAGTATTTTATTGGTTTTCTATCATTACAATTTATTTGTGCTTAATAAACAACGTGTTGTCTGGGTTAATTTTTGCCTAGTCATAAAAATTAACTTCTTACTCTCTATCCCGCTTTTCCAACCATTGATAAAATAAGTTCCATGTTTGAAAGTACGCTGTATCTGCCTTTCCTTTGATTCTCAATGTGAGTCTGTCCATTTCCGCACAGTCCAATATTTTCTTAATTATCGCTTCCTCCGATGGTGTTGTCTCTACTCTGTTCTATGAGTCTACCACAATCTATTAAATACGGCTGATACATGAAACAAAAAGAGAATTTTTAATATTGTGCTCATTAAACCAGAAGTCTCCATGCTGATAAGCTGATTTGGTATTTTGAAAATTGGTGGTGAGTACGCCCACAAATGTGGTATCAAACGGGCAAAACAGCTGGCCTAGTGGACATGCCTAAACCTTTATGAAGCACTGATTTATTGGATGCCTCCTGCTCGCCCTCATCACCCCCTCCCACCACAAAACATTACAGGTATTCCTCGACCTACGACCGCAATTGAGCCCAACATTTATGTTGTTAAGTGAGACATTTGTTAAGTGAGTTTTGTCTCCTTTTATGACCTTTCTTGCCACAATTGTTAAGTGAATCACTGCAGTTGATAAGTTAGTAACCTGGTTATTAAATTAATCTGGCTTCCCCATTGACTTTGCTTGTCAGACGGTTGCAAAATGTAATCCCGTGACCTTGGGACACAGCAACCGTCATAAGTATGAACCAGTTGCCAAGCATCTGGATTTTGATCACATGATCATGGGGATGCTACAAAGGTCGTAGCTGTGAAAAATGGTCATAAGTCATTTTTTTCAGTGCTGTTGTAACTTTGAACGGTCACTAAATGAACTGTTGTAAGTCAAGGACAACCTGTATTCCTGTTTATTGTGTCTTCTTTTTGAGAAGGTGGTATATCTTTAATGAAAGCAGAGGACTGCAAAAGTTGAAGTTTTAAGGTTTTATTAAGAAACTTTACTGGCCCAGATGTTGTTGGTGGCTGGCACTTTGCTTTGCAACAAACCTGGTTTCCTGTTTTTAAATTACAAGAATGGCTAAGATATGTAAAAAGTGATGGAAGGCCTGGAGTACATTAACAGATAGCAAAGATGAGGCCTAGAGTACAATAACATTCCTAGGCACTATGTTAGGAACCCTAAGATTTCATTCAATTATCCCCCCCCTCTTTTTTTTTGACCAACATCACACACCAGAGCATCATAGGAAAGCACATTTAATAAAAAAATAGATCGGTATGAAAGATTAAAAAGTTAGGTATAATTCTTAGTCTCACAGTTCTGAAAACGAGAGACAACACTTGCCTTGCAAAGGCTACAAGGTGTTACTACCAAGTTTCTCCAGTCCCTGTTTCCTTATGTTCTTTTTTCTGTTTGAGCTGAGCTTGAGTCGTCTGAAGCATTTGATCTGCCATGGGATCCACCCTTTGCATCTGCTGTTACAATGAATAAGAACCGCATGCAAGACGAGGATATAAGTATCCTAAATAAAGTGTTACATAAAAGATCATGAATCCTTTTGAATTTTCAATATTTTTATATAAATATGCCCTTAAACAGGACCGTTTCTCCACCGGATCAAAAGAACCCAGTTAAATGAATGAGTCAAAACCATAATATTTTTTGTTATTCATTCAAGAAAATGATCCAAAGCTACATATGAATCATTCAGAAATGTTCTGACATGTGTCCTGCATATGTCCGAGGACACATCACTTTCATTCTTATGTGCCATCTTTTGATTTGAAAACACAATACTTCTACATGTATATACTTTTTTATATATAATGATGATTATATATTTTAAAAGAATAAAGGAAAGGGGTAATACAAATACAAGTTCAAAAGAGTAAAAAAAATAGATAATGAAGATGAAAAGCCAAATACAGATAGTCCTTGCCTAAGGACCAGTCATTTTATGATTGTTCAAATTAACAACAGACTCAGAGTGGCCCATAAAACACCTCTGGCCATCACAAATGGTTGCGCTTCCTCCCCAAGGTCACATGACTGCATTTTGGGCGGGTCAGTTTTACAACCCATTGTAGCTTCTGTAATCATGTGACCACAACTCATGATGTTGTTTGCTGGTTTCAGATGAATGGCTTTGCTTAACAACCATGGTGTATGTTTAATAAACGCTTCATTCACTTAATGACTTCAGCATTTGCCTAACGACCACTGTAAAAAACGCAGAAAGTTCTAGTCATCTGGATGTATCAGCTAACAACTGCAGTGATTTGCAACCATAATTCCTGGCTTATTTACAGACATAAATCAAGGACTATCTGTATAAGCTGTAAACTACAGGTGAATAGCCAACCTAATGTGCCCTATGACTAATATATTCTCTTATCACTAAAAGCTTTTTATAAGAAGGCAATTTCATTTTCATTTTTTACACTAGAAAACATTTCAGATCCATTTTCTAATCAAAACACTTGACACATCACTTTTAAAGGTGTAGAGTTTCCTATCCCAGAGCATGCTTAATGCCTTTGGTGGGGCACCAAATAATAAACCTGGGTCCAAGCACATTTTCACAATGTCACAATTATGGACAAATGATGGATTTGTCTGGATTTCTCTAAAGGAAGCAACTTTTTTCCAACAGGGCAGGGCTGTCTGGGTGGTGATATTACCACCATTACTGAAAAAGCTCAGTGGGAGAAAATTTCTATGATCTCCCTTCCAGGGAGATGGCAAACTATCAGAAAGTAACGGAACAGTGAAAGGCAAGAATGCCACAATATATCTATGTTTCCAAATTTCTCTTCTGCTTTGAAAGAATATCTAAAGCAAACACTCTTTCATCAAACCAAATAAGAACTGATTGGGGGGGGGGGGAGGAAACAGGACAGTCTCTATCCAACACTATCAAGTAACATTTTCTATCCAATTTAAAATGCCCTGTGAGCACACAAATCGGAATAAACAGAGTCTGACTATCCACCCCTTCAAACTCTCTGTGCGTCATGTTTTGGAGTTGGAGTTCTTTGCTGCAAAACCACAGTAAAGCTGCCACATTAGAAATACATGATGCCGAAGTGTCTCTTTGAAGGAAGCACTGTGGGCAAAGCAGGCTATTTGCTAAATCTGATGGGATCAGCACCAAGAGGTTACAATGTTGCCAGTAAAACCAACTCTGCTATTCCAAAGGAAAAGAGAGATGCAAGTTTTTTTTGGGGGGGAAGGCAATCTATTGTCCCAAAGGTGCTTTTTTTCAAGAGGCGACTGGACTTTCTTTGTTTTTCCTTGAAGACGTTTTGCTTTTCATCCAAGAAGCTTCTTCAGTTCTGGCTGAAGGAAAAAAAAAAAAAAAAGCACCTTTGAGACAACCATGACCTGGATGACTGAGAATCCCCATAGACCAGTGATGGCGAACCTTTTAGAGACTGAGTGCCCAAACTGCAACCCAGAACCCACTTATGCATCGTCGAGTGCGGGGTGGGTGTGGCCCATTGGCTGGGTGTGGCCCATTGGCTGGTGTGGCCAATTGGGTGGGCATGGCTGCGGTGGTAACGGCAGACAGGGTGGGACTAAAAAGTTCAATCAATCAATTCCAACTTTGCAAGATCTTTTTTTTTTCCGCAAGAAGTTGAAATTGACTGATTGAACCTTTTTTTTTTTTTTTGCACACGGCGGCGGAGGCCTAAAGCGAAAAGGTTTTATAAAACCCAGCTGAAGGCCTAGGACTGGGGCGACAGCACGCGTCCCCACAGAGAGGGCTCTGAGTGCCGCCTCTGGCACCCGTGCCATAGGTTCGCCACCACTGCCATAGACAAACAAATCTGATGATGAGATACAGGTAGTCCTCAATTTACGATCACAATTGAGCTTAAAATTTCTATTGCTAAGTGAGACATTTGTTAAGTGCGTTTTGCCCCTTTTTTACGACCTTTCCTGCCACAGTGGTTAAGTGAATCTGACTTTCCCCATCGACTTTGCTTGTCAGAAGGTCGCAAAAAGTGCTCACATGACCCCAGGACACTGCAACCGTCATAAATATGAACCAGTGCCAAGCATCCAAATTTAAATCACATGACCATGGGGATCGTGCAATGGTGATAAGTGTGAAAAATTGTCATAAGTCACTTTTTTGGTGCCATTGTAACTTCGAACGGTCACTAAACATACAGTTGTAAGTCGAAGACCACTTTTATAATGAAAGGCAGAGAATTTTTTTGTTCAATATTTTGGCAGAGTGCTGATCCATATAGTGGCCAAGAGTCGGACATGACCAAATGCTTGACAACAGCAATGACGGGCAGCGCTAGACCCACAACATCTTCAAGGGGAGCAAAATGAGGACAAGCGGAATTGGGTCATGATGACAAGCGGTATTGGGTCATGATGACCCAACCCCACTCCCCTTTTGTACAAGTGTTGTGATACAGCATAGACGTACCAAGAGGCTGGAGCTCCCCCGGTGATGCTTCCAAGGTCATTTTGATGAAAGCAACAAGACCCTGCCAATGCCTAGAAGCTGAGAAAGAGAAACAGAGAACTCAAAGAACTTAGAAAGAGACAATAGGTTTGCTCCATTAATGAGGAGTAGGTTCTTTTGGAGGATTAATTTAGGATTATAGAGAGAGAACTGACTATAAAGATCATCTAGTCTAACCCCCTGCTCAATGCTCAATAAACTGAAGGTGAAGGTTCGTGCTCCGAGCTTGTGGGTTGGTTTCTGAATGTTTTGTTACCAGGCTAGGTAACATCTTCAGCAGAGTTTAGGGGATGTCAGTGTCAGTGCTTTGTTTATAAGGGCGTCAGGTGTGGTTGTGTCAAGTGAGGGTCTCATGATGGGCCAGGTGTGAGTCATCAGTGAGTCTTGTGATGGGGAGGTTACATCAGGTCAGGGTCATTGGGAGGTGAATTGGTGGTGGTGGTGGGGCTTGCATGGATTGGTTGAGGGTCAGTGCTGTCTCTGGTTGACTGTGCGGTTGATTTGGATCCTGAGGGGTTCGTAGGCTGGTTGTAGATCAGTGTGTCTGTTGATGGAATTGCTTGTGGAGTGCCAAGCTTTGATGAACTCACAAGCGTGGCGGGTGGTAGCATGGCCGATGGTTTTTGTGTTGCTCCAATTGAACTAGTGCTGTTTGGTGTCAGTGTGGGTAGAGATTAAGGATTGGGGAATGTGGCCCAATAAACTGCTGTGGAATTTCTTTGACAAGAGGACAGCTGACTCCTGTTCCCTGCTTTAGTGGATTTTGCAGTTAATGGTCTGGTTCACAGCTATCTATAGTTCATTCATCAAACCATGGTTAATTCACCCATGACTCAGTACAATGTTCAGCTTTTCTCCCCATATGGAAGTAAGATGGCTGAGGAATAAATGCAAAACATTTAGGACAGGATCAAAACTTGTTAATTATGTGTTAAGGCACGTAAAAAGGATAAGTTGTACCATGAAAATTATTGTTTTCTTTGAAACTGTAATCCAGAATGTGGCAAAATAGAGTGCCCACTTTTAAGCTATGTAGGACTTCTAATTAAGAGAGATGCTTCAAAAAAGCAGACAAAAGGGCATCAGGAAGAATTTTGTGGTGTTGTTTTTTTGTGATGATTTGGTGAGTCCTCCAGAAATATTTATTTATATTATTTTATGCTAGTAATAGAGCTAGATATAGAGGTTATAGAAGCCAACAATTTGCCAAGTCTAGGGAAGACAGTCTAATGCAATGTTTCTTAAACTTTGCAACTTTAAGTCCAGAACTTGACATGTTTGAGAAACACTGATATAATTGTTAAGGCTACCAGAGCTGGGCTGCACAATTCAAGACACCCACTAGATAGCAACAAAGAGCTAACATCCATTTAATCCTTACTGCCATCTAATATTCATATCATGTTCTGCAACCCAGAATAATAATAATAATCTTCTCTGTACTCTTTCTAGAGTCTCGACATCTTTTTTACATCGCGGTGACCAAAACTGGATGCAGTATTCCAAGTGTGGCCTTACCAAGGCATTGTAAAGTGGTATTAACACTTCTCATGATCTTGATTCTATCCCTCTGTTAATGCAGCCTAGCACTGTGTTGGCCTTTTGGCAGCTGCAGCACACTGCTGGCTCATATTTAAGTGATTGTCCACTAGAACTCCGAGGTCCCTCTCACAGTTACTACTATTGAGCAAGGTACTCCCTATACTATACCTGTACATTAGGTTTTTCTTACCTAAATGTAGAACCTTGCTTTTTTTCACCATAATTAATAATTATTTCTTTTTGTCACCTGCACTCAAATGACCTGATGGTCCTTGGATGATATGTATTCATATACCTTTTGTGAGTTCATTTAGGTGGCAACATAGATCCAATCCTTTTTGTACTCTGTCTCCCTCCCACCTGAGTTTATATAATCCTGACCTACCGGTAGTTTTTATAATATTCTTGCCACCTGCTGGTGCCACTGGAAAGATGGGCAGATTTTTAAAACTTTTTATTAAAAAGACAATTTGCTGACTGAATTCTGCTGCTTATTCATTTTTCTCAGTTCCCCTTAAAAAAGCTGTCTCTGTAAATAATTTCCATTTTTTTACAGGAAGGAGGGTTTATTCATATCCAATTTCCATGTTAAAAGTCTGTGCTAAATCTTATATGCAGCTGCCTCTAGCAATATAGAGACACGGAAGGGAAGGGAAAGGAAATTTCTACTTAGAGACTAAACCAGGAAAATAAGGGTTCTTTTTCCCTGGATTTGAAGTATAGGCTCAATTCATATTTGGTCATAAGCAATGGTTTGTGGTTCAATAAAGCATAAATAAAATAATGATTGGTTAAATAAACCACAACAGTTGTATAATAAAAAGCAAAAAAATCAGATCAACTGTATTATGACTTAGCATGATGTACTGAGCTTATGCTAAGATTGAAAGGCAACATGGAAAGCATTTAATCTAGCCATTCCCAAATCTGGGGCAATCTTGATGAATGGGATTCCAGTTGCCATTGTTATAATCCAGTCCATCAAGAAAATTGGCATGCTAGCCAGGGATGATAGGTCCTGTAATTTGACCAATAGGCAAGGCATCAGGTTGAAGGCTAATGTTGTCTAAATCCTAGCTCCCTGCAATATGCAACAACAGGGTTGTTGACAATGGCCATTCAATTTTGGCTTAAATAACTCACCTGAAGGCATGTTCACCTCAACCTCTCAAGACTGTCTTGTTGCATTGAAGGTGGGGGTGTTGAAATGCCTCTTCCTGGCCTTTGCCAACTTAGTGACTTTGACCACAAAGGTTGAGAGCTGGAATGCTAGCCAGTTTGGAGGGCTGTTATGCTGGGGAAGGCTAGTTGAGTATTACAGGTGAAGATGTGAATTCTCTGTCACCAGAATTGATCAATGGCACTAGCCTTCCTGTCAATCATTCTTTCCACTGTTGGGTAAAGTCACTGAAGCACAAAGGAAGCCATTCCCTTTCCCAACTTCATGTTATCTGATATCTTTGAATTACAAATCCCATTACCTCCAGACAGTGGCCAATAGGATGATGGGCACTGAAGCGATCAATAGAGCTTAAGGCAGCAACAGACAGTTAAGAAAGATAAAGGCTCTCGAAGAGGGTGGTGCTCCAGCCCAAGGCCAGATCTCTTTGGGGGATTAGGCCTGCTTGTGGCTGGTTGAGTCATGTGTTTACCTAGTTATCACTCTCCTAGCCAAGGATAAAGAAATGTATGCAGCCTGTGCAGAAGGGCAGGTCACTCCAAACAGGCCTGGGGAATCTGGATTGCCTTACTGCACTAGGGCCTCACGAGGGTATTAAAATTGTCACGCAACTCCACAGCATGTAGAAATCTGAAAGTGCAGAGGCACAATCCAGTTCAGCCTGAAGACCAGAGAAATCTTTAGAAAGAAAATTTTAAAATTCCTCTCTCATTTGGATTTGGACACCAGGAACCAAAATGTGTGTTTCATTGCAGAATGCATCAAGAATAGCTGCCTAACAAGTTTTTTGATAGATGAGTTCTTGGCAACTAAGCCCAACAAATGCTTGAAGGTAGATCTACTTTGTTATCCACTTGGGTTTCCATAAACTGCAGAAGAGGATGGAGAAACAGGCACCTGAGGAATCTTTGGTGGTCTCTGAGCTTGGTTGTTTTCTTGCAGACATTCTATTACCCAAACAAGATAACATCATCAATGCTAGACATTCTCCTTTATTCTCCTTTATTGGAAATAGGCACCTGCCTTGCCAGTACATAGCTTAATATAGGCCATATTTCTTTGAGAAAAGGGCATGGTGTCAGAGCGGCTATCTCCCATGCAAAATCTCTCAGGCCCATTGTTTGGCTATTAGACAGAGTAGAGAAAAACTTCTAAAACTTCCAGAAGGCCAGTGCTGGTCAGGATAAACAATCTTGAGCCGGGGGGGGGTGTTGTCTAAAATTCTAAGGCAGTTTCTTATGTTCCAGTTCATAAGCTGTGCAAGTTTGACTATCTGCATCTGGGACAAGTTGGGTAACCTTAGTTTAATAAAATCTGCATCTGGATGATAAGCCATATGTTATTATCTATATATAATATTGCAGCATCTATATGTCACTTTGTGTGCCTATTTCATCCTAGGGGGAAAAAAATATCAGAGATGCTGCAGAAATAAGATGCAGCTGCACATTTTGTATTTTGTTTTATTTACAAAATTTGCAAAATTAGAAAAAAATTACAAAAAACTACAAAACTGCAACATTCTTGTATTATTTATAAAACTATTTACATATTATTTAGAAAATGTGCTGTCTTGATCCCAATTTTGGGGAAATATCAAGAAGTGGTTTACTGGCTCCAGGTTACAATGAATTCAGTGTGGTCTAGTGCAATGTTGGGAATTCTGAGAGTTGAAGTCCACATATTTTAAAGTTGCTAAGATTGAGAAACGCTGATCTAGTTGTGAAGGTATCAGGCTAGAGACCAGGAGACTGTGAATTCTAGTCCTGCCTTAGCTATGAAAGCCAGCTGGGTGACTTTGGGCTCTCTCTCAGCCCAACAGGCTTGTTGTTGTGGGGAAAATAGGAGGAAGAAGAAGCATTAGGAATGTTTGCTGTTGTGAGTTATTTATTTAAAACAACAATTAAGGTGGGATAAAAAAAATAATCTAAAAATTTGCACAACTAAGTATTTGCACAACTCCACAAAGTCAGAATGATAGATCACTGCCATTTTTTCTTAGAAAAGCAGTGTCAAATTAGATAGGGAACAAAATCTGATTCATAGCCTTTGGTAAGGCTTATGCAATCTTTAATTAAGAAAGAAGCATCTCAGATGCTTCTGGTTAGACCAAAGGGCCCAATTAAGCAGGCTGCTGAATCTCTACTGCCAGCTGGTGGCTTCTGAGGGAGTCTGGAGGGCGGGCACAAAGTGTGAGGCCAAACTAGAACTCTGATTGGAAGCTGGAATGCTGTTCTGAGTTTAGCAAGGCTTTCTTCCTCTTCCTGGGGAGGTACTAAGCATCTTCTGGGGAGCAGATGCTGGGGTAAAAATAAATAGGGCTGAAATAAGTGTGATTTATCTGCCCACAAAACTATAAGCACAAAGTTCATTTGAAATAGGCTTAACTTGACCTCCATCTCAGGCATCTTGTGGGATAATCTTCAGAAAACCCTAGCTAAGATAGTTTCAGCCCTCTGGGATCTATCATATTGTTTTAAATTAGAATTCAAGATTCATAGAATCAGGTATAAAAAACATGCCTAGAACTTCAGAGTCCAAGGATTTGTTTAGAGCACAATTTCCTGGTTATCTCCTAAACATTTCTCATTTTGGCAAGATAGAGAATTCCCCCCCTCCCATTCTTGCAATTTGGCAAATGGGAATGAGAAATTCTTTGCAATCTTTTAGTAGATTCCTATTACCCCCTCCTTCCTTGCATCCACTTTTTAGGGTGGATAAATTAAAGTCGTCCCTCAAGCCATTTTTCACAGTCCCTATTCAAATGGGTTACACTATCTGTGTTTAAAAAGCGGGAGTGTCTAGAATTGTTCCTACACATTAAATTAATTCAGAAGGTGATCCTTTACCATATTTGTTTTAAAAGCATACTAAGGAAGAGACTTTGTTTTAGTCTCAGCATATCTGCACAATTAGAGGGTTATTGGAAAGCTTTCCAATTGGATGGACTTTGGTGCTGAAGGGGGAAAAAAACAGGACTCCCATTAGAAGTATGATAGGTTTTTTTTGTTGTCCAATGTGCTTTTATATCAGGGGTGTCAAACTGCCGGCCCATGGGCTGGATGCATCATAGCGGAACCGCTATGCAGGCAATGGCAAAAAAGTGACGATACATCACGACACGTCACGTAAGGTTTATATACTACTTTATATAATCACTTTCAAAACATCAAGCTTTCCCTTCTTTCTTTGACTGACTTTCATTAAGCCTGATCCCTTGGGCAGGTAGGAAGATTACCTGAAAAGATTTGGCCAACTGGATGGAGGACATAAACACTTCAGGCAAAAGAAGAACAGATGGATCTCCCCTTGAAATCAATGAGAGTCAAACAGGGAGAATTTCATGATGAAACCAGTGTCACTTGAATGTAACTGTAAAAATGAAAATTGAGGAATCAAACATTCCCTTTTTCTAATTTCTGCTATGAAGGTTTTATTTGTCTTTGTACAGGCATAAGCAAGCCCAAACAGCCATTGATTTGCTATTTTTTTCTCTCCTGGGATGTTGTGCTTTTAATTATTGTATTACTATTATTGTATTATTCTTACTCTTTTTATAAAAAAAAGTACAATCTCAGCTTTGTAGCAAGCCTTGATCTTTCTCTTTTTGACTTCTAAGGTGCATCCTGTCATTGTGTTGGACTTAACATCCTATGCAGGTACTTCATCAGCATAATCCTTGTGGGGTGTGGGTCTGTTGAAGCAAAGGAATCTCAGCCAAAAGACTGTCTGGAAATCACTTGGCAGCTCCCTCAGAGGCATGAAATCTGCCAATTCTGAATTTAGGGTAGTGCCTTTCTTGCGCAATAGTAAACAGATGTCTGCAAGAGGAGATCGTAGTGAGCAGATCCCAAACAACTCAATAAATTTCTGCCAATTCTTTCCTAGATCCATAGGTTGTAATCCCTTGCTTAGTGAGTTAAGGCATGGCTGTTTTCTTTCTTCCTCCAAACAAACATTGGGTTTATATAGGGCAGCTGAACTAATAAGTGAAGGAACTGTACCACTTCAACCCGTAACTAAAAGCTATCACATCTGAATCTTGCCCATGAACAAATGACAGCAACCAGGACAATACTAACAAATTCAGATTATGACTGTATTCTGGTCCTCTGGCTAACCTATACTGGTTTTCATTTTGCACGCAAGGATTTTTTAACAATTATGCATTAAAGGTCACGATTCGCTGTCTCAGATCTTTTAACATATTTTGCTGCAGGTAGAAATTAGAGTTAATAGTTACTGATTTATTTAAAATACAGACAGCCCTCAATTTATGACTACATTTGGGACCAGACATCCCATTGCTAAGTAAGGTGGTTATTAAGTGAGTCACCTCCAATTTTACAACTTGTGCCATGGTTGTTAAGCAAATCACTGCAGTTGTTAAGTGAATCACATGGCCGTTAAGTGAATCCAGCTTCCTCCTTTAACTTTGCTTGAGGGAAGGTCACAAATTGTGATCCCATGACACTGGGACACTGCAACCATCATAAATACATGCTGGCTAATAAGTACCCAAATTTTGATCATGTGACCAAGGGGATGCTGCGACGGTTGTAAGTGTGAGAACTGCTTATAAGTTGCCTTTTTCACAGCCACTGTAACTTTGAACAATCGTTAAACCAATGATTGTAAGTTGAGGACTACCCATAGTCTATTTGTTCTGGGCTGTCCGATGAGAGGAAGACACTGTGTCACAGCAACTGCAACTGAAGTAAGACTGAACATTAAGCTGCTAGTCCTGTCCCAGTTAGCTTGTGTACAAACAGTAAGGCAGAATGCCCTCTTGTCCACCATAGGCAGAAAAATGTCTTTTCCTGATCTCATCATCAGCTTAAACATTCAACCCCTATAAAAACACACATGCAACCACAGTCCTTACATGGTAACCTCTGTTAAACCCTTAGGATCCACTTTCTGGCAGATCTTTCCCCCAACAATTTGTAAACTCAAAGCAGGTTGATTTCATGATTTCCTCAGGCAGCTTCCAGTCACGGATAATTCATTAGCTACACCTCCTTAATTAAAATGCTGCCTGGCAGGCTAAATAGACTTGGAAATTGGCCAAATGGTCAAATGTTCACCCTGAACTGGCCAAGGGTCAGGGCAATCCAATATGGCTTGCATTTGTGAATGGACAGAGTGCTGCAGGGAGAGGCGAGAGCTTTTAGCGACATCATCCAGGACCTGGAGGATTTGGGGTATGAGGGAAGAAAGAAAGCCATTCAAACAGCAGTATCAAAGTCCCTCTAATTCTCATCGTCCTTGGAGGTCAAGGAAAGAGGCTGCCACTTGGTTCCCATACTGTGCTAAGCCCAAATGTGATTTGGTTTTGATTTCTTACCGATGAACCCAGCCCTGGTAGTCTGCAACCATGGTTGATGGCTTAGCATGCTGTGGAACTCAGCCAATGGTGGTTAATTCAGCAAACTATAATTAAAGAAACCATTATGTGTGAATCCAGTCCCTGGATTTAAATAACCATAAAGCTGAGCAGAAGATTTGGGGCTCATTGTGCTCCACCTAATCTGTGTTGTTGCTAGGTATATGATGAAGGAGAGCCATTTCAGTGATCTTGATCTCCTCCATAGAGGGGACTCAGTTCAACTGAGAGCAATCCAATACTCTACATGACCTGTTCCATGTGTCTGGGCACATGGGCCTCCACATCTATCTTCCCATATGCAGAAATGACTTAAAGGAGTATTTTAGAACCGGCAACAATTTTATTTAACTTGAAGGCAGTTCCTAATGTGCAAGACAGTCCCCCATATTGTTTTTCATTCATCTCCCTGCCGCCGCCATTACTACCGTCACCACCGAATCAACAAGTCACTTTCACAGAACAGCTTGGTCCGATTCCCCACTGAGCAGCTTTCGACTTGGATTTGTCTTCTTGTGTAGCACTTTGTTTGAAATTGGCATCCTGCCTTGGGACCCAGGAGGAGAGACAATGGCGGGCAGGGTGGCGGGAAGGCACACCAGAGAGGGAACTGGTTACATTTCCAGCTTTTTGCTAATGAGATCTCCAAATGCCCACGATGGGCTGTTCTCAGCATGAAGCTCTCGGCAGTGAAGACAGCCAGGGCCATTTTAATCATTTCCAGATTCGTGTGGGAGGTCAGGGCCCAGGGGTACCGCTCCATGTCAGTTTTATAAACAGTGCAGTTTTTCCAGATGGTTACTGGCTCCAGCCTGGCTAGCAGGTTGATTGGGCCAGACCAAAATAACAACAGGTGGAGAACAGGCCACGGCAGCCTGACGCTATCTCCGTTTTCCATCCATTCACCCAAATATTTTTTTTAACAAAGAAAGCAATTATAGATACAGGCAAACCCAGGAATGTGAAAAGCAGCTATGCATCTCAACGCAGGGACTTTATTAAGCTAACGGTATGGGAACGGGCTTGTGATCACCTGCTTTTAATACAGCTTTCTCCAATTGGGCACCCTGCGGATATGTCTAGATTACACTTCCAGAATTCCTTGCAGGCTGAGCATTCTGGGTTTGGTTGTCCCATCCTACCTGGAGATATCAAGCTGAGAGAAACTGCTTTAGTATTTCAAGGCTTCTTCTCTAGAAATGGAGCCACTTGCCCTTTAAAATGCCAAAAGTATCAATGGAAGTTATGAACCTTTATTTTCATTGGGGCAAGGCTGGGGGTGAAGCACGGGGAATCCCCCTCCCCAAATACTACAGTGTCTACTAGAGAGCTACTATGGATTTTTCAATAACACAACTAAATTCAATTAGATGACTCAATGAATGGTGTAGCCTTAAGAAAGATGAAGCACACCTAAACAAAACACTGGAATACATACATAATTAATATATTTAAAATTCATACTTTTGTAAAAAAAAAAAAAAAGAAGAAGAAGAAGAAGAAAGCACATGGAAGACAAGGGCTGAGGAGTAAATTCCTGGGCTCTGCAGTGGCATCAATCAACACTTACGCAGTTGACACCATTGTGTTCAATATGTATGAAAGCTCCCAGGTGTTCAATCATTGTCACAAATTCCTGATTATTATTCCTTATATTCTCAGATTGGAGGAACGTGACTATCTCAGGAGATGCTGATCCAGACGGCAGCTGCTGTGAGAGAGAAAACATGCCTCCTAGGTCCCATTGGTGACATTGTTTAATTCAAAGCACCCTGATTAAACACACTCCGCCTAATTGTAAAGGAGTCCCTGTGGATTATAACTCCACTAGTCATTGCTAATTA
The DNA here is from genome assembly GCA_023970755.1 of Azemiops feae. NCBI lineage: Eukaryota > Metazoa > Chordata > Lepidosauria > Squamata > Viperidae > Azemiops > Azemiops feae. Next base: position 1,113,162 of record JALGBA010000409.1, read on the forward strand.
CAGGAGGGGTGCTCATCCCTGTTTGAAGGCCATTAAGCCAGCGCTGTCCGAAGACATTTTCATGGTCATGTGGCTGTATGACATCACAGAGCACTGTTACCTTCCCATTGAAGTGGTACCTATCTATCCACTCACATTTGCATGATTTCAAACTGCTAGGTTGGCAGGAGCTGAGGCAAGGATGGGAGCTCAGCCCATCACGTGGCGCTCAAGTCTCAAACCTGGGCTGTTGGCTTTCCAGCTGACAAGTTTCCTGCCTAATTTTACAGGGCAATAAAAAAAATTATCAGAAAAAGGCAGTCCCAAATACGTCCCTCAAATAGTGGTTAAGGTATTGGACTGAAACCAAGGTAAATTCCTATTGGATCATTGAATTCACTGGGTGACTTTACACCAGTCACTTGCTTTCAGCCCAAGCTTCATCAGAAGTTTTTTGTTGTTGTTGTGAGAGGAACGTCTTTCCCATGTAAACTGCTTTAAGATATCAGAGGAAATGAAAGGTGATATGTCAATTTAAAGTCACATGGGTGTCCTCTTTTGACTTACCACAGTAGGGTTTCTCGACCTCTGAGACCCCCCTCCCCCCAAGGCTGGCCGGAGAACTCTGAGAGTTGAAGGCCACACATTTTAAAGTTGCTGAGCTTGAGCAACACTTTGTTACGGAATCTTTATTTCCAGAAAGTTTCCTTATTTATTTGTCCTATGTTTAATGCTGACTAAGATTCCCTGAAACACAAGAAGCAGGTGGCAAAGCTTGTCTGGCTTCTCCTTTGAAACCTTCAGAATTATTGCTTGCTCCTTTTTATGGACAGTTACAGGAACTAAGCTGCAATCAGTTCCTGCAGTTCAGATCTTCAATTAAGACTTACAGGATTCAATGGGATTGGCCTCTCTGTACAAAACATTTAGAGGATTACTGTTATGTCCTGGGACTGCTGAATGACTCAGCAGGCTCAGGAGGCTGCAAAAGGCCCGGCCAATCCACGTGGTTGCCCGGGACCAGACAGGCTGTCTCCAGCCTTGTACGCATGCGCAAGGCGGGAGACTAGCCTTGCAATGATTGGTTGATGCTGTCCCTTGCAAGGGGCTATAAAAGGCCGTGGCGCCATTTTGTCTTCTGTTCTGTTCGTGATCTCAATAAAGACTTGTGTTGTTACTCCTGCCTCGCCTCGATGTCTCTTCGGCTGAAACAGAACAATTACAAATATCTAGCCATGATTTGATAAATTATCCTGTGGAAGACAAAATAAAAAAAGGACTACAAAGCAACAATTATCAAACTCTTAATCAGTAAAAGAGCATTACACCAAGCAACTCAAACTGACTACATTGATTGGAACTGACTGCCCAAGGGGCAGAATGCCTGGGATGGCATCTTCTGCATATCATCTATGCTATATTATAAAGAAAATAAATAAATATGTTCTTCCCTATAAAAACATATATAAATAACTTTGATTTCTATAATGCAACATAACTTCCTCCCTTCCTTGAACACTGAAGAAGCGGGATAGTGTATTGATATACTGTCAAATTTTTGAGAAAATTCCTTGGACCTGGACAACCAGGAAAACAAACAAATAAATCATTGAACAAATCAGCCCATTGTTCTCACTTGAGATACAAATGACCAGGCTAAATGATTCTACTTGGGACACATATATGTTTTAAAGACGGTATGACAGTAATCATATTTAAAATAAGTGAAAATTTTAGAAATATTTGCACTTAGAGATCAAGTACAACCTATTTATAAAAGGCACAATTCAATAAAAAAAAACAACCAGCTGTACAACTTGCCCATCTTCCATTTTATTTTAACAATGTGAGGCCTGCTCTATCCAGGTGGTACATGGCACACTTTCCATTCTATTCCCCTAGTTCAAGTTCTTTCTCTACTCGGTTTTGTTTTAATTCCTTTATTATGGCTTCTCCAAATATTATCATTTCTCTATGCTACCGAGTTACGCATGTCCCATGTAGACATAACTATCTGGCCAGGTGGGAGTGATTTGCAAAAATAAAAATAAAAAAAATCCTTCCTACTTTGCCTTCAGTTTGGGGATGAAGATAGAAATTGTTATTTTAATTGTATATTTACACAACTGCACTGCTGTATGTACAGGTAGTCTTCGACTTAGGACCACAATTGAACCCAAAATTCCCACTGCTAAGCAAGACAATGGTTAAGTGAATGAATTTTACTACCTTTCTTGCTACAACTGTGAAGCGAATCACTGCAATTGTTAAATGAATCACATGGTTGTTAAGCAAATCTGGCTTCCCCGTTGACTTTGCTTGTCAGAAGGACGCAAAGGGTGATCACACGGCCCTGGGACACCGCAACCACCGTAAAGACATGCCAGTTGCCAAGTGTCTGAAATTTGATCACACGACCACTGGATGCTGCAACAGTCGTTAAGCCTGAGAAACAGTCATAAATCCCTTTTTTTCAATGTTGTAACTTTGAAAAACAACACTAAATGAATGGTTGTAAATCACTAGCTGTAATCCCCTTTTTTAGAAAACAAAAATCTGCATTCTGTGCAGCTGTCGAACTGTGCAAGTAGGTCCTTAAAATGTTTTTCAAAGCAGATACTGTACAGCCAAACAAATGCAGAAGCAACTGCAATTATGAACTTTGTAGACCGGAGTGGAGACCAAACTACCCCCCAAAGCAGCTTTGATTTGTGCAGAGGCAAAGCTTTATCTAAAACAAATAAACAAACACCCCCAAACCATGCCAGCATGAATCCTGCATTTCCAGCTGTCCTGATGCTATGAAAATGCAAATAATAAAATTGGTGACCTTTCTTCTGTATACGACTTCTGTAATTAGAACATCAAACATTGCTAGCCAGCATTAAGACCACATCATGGATATGTTACAAAATACACTGAATTCATTAAGTTACTCCTAAGAAAGAGGCACTGTTACATTTTGGATAAATATCAACACAATGGTGTATCAGAAAAAAAAGGGCTGAAGGGTAGGATTTCCCTTGAAATGCTGCTGATTTCTATGAAGCATGAAGCACAATCCTGTACAGCAATGTGTCTCATCTTTGGCAACTTGAAGTTGTGTGAACTTCAACTCCCAGAATTCAGCATTGCCAAAGAGGAGAAACATTGCTATTCAGATATATATATATATGTTTTATAAAGTACTGCTTTGGGGATTACTGTCTAGGAAGCATGTTTTCAATTTCAGACTGAGGGTAAACTACATGTTTACATGTTTAAATTAATAGCATTCAGTTTTTTAAAATCCAAATTAGGGCCATCCAGCATGTAGAAGGGTAATTTAACCCTTGTCTCCTCCTTAAAAAAACCGCTCCCTTTTTTTCTTAAACAAAAATACCCACTGTGATACTGTACACCCTGCAATATGATTTTTTTAAAATAAGACTAAACTATTGCAGCAGGCTATACATGGTTCTAGGCTAAGATTAAAGAAAAATAATGTTTGGTAAATAGAGGCAATACAGCACAGCAAATGGGAAGGAGAAGAAGAAAACGGATAGCAGGAGATCTGCTTGCAGAAGAAAACTTGCAGAAGATGTGCAAAACGAATTGATGGAGGGACCCATCTAGAGGCACATTGAATTTTGTTTCATGCCTATTTTTAAGTGCTGCAGTCATTTTTATTAAACCCTAAGCCTAACTCTAGAAACTTCTGAAAGGGCAGCCCGAAACATGCTTGATTCTGTCAGAAAGCAAGTTACAATTAAATCCTAGGTTTCTGAGCGTGAAAACCTAGGACAATTAAACTAGGACAACAGGGCTGCAGCGAATTATGGCTTTGCTACAAACACAGCCAAGGTTCCTCCTCCCCCCCCCCAAAGTGCCACGACTGCAAACCATCTGTCCATGATTTGGTCTTAGGCTGCTATGTAGCCCAAAAGTGATGAGTTCAGACTCTGACCAGAGCAAGCCAATCAGAAAACCCAAGTTTTGCTTATTCTTTCTTAGAGGACTCCAATGTATTCCATTTGGATGAAAGCAATCTAACAAGACAACACAAATGGCTGATTTGTAGCCAAGGCACTCAAGGAAAGGATACCTAAGATGTTCTTAGCCAGCCTACAGTCGTATAGATGTCAGGTTAAAAAAAAGGAGAAGACTGAGAGGTACTTTAGATCCATGAATCAATAGGTCATCCATGGGGAAAATATTGCCACCTTGAATTACATAGGCAGCATCAATAAGCTAACAGAAATGTAATCATTGCATAATTGTCTCTTGGAAGCATGCAAACTTTGTAGATGTCCTTTAGGGCAAAATCAGGACTGGACAGTAACTTTATGGAATATATATGTCTAAACTTGCCTTTGGTGGAATGCAATCTTTTACCCTTTTCTCTCCGCCCTTCCCACTCCTTCTCCAAGTATTTCTAATTATACAAGTCAAGAGAAAATGTATCTGACATTCCTACATAATTTGCAGAAAATGTTCCCAGTGTTGGAGTTGGGTTTTTAAGTTCCATTTGAAAAGGAGGCTTCCTCCTGTAATCAATGACAGCTCCTTGCAGGCAAGAGTCTCAGATAATAGTGCTGGAGGGGTCTCCAGGTATAGCTTGGAAAAATTTGCTAGCTAATCGTAACAGACAGACTATTTTAGCCAGTGATTTGCACGAAGGAAGCATGTCCTGGCTTGCTCTTCCATCCAGACGTGTACAAGTGCAAGGATGGACAAGATAAACTGGATTTATCCCTTCTGCACATAAACTTTAAGTAATATTGGATAACTAACTGCCAATTTAATTGGCTGGTTTGATAACCTTGGCTGCACGCGTATGTGCAAATCAAATATCTGCAGAGCCCAATGCTAATTTGTTCAGTTCATTTATGAAATGCTCTCAGATAAGTAATTGTATGTTTGTTGACATTTACATTTGTGTCTGAAAGAGAATGAGCTGTTCCAGCCAAGCTAATCAACAGTGCCAGAATGAAATTCCACTCACCAATGTGCCAGCTTTTTCTCATCAGGGCAATCAACTGCTAATATTAACACAGTTTTTTCCCCTACTTCCTTCCATGTCCCCTTGTTTTTCTTTTCCTTTCTTTTTTTCCTTTCTGGATGATAGGATAGGTTTCTAAAAAGGAGATTGCAAGAGCTGGTATACCAGATCAAAGCCAACCCAAGTGACATTTGTCGAAAGTCCTTACAGAAATTTGTTGGCTACAAGATATGTTAAGTAGGCTATTTGAGAATCTTGAAGCTGAAAGCTGCAAACAGGGAGAAACAAACCTAAGGATAGCCTAGGATATGTTTGTTTGTTTGTTTGTTTGTTTATATATTTATTAGATTCGTGAGCTGCCCATTTTGTGGTGACTCTGGGCAGCTTGCAAACATTAAAAAACCTGTAAATATTAAAATGATAAAATGATAAATAACAATAATGACAGCATACAATTGAAAGGTGGGGGAAAGGGAGCATGAAGAACATGGAGAGAGATGGGGTCTTCTCTTAATCAGATATGATAGCCATATCCAGAGTATTGCACTCCCATTGGGGCCCTAGGCCAGGGGTCGGCAATCTTAAACACTCAAAGAGCCACTTGGACCCATTTCCCAGAGAAAAGAAAACACTGGGAGCCGCAAAACTTGCGCGCGCGTGCGCACACATGAAAGGGGGGGAGCTTGATTGAAGAGTTTAATTAAAAAGAAATAGAGGCTGCTGTGCATGAGTTCTCTCTCTCTCTCTCTCTCTCTCTCTCTCTCTCTCTCTCTCTCTCTCTCTCTCTCTCTCTCCCTCTCTTTGTCTCCCTCCCTTTCTCTCTCCCCCCCCTCTCTCCCTCTCTCCGATCTTCTGCTCACCTGGCAAGCTGGCTTCATGCTCCGACAAGCTGACACACATTCTTATTGGGCTGTCTCTCTCCTGCCCTTGGTTTGCCAGTCCTCTTCCCCCACTCAGTGTGAGTGTGTGTCTGTGTGTGTGTTTGTGTGTGTGTGTGTGTGTGTGTGTGAGAGAGAGAGAGAGATGCTGCTTTCTGCTTTCTGCTACTTCCTGCTTCCTACTTCCTGCTGAGATGCAGCAAAGGCAGGAGCCCCACCCAATAAGCTTGTCAGCTTGTCGGAGAACAGCGTGAGGCCACTCTCTTTTTTACACGCACAGAGAGAGAGGGGGGGAGTGCAAGTGCCTGTCTCTGTCTGTGTCTGTCTCTGCAAAGGGCAGAGGAGGCTGGGAGCCACAGGAGAAGGCTCAAAGAGCCACATGCGGCTCCGGAGCTGCGGGTTGCCGACCCGTGCCATAGGCCAACTGGCAGAGCCAGGTCTTCAGGCCCTCATGGAAGGTCAGGAAGGTGGGTGTGGATCTCACCTCTGGGAGCGCTGTTTATGATGTTCCAATGGCCAGAAGCATAGCAGAAATATGTATACAACAATCTTCCTCAAACTCTTGATGGATGCAGGGGATTTCAACAGTCCAGGCTAGCACATCCTCTGAAAGGAACAGGAGTTAGAAAGATACAGGGAAGAAGTGGCTGTAGTAAAGAAATGTATAATGTCCTGATGTTTTTTTGCAGAATAAATTGTGTATGCTAAACTTTCATTTTTAGGTATGAAGTTCCCACATTCATATTCAATGTGATGCTTTGCAGATGAAGGACAGCTCATTAGTGCTCAAAGACCACCAACAAAGTTTATGTTCCTTCTAAATGTTTGTAATGCGGACAGTTTACACACTTCATAGCAATTCTGTTACTGATAAATACTCTGTGAATATTATTTAAGCTTCAAGTGTCTTAAGTAAATCAAATGTTTCTTAATCTGTTTGATCAAATAAGGGGACAACATTTTAATGAAGTATAGATAGCATATATGAGGACATGACTATAGCTTTTTTATCAACTTTTTAAAATCAACTTTTCCATTAATATGTTTCTATATTATGAAGATTGACTTTAAAATAAAGCTATTATGAACATGCAAAGATGAAGTCAGGAAAGCAAAGGCTCAGAACGAACAAAGACTTGCAACAGAAATCAAGGATAATAAAAAAAAGTTTCTTCCAACATATTAACAAGAAAAAAGTCAAGGAAACTGTAGGTCCACTAAAGAGAGAAGATGGCAAGGAAACAACAGGCAACAGGGAGAAAGCAGAGCTGCTTAACTCATACTTTGCATCAGTCTTCACACACACAAAAACTATAGCCCAACACACTAAAAAAACCACTGCAAAAGACAAACTAGAAACAAAAATTAAAATAAGCAAGAAAATGGTAAGAGAACACCTATCCAATCTTGACGAATATAAATTGCTGGGACCTGACAGATTACATCCCAGAGTTCTGAAAGAGCTGGCAGATATTATCTCAGAACCATTGCACCATATCTTTCAAAAATCCTGGAGCACCAGGGAAGTACCTAAGGATTGGAAAAGGGCTGATGAGGTTCCCATCTTCAAGAAAGGGGGGGGGGGAAACACAGGAAACTACAGACCAATCAGTTTAACATCAATACCTGAGAAGATCCTAGAAAAGATAATCAAAAAACAGATCTGTGAACAACTAAAAGCAAACAAAGTTATAACTAGTAGCCAGCACAGGTTTGTTAAAAACAGATCATGCCAAACCAATCTTATTTCATTCTTCGATAAAGTGACTAAACTAGTAGACCAGTGAAACACAGTGGACGTAGTATACTTAGATTTCAGTAAGGCATTTGCTAAAGTAGACCACAACCTACTTCCTGGTAAGCTAGAAAAAGGTGGAATAGACAACATCACCACCAGATGGATCTGTAGCTGGCTGGCAAACCGTACTCAATGAGTTCTGTGTGATTAACTATTCAGCCCAGAATGGGCCACCATGCCAGATATTAGAAGTTCAGAGTGGAGACCTTCGCTTCCCTTTCCCCTTGCCTTCCTTTCCTTTTGCCTTGCCTTTCCTCCTTGCCTTTCCTTTCCTTTCCTTTCCTTTCCTTCTTTCCTTTCCTTTCCTTTCTTTTCCTTTCCTATCCTATCCTATCCTATCCTATCCTATCCTATCCTATCCTATCCTATCCTTTTTTCCCTTTTTCCTTGCCTTGCCTTGCCTTGCCTTGCCTTCTTTCTTTGCAGCTATCGCTCTCACTCCCTCACTCATTTTTAGCGAACCAGCTAGTGAGAAGGAATTCAACCAAAGAGGAAACTGCAGTCTCTTTCCACACTTTCTCACACCAAAGAATCTGTTCCTCCCCCAAGACCCCGATACAGACAAACACACACATTTCTTTTATAATCTGAAGAGATTCTTAGTGATGCACAGAGGGAAATGACAAGTTAAAGCACTTCCCAGAATTCTTAAAAGCTTGGAAAGTACTGGAGGTCCATTGTTCATGGGATGCATGCCCTAATTGCTTCTTCCATTTTCAAATGCAGTTTGTCATTGGCTAGGTTCATGCATTGGATTAAACCATGATTCACTCAATAAGCCACAGTAAGTTGGATTTCTGTTGATTGATACAGGATTGTTTAATGTCAGATATGTTGATTGTGCCAATATGGTCAGTGTCTTGTTCTTAAAGAGGAAAAGGAGACTCGGTACAGCCTCCCTAATCAGGAGTAATAAAGCTTTGACTGCTGGATAGGTGGCTGGAAATAAGGCTGTTATCTTATGTCCTACCTATGACTTTCCTGGCTAGGTTTTTACAGGCAAGTGAATGCAAAGCAAATTCAAAAGCACCATATATTAAAAATATCAACAGATTCCTACATAATGCATTGAGTAAACCAGATGGTATTTGGGTCCCCATGTCTTTTATGATCTGCATAAAAGATCATCCAAAGGCCCTTTAGATAGAAAGAAAGAAAGAAAGAAAGAAAGAAAGAAAGAAAGAAAGAAAGAAAGAAAGAAAGAAAGAAAGAAAGAAAGAAAGAAGGAAGGAAGAAAGAAAGAAAGAAAGAAAGAAAGAAAGAAAGAAAGAAAGAAAGAAAGAAAGAAAGGAAGGAAGGAAGGAAGGAAGGAAGGAAGAAGAAGAAAGAAAGAAAGAAAGAAAGAAAGAAAAGAAAGAAAGAAAGAAAGAAAGAAAGAAAGAAAGAAAGAAAGAAAGAAAGAAAGAAAGAAAGAAAGAAAGAAAGAACCCTAGTGAATAATTTCACAATGTGAGTTGACCATGAACTAAGAACAGAGAGCGGGAGGTAATATTGAGCAAGCAAGAGTTGCATGCAAAAGCTATCCTGTAGGGAGCTTTCTTAGAGATTAGATTCTTCCCATTCCGTTGATCTGGAGGAATTCTTTTAAATGCTTATTTATAAGGACCATACGCAACCACATTCCTATACAGAAATGCTTGCAGATGCCTGTGGAAGGATGCCTGGTTTTAAGAAGGTTCCAAAGGAGAACTGGTTTGTTTACTTGTTTGTTTGTTTGTTTGTTTGTTTGTTTGTTTGTTTTTAAAAAGGAATGTTGATTGAGCCTCAGGAAAATATGAAGAATATACAAAGGCCAGCTGTGTTGTTTCTTTCAGGGTGAAAAATTAAATCTAATTTGTAAAAAAAAGAACATTTATGGATCAAAGCCCCCCCCCCTTTTTTTTTCTTCAAAAGGCAACTGGACTTTTTCCTTGAGGAAGAAGAAAAAAAAGTTTTGCTTTTCATCCAAGAAGTTTCATCAGTTGTTTTTATATATACTGTATATATATTATTGGTTTTTAACTATAACAATCTCCAGTGCCTGGTGTACAGCATTTTGTCTTGGTTTATATTTTAACAAGAGAAAAAAGGACAGTAATAACTAATTAACAATCAATAATGATTAAATTTGATAATTCCATAATTAATATATTAATTAATAATACATTTCTTTGATCTTCCCTTCTGCCATTTGTATTTTTCTTCTTCAACCTTAGCCAAAATATAATTCTTAATATTTTCAATATATAAATGATTAGGTACAGGCATTTTTTATATTTATACAAATAATAATAATCTCTCTATATAACATTTTTTTCAGCTTATATTATTCTCATAACCATCATCTCATTAGTTCAGCATGCATCCTATTTTTATAATTTTTGTTCGCTTAGATTCCCTTGTATTCAATCCAATTCTTATCAGTCATAATTTCTTCCTCAAAGAAAAAAAAAACAGTTCAGCTGTCTTTTGAAGAAACAAAGCACCTTTGAGAGAACCATGACCTGGATGACTAAGAATCGCCGCAGACAACATTTGTGGATGTTTGCAACAAAAAATAATAACTACTTTACAGAGCCTGCTGGCTTCAATGGTGGCTGAGAGCGTTTCAGAATTCTTAGTATGGCGAGAAACCAGTGAGACCAGAAACACAACAGCCAAGTGGTGTGTGATTGGTCTGATTTTGATTTAGTGCAATTTCGTAAGTCAGCCCCTGCTGCAGCCAGCATGGAGTGACTCTGATCAGGAGGCTCCATTCCAGCCTTGTTCCCAGGTTTCCAATTTCTTTCCCACATGACATGAGGTAGCTATTAACATCATCACTTGCATCCATGGTTGGAGGGAGTGATGAAATGTAGGGATCTTCTAGGCAAGTGCTGAATGAAGTGGTTAACCTCAGCCTAGACTCTACCACTTCAGATTGTAGATAAGTGGAGTTCAAATGATCGGATACTTGTATATACAGTAAGAGATCTGTCTTGGTATACTTGGGAGGATCAGCCAACAACTTTCTTTCTGGCATTTACAATTCATTTTGGGAAAATAAATTATCATGGTGGCTCTCACTGTTGTCTGCGGAATTCAACCATCGCAACATCTTTAAATTTCCTGTTCTTTTAGAAGCTAGAACCAATCTTTTCAAATGTAGCCTGTAGTTTTAATTTGGAAAAAGGGGTTTCAGTGATTAGAAGTTCATTAAGCAGCACCGCACACATTCAAAAACACATATGTGGTAAACCTTCCCCTTCTCTGCCTCTCTTTCTCAAGCCAAAAGTATCCTAAATTCTACAAAGCCTCAGAGATTGCATTAAAAAAAGATAGTGCATATTCAGCTACTTAATACAATTGGTCTTTGTTTGATCATTTTGTTCCACATGCCCAACTTAAATCTCTTTGGCACTGAATTTGCACAGCATTTTGGACTTTTTCAGGTAAACATACTCCATAGAAATCTATGCAGATTACCACAAAGGCTTAGAAACTCTGTTTAGGGTAATGGATGTGCACCTGAATTTTGAAGGCACTGTTTGGTCTGGAATATTCATGACTACTAAATAAGCATTAAGAAGAAATGGGACAGCTTTTCCAAACAGCATATGCAGCACAGTTCCCTCTCGTCATAAAGTTGTGGGATCTGACCAATTTATGAGAAACTTTTCATCCCTCCCAGCTTCATGACTGCAAGGACTTTTAATAGTCCCTTGAGTTTTGTAATATGCTTAGCAGGACAGGAGAATTTCCTATCCAGCTGCTTTATTCCATACTAGATAAGATAAAATGATGCAGAAGAAAGAGCTTTGAAACCCTTCAAACCACTTGGGAAGCTCTGCTAAAGTCTTGTGTTCCGAGACGCTTTTAAAAATATGTTTAACCATCAGATTGGCTTTCCTGCAAAATATAGCTTTACATCCTCTCTTCTGAGAAACATTTGTTAAGAAACAAGGTCACCCTAATCTTGCGGTTTTCAGTCTTCTGTATCTTAAATCTTTACCAATCACTCTGTCAAAGAACTTGGGTCCCACCAGGAGGAAAAAAAATCCTATTTTCCCAAGAAGGAGAGGGGAGGAGAGGGAGAGATAAATTAACTAAAGGAATTTTGTTACTGTTTATTAGTTATGCCAATTGCATATCAAAGTGAGAGTTAATTGGGGCTACAACAGGGTCCAATAGTCAATCTCTAGTCAACAATGAGAACTACAAATGCAATTTTATTATTTCATATTTAAATTTATTTTTTTCTTGCTCCTAAACCCAAAGTGTGCAAGGGTTCTTGCTATGATAAATGTTCCTTAGTGCGCTAGTGCTTTGCTATTCTTCTTTGCTCTCCCATCTCATGAGCTGCATCATGATTTGAAGAGTGAAATCAGGCCTCACCAGTCTATTTCTGTGTACAATCAATGCAGCTCTGTTAGTCATAAAATTGCTTGAGAAATACCATCTTACTCAACTCTGAAGAATGATGGTAATTCAGGTGTCCAAGGCTCAAACCAATCTCCCTCCATGTCATCTCAGATAAATGGTCTGATCTGGAGCTGCTCCTATCAATGTGGCAACTTCATCAGGTCTGCCCTTTCCTTTTAGACATCACCATGCTATGGTAGTGCATGCTTTGGATATCTCCAGGTTGGGCTACCATAATTTGCTTTATATGGATCTTCCCTTGAAATATATCCAACATCTTCAGGCCATGCAGAAATCAAAAGCATGGTTTGTTTAAAGAAGAGGGGTCAACCTATTCTCCAAAGCACCTGAGGGCAGGACAAGAAGCAAAGGATGGAAACCATTCAAGAAGAGAACCAACCTAGAACTAAGGAGAAATTTCCTCACAGTTAGAACAACTAATCAGTGGAAAGATTGGCCTCCAGAAAGTGTGGGTGCTCCAACAATGGAGATTTTTATGAAGAGATTGGACAACCATTAGTCTGAAATGGTATACGGTTTCCTGCTTGAGCAGGGATTTGGACTAGAAGACTTCCAAGGTCTCTTCCAATTCTATTATTCTGTTACTCTCTTGTTTCTGGAGTTTCAAATTGATGATTTCATCAGTATACAATTCAAAGTTTTATTACCTGTATGTAAAGCCTTTAATGACTTGGGATCTCTATGTCTTATTGACTATCTTTTCTGTATTAACATATGAATCCTACTCCAATATTTTCTTGCTTTATCACACGTCCACTATTATTATTATTGTTGTTGTTGTTGTTGTTGCTGCTGCTGCTGCTGCTGCTGCTGCTGCTGCTGCTGCTAGGCTCACTTCCATCCTAGCCCACTGTTTGGGTGAATAGCCAGGTTTTCATAGCCCTTTGGAAGGCTAATAGGGTGGAGACCTTCCAATTTTGGGGGGGGGGGGTGTTGTTCCAAAGGCAGCCACAGAAAAAGCTCATTTTTGAGGTCCTACAGGATGCAACCTTTAAGGGAAGTGACCTGCAATGCACCCATTCTATTTGAAGTGGTGGGACAAGCATAGAACATAAAATATTATCAAGCAGGAGACCAGATACTATTTCAGACAAATGGTTGGTCCAGTCTCTTTTTGAAAGCCTCCAGTGATGGAGCACCCATAACTTCTGGAGGCAAGCTATTTCATTCGTTGATTGCTCTCACCAATAGGAAATTTCTCCTTAGTTCTAGGTTGCTTCTCTCCTTGGTTAGTTTCCAACCTTTGTTTCTTGTCTTGCCTTTTAGTGCTTTGGAAAATAGTTTGACTCCCTCATCTTTGTAGGAGCTCCTCAACATTGTAAATCACAAGGAGAGGTGGTACCACAAATAACCCATCTCCTTCAGTTTCTCACACCAATATGAATATATGACATCCATAAGTATTATAACTACAATCTTTGCAGTCTTTCTGGTCCAAGGGACTCAGAGTGGTAACTGTTTGGGGAATAGCCAATGCCTTACCTTTAAGTAGTCTGTAAATATGGCTATACATGTGAGTTGACCACACTATAATCTTTATGAATGAATAAGATTTAAACTTCTTCCCCTAGATCAAATTCCTCCTTCTGCCGTGCTTCACTGACGTATTTCTACAAGAGATGTTATTACTAAGTCTGCATGAGTAGGGATGAGTCTACATGTTCAGATGCTCCTGCTTTCATCCCATGCTGAAACACAGAGGAAACCAACCAGTCCTAAATGTGAGCATCTCTACAGTGCATCCTATGCCAAACACTCAGAGCAAGTGTATTTTGTACTGCTGACCATATACTTCTAGCATGTATCTTTGAAAAAGAAGTGACTGATATTGATTTTTTTCACACAAGGCTACTGCCAATTGATGTGCTGACTATTGCCAATTGATGTGCTTTTTTTTTAATGTAATCTCTTCTGGCCTTGCTATCAGTAGCATGATGCCTAGGGTTATTTGGTCTACGTATCAAGTGCTCATCCAAGATTTTATTTTAAAAAAATAGAGAATGACAGACACTATGGTCCAGTTTCCCACACAGGCAAAATAAAAACGAGCAGTGAGAAGAATGATCAGGGTGGTAAAGAGGCATCCTGGACCAGTGTGGAAGAGCACATAAGAACCACTGAGGCAGAACATGTCATGGCAAGATGCTTCCTCCACTTGCATCAATGTGCCCCACCTTGTCTGCATGAAGCTACTTAAGCTGCAGTAAAACAATAAATTCCATCAGAGTAGAAGAGCATCTAAACCAATCCTCAAAGTGCTTTAGCCTCTGGTTGACCTTGAGATGAGAGAAACCAAGAAGAAATTCCAAGGCTGTAGGCTAGACAATAGGTTTTTCAAAAATCACAAAAGAAGGCAGTGACAAATCATTTCTTAGAGTTTGCCAAGAATATGAAGTCCCTAAGGGTTGAGCCTGAATCAAAGGACACTTTACATTTTTACTTACAGAATAACCAGTGTTTAGTACAGCATGAATTGAGACTGGGACTAACTTATTGCTCTGTCCACAGATTATCAAGTTCACCATCTCAAAAGCAACCCTCACCTACTGGGATGACAAGCTAGCCCAGGAGTGGGGAACGATGACCCTTTTATGACTTGTGGACTTCAACTCCCAGAATTCCTGAGCCAGCCATAAGCTAGCCCATTGTTACCTTACAAAAGAGAAGGAATACACATATTTCCTGTTTGAAGTTTCGGAAACAACCACACAACTGGCTCAACTTTTTCCTTTTCATCTATGTCAACTCTGAGCAGAAAATGGAAACCATGAATCATTCCCCCAAATATTGCCAACTAAGCTCTTTAACCTAAACTTTACTTGTGTTCTAGGTGTGGTATACAAAACATCTAAGTTGCAACACCAAAGTTCTGAGAAATTTGTGAGAATGCTTTGACCCTTACGAACCTTTCCCCTGCCATGCCACCCCATTTTTGAGATGCCAGGACACCCAGGCATCAGGCATCATCATTGATTTTTGTGGAACAATTAGGGTAGGGCTTTGTTTTTTTCTTTTCTTCCTTTGTGGCAGCCCTACCCATTTCGAGACTGTATGTGCCAGAGCCTCAGTTTAGAAAGAAAGAAAGAAAGAAAGAAAGAAAGAAAGAAAGAAAGAAAGAAAGAAAGAAAGAAAGAAAGAAAAAGAGAAAGAGAAAGAGAAAGAAAGAAAGAAAGAAAGAAAGAAAGAAAGAAAGAAAGAAAGAAAGAAAGAAAGAAAGAAAGAAAGAAAGAAAGAAAGAAAGAAAGAGAAAGTATAGGAGGTGCAAAGGATTTCTAACTCTTAATCTGCTATCCCTCCAATCTGGCCAGGTGTGTTTGTGAAAGTAAACATGTATTTCAAGACCATCAGAGATTCAGAGAAAGAAAATTTATTTGCACATCTCTTACCTACCCCCATAGGCATACGCATATATACATTCGCACAGTGTCTTCTCATGGCATCCAATCTCAATGTAATTTTTTGTCTGTTCGGTATTGTTTTGTGTTAATTGAAGCCAGTGGCCTGGAGAACAAGACAGCTTTTGAGGGGGGGTTGTGGGGGGGGGTCAACATTTTGTCCTAATTCATGGGATTATGTTTTAAATGAATCATTTTACAGCCTTGAATGAAAAGAATTTGTCTTTCTGGTCATTTGAAAATCAAAACCATAATATGGATGGCTTCCCCAATTTCCTAGCCTTTACAAATACTTTAAAAAATATGATTGTTCAACAGGGGATATGGATTTGTTTAAGAGCTGTCTGAGTTGGTCGCACTAGATGTGATTTTGTTTTGTAGTTTTATTGACCATAAATGGCTTCAAGTTCTTCGTTGAAGGGGGCATAAATACTTGAATAAACAAAGGAATGAGCAAATTAGGGGGCCTAGAGTCTACCATTTGTTCCTGTAAAATGGCCTTGATTTGCAACCATACAGAGAAAGACAAAGCTTCCATAGGAGGGAAGGAAAAAAAGTCACTATGGCAGTTGCAACCACACTGTTAAAGCCCTGTGGTCATGACCACCATTTTAATTTTTAAAAAAAAACTCTCACGATGAATATTCCTGGAGGAAAGAGAACCGTCTGAAGCATAGACCCATCAACCCACAGCTCTTTCCTTCTTCTCTCTTCTCATTCATTCCTCCTCCTAATGATTAAGCGTGCACACACACACATATACAACCATAGAGAAAGACATATTCAATGTGAGGCTTTGTTATATGTATTAACTCTTCATACACACTACCAAAATATTTTTATTTGCTTATATACTTCCAAACTGAACTGCTGAAGTGGCCTTTTATTTCCTTGTGGCTTATTTTAAAGTTCTGTTGCTTGTAGTTGGGTCTTTTAAAACTTTGCACATCATTTTGTTTGCAGCTTTAAAAAAAGATATTTGAGTATAAGAATAGAGCTGAGAAGGTAGAGAAAGATGCTCTTTTTGTCAAGCCTTTTAAAACTAGTCACTAAAAGAGCTTCCTCGGTGGGTGTTAACAGAATGATTTGAATTCTTTTGATTGCTGTTGCTTATTTCTAAAACACATCCTATCTGCTTATGGGAGGGGATTGCAAAGAAACAGCCTGCATTTGGGATATAGTCATAATGACAGAAAGAGAGAGAAAGAGAAAGAAAGATGACATCAGTAAAGGAAAGAAATATGAAATAACTACAAAATGCCATTTTTAAACCAACACTTGGCTTTGTTCATTGGAACACATTCTGTATGAAAAGGCTACTTCAGAATTTCCTATTACTGACAAACCTGAGAGCTGCAAAACCACATAACACAACTTTCAGGAAACTGCTTTATATTGGGGGCCTATGCCAGAGTTGGCTCACCTTTGTGGTTAAATGCTTCATTCCCAGTTGGATAATGCAGATTGCAGCTAACCAGTTAATTTGGATTCCTGCACTTAGCAAGGCATTGAACCTGATGACCTCAGTGGTCCTTCCAGATCTAGGATTTTATTATTCTAATCTGGGATGGATGATGATGTAATAAGCAATAAATATGAACACAGTCAAGAGTGAATTGAGACACCCCCTTTTTGGAAAAAAAAACAAAACTGCCAATTTGGTCTTCTTTGGAGCACCCCCTTTTTTTCCCTCCCAAACAGCAGAGGAAAGGCAGCGTGCTCTTAGGAGAAGTTTAACCAGATCTCAAACATAGAGGATTTTGTTATTTCAGATCTGCATCACCAGTGTAGAAATACCACAACATGTAAACCCACCTTCATAAGATGGGAGAGCTAAAAAGAAACCAGAACAGTCAACCCCACTCCTATGATTTGTGGGTAGAGGAAAATGCAAAGTTTTATATATATTCCTTATTCACAATCTGAAATAGGTCAAAGAGGATAGAGGAAATGGGCTCAGGACTACGGCAACTTTCCCCTCCCCATGATTTAGAAATCCTTTCCTTTCCTTTCCTTTCCTTTCCTTTCCTTTCCTTTCCTTTCCTTTCCTTTCCTTTCCTTTCCTTTCCTTTCCTTTCCTTTCCTTTCCTACAGGCAGCCTACACAGGCAATCCAGCTTTGCTTTCTTACTTTTGGAGGAATTTCTCTAAAACAATAATAGTGACATTGTTCCTCTACTTCGCTGGCGGTTTTATGGGGCTTGCCAGGGAGAAAGGTGACTGCGGATGCCTCTTGGCCCACATGTGTTTACATAAGGAAATGCATGTGGGTTTTGGGGTGGCGCCTGGTGTCAGCAGCCGCTCTCTGTACTCCTGACCCTGACAGAGCTGCTTTCTTGCTTCTGGGTACGTTTACTGCACTCCAGATGTGTGCTGGCTCCAGCATGGCTGCGGAGCGTCAGGGATCTGGCATCCCCTGGCTCATCGGTCTGTGGGGTAGAATGCCATGGTGGTTGTTTTAAAAGCTGTAATGTTTCTTGGTAACACATCGTGATTTATTCAGTCCTTGTTTGACAGAGCTGCTTTATCAAAAACTCATGTGAAGGATTTGCTGGGAGGGGGGCGGGAAGGGGAAAAATGTTGGAGAGAGAATGAGACAGAAGGAGAGAGAGAGAAAAAGAAAGAAAGAACACAAGTCCTCCCTAGGTTCAGGGCTTTTACATTCTAAAAAAGACCATCTCTTCTGTATACTTGAAACATGTGCAATGGGAGAGGAGCCAGTTCTTTCACCTGGCCAAAAGTTGCCCTTTACTTACTCCTGTCTTTGAAACATATCCATGAATTGGGGTGGCTTCTCCAGACCACTGAGACTTGGGATGGGTAGTGACAATCCCTGAGAAGCAGAATAGGAGATTGATCATTTGCTGACTGAGATTTCTCAGAAAGATGGCGGTTTGCCACTATTTATTTATTTATTTATTTATTTATTTATTTATTTATTTATTTATTTATTTATTCATCCGTTTGTAGTCTGGTTGGGTTTGCATTCTATGGGGATTGTTTTGTAGTTGTGTCTTGTAAACTGCATGTTATTTTGTTTGCAGCTTTACAAAAAGATATTTGAGCATAAGAATAGACCTGAGAAGGTAGAGAAAGATGCTATTTTGTCAAATTTTTAAAAACTTGCCACTAAAAGAGCTTCTTCAGTGGGTGTTAACAGAATTATTTGAATTGTTTTTTTATTGTTGGCTTATTTGTAGAATACGACCTAACTCTTTTGGTATGTGTGTGTGCAGTGGGTAGAATGCAGTATTCCAAGCTAACTCCGCCCACAGCCTGAAGTTCGATCCTGACTGGCTCAAGGTTGATTTAGCCTTCCATCCTTCCGAGGTCAGTAAAATTAGGACCCAGATTGTTCGGGATGATATGCTGACATTGCAAACTGCTCAGAGAGTGCTGTAAAGCACTATGGAGCAGTATATAAGTCTGAGTATTATTGCTACTGTTTAACATTGTATATTTTATCTGCCAAGAGATATTTTTGATTGTGCCACCATGCAATATATTATTTAATAAATAAATACATTTCATGGAGGATAAGCTTGTCATAGCCCTTGATATCATAATGCAATTTTCCTCAGTCTTCCAAAGGTTTGGAACCTCAATGGGCCAAGAATCATCTAGTCCTATGTCAACAATATAAAAAAGAAGTTGAGACTCTACTAGAAAGAGTGCAGAGAAGAGCAACAAATATGATTAGGGAACTGGAGACGGGTTGCAGGAATTGGACATGTCTAGTTTAATGAAAAGAAGGACTGAGGGTGACATAATAGCAGTGTTTCAATGTCTAAGGGCTTACCACAAAGAAGAGGGAGTCAACCTATTCTCCAAAACACCTGAAGGCTGGATAAGAAACTAATCAAGAAGAGAAGCAACCTAGAACTAAGGAGAAATTTCCTGACAATTAGAACAATTAATCAGTGGAACGACTTGCCTCCAGAAGCTGTGAGAGTTTTTTAAAGAAGAGATTGGACAACCATTTGTTTGAAATGATATAGGGTTTCCTGCCTGAGCAAGAAATTGGACTAGAAGACTTCCAAGACCCCTTCCAATTCTGTTATTCTGTTAACTTGGGTTGAGAATATTGGCCTAATGGAGCCACCATGTTCGCAGAAGGTAGGATGCTAGGAAAGGCCATTGCTGCAGTGCAAGCAAGAGAGAAAAATTATCTCCATTCATTGCTTAGGGGTTTCCATTCTGGTTGGTGAAAATGATAGAATTTGCTGAAATAGCTAAATTGACTACTTTGATCAAAGGAAAAAAACATGTCTTCATTTATTGCTGACTGGAAATCCCTCGTAAACTTTTTGCATGAACAGAAAAAAAAATAAACATATGACGTATCATTTTGATGTTTAGACAGGATAGATTATAGAAAGAAGAGAGTTATGCTATAACCGCAGAGTAGGAGGTAAATTTATAATTGTAGTTACAACTACTGCAAAGAAAAGTGGAAGCTACTTCTCTTTCTATTTTTCTCCGAGTTTATTGCCTTTTCTTGCACCTTATGTTTCTCTTTGATTTCTATTTCTTACTTTATATTAGTTATTATACACACACAAAGAGAGAGAGAGAGAGAGAGAGAGAGAGAGAGAGAGAGAGAGAGAGAGAGAGAGAGAGAGAGAGAGAGAGAGTGGAATGGAACAACTTGCTGCAGCCAATTCACTGTGGCCAACAACTTGCTGCAGGACAATTTAACAATTCAATTTAATTATTTAAAATAAATAAAAATTATTTTCATTTTGGTCATTCACATTTCATTCTGTCCTTCCTCTTGCACCCTTCCTTTAATGATTCTGTTCCACCATTTCTTTGATATTAGTGTAAAGCTTGTCCTGCAGCAAATAGTCCCATGGCGAGTTGGCCGTGGTGAGTTGGCTGTGGCGAATTGGCCGTGGAGAGCTGGCCATGGTGAATTGGCCATGGCAAATTGTCATAGACCCTACACACACACCCCAGCACGGGCGCACACACATACACACACACACATATATTGGGATGACTCCTATCTGCATTCTTATGTCCTACTGGGAATCCCCGATGTACGACTGTAATTGTTCCTGCCAATTATGGTAATGTCATTATGGTTGTAAAATGGATCCTCACGTGACCAGACTCGAGTTTAGAGCCTTTTCTGCAGTGGTTGTAAAACAAATGCAGCAGTCCTAAAGTGAATGCCATGGTTATTAAGCAAACACTTTGTTATCCATGGGTTGTTTCCCCCCCCCCAGAAACTGGAAGTAAACACCAGTTTCTGAAAAAAAAATGTTGTATTTCACAATCATGTGATCACAGGGCGTTGCAAACGGCCATAAATGCAGACCAGGTGCCAAGTGCCCCAAATGCGTCCACATGATTTTGTAACTTTGGAACTGGACGTCAGTAGCTTTCACGGGTGCCATTGTAACTTTGAATGGCCGCTAAATGACTGGTTGTAAGTGGACGATTAGCTGTATTAGCACTCTATAGAAGCTTGCAGTTATTATAGCAATTATTCCATCATAAACAAGAAGGCAAATTATTTGTTAAATTTATTTGCCACGCATCTCGCTGTGTGGCTACCCTAGGCGGCTTACAATTGCTCTCCTGTCCATGTTTCTCAGCTTCCTGACTGTACCCAGTGGTGGTTTCATAATATACTGGGATCTGAAGGGCCTTTCTTATGCTCCTGAAAGGATCATATTCTAAGTTAGCAGAAATAATGTAAGACTTTCAACAGTACTTTCAGGGCCTGTCTCCAGACACACTGGATATTCAAGGCATGAACAGGGTTTTCTGTATTGGGGAATCACACCTGTTCATGCAACTATTTTCCTTTGCTGGCTGCAGAACTACTGTGTCCTGGTTCAGAGTGGTTGGGGAGGGCTGGGAAAGAGCAAATTCTTCCTGGGCCTTTTCCCCTGTTCTTGTTTGTTCATTTCTTTTCCCAGCTCTGAGCCCACAGAGCTGTCATCTGGTGCACCCTTGGAGCCTGCTTCAACACAGCAATTTGCAACCAAGGACCGATTTCTTTGGACTAATTCTTGTGGCTGCTTCCACATCAAAAGCCTTTGCGAGAGTGACTCATCCATATGGTTTACTCACATGAGTGCAGGGACAGCAACTCCCAGAATTCATCCAATGCCCCCAAGGATGATCACATGGCTAAACCATTGGCATGTAGCATTTCCTGTGTACGGGGCCACAGGAATGACTCTAAACATCATGTTCCAGCTGCAGAAGTTAGAAAGGGGCTCTTTTGAACATGAGATAATTAAACATCAGCAGTAAACTTCTACTCCACTAGAACTGGTTGCAGAGCTGTTCCTAGTTGTTCCTGGGCTGCTGGGCATGTATGTTAAAAGAAGCCCCGTCACTTAATTCATAGGATGTCTGCTGTAAATTTGCTGTTGTCCTTTTGTATCAACTGCAAAACTGAGTGCACACAAGTAGAACATAGAATATAGAATAATAGAGTTGGAAGGGATCTTGGAGGTATTCTAATTCAACCCCCTGCACAAGCAGGAGAACTTATACCATTTCAGATAAATGGTTAGTCAGTCTTTTCTTTTAAAACCTCCAGTGATGGAGCACCCACAACTTCTGGAGGCAACTCATTCCACTGATTAATTGTCCTCACTGTTAGGAAGTTTCTCCTTAGTTCTAGGCTGCTTCTCTCCTTGATTAATTTCCATCCATTGTTTCTTGTCTTGCCTTCTGGTGCTTTGGAGAATAGTTTGATTAATTCAGCAATCCATCTGATTTCCATCTCTTTCCCATCTTCTTAGCTGTTAAATGCCAAGTCTGCTCTCTAAAGTAACTACAGGTAGTCCTCGAATTATGACCAGAATTTTCACTGCTAAGCAAGATTGTTGTTAAGTGAGTCACACCTAATTTTATCAGCTTCTTTGTCACTGTATTTTTTATTCATTCATTCATTCATTCATTTTCAATGCCAACCGTCTCATTGATACAGCAGCTCTATATTAAGTGAATCACTGTGGTTGTTAATGATTCATGTGGTCATTAAGTGAATCTTGCTTTCCCCATTGACTTTGATCATGTGACTGTCAGGATGCCACAATAGTCGTAAGTGCAAGGACAAGTCATAACTTACTATTTTAGTGCTGTTGTAACTTTGAATGGTGGCTAAATGAATGGTTGTTAAGTCAAGGACTACCTGTAAAAGAAGTAGGCAAGTAAATCACTGGCCAATTAGGGAAAAAAGGGAAATCTGGATTTATTTAATATATTTTATCTTACCTTCCCTCTAGACTCTAGGCAAGTTATGATCAATATATCATGTGTTGTAAAACCACAATAATAAATAGTTAAATAACTTCATGTTGGCCAGTCCCCAAAAGATATTGTTAGCCTTACACACTGTTCTTTCCAAAGATCCTGCAGAAAAGCATGATCTTTCCTGTTTTCCTACATGATAGTAGAGAAGGAGCCATCCTGATCTTAGGAAGCCAGCTGTTCTGGAGTGAGCAGGCTGGGATTGGGACAGCTGGTCTCCAAGGTTAGGAACCTGTAGTATGTCCTCGCAGCTTGCACGTATCATGTGGGCAAATACTACTAGGAGGCAGTGAGGACCAAAGCCATCTCTGCAAATCCAGCCACATGGAATTACAGGTAGTCCTCAATTTATGACCACAATTGGGACCAGAATTTCCATTGCTAAACAAGGGTGGTTGTTAAGTGAATCATGGCTGATTATACAATCTCTTTTTTTGATATGGTTGTTAAATGAATCACTGTGATTATTAAGTGAAACACTCAATCGTTAAGCAAATCCAGCCTCCTCCATCGACTTTGCTTGTTGGAAGCCTGCTGGGAAGATCTTGAAAGGCAGCCACGGGACCCCAGGATACTCCAACCGCCCTAAATACAGGCCGGTTGCCAAGCATCCAGATGTTGATCATGCGACTGGGGGCTGCTGAGGCAGCTGTCAGTGTGAGGACTGGTTGTAAGTCCCTTTTTTCCAATGGTTGCAACTTTGAACGGTTGCTGAATAAATGGTTGTAAGTCAAGGACTACCTGTAATATGTTAATGCTTAATTAATGTACTCCATACCAAAAAATGAATGAATGAATGAATGAATGAATGAATGAATAAATAAATAAATAAATAAATATGCCAATGATGGATCTTGAAGGAAATGTTTTATTCCTTGCTGAAATGACTTTTCAATAATGTTGCATAATACAATTAATATGTGCTGTTTCATGCCATTTCCAGATTTTAATAATTTTGCACTCTCGGAAGCCCTCAAATTTGATTTGATTTTATGTTCATGCTCTTTTGCTTATTAAGATGTAAAATATTTTATGGTACTTCATTTTATGCTGCTTTGGCACACACAGATACTGCACGAACTTTCTTTTAAAAAAAAAAAAATCTTGCCTTGGATCCCAGATTTATTTTGCAAGAGAAAGACTGCATTTGAACGCTCCTAGATTGATCGCTTGATCTGTGAGTACTGTATTAAGTGAGTATATATACTGAGTGTCCTAGCATGGAAGAAAAAGATACTAGTTTTTTCAATATCAAGAAAAGCATAATAGATTCTATCTCTGTAAAACTTAGAGCAGTGATGGTGAACCTTATAGAGACTGAGTGCCCAAACTGCAACCCAAAACCCACTTATGCATCGTTGAGTGCCGGGTGGGTGTGGCCCATTGGGTGGGCGTGGCCCATTGGGTGGGCATGGCTGCGGTGGTAACGGCAGACTGGGTGGGACTAAAAAGTTCAATCAATCAATTCCAACTTTGCAAGATCTTTTTTTTCCCGCGAGAAGTTGAAATTGACTGATTGAACCTTTTTTTTTTTTTGCACACGGCGGCGGAGGCCTAAAGCGAAAAGTTTTTATAAAACCCAGCTGAAGGCCTAGGACTGGGGCGACGGCGCATGTGCCCACCGAGAGGGCTCTGAGTGCCGCCTCTGGCACCCGTGCCATAGGTTCGCCACCACTGACATAGAGGCACACATAAGATTATTTGCTGATCAATTGGTGACACTCATCTGCATTAGCTCTGCTCAGCAGCTGCTTTTGACTTGTGCATTTATGATGTGATAGTTATTAGTCATTTCAAGTGTTATTCTCATGGGTGAGAATGGATTCAGGAATCTTTAACTCAGGATTAAGTATAAGGCTTCCGTAACTTTAATCACAATGAGGGGAGGGGGGGGGGGTTAAGGTTGAAACAGGAGAGTCAAAGGAAATGTGATGGGGGGGGAGGTGAATCCTATCTCACACTAGCTAGTTCACTTCACAGTTTAAGTAAACAATTCTCATATGCAAGTCATGGGGAGGGGAAGTGTGTCATACAGAGGAGCCTTTCTGCTGCTATTTGGATAGAAGCTAGATATCCAAGGATTTTGTACGGGTTCCTAAATTATTTGTGCAAAAAAGTTTTACTTTAATTTTCAGTAGGAGGTATAAAAGCTATCAATTAATCTAACTTTTATTGTTCTTTGGGCCCATGAGGAAGACATTATTTAAACAAATGGTTTCTATTACTTTTAATTAGTTTTTAAAAAGGTTTCCACCCCTACCCCCATGGAAGTCTGAGGCATCTATCAGATGGAAAGTATACTTCTACTTTCGCCAAAGAGATAAAAGCCGTCATCCAAACCTTTACTTAAGATGGATTTGTTTTATAGCATATTGCCGGAACAGTCGGTTGAAGTACACACATCATAGAATAAAAATGTGAATGAGGAGATGGGTCAAATGTTGTCCTTTTGTGCTCCAGATGATCAGCTTGGATCATGATGCTCTCAGTATTTTGAAGGCTAGCAGCTGGTTGGCTTTAGGCTGCTTTTGAAAGCTGGGGGGGGGGGAGGAGTAGAACCAGGAGCAGTGGAGAAGTGTCTTGAGTCTGATAATCTGATAAATTGTCTGAGATATCATGAATGTAATCTTGACAAGACAATTCAACTAAATTAAGGACAGAGCAGAACTGACAATAGGCTAGTCATTAAGAGACTGGAGGCTAAAAAAAATAAAGAATGTTTGCTGGAATTGGGTATGTCTAGTTTAATGAAAAGAAGAACTAGGGGTGACATGATAGTAGTGTTCGAATATCTCAGGGATTGCCACAAAGAAGAGGGAACCAAGCTATTTTCCAAAGCACCTGAAAGCAGGACAAGAAGCAATGGGTGGAAACTAATCAAAGAGAGAAGCAACCTAGAACTAAGGAGAAACTTCCTGACAGAACAATTAATCAGTGGAACAACTTACTTCCAGAAGTTGTGAATGCTCCAACACTGGAAGTTTTAAAGAAGAGATTGGACAACCATTTGTCTGAAATGGTATAGGGTTTCCTGCCTGAGCAGAGGGTTGACTAGATAGAAGACCTCCAAGGTCCCTTCCAACTCTATTATTCTATATTCTATATTCTAGTATCTATAATAGATATACGAGCCAGTTATAATAATATCAGCAAATTTCTCAAATGCCTCTTAAGCAGTGGGAAGACAATTGCCCAACTAGATGGTATTATTTGGTCAACCTTGTTGATCTAGAAAAACTAAGTGGAATTGGGTCTGTATACCATCTGCTAATGAAACCACTAGGCAATCCCAGGAGAATAAGGTAGATCAATGTTTCTCCACCTCAGCAAGTTTAAGATGTATGGACTTCATTTCCCACAATTCCCCAGCCAACCATGCTTTCTGTGAAATTCAGCAAGTTAAAGTCCACACATCTTAAAGTTGCAGAGGTAAAAAAAACTAAGCAAGACATTCCAGAAAAAGGAATGATAATCCACTGTTGGAAAAGGCAATAGCATCTTATGTTTGCATTGTTACCAACAAAACTTCATGGATGCGTACATGATATTATTAGACATTGTTCCACTCAAACAAGAATTTACCTATAGTGGAAGAAAATGGCTCAAACCACCAATTAAGATCCTGGATCTTGAATAAGTCATCTGGAGATCACTATACTGTTATGACCCAGTTGTGCAATAGGGATTTGGTTCCACCTCCCAGCCATCAGCTTGCATCTTGTCTCACCTTGGTTTTGGTTAATGAACCTTGGGGGACTACTAAAATGCAAAGATAACTGCAAGCTTGAAGTTTACTCATTGCTGGATTAATGAGATTTCCCAGGATGTGTTTTAGCTCCTCTGATAAGAGTTCCAGAATGTGTAATGGAGGCTCCAGGTAATGCTGAAACCATGTCTTTCATGGATAAATCAAAACACATTATACATTCAAAGCTGTATTTTGAAGGAATCTTTTCCAGATGGAAGAAGCATTAAGAAAAGATGGGAGGCTCCATGGAAGGCAACTTCAATTAGACCTTCCCAAAAATTACTCAAAATAAATTAAGAAGATGCAGAACTGAAGCTTTGGAGCTCTGACATCTGGGTAAGCAGCAAACAAGCAGGTGAATTGCCATCAAGTAGGTTTTCTCTTTAAATGGAGACCAACATTGATAAGAGGGCAATTTGTCCAGTAAGTACAGGCATATTGAAATAAGGTAATCATCTGTATGTGTTTTGAGGAAAGCTAGATCAAGAGATAGACACCACTGGGATACCAGGAATGCTACATTGCCTCTTTTTAAAGAAAAAGGCTAAGCAGGGCCTGGTCTGAGTCTTTTTCTCACATTTTCTATTTTCCCATTTCATCTCTCCCACCTCTTCCTCAAGGCCAGAGCTAAATTCCTCTACAGCAGGGGTGTCAAACTCGCCGCATCATGTGACGTGTCGCGACGCATCACAACTTTTTTCCCCTTGCCGGAGCTGGGCTGGGCGTGGCTTCCACGTGACGCATCCGGCCTACGGGCCAGCAGTTTGACACCCCTGCTCTACAGTGTGAGAAATTGGCTTGGATTCCTACATATAGACCAGTCAGCAGAGGCAATGTTCAGGGATTATAGAAATACAGGTAGTCCTTGACTTATAACAGTTCAAAGTTACAACAGCACTGAAAAAAAGTGACTTATGACCATTTTTTACACTTACAGCATCTCCCTGGTCAGGTGAACAAAATTTGGAGGCTTGGCAACTGGTTCATATGTATGATGGTTGCATTGTCCCAGGGTCATGTGATCACCTTTTACAACCTTCTGATAAGCAAAGTTAGTGGGGAAGCCAGATTCATTAACAACCATGTTACTAACTTAACAACTACAGTGATTCTCTTAACAAATGTGGCAAGAAAGGTCATAAAATGGGGCAAAACTCACTTAACAAGTGTTTCACTTAGCAACAGACATTTGGGCTCAATTATGTTCATAAGTCGAGAACTACCTATAGTACTTTGAAAGATCTAGAATATCTGATTAAGCAATATTTTAATTGTATTGTAACATTCAGTCTTTGCAGTTGTTTACGTCAAGCTTAATCACAGAGAGTTGTAGGTTTTGCATACTACCTAGTGTAATGCACTTCAGAGCATTGGTATTGTAAATGCTATCTATGGGGTACTATATAAAACAGAGCAGCACACAATTTATATAAAGCAGGGAAAATCAACTCCAGATTTTCATTTCGGTGTTGCGAAATGTACTGTAGGGTTATAAAATCTGGCTAGCTCAGGTTTTCTGCTAAAATTAGAGAAATGGACTAGAGTATGTGGAAAACATCCATGGAGGGAGGGAGGAAGGAAGGAAGAGGTTTTTCAAAGTGCAGACGTGAAAGGATGATGTCTTGAATATGTACAAACTTGCTGGCAACACATTTGGATTAAAATATCTCAAAAATAGTAGCAAGCAGAGTTGCAAGACTATTGATTACCCAAAACACATGGTTTTTCATCTGCTTCCTCCAACTTCTGCAGATACAAAATGTATTTCCATTGTTCATTTTTGAAGCGCTGCTGAGCATCATCTGCCTTTTGGGAAAATGTATCAAGTGTGAATGCCATAAAACTCTATTTTTCTAATCCACCTACTAGTAAATCTTGTCTAGTACATCAGACTGCCCAGAAATTCAATTTCCTTTGCGTTATTAATTTATCTGGGATTCCCTGGGATTTACAATGATTTTCTTTTGTTCAATACTGGAAGAATGCATTATTATTTTTCTTTTTAGCTGGAGCACCTTCTTGCCTTCCTCATAAAGGTGATTTAAATATGTTAGGTGGAGAGAAGGACCAGCTATTGAAGGTGATGTGGATGATCCATGAACATTTTTTTAGTAACCTCAGAGGAAAACCTCAGCAGCTGGAAGAAAACAAATCCTTGCTATCCCTCTAAATTCTGCCCTGTGGGAAAGGGAAGGGTTACTTTTTCTCAGTTTTCACAGTCAAAATAAAATCTGCATCTCACTTTGAATCAGGGAGGAAGCCAACTCAGTAAGAGAACTGATAAAACTGATAAGCTTGGGAAAAGGAATTAAAGACTTGTGCTTTCCCCCCCCCCTATTTTTTTTAAAATAACTTTAAAAGAAATGGTTTAACTTCCCTCTTCAGAATCAGATTGCCAGTAGCTCTAGCTCACATGGTGTGTTGCTCTGCCATTAGCTTTGTGGAAATTGCTTGATGTTTTTCCCATGCATAAATGAGATCATCTGTCAATCCCTGAAGATTATAGTATAGGCAGTCCTCAATTTACGACCACTGTTGGGATCAAAATTTCTCTGGCTAAGCAAGGTGGTTGTTAAGTGAGTCGTGCCCAAGTTTACAACATTTCTCCTACGTTTGTTAAGTGAATCACTGAAATGATTCATAAGGTTCTCAAGTGAATCCCGTTTCCCCAATGACTTTGCTTGCCATAAAATGGCTGAGAAAGTCGCAAACGGTGATCACATGACCCTGTGACATCGCAACCGTCGTAAATACGGGCCAGTTGCCAAGTGCCTGAATTCTGATCTCGTGACCATAAGGATGCTGCAACGGTTGTAAGTGCAAGAACTAGTTGTAAGTCACTTTTTTCAGTGCTATTGTAAGTTTCAACAGTCCCTGAGCAAATGATTGTAAGTTAAGGACTATCTGTATTGTTTAAAAATTTGAACTTTGCAAAGCTGGATTTAAAAAAAAAAGTCAGCTGGAAGCATTAATATGAAGAAAGGAGACGCTATATATTTTGAATTTCAACCATTCTATAATCAGCAGTCCGATGAGATCACGCAAACCTAAATCCTGAAAGCTGGAAATTCTTACAATCGGTACAAGACAATGGAGAAAATACATTCAACAGGTAGCAGCAGAGAACATATGGCATATGAATAATAAAGTATCCACTGATGTACCATCAAATAAAATGGATCCTGTGTCAATGATAACCCACGTTTGTATGAAAATCCTTTATGTGTGTACAGGTATAAATTCAGAAATAGTTGCTCTTATTTAAACAGGAATAGAATACTTCCCATCATTGCCAGGTAGACTATAAGCAGGGTGTTCCTTGAATTTGCTCAGTCTTAATTCCTATTGGGAAAGGTCTACTCTCAGCCCATTTCACATCATAGGACTGTTGTGGGGAAAGCAGAAGGAAGAATCATTACATGTGTTCACCACCTTGAATTACTTCTAAAGTAATAAAGGTGGATAAAAATCAAATAAATCAAGTAAGCAAGGCTTTCAAGATCCAATCTAAGTCGGTCACTGGGACCAGAGGTTTATTCTTCCAAGCTTTCAGACTTGTGCTGGAGCCTATCCTCAAGGAACTTCTCTCTCTTCATAATGTGTGCAAAGGGCTGCTCTATGCGTAGTATTTATAGTGTCTGGTTTTGTGTAGCTTTTAATTGTTAATTGGGATGTTGATGGCCGGCTAGCCTTGGCTGATCTCCCTTATGGAATATTTTGATGGGGCAAGGTTTTAACCAGAATTTTAACTGTATTTAATAAAATTGAATTTAAATTAAATCAAACTTAGGTTATGTTCTATCCTGACCCGCCTCTCTGGGGACACATCTTCTTTCAAGGCATTACTGAAAAGCCAAGGGCAAAACTGAGGCTCACACAAATGCCTGTCCTGTCTAAAACAGGAGGCAGGTTTTTGAGACAAATACTTGCACTCAACATTGACCCATTTTGCAAGTTGCTTTTTTAAAAACATGTGCATTCAATCTGGTATAGGTAGTCCTTGACTTAAAACAGTTCATTTAGTGACTGTTCGAAGTTACTGCAGCAGTGGAAAAAGTGACTTATAATTGTTTTTCACACTTACAACCATTGCAGCATCCCCACGGTCACATGATCAAAATTCAGACGCTTGGCAACTGACTCATATTTATGACGGCTGCAGTGCACCTGGGTCATGTGATCACTTTTGTGACCTTCTGACAATCAAAGTCAATAGAGAAGCAAGATTCACTTAACCACCAGGTTACTAACATAACAATTGCAGTGATTCATTTAACAACTATGGCAAGAAAGGTTGTAAAATGGGGGAAAATTCACTTAACAACTGTCTCGCTTAACCACAGAAATTTTGACTCAGTTGTGGTCGTAAGTCAAGGACTACCTGTACTACTTTTTGTGTCCACCATTTGCACAGTTCTGAGATTGTAGGAAGGAATAATGCTGGCTTGTCCTTCAGGCACACTTTACAAGTGCATGAGCCTGGCCACCATAGAAAAAGGCTTGTTTGAATGAAAGAACTGCTAGTCAAATCCACAAGGGTTTTTCTTAAGAGAATATGTAGCTATCATTGTATTTACTTCCAAATATGCACTGGATGGTGTTATGCAAAACAACATGCTTATGGCTTTATGACTTTGTGAATAGGTGTCCTGCAGTAGGACAGGGTTTTTTTAATCAGTCAAGAATGTGGTCAAGAAAAGACAGATTGACATATTGCACAAGACATTAAACTATGATTTACAATCCATAATGGCTTCATTTACACTATACTCGAAAACACAGCCTAACCGCAGTAACTCACTGCCTTGAGGGAATCCAGTGTAAGTGAGTTCGGAGATGGGAAAGCGACAAAGCTTTTGAGTTGATTCATCATCAAATATGCAAGTTGAACAGCATCATGTAGCTGTGGGAACTGTAGGAATACCATATTTAAAACCCTTGGTAAAAAAACGGATATGTTTGTATTTCCTGCAACCTACTGTTTCTTCAGGAGAATTTCTTTCCAGTGAAATCACGACTGAAATGTCATCCTTGCAGAGCATAAATTCACTCGATAATTCAGTGGCGGTTTTCCAGGTCTGGGATCACAATGCAATCCCTTAAAAAAAGACATGACTCCTTTCTTACGGAGTCTGGAATTCCCCCTAGAATATGATTGAACTGTTGAACCTTCAGACAGGCCCAGACACTGGTCAATGCGGTAACCAAAAAAATCTTCTTCTATTTGCAATACAGTATGTACATTCCATTCAATCTCAGTTCTGCTGACTAACATGCTGATGCATGCACTTTCCCCCCCTATGTTAATAAACATAGAGCAGCTTCCTTTATTTGGTACCAACCAGCTCCTGGACCTTGCGTCAGCTGTTTGTAGAATGTAGCCTGATTTCAGATTCTTGATTTGAAGGCCGGGCAAATACAACAGTTGGGTTCCTACATGTGCTATGGCAGTGGAAAACTTGACCTTCTCTCTTAGGGTTCTAATAACAGGTAATCCTTGACTTACGATCACAATTGAGTCCAAAATCTCTGTTGCTAAGCGAGACAGTTTTTAAATGAATTTTGCCCCATTTTACGAACTTTCTTGCCATAGCTGTTAAGTCAATCACTGCAGTTGTTAAGTCAGTAACATGGTTATTAGGTGAATTTGGCTTCCTCATTGAGTTTGCTTGTCAGAAGGTCGCAAAAGGGGACCACATGACTCCGGGACACTGCAACCGTCATAAATATGAGTCAGTTGCAAAGCGTCTGAATTTTGATCACGTGACCATGGGGATGCTGCAACAGTTGTAAATCTGGAAAACAGTCATAAGTTACTTTTTCAATGCCATTGTAAACTCAAACTGTCACTAAATGAACTGTTGTAAGTCGAGGACTACCTGTAATGTGCCCTAAGTAGAAACTTGTAAGGCATCCTCAGGGATTCTCTATCTATGGGTATTAATGTGTTACAGAATTGTGCAAAACATGCAGGTGTCTTGGTTGTGTTGTGCCTTGACTAGGCTGGCTAGTCTGTGTGCATACGACCACACCAGTTGCTGCTCTAACTCTGGGCAGCCAAAGGGTTGATCGTGACTCTTTTGGATAGTTTGACTTAAAGCCTTTTCCCATTTTTTTTCCAGCAAACAGCTGACAAAAGGTTTTTCCTTCTATGCAGAGTTGAAACCAGGCCAGAAAGGAAGGAGGTGTGTGTGTGTGTGTGTACTTGTGCAACAGGAACGTAATCACTAAAAGGATGCAGTGATGCACCCTCACCAAACCCACTTATCTCCCAGAGGGTCACATAGGGACTTGGTTGCTGGCACAGTGACCTCAGACTGTCATTCTGTCTCAGGGCCGCCCCCGTCTCTCATTCCGCACATTAGCCTGTTTACTCTCAGTTAACTCTCTAGTTCTGCTGACAGACAAGACAGCGATTAAGTGCCTGCTGCAAAAGCTCACTTGAGAGTGTCTACATTTCAAATGGTTTGAAGAGTGGCATCTATTTAGTCAGTTTTCTGCATTTCGCACTGCGGGTTTTTGCTTAAGCAGCCTTAATAGATGGGAAGGGGAAATAAGCTACCAAAGACAAAGCAGCCGATATTCATCCTGGCATTTTGAGCTTCTCATCCCATTGTTTATTTTACACAGATTTCTAGTCCATGTGCTTGGGGGGGGGGAAAGGTGAATGTGGGACAAAGCCTTAAGGTGGCCTCTGACTAAGGAAATGCGTCACTAATTAAAGGAAAGGTAATTTGCACAAAATGTCCATGTGCCAGAAGGATACTGAGAAGGCATTGCTATAATTTAAACAGTGCAATTAAGTTTGCCACAGGAGGAAAGACAGTGACCTCAGTTGGCAGTTCAAAGAAATTATTTGATAGACAGCTCCAAGGTCCTGATAACCGTCCCTTATCCTGGCTTTTCTGTTTCCACATACAGTACTCATCTTGTGTAATCCATGTCTCTCTCTCTTTTTTTTTTTTTACTCTTTTTATCTCACCTCTGGTTGCTCTCATTTTAAACCTCTTGGGGCAGAAACCCAGAGCTTTGGGTTGTTCTTTGTTTTCATTTTACTTTTGTTGTAAAAAGTTCATGAACACTGAGGATAACATAACCTTTATGCTTCAAGGGAAAAGTATGATTCCGGCTTTGCAGAACCACACCAACTGCGCAATTAATGTAGACAATTAATGAGAGTTCTCGGGCCACAATGCATTGCTAGGATTCTAAGGTGCCAAAAAAGAAAAGGGGGGGGGGAAATGGGCTCTTTGTTGGCTCTGCTGCAGGAGAGGACTCCAACTCATGAAAACTGCACAATTGATGGCTTATGCTGCATCGGAGAAGTTGTGGGAAGCCATTGTGGCTTGGGGATATCTATGGAGCTTCTAAATGGGGACAATGATCCTTTTAAAGAGGCCCACAAGCTGCATGACATTCACAAGATCGAATGGAGCATTTCCTTTGATATCTGAACAGCCCTCACAAAGGAACTGAACATTATTTTCACCAACCACCTCCTCTTTTTCAAAAGAACTGCTGCTAATCGTGGGATCTGAATAAAAGGCATGTTGTCCTTTAATTTCCTGGAAGGTCTGTGACCCTTATGCTGGCACAGTAGGCAGTCCAGAGCTTGGCTCCTGCTGACCAGACCTATCACGTTGTTTAAAACTAGTTTGCCAAAAATAAAAGTCGCCTCACAGCACGGAAGCAATCTGTTCATGCTGGTGGATTCAGAGGACCAGAGATCAATTTGGCTGAAGATGCATTACCTTCCATGCTCATGGCATCGCCTCCCTCCACCCCACTCCATATCCCTCAAGCTGGATTTAAAGGCAATGTCTAAAAATGCTAGCTTCTCTAGAAGGCATACTGCAACAGTCAATGTACGAAAGATGTCTCCTATATATCTCAACAACTAAATTGTCCCCCAACAGTATGCTGGAAGTGACTTCTACTAGTAAAGCAGTATTCCTACAACATTTTTGTACAATTTACGCCTGAGAAATCAGAAGTATATTATCCTATGTTCTATTGTGAATAGCATTCAGATTCTGGAATTAACCTGGGCTGATTTTCTGGTAACATCCTCTAAAGTAGCTCTCTGTGTCGTGGTGTCCTTGTTTTGGACTACATCTCCCATTGTGCCCAACCAGCCTATTCATTAAACTCATGGGTAGAATTAATGGGAATTGCAATATGAAACATCTGGAAAGAACACAGGTCATGGAAAACTGTTTGTTATTGGAAATATCTTTGCCTTCAGCTGGACCTCTGAGGGAAAATGAGCTAATCTAAGCATCCAGAATTTCTGCTGTTCTGTTGCTGAATCACCCAACTGGGAGTTTGTTGAGGGAACTGTTATGGTCAGAAACCAATTCTGGAAACCCACCCATGCATTGTGTGTGAAGGACTTCATTTTTGGATCATGGCCATTTAGATAGAAGAATGTCCACTCACGTGCAGTTCCCAGGAATAGGGTAAAACATAGGTCCTGTATTAGCTAAATAAAAGCCTGGTGTTTTGTCCAAAGACAGCTGGTGATTTTAGCTTCATAATGCAGTTAGACTTTTGGAGAACTTTGCAGATGTAATTGATTCCTTGGGAATCAGAAATCAGAGAAATAATTATGTCATCTTGCATCTGATGTCATGTTACTATAGCTAGTCCTCACTGAACAATCACAACAGGAACCAGTAACTCCATCGTTAAGTGACATGGTAGTTAAGTGAAACATCATGTAACTCTGCTGGACTTAGTTTTTATTCATTTTATTTATGTGTCCAATTTATCCCAACTCACAAGCAAGTGATTCTGAGCAGCATACGACAAAACTAAAATATTCATCGTTATAAATATTAAAAACATTAAAAAAAAACCTATAAAAACAAGTAAAAGAGATAAAAGAGACGTTAATAGTAATGGTAGTAAGAGCTAAAATTATTATCACTAAAATATTTTTAAAAACTTTAAAAAAAACTATGAAAACAGCTAAAACAAGAATAGACAAACGGATGTTAATGGTAGTAATGGAGCAAAGCAGGATTCTCCAAACTTGGCAACTTTAAAACTTGTGGACTTCAACTCCCAGAATTCCTCAGCCACCCATGGTGGCTGGGTAATCCTGGGAGTTGAAGTCCACAAGTCTTAAAGTTGGCAAATTTGGAGACCCCTGGAGCTATGTCAATGGGGAAGCTGGCAGGATGTTGCAAATGGTGATCAAGTGACCACAGGATGCTGTGACCACATAGGATTCACCTAACAATGGCAACTGGAACTGCAGATAGAAGTCTTAATGGTCACATGATGTTGTAACAAATGACTGCATAGCTTAGCAATGGAATTCCCAATCCATCAGTGAAGACTACCTGAAATGGTAATATAATAATGTACGTTTGGCCACAGCTGGAAGAGAGAAAACATAAGAGGCAAGAGAATTAGAAGCAAAATGCTAAATAGTTAAAGTCTCCTGATCTAGGTCATTTCCACCAAGTGTTTCATAGTGTCTCTGGGGTCATCCACCTATCACTAAACCATAATTACAGTAATGTGAATAAGCTTGATGGTTGGGTGATGCTAGAATGACATTATAAGTCACTAATGTGGAAAGGACTTTAGAGTTGCTTTTATATTCCATGGCACATATTCAAGAATTGTCAGATGTTCCTCAATGAGATCAGTAATGACATGCAAACTTTATAGAAATATTTTTTCCCGTTACATGTGGATGTTCTCAGTGACTATAAGTTCAATAAGCATAGGCAGTCTTCACCTCCACCTGAATATTAAAATATTACTCAGAAAAAATAAACAGCGTATTTTTGGCATGCCAAGTTACGAGTATGGCATAGATTTCCTGAGCTGGGGAATTCTGGGAGTTGAAGTCCGCACACCTTAAAGTTGAGAAATACGGGTCTACAGGATAGGGGAAGTAACAATAACAACCATCACAGAGGCTGCCAATCTACCAATCCTCGGGAGTACCTTTTTGCAGGCATCTTTCAAAACAAAACTATTGGGATGTTGATGGCCATTATCTCGTTATTTTTCTACAACCGGGATGGTGGGGGGATACTTCTCCAACTAATTGCATATTCAGGCAGTCCAAGGCAAGTGCAGATTATTTTGCCATTCATCCTCGTTTTACGCCAAAGGAAGAATCTGGAGACGCAGCAAGGAAAGCGGGGAAGGAATTGCAGAAGAAGGAAGCCTCCTTGGCAAGGGATCAGTCCAAAAGGATCTTTTCCTAACGTTCTGCCCAAATTGGCCATGGGGACGCTTCCCGCCGCTGCCAGGACAGCGCCCTTTATCCACAGCTCGGGCGAACCTTTGCTCCGCGGGCCGGAAAGATCAAACGCGGAGGCGGAGCACCGCAGGAAGGCCGGAGAGAGGGCGAGCCTGAGTCCTCCGCCAGCAGCGGGCAGTGAGGGAGACGCTGCCGGCTTTCCAGGCGATCTCTACCGGCCGCTCAGTTCCTCTTCTTGCCCTTCATGGCTTGAGAAAACGGTAGAAGAACAAATAGGCCAGCATTTCTCAACCCTGGCAACTTTATGGCGTGTGGACTCCGACTCCCAGAATTCCCCGGCCTGCATTTCAAGAGTGTGTGTGTGTGTGTGTGTGTGTGTGTGTGTGTGTGTGTGAACATCTAGGTATGAGTTGGGTCATCCTTGGAGAACCCCATTTCAGAGTTTCGCCTGGGGCTCAGAGAGCTGCTCTTAACACCTCTGCAGATGCACCTCCTTTGCTGTAAGGGTCCTGCTCCCTGGTCTATAACCATTCATGGGAAACCATGAGATGCAATGAAACAATTTCAATCCCTCCCTTTTTAATAATAAAACAGCAAATCCTTCTAATGCTAGGGAAACCTGATGAAGGACTAGCTCTTGCTCCAGAAACAAAACAAAAAAAAAATGATTTGGGTATCCTCACTGTGAAAACATGCAAGATAAACAGCAGTTCATAGCTTTGGCTTACTGCCAACGTCTCAAGACAAAACT
Source organism: Azemiops feae (assembly GCA_023970755.1). Taxonomy (NCBI): domain Eukaryota; kingdom Metazoa; phylum Chordata; class Lepidosauria; order Squamata; family Viperidae; genus Azemiops; species Azemiops feae. The sequence continues at coordinate 1,150,595 of JALGBA010000409.1, forward strand.
CTCCTTTGTGTGCTATGGACTTTTTTGTCTTCCAGCCCTGACCAGGCGGGAAGTCTTAAATAGAAAGCAGGTTGGTAGTCTGAGAACAGAATATTATTGGCCTGACTTAAGTGGAACACTGAAAAGTGACTGCATGAAGAAATGAATAGGAGAGCTATACAGGTAGTCCTTGACTACCACAATTGGGACCTACAATTTCCATTGCTAATCACGCAACCATGGGGATATTGTGACAGTCGTGTGAGGATAATCATAAGTCACTTTTTTCAGTGCCATTGTAAATTCAAACGAATGAATGGGTGGCAAGTCGAGGAATACCTGTACTGATTTCAGAATGGGCTTATCAGAAAGGAATGTCTGCCTGTCTTTTATTTGATGTCCACCTTAAACTGTACAGTTTCAGCCACCATCTTGCCTTTTTTGTTCCCTTCCTTGGTAACCTGTGGCACCTATTTTGTGACATTTGTGCAATGTTCATAGCAGCCATTTGCAAGAACACAGAGACAGCTTGCTTCTAAAATTAAAAAAATCACCAATTAACCCTTCAGATTTGATGGGCTAAGCAATTATTGGTAATGATAATTCGGCAGAATTTCTACATTCAGAATAAGTCTGTCTGCAAAACACCAGCAACAATTGCCAGGATTAAGACTGCCTTAATTTTATCATTCTCTAAAATTGTCCCAATACATTCAGAAAATAAAAACCAGATTTCCTTAACCTGATGGCTTCCAGATGGGTTGTACCTTTCAGTCTTCCTAATTCCTAGCCTCCATGATCAATGACTATTACGGATGTTGAAATCCAACATGTACAGAAAGCACCAAGATGAAGAAGAAGCTGATGGAAGTAATTTAAGCTTTTTTTTTTCAGTTCAGTTTTTCAAGAGGTTAAATTCTCAACTTCTGATGTTTCAATATCTTAATGGAATTAGTGAGACGTTTCTATGATTGTGTTGGGACATCTTGAGAATATGTTCTCAGTGCTAATGAGCCAAGTGTTTATTGTATTAATTAGATTACTATCCCTCCGTTCCATCAATAAGTCAAGGTGGCTTACATAGAGATTTTTCTTCATTTTATCCCCACAAAACTACCCTGTTAGAAAGGTCAGGGTATGAGAGAGTGAGTGATGCAAAGTCACTCAATGAGTTTCCATAATTGAGAGACATAATCTTGATCTCCTGGCTCATAGTACAGGTAGTCTTCGACTTATGACCACAATTGAGCCCAAAATTTATATTGCTAAGTGAGACATTTTTTAAAGTGAGTTTTGCCCGATTTTACGACTTTTTTTGCCACATTCGTTAACTGAATCCCTGCCGTTGTTAAATTAGTAACATGGTTGTTAAGTGAATTTGCTTTCCCCATTGACTTTGATTATCAGGTTGCAAAAGGTGATCACATGACCCCATCACACTGCAACCATCATAAATGTGAGTCAGTTGTCAAGCATCCGAATTTAAATCACGCGACCATGGGGGGATGCTGCAATGGTTATAAGTGTGAAAAATGGTAATAAGTCACTTTTTCCCAGTGCCGTTGTAACTTTGAATGGTCACTGAATAAACTGTTGTAAGTTGAGGACTACCTGTAACAACACCTGAACCATTTCAGCACACTGGTACTTAATGTTCGGCTCACAAAATATTCCCTAATGCTTTTCCAAGTGGGACAGCAGATACAGCCAGCTTTTTATGTTATGAGGGTTCAGTGGAATTTCAAGTCACACATCAAGAATAGCTTTCCAAGTAAGCTTTCGTGTTTGTTTGTTTTCCCATCTTTGCAGGAGAGCAATTTCATGATGTGCAGGGTGGTTTAATCAACATAAGAGAAATGTGAAATCATACAGAAATGTTTGCAGGGTTATATAAAAGAATGAAGTTTAAACATTCCTTTGTATAACTGCCATCAATTAGTGCATTTATTAACCCTAGGAACTACAGGAACTGAATCTTAGCTATTGTACATGCTGATCCTGGTATGAAATGGCTGGAAGTCTTCTCTGTATGAAAAAAGGGTTTTCTCTGAAAATGAGAACAGACATTTTCCTGATCCTTTCTTCTTGTTCATCATCACCACCACCAGATCTTAAGACAAGTTACTCTAGAACAGGGAAAACCAACTTAGTTCAATTTCAGGCCTATAGTTAAATGATCCAATGTTATTGTGGTAATTCTTTCTATTCGTGACCTTTTCCCCCTTGTGACCGCAATGTATTCTTCTCCAAAAAGACCTAAGCTATTGTGGCAAGAATCTCAGCTCCATGCTTCCTCCAAAGTAGCATTCAGAATATAGCACTTAGCAATAGCACTTATACATAAATACCGCTTCACAGTGCTTTACAGCGCCCTCTAAGCAGTTTACAGAATCAGCATATTGTCCCCAACAATCTTGGTCCTCATTTTACTGGCCTCGGAGAGATGGAAGGCTGAGTCAACCTTGAAACAGTCAGATCGAACTGCTGGCTGTCAGCAGAGTTAGCCTGCAATACTGCATCCTAATCACTGCGCCACCCTGGCTCTAGTGAGAGCATTTAAAATTCATTCATTCATTCATAGGAATCTTATGTAGTTCTGGAACAATCATGATAATGGGATGGGAGACATAGTAAAACATAACTGGAGGTCGTCGTTAGGGAAGATTATCTGAGAATATTTTATATTGTACATATCTTAGAAATCATCAATTGTAGTCCATCCCCCTTGCCAACTGCAGAAATCCACTAGCGAATGACGCAGGAAGTGGTCTTTCAGCTTCTGTGTACTGTAAACAACTGTGTCCACATTTTCTGAAACATTCTGCTCCATTGTTATAGTTAAGAGATTTTTTGATGTCCAAATAAAATCTATTTAAAATTTTAAATATTGCTTCATTTGTCTTCTGAACAATATTATCCCATTTTCAGAAAGTTGAAGTCAGCTACCAAGTCTCTCTGCAATCTTCTTTTCCCAGGACACTCCAGAAGATGGGCTCAAGATCCAGATGGATCTCGACAGACTTGAACACTGGCCCCTATCTAACAAAATGAAATTCAATGTAGAGAAAAGCAAGGTTTTACACTTAGGCAAGAAAAATCAAATAGTACAGATTAGATGAAACCTGGCTCAATAGCAGTAACTGTAAGAGGGATCTTGGGAATCCTAGTAGACAATCATTTAAATATGATCCAGTAGTCTGTGGCAGCTTTTTGTATGGAGGCTTTTAAGGAAAGACTGGACAGCCATTTGTCTGAAATAATATAGTATCTCCTGTTTGAGCAGGGGGTTGGACTAGAAGACCTCCAAGGTCCCTTCCAACTCTGTTATCCTCTCTGCAGTCTTCTTTTCCCAGGCCAAATATGCTCAACTGCTGCAATCATCCAATCATTCTTCAGTCCTCCTATCATGTAGGCTGCTCTCCTCTTGACATGCTCCAGTTTTTCAGTGGCTTTCTTAAAACCAGGTGCCCAGCATTAGGCACACTAGTGTAAATCCAGTTTGACCAGTGCGAGGTAAAGGGGAACATGACTTCTCTTCAACTTGACACTATCTCTGTTCATGCAGCCTAGAAGTGCATTTGCTGTTTTCTTCAGCTATATCGTATTATACACTATACAGATAAACTCTATCAGCAAAAAAGAAAGCAGCAATGAGATCACAAGTCCTGTACAATAACAAATTGATTATTAATTTTTCCTTAGGCCTCCTGGAAGAGGTTTGTTCACAGAGATATCCATTTTTGACCCCTGCAGACATGTGAACACAATGACAACCTAGGCCTTTTAAAAAAAAAAAAAAGAAAAGAAAATATTTGTAAGGGCAAATGAGGAACACAGCAGAAAGCAAAATGAGTTAATGAAAGCTTAGTGCGCAAATGCTCTCTGTTCTGTATACAAAAGATTTAAGTAAAGCCTTCATTTGCTAGCCTTCCAATTCATAAAGTATGGCTCCATTTCATAATCCCACAACAGACAGGAAGGAATTCTATATTATTTACTTCATTTCAGAAATATCACTAAATATCACGCATTTTTTCAAATAGTGGGGCTTCCCTCCCCACCATTGTCAGCATATAAACAGACGGCATTTGTTTCAATGCAGTTTTTAAAATTATCAGAGTGAACTGTTGGAAATGGACCTGAAGAATTGCTTTTTCTTAAAGCTCCTTGCCCACCCCACCAGTATTTACATTTTAACAGGAAATGTTCACCCATGTAAAAATGTCACAAGGCTATCAAGCTGATGGATTCAATCTGTAGATCAAGCACAGACTTGGTAAACAAAGCTTTTAAAAATCCCATAGCAACATGTAACATACTAACTTAGGCCTGAAACGGGTATAATAAAAGTGGAGACCACTTAATAGCAAACAGAAGAGCCATCTGAGAAAGGCCGATTTCGTTAATCAAAATTATCTTTTGATACTCTTGCATCAAAACGTTTAAATCAGTGTTTTGCAAACTTGACAACTTTTAAGATGTATGGATTTTAACTCCCCTGGTAGAGGAATTCTGGAAGGTGAAGTCCACACATCTTAAAAGTTTTGAAGTTTGAAAAACTGGTTTGAAAGAAGGGAAGGACACATTCATATACATTATGTGGCATCTTGCTACTGTTCTGTTTGTGGCACATTGGTTTCATCGCTCCTTGCAATCCACCTGGCAAAGAATGAAGCCAGCACCCAGATCTGAAGATAGCAGATTTAGTAATATATATAGCAGTGTTTCTCAACCGCAGCAAGTTTACGATGTGTGTACTTCAACTCCCAAAATTCACCAGCCAGCATGGCAGACGGGGGAATGCTGGAAATCGAAGTCCACACATCGTAAACTTGCTGAGGTTGAGAAACACTGAAATGTCCACCACAATGAATTTTATTCGGTGCTGTTTCATGGCAGCAGTCTTTTAAAAAGACTGTAGGTGAGTGGAAATGATCAGAATTGGTTATTCCAAAGACACAAGTGCATGCATGTAGTTGCATACCCCACCCCAATAAAACTTTATACTGAAGGATACAGGGTTAACATGGCACCACGCCCCCCCCTTTCCTGTTCTTTCTCAGAGGAGCTAGTAGTACTCCCTATTTCCTTATTAGTTACTTTATCTTAAGTGAAAAATTAAGGTAGTCCTTGACTTACAACAGGTAGTCCTTGTCTTACAATCACAACTGAGCCCAAAATTTCCATTGCTGAGCGAGACTGTGGTTAAGTGAATTTTGCCCCATTTTACGATCTTTCTTGTTGCAGTTGCTAGCTGAATCACTGCAGTGGTTAAGTTAGTAACACGATTGTTAAGTGAATCTGGCTTCCCCATTGACTTTGCTTGTCGGAAGGTTGCAAAAGGTCCCTGGGACACTGCAACCGTCATAAATACATGCCAGTTGTCAAGTGTCCGAATTTTCAACATGCGACTGTGGGGATGCTGCAACAGTCGTATGTATGGAAAGTGGTCATAAATCACATTTTACATGTGACTGTGGGGATGCTGCAACAGTCGTATGTATGGAAAATGGTCATAAATCACATTTTCAGTGCCTTTGTAACTTTGAATGGTCACTAAACAAATGGTTGTAACTCAAGGACTACCTGTATACGTTTTCACACACAGCATCCATCAGGTCTCCTTGATTTTCAGTTCAGAAGAGAATCTTTTTTCGTGAAACCCCATTGTATACAGGTAGTCCTCGACTTACAATTGAGCCTCAAATTGTTGCTAAGTTGTTAAGTGAAGTTTACCCCATTTTACGATCGTTTTTGCCACAGTTGTTAAGTGAAACACTGCAGTTGTTAAGATAGTAACACGGTTGTTAAGCAAATCTGGCTTCCTTATTGACTTTGCTTGTCAGAAGGTCACCAAAGGCGATCACGTGACCCCAGGACACTGCAACTGTCATAAATACGAGTCAGTTGCCAAGTGTCTGAATTTTGGTCATGCGACCATGGGGAGGCTGCAAGGGCAATAAATGTGAAAAATGGGCATAAGTCACTTTTTCCAGTGCCTTTGTAACTTCAAATAGTCACTAAATGAATTCTTGTAAGTTGAGGACTTCCCGTATTACAATTTGAGTGTACATAAAATTAGCTTCAGCACATAATGAGGACTTTCTCTCTCTCTCTCCCTCTTAACTGCATTTTTTGGTATTTCTCATGGTGGGTTGTAGGGAAGGAGACAATGATTCTGTGACTGCTTTGCTGGGAAGCCTGATGGCATCCAGTGAGCAAGGAGTGCTCTAAGCCTTCTGGCCTAAATTATCTGCTAACACAAATAATCAAATTCCAGCGACCACACGGCTCTGGCGCCACTAAACCAAGGGGGAGGCTTGGCCCCGGCATTACATTAGCAGGTGGCAGCTCCAGCCTGAACCACACAAGATATTTCTGGTGCAGTAGAATTCTGGATAGGTCTCTAAGGAAGCCGGCATCCTTCACAGTATCGTGGGAAGTTTTTAATGGCTCGCTTAAGGCTAGGCCTCTACAATGTTTATATTAATACTTGCTTGCTGGATAGCCACTCATTTCAGTCTCAGCTGGAAATCTGTTCAGCAGCTGAAAAACATCTGGTCATTAACCCTAGACAACATCTAATCTGGTAGCCCAGGACTGAAGATTTCTCCAGAGGGAGTGCAAATATAGTGAGGGGCTTTTTTATTTGAGGGGAACAAGGACAGAAATCTCTGTTCTAACCTCATGGATTATGAAACACCAATTGCAGTTGTCGTTAATTTTGTTTGCTGCTTTGGAGTAGGGATGGAACACACACGCATATACATGATGTAGAAAGAATAAAGGAATAGGAGTCAGCAGTGTCCTCTCAGCTTTGAAATTCATTGGTTTTCAAATATTACCATGCTTTAATTACCATCTTTCAATCTAATCTACACCACAGAATTGTGGCCAGGCTATAACGGACAAGAGGAAGAATCCTATATACCAGGGTATCCAATCTTGGCAATTTTAAGACTTGTGGACTTCAACTCCCAGAATACCCTGAACAGCATTGAATTCTCCCATTCAACTCTGGGAGTTTACAGTTGCCAAGGTTGGACACCCCTGATATATAAAATCCTGAGAAAACTATCCACTGAGAGTCCGTGGTTAATGACAGTAATTGGGAGCAGAATTTCCTTCGCTAAAGTAATGCAGTTGTAAAGCACAATCTCACACGAATACATTGCTTGGTGAAGGCAAGCCTAGCACTTTCCCTTGCTATTTTTAAGTGTGGATTGTTAGTTGTTAAGCAATTCTCAGGTGGCTCACAGACCCAGTATTTGATTTATTATTAAATTTATATACCACCCATCTTTCTGCCAGTAGGCAGGTAAGTGGCTACCTACCCCACAACTTAAGTAAACACACTGCACCACAAACTAATTTACCATGTTTCAGCCTAGCATGTTAATGTGAACTCAGCCTTGTTATTAGTTTATGGCTCAGCCTGCTGATGTTACCGCATCCTACAACATGTTCTGAATCTCTCCATTCTCTGTCTACTTTAGGAGTTAGCAATATGGCATCTACATTGACTACAACTCACCATCTCCATAAAATAATAGATGGCCCAAACTATCATGACTATCATGACTATTGATATGTCTGCTGAAACCTCAAGCAAGATTTTGGAAAGATCACATTTCAAACTACCTGGTAAGACAAACTCTTGTAAGAGATTTATTTTCCATAAAGTCTCATGAAATGTCAATCATTTATTTTTAATTTGGGAGTAGCACCTCTTGGGGATCCAGTTCATACTGCATGTATCATGTTAGTTTTATCCCTGGTAGCAGATAGTTTCTTCTAACTTTATATAATCAGACACCAAATTGCGAATGTAGCATTTACTGGAAAATGTTCCCCCTTCCAATCCCAAGTGCAGTAATACCAGTTGTCTTGCTTATGACCAGTATCTTTAATAATACACTATTGCCTCACAACTATTATAAGTAGATTACAATTATTGTTGTAACTGTTTTAATACTTAAGACCAATTGGCTAAGAATCTTTTTCTTATCGACTGAATAAAATAATGTATACTATTCAAAATCAAGTGCACTTTGAATTTTATGTTTTTGTGACAATTCAACTAAAAGATGAAATCTTAAAGCTTTGTAGATGGGCATAGTTTATAAATGAGTTACAATTCCTGTTAGGAGTTTCTAAGTGTGACAAGATGGTGAATGATGTTCACCTTCTCTATTCTTATAATAACCACTGAAATCCATTCACTGGATATTGCTGGATGAAACTCAGATTCAAATTTCACAGCCTAAGGAAAGCTTTGTGTGTTTATTGGAAAAAGCAGTGTACAAGGAGGTTTTTTTTTTTTTAATGTTGTGTCTATATTTTAAAGAACAAATCATGTAAGCTCCGGGAGGGAAAAAACTGCATACACACATAGAAATCTGTTGAGTTAGATTTAGATTCAAGTGTAAAATCTCCAACCTCATCAGTACCCTCACCTCCCATAGCTTCACGTCTTGGCATGAATGAATGGCATAACTGTGCCAACCTTCCAATCCAGAGATTATGCAGATTAAAGAAAAATAAGAAATAAAAGCAATGATGTAATGTTCAGCATTCAGATGCATTACTTAGGGCAGCATCGTTGGCCAAGACTGCTGAATTCACAATTTTTCAAAGGAGCCGGAGAAGATCTGCTTTTTCTTCTTCACAGAGGTAATGCCCTCCTGCTCAGAACTGTTGATAGGTTTAGGAGCTTGCTTTTCCAGAGATTGTGCTTAGAAGGTGAGAAATTCACTGTCGGATCTCTCTGAGAATTCAGTACAGACACCATGGTACATTATTCAGTGTCAGTGTCAGAGACAGACGTATCTACTTTAATATTTCCAGAGGAAATCCTAGGTCCAGAGATCTCTAGCAGATAACAGCAATTTCATTTTACAAACATGTCAGCAACCTTTTCTTCCTTCAGCTTACAAATGGTTTGTAAGCATGTTCTCGTGACTTGATCAAGTTCTTTGCTGACCCAATAGTGGCAGGAATATTCTTTCCACCATTTAACACAGTTGGGCCCAATGTTGTGTGTGGCCAAACTTGTTGTGGTATTTCTTGTATTTGTACATTCGTGCCTCCACTGGAATAAAGAAATTGTCACTATTATTCAGAAAATCCCAAAGTAATCATCATGGTAACCATGAATACCAAAGTACCTTTGTTGTGAAGAAACACCAAAACTGCTATCAAGATTAATTTCCTTCTTTGGATCAGGAATGTACAAATGGGGATTTCTAGGAATGGGCTGCTTTGCAAGATGATCAGAATTTATATAGATCAGCAATGAAAAAAGGTGATCTCCCAAAACAACTTGTCCTTGATTTTTAATTCTGAATTTTAATTTTCAAACATTTTGAAGTCGAGGATATATACCTATTAACTGGAGACAAAAGGAGTTACATTCCAATATTTGTAGAGGTTTTCCATTCCAAGAAAGTGGATAAAAAAGATATCCAAACCCCAGATGAATCATTTCAGGCAAACTAACCATGACTAGGTAGTGATGGGGACAATAAGGTTAGACGGGTAAGAAAGTGAAAACTAGAGTCAAGTATGCTCCAAAGCCGCTTTGCAAAACAACATAACTCTCTTATTTGTAGGAGGCAACCATGCTGCTTTGTTACTTCATTTCATCTGCCTTGACCAGCACTTCCAAGAGCTGAGACAGGATTTCAAGTCAGAGAGTCAGAAAAATCTTCACTGCCCCACCAACTTTGCAAACACTTGGTTGAGCCAAGCAAAGCAACTTAAAGTGCTGGTTGAGGCAAATTGCAGTGCTTAAAAAAATACAATCATGGTACAAAGCTCTTGGTCAAGATGAGTCCAAACTGCATTGTACAGGCCTAGTAAGGGCAACTGTGGCTATTTTGACTAGCATTGCCCAAAGCAGCAATACTTTGCATGAGACAAAGGCCTTCCAGGTCATCTGGAAGGAGTGAGAAAAACAATACTAGAAGTTGAAAGAAAATTGTTGGGTGGTGATTCAAATCCTTCTGCTTAAAAGTGCCGTTGAACTTGAATTGCTTATTACAGCAGAAAAAATGTCAATATACAGTAAAAGCTGGTGGTTTTTTTGCTGGAAAGTTTGCTAGCACCCCCTCCTGGTATGTTACAGGAATTGCAGGTTTCTCTAATCCTTTCACCCAATCTTTCCATTCTCCACCAATTAGTAGAACTGAAGAAACCTCTTGGATGAAAAGTGAATGTTTTCAAAGAAAAAAAACAGAGAAAGTCCAGTTGCCTTTTAGAAAAAAAAAAATCAATTTTAGGACAACAGTAACTGGATGATTGAGAATCTCCAGACATCCAGTTCGGTCCTTACAGTATTTATATTATGAAATGCTACCACTGTGGCTGAAACCAAGATCAGAAATCTTTATCAAATTATGTATTTCCTAGCTGTTAAAATAAATGGGAAATAACTGCAGCAATTAAATTTCTTCTTACATTCCAATGATAAAAATGTTTTGGGCAAATTCCAGTAAATTACTAATGCTATTATACCACTGCCAATACAGTAACATATGTGGGTTGGGTTAGGCTGGTAGGGATATCGAAGGAATTTGCATAATCTCTGTTTGGGTTGAGGCTACATATGTTAGTTTTATGTTAATTGTATTATGGGTTAGTTACACTGTAATTTTAAAAAAAAAAGTGCTGTGAACAGGCAAAGAAGATCATATATGAAAACACACAGGACAGATTTTTGTTTATCTCTTGTATCCAAGGAGGGCTCTTGCAGAAGCTTCCAAGAGGGGAAGTCAAGATAGCAGCACAATTGATATAGGTGGTCCTCACTCAGTGACCACTTGTTCAGCAACCGTTTGAGGTTATGACAGTGCTGAATAAGAGGACTTACAAGCATTCCTTGTAATTTCAGCTATTGTAACATCCCCATGGTCACAATTCAGCTTGCAATTATAATGGTGACAGTGTTCTGCAGACAGTGTTCTGCAGTGTTGTTATGTGGTTGCCATTTGCAACCTTCACTGCTGGTTTTCGACAAGCAAAGCCAATGGGGAGGCAGACAAGTTATAAATGGTGATCATATGACCACAGGACACTACGATCGTGCGGGATTTGCCCAATGACAGCAGCTAGGACTACTGAAACTGTTGTCCTAAGTCAGTGTGATGTCACATTGAGCCTTATGATTGTTTTATTTAGCAATGGAGTTGCTGGTCCCAATTACCATAAATGAGGACTACCTTATACATGTAAAAAAAAGAATCAGAATTTCAACCGCAATTATGGCCTTGACTTTTTTTGACACACACACACAAACACCCTTCTACTGCAGATGCCCCCAACTCTTGAAATAGGCTTTCCAGATCTTCACATAACTCCCCTCAGCTCTTTCTGAACAGCATACAATGAAAAGGGGCGTTGTCTTACCTGAACGCCTTTTCTCAGCAGGACGATGGAGAATCCATCAATGGGTTAGGACTATCTTCCTGCCCAATAAGAGACTAAGTTTGCCAGAGTTAACACGCCTCCTGCTGGGCTGATATCCCAGACACGACGAAGGCGAAGCTGCTGACAATGGACCGATGTGTTGGCTCTCTATGCCCCTAATACAGGACCTGACGGTCCTAAGGGGATGGGCGTGGATTCTCCATCGTCCTGCTGAGAAAAGGCGTTCAGGTAAGACAACGCCCCTTCTCCAGCAGGACGATGGAGAATCCACCAATGGGACATACCAAAGCTGAGCTGTCCCCATGGGAGGGAATCAGTCAGGGCCTGTGTCCCACTTGATGATGCCACTGCTGGAGCACCCTCCGGCCAAACGATGCCTCCGCAGAGGCGAATTTGTCCAGCCTGTAATGCCTCACAAACGGGGAAGGCGAGGACTAGGTCGCCGCCCTGCAAATATCCCCAATGGGTGCCTGCGTAGCCGACGCTGCCGACGTAGCGGCACTGCGGGTAGAGTGAGCAGTGATACGGCCTGGCAGTGGCAGGGACTGCGCCTGGTAGGCCTGTGCGATGCAGGATCTGAGCCATCTGCCTACAGTGGAAGACGAGACTGTCTTCCCCATCGAAGAAGGCTGGGAGACAAAAAGCGCTTCCGAAGAGCGGAAGGCAGAAGTCCTCTTAATGTAGTGGCGTAACGCCCTACGAACGTCCAAGGTGTGCCACTGGCGTTCCAAGTCGTGAGCAGGCTGGGGACAAAAGTTTGGTAGGACCACCTCTTGTGCCCTATGGAACAAAGAGTTCACCCTTGGTACAAAGGCCAGGTCCAGTCGGAGTACCACTCTATCGCTGTGAAAGACGCAACGGTGAACCACGGGAGGTCTGGTGGTGGTAGCACCCTTGAGAAAGGACCGTACCAGTGGATGCTGGGCCAAAGGAATGGAATCCTGGCACATGAGTACTGTGGAGAGAGCCGCCAGTTGCCTGCGGATGGCATTGGGCGACAAGCCCTCGTTGAATCCCTCCAGCAAGTACTCAAGGATGTGCAAGATAGCGACAGCCGAGATGTCCAGGCGATTCCTGGAACACCAGGCACAAAAACTCTTCCACGAGGAGTCATAAATTCCGTGCTTCGGACATCAAAGTCCTGGAGCGAGTGCCGCCCTGCCTGTTCACGTGGGCCTTTGCAGCCACATTGTCTGTGAGCACTAGGACGTGTTGACCCACCACCTCGTCGCTGAAGTGAAGCAGTGCCAGATGAATGGCCCTGAGCTCCAGCCAATTAATGTTGTGACTGAGGTCCATGGGTGACCATCGTCCCTGTGCTAAGTGACAACCCAGGTGTGCACCCCATCCGAACAGACTTGCATCCGTCGTTAAGGTGAGTCTGTTTGGTTCCCGGAATAGGGAGCCTCTGTCTACAGCAGGGGAGAGCCACCATCGAAGGGAATCCAGAACTCGGGGTGTGACCCCGACCCTCGGTACGGAGTAGCTCGCCTATCTGGCCTCCTAGTAAGGTGGGCCAACACCTTACGCTTATCCCCGTTCTCAATAAGGTAAGGCTCTAGCGCCTCCCCAAAGAGGCGTCCGTCCCTGCAGGGAGCAGAAGCCAGGTGCCACTTTGACTTCAAATCCGCTTGCCATTGTTTTAGCCAGAGAAGCCTGCGGGCTGCAGTATTAGCGGCCATGGAGCGCGCTGAAAATCTGGCGGCATGGAGGGAAGTATCCGCCATGTATTCTGCCGATGCCACCAACTTACCCAGATTCTGATGGGCACGAACCTGATCTGGGGGAAGTAATGCTTGGAGTTCCCTGAGCCAGAGAATTGACGTTCTGGCAAAGAAGGAAGTAGAGGTGGACGCCCGCACGGCCCATGCCGATGCCAGGTGAGACCTGTGGAGAGAGAGCTCGGACTTCCTGTCCTCTGCCCGCAAGGCCGCAGACGTGTCACCTGACACAGTGGAGGAGGAAAAAAGAGAGGTTAGTGGTTCGTCCACCCTGGGAACCTCCAGGAGATCTGACAAGGCCGGGGCTACGGCCATCAGTCTCTTATCAGTTCCCCCCGGCATTGGTAGAGTACCCGGATTTCCCCATTGTTTCCTGATAGTTTCCAGGAAAAAGGGAGGGCAAGGGATATAGCGCTCCGTCACCGTAGGTTCGGAGAAGAGTGGCTTGGGGTCTTGACTAGTTGAGGCAGTCGGCTGCTTTTCCTGCTCTGGCTCAATATTGGCCGACGTGGTGGCCTTTAGCAGGAGGGACCTAAATAGACCCGGGTCAAAGAGGCCTATGAAAGGCGACGGGTCTGGGGCCGACTCCTCATCCTCTGACAGCTGGAAGTCAGTTGACCCATAACCCTCGGAACCAGAGTCCCGTGTTCGGGAGGAATGGTCCGAATAAACGGACTCTGGGTAGTCCGGCCTCTCCGCCCGTGCCTGAGCTGGCACCACGGGCATGACGAACTCCGGCCTGGGGTTCTTGTAGAACGAGGAGGCCCTACCCTGAGCATACGCCTGGGCGATTAATGCCTCAAGCTGCTCAGGCCCAACCCCTTGATGTTCAGGGGGGCGAAGTCCAGTCGCTGTGGGCGTGAACGTGGCCTCGGGCGGGGGACGGGGTCTAGCCGGTGAAGCTCCCATTAGGGGGATCAATCCCTTGTCAGAGGACAGAGTAGTACTCTGTGCCATGGGGCCCTGATGGGAAAGGGCCCGCGAGTCAGTGGGAACTGGCAGGGCCGGTTGGGGGTTGAAGAGTGAGCTCTCCTGGGGGGCAAGGGGAACCAAAGGTTGGTCTCCCGCAGACATACGTTGTGCCCTGGAGAACTGCGTCTCCAGAGCCGTGTTACGCCTTTCGGCTGCCTTGTCTGCGGCCCTTGAGGTCTTTTTTCCAGCGATGGCCTTGGACCTGGCCTTGGCCTTTATCCTGCCTGCTGCCTCTAGTTTAGAGGACTTGCGCTTCCCTGAGACGGGAGTGCCGGAAGCGCCCTGTGCAGATTGATTAGCTGCGTCATCAGCCATTGCAAGGGAGGCCTGAGGCCTATTGCAACTCAGGAGCAGGAGCGGATTGCCCAGTTGTTAGTATAGCCAAAGCTGATGAACAGCGTCCGCTCCGGGTTTGGTGCTACAGTGAGCGCCCTACTGCCCTAGGCAGAGCTCCGAGAGGCTGCAAACTGCCCAGTAATGCACTGAGGCGTATTAGTCAGGCGTCTTGTGGCGACGAGACCCAATGGGTGAGTCGCAATCGGCAAGTGCCGGCACGCACGTTGACCGATCAGTGGCGGCGATCACCTTGGTGATATGTGCCTGCACACTCCTCTCCTTGTTGGTGGCGGCAATCACCTGAGTGATATGTGCCTGCACACAAAGCCTAGGTGGTGGCGGCGGAGCCCGAAGGCGTGCCAGCTCACGCTAAAGGTGAAATCCTCTCCAAGTTTTGCCCTGGGGTAGCTGTGCCAGATCAGAATCTGAGCAGGGTGGCCAATGGCAGTTTTGGAGCTGCAAAATGGCGGCTGTGAGCAGTCCGCAAAATGGCTGCCGCTGCAATGGCGAGGCGGCTTGTTAGGCCTGGGGCCTAAACTGAGATAATTCCCTGCAGGGAAGGAGAGGTGAGGTCAGACCTTTAAGCCAATGGCCTCTGTAAGCAGCCTGCAAGGCCTTGTGCAGTGGCTGCTGCCTGTTTGGGCCGTCCCTGTCAGGCCTGCTAGGCCTCTGGCGTCCAAAATGGCGGCCGCAATTAGCGCGCCAAGAAAAAACGGTCTGAGGCCTCAAATCTGTCAACAGCTGCTGAGGGCTTAGTTTGAAAGAAATGCCCTAAATAGCCCGGGGGCCGGCAGCTCGCTGGAGAGCAATCAAATTTCAGCGCAATCCTCGCTGGGGAGGGCTGAAGGGCCGTGGAGAGGAACGGCCAGGCTGGGCCCAAAGGCCGATGCCACGTAACGGGGCGGCTGAGGCGAGCTCCTACACTCAGCCTCGTGAAGTCCTGGAGCTTTCCGCAGCGTTTGTAATTGCGAGCGCGCCCGGAGGCCGACGCTCAGCTGCGCTGCCGCAAAATTGGAAGCTCCGACGATCTGCTGATTCAGCCGAGGGATCCCCCTCGCTGCCAATTGTGAGCCCTTGCCCTTAACAGAAGCAAAATGGCGTCCGCGATTCGCGCGCCAAAATCTGAGGCCTCAAATGCGCGTTGCGCCCCGAATGGGAGCAACCGATCCTTGCTGGAGGCTGCAGGGCCGTGGAGAGGAACGGCCTGGCCGTCTGCCCGAAGGCTGGCCTTCCGCGATGCCGCGAGAGCGGCAAGCTCCGACTCTCCGCAAATTCAAATTGCGAGCCTCCAGCCGCGCCAATGCTCCGCGGCTCCCGCTTAGCGAGCCCGGAGGCCGACAGTCAGCTGCGCCGCGGCCCGCCCCGGCCCGACGATCAGCTGATCGTCCTCCGAAATTCCCGATGCCGAGGGCGGACGCGAGAGCTGAGGTCCGGAGGCCGACAGCCAGCTGTGGGGCGGCTAGCTCTGGCCCGATAATCAGCTGTCTGTCGGCAAGATCCCTGATGTCTAAGGGCCGGCTCCGCGAATCGGCCCGATCCGGCCGATCGCCGAATTAACGTTGCTGAGCGACCCGGAGGCCGACGCTCAGCTGTTTGCAGCCGGGAAAGCTTAAAATTTAGTCAGGGGTCCGAATTGTGCTTTCCAGTCCAGATGAGGGAGAATCCACCAATAATAAGAAATACGACCTGTCCAGAGCCAACACAACGTCCTAGCTGGGCTGAAGACTAAGTCGTGTCTGGGATATCAGCCCAGCAGGAGGCGTGTTAACTCTGGCAAACTTAGTCTCTTATTGGGCAGGAAGATAGTCCTAACCCATTGGTGGATTCTCCATCGTCCTGCTGGAGAATTGCAATGTCATGTCCAACCTAGTTCACATGGACTAGGTTAAAATGATAACCCTCAAAACAAAATTATATTTTAAAACATTTCTGTGATAATTCCTCTCGATTCTTATTTCAGGCACTAGTATAGATGTGTGCGTATACTTGTAGATATACAGAACATTTATAATTTCTATTGTTTGATATGTAAAACTGACAACTAATTAAATGTCCTACATGGATTTATTGGCAGAGGCCTATCTCAAGACTTCGTATTTGGAATACAATACCTATAGGGAGGTGTATGTGACATTAATCACTGGCAGATTTAATTACAGGAAAGTCCTCGGCTTATGACCACAATTGAGTCCAGAATTTATGTTGCTAAGTGAGAAATTTGTTAAGTGAGTTTTGCCCCATTTTACGACTTTTCTTGCCACAGTTGTTAAGTGAATCACTAATTAGTAACATGGTTGTTAAGTGAATCTGGCTTCTCCGTTGACTTTGCCAGAAGGTTGCAAAAGATGAACACATGACCCTGGGACACTATAACCAGTTGTCAAGCATCCAAATGTAAATCACGTGACCATGGGGATGCTGCAAAGGTTACAAGTGCGAAAATAGTCATAAGTCACTTTTTTCAGTGCCACTGTAACTTCAAATGGTCACTAAATGAACTGTTGTAAGTCGAGGACTACCTGTACTGGAGTGATGTTGTTTTGATTGAATTCAACTTTCTTGGAACGTTTTTATCACACTTGTGATGAGTTGGAAAATGTGCCATACAGAATTGTTTGGGAGCCATGTAAAAACCGTAAGGACTGCTTTGCTTCAATATTTCAGGTGAGGGACACCCCACCCCCCGTTTGCCCATCTCTTCTATAGAGTAAAGTGCTAGACATCACTTCGGAGTCTATTCCCACAGAACCAACAGCAGAGAGAGGATTCTGAGACGTTTTGTACAGAAGCCTCTTCCAATTACTGAATGTGTCATGTCAAAATGAGTGTTGTAAAGCAGAGTTCCTCAATCTTTCTGGCTTTGTGGACTGGCCGAGGGGTGGGTGGGAGAGAGGATGGTTCTGCACAAGTGGTGGGCATGCGTGCATGTGTGCAACTTCATTTGCTCGAGTGGCCGGCACACACCGTTCGTGAAAATGGAGCGCACACACACACACGCACTTACTCGCTGCTTGCACAAGTGGAGATGCTCGTGTGCCAGCCACTTCTGCAGCCCAGTTCTGAATGGCTCAAGACCTGGTAGTGGGCCGCAGCCTGGGGTTGGGGACCCTTGTTATGAGATAACTTTACATGTGCAGTTGTCAAACCTCCTTGTCAAGTCAAACTGCAGCCAGTTCATGTAGGTCTACAACAGTCCTAATTCCAATTTTACAGAATTATACCAAAATAACAGATCACAGTATCGAGATATTACCTGAACTCTATAGCAATATTACATTTAATGGCAGCAACAATAAATCAAAATGAACCGGGTGAGTTCCAGTAACATCCACTAGCCTAAGCAGTGCTAGTGTCCTCTAAAGATCCTGGTAAAAATTTCAGTGAGACATTCACACTGTGTCTTCCCCTCTGCCCAACTTCTAGGTAGGAGATCTCCACTCTAAACATAAATACAATTACAGCACAGTAATATTAATGCACACTTTTTATTATATTAAAATCAGGCAATGGTCTGATACAATAAAAAGGCTGCTTATGGAATACTGTTAATTTTTTTTTTAATTACAGAGGATGTTAAATCCTTACAACTAATATGCTCCTTAAAAGAGTTAATGGAAACATCAATTATTCATTGACTTGATACTTCTGCTTTTAAACGTTGACTTTTGCTTTTTGTTTTACGCGAACTCTGCGTTTTTAATTTCGTAAGAGGATACATTGGATTGTTTGCACTGAAGCTTTGCATCCACGTTTCAGCAGTTGGTGGTCCAAAACAAGGAGTCTGAAAAAGAAGTGATTTGCCACAAGAAGCCTCGCCCACCATGCATGGCAGCACCGTCTGATTCTTTAGGAAAGAAAAGCACCTCCCTCTCTGCAAGGTGTCGGAACACAATCTCCTCTTCACCAAGTGGATTTGTCTTTATGCCGGCAGGCTGCTACAGAGCCACAAAAGTTACGCATGCCGATGAGCAGTTAACATGGCATTCAAGCAGAGGTAGTGACCTTCAGCTCAGAAAGCTGGAGTGTTTTGTTTCAAACATCCATGTAGAGATCTTTCCGGAATATCTAGCCATTCCTAACAGACTTAAACGCTCCTGGTAAATTACTGCTCTTTCACTGTATCAAAACCCTGTCTAATATGTCAGCCATGGCTAGCTTTCCAGTATGGAAACTGCCACAAAATAGGAAGGGAAGGCTGTTTGTGAGTAAAACCAGACATTCTTGTTTTCTCAGCTGGTGAAGATTAATTTATAGACCCTACCCACGCCCCACCCCAAAATTGACAAGCATGAAGCAATAATAATAATAACAACAATAATAATAATAACAACAATAATAACAATAAAATCAGGCAGTTTGCCAGCCACTTACCTCTTTTGGCCAAACGTAAAGCGTCATAGAAGGGGCAAAAAGAAAGCAGCACCCCAACCATGACAAGACAGACAGAGAGGAAAGTCTAAAAAGATCCTCCAGATCTGTCATCCCAAGGCCCGCATTCTGGGGGAAAGGGTGAGACAGAAATACAATCTATGCCTTAGCAAAGGTTTTGGGAGAAAGAAGAACCTGCCCCAAATAAGCATTCATTAAAAGCAGAAAAATGAAAACCAACCCTAGAGACATTCAGCGTTTTACTAGAGTTTGCACAAAGGGAGGGATGACTGAAGATACCAAAAAACATCCCATTAGTAGTCCATACAACCCAGACACAGCTGGTAATTGAAACCTTATGGCGCAATCTTTTGGGAACATTGTCTTGGGGCAAGCCCTGTTGGATCAAAAGAGAACTGTGCAAGAATCAAGGATATTCTGGCTCAGACTCCGCTCTTTTCAAAAGGGCTTGGGCAAGATCACAATCTATGGATTATGCTCTCCATGTCTACTCTAATAAATAGGCCTGAGCATCAACTCTATTGCAAACACATAAAGAGAAAGGGGAAAGGAAGGGAAGGGAGGGAGGGTGAGAGAGAGAGAGAGAGAGAGAGAGGGAGAGAAAAAAAACGAGAGAGGAGAAAAGATATAAACCCAGGCCAAACACACAGCAATGTGATTGTGTGATGTATGCTTTTTATGCTTTTTCACAGTCGAGTTCAATGTGACACACTGGTCTTTGACAGTAATAAATTTAAATAAACTTTTCTTGATACCAGAAGTTCAACTATGTGGACAGTGGTTACACAGGACAGCATTATTTGTTATAGCACAACTTATTTTCAAATGGGGAAAAAAAATTAGTATCATTTACAGTATCTCAAGATAAACTTTCCTTTGCAATGGGAACTTCCTTTCCAGTACTTGGAGATCTACAAGATGCATCTAGAAAATTTACTACTGTGGAAAATGAAGAGAGCTTAAATTGAATGATGGGGCATGATTTTTCTTTTTGTTTTTCATTAATTACTGTAACATTGTCCTTCAGGTGGTTGAGGAAGTTTCATATTTTCTTTAGACATCATTAGACGCCGGAGCTCTTGCAGAACAACTTTGATACTATAACAATTCTGCCATTTTGCTAGGACTGATATGGCTCTTGGATCAACCTGGAGGAAAACAATGAACATACTTAAGTCTCAAATAGCTTCATGTCGGTTAACTAAAACAATCAGGCCTAGGATTAAAGAGCTACAAAATTTCACAAATACAAAAGGTTCCTGACTTGTATTTCTTGAATACAACTAGATACCTCCAATCTAGTTGATCTATCACTTTGTAAAAATGAGACAGTTCTTAAATACAGGTAGTCCTTGACTTACAACTGTTCATTGAGTGACCATTTGAAGCTACAATGGCACTGAAAAAAGTGACTTACAGCTGCTTTTTACACTTAGGGCCGTTACAGCATCCCTATGGTTACATGATGAAAATTCACACATTTGTCAACTGACTCATATTTATGACGGCTGCATTATCCTGGGGCCATGTTGATTCCCTTTTGCGACTTTCTGACAAGCAAAATCAATGGGGAAGCCAGATTCACTTCACAACTATGTTACTAACTTCAGTGATTCACTTAACAACTGTGGCAAGAAAGGTCATAAAATGGGGCAAAGTTCACTGTCCCGCTTAGCAACAGAAACGTTGGGCTCAATTGTGGTTGTAAGTCAAGGACTACCTGTAATAGGAATGACTATGTCATGAATATTCAAATATTAAGCATGCCAATACCAGGTCTTTGGATTTCATACATGGGCTACAATGTTTAATACAATCTTTAAAAGCAGGAAACAGTTATCGAATCAATCAAAAGAGGCCAATTCAAATTTGTAGAAACCGGGCTTTTAAGGCTTATTTGCTTACTTTGCACAGTCTGTTGTTTTTGGAAAGCAGTGTTGTATGAAAGTAGGAAGCAAAATATCAAAAAATGCCTTTTCCTTCTATCAATAGTTTTTATTAGTTATGCTCTGAAACTCATATTCCTTTTAATACCTAGATTATACTGAAAAGTCTTTCTATTATTTCATTATTTCTTGAATTGGTATATTGTCACAACTTCTGGTGATATATAAGATCAACAAAATAAAAAATAAAGATATTTTTAAAAAATCAGTTGAAAACATATACATCGTAACAGTAAAAATAAAAAGTAAATTTCTATTAAAATTATTGGAAATAGAATTTGAGCAATAGCAGTAACCAGCAGCATTTGGCAATAAATAGCATCTGCATTTTAGTTACATATATTTTCATCAAAATAAGGGAATGATAATCTACCCTTACCTATTTTGTTGGACCTTATTACAGATTTTAGCTCAGAATATAGGAAAAATAAGAACTGTCAAGAGCTTAATATAGAAACAGAGCATTAGGTAATCAATATGTTTGCAAATGATATGCTTATTTTTCTTAGGCAGCTAAACAGAGGTATATTTCAACTGCAGAAGAATTAATAGTACAATTTATCTTTAATAAATGTTCTGCTATGTTAATTACTGGCACAGAAGAAATTTCAACAACATACAGGGTTTCACACTAGTCCAAGGGGATTTAAATATTCAGGAGTAATTATTATAAAGGATTAAAAGATTAAAGAATAAATCAATAAGTATGATCTCTTCTGCACCAGATTAGAACAAATTTAAACCATGGGATAGCTGTCATTATCACTGGTCAGTAGAAGAGTTGTAGTCAAAGTAATTATATATCCTAAAATAATATCTTTATTTCAACATTCTCAATCCCATTGCCCATTACTTGGCTTTTGTATGGAAAATGTTTTTTCCCCCATTATTTACATATAACTATATATAAAAAACTATAGTTAGACAAACAATGCAGTATATTGAAAACTTTATACTCCTTGATGATCTCTGAGGCTTCAAATAGATGTTGAATAGCCACAGGGTCAGAAAGCTTCCTAAAAACACTATAGGGAACCAACCACAGAGATAGGAGAGGAACCCCCAAAAACAGGACCTCCTACTTCTGATCCAGATGGTCAACTCAGAAGGATTCCATGTTTAATTGCATCCTCCTGCCTTTTCTCTGGAGTAGGTCATCTACCAAGTCATCTTTGGACTGGAACTAGACTGGAATAGGGCTAGACCAGGGGTAGGCAACCTTGGCTCTTTTATGACTTGTGGACTTCAACTCCCAGAATTCCTGAGTCAGCTATGCTGACTCAGGAATTCTGGGAGTTGAAGTCCACAAGTCATAAAAGAGCCAAGGTTGCCTACCCCTGGGCTAGACAATCCAGATCCTCTAGGAATACACGAAGTTGATCAGCCACTGCCCTCAGTAACCTGATTGACTCCTATATTATTGGCTCTCTGTATGCTTTTAAATGCTGAATGGTTTTAGAGAGTCCATGGAGAGTACAATAACCCTTGGTTTATTATTGCTGTTGTCATTGTTATTTTAGTTTACAATTTTAAAATGCATACATAGATGCTTTATTGTATTTTTATTGTATTACTGCTTGCCACATAGCCATTATTTACCACCAAGAATCATAGCGCTGGCTATGCATGTAATAGCTATGAATAAACAAACATCTTAATAAATAAATGTTTTTAAACTTTTTTATGACCATTTTACATTGCAATTTACTGTCAAAGGAAAGTGAGAAAAGGTGCTAAAATTTTCCTTTTCTCAGTAGCTTAAACATACTCGCCCCTTTCAGTATCTCAAGAGGCATATATATTGAAAGTGACCTACTATTTAAAATTAGTTAAACTTGTTTTGGCATACTGTGGTTTTTCCTTCCTGGCTTTAGCTGCTCTCAACTTGACAAAGCCATAGCTAATCTCAAGCAGAGGATTTGGGACCTAGAACTAGCATTTCCTATTGGTCTCAGAGCTCAACAATCATACCGTTTTGGTCTATTCTCAGATAACTGGCAGATTCAGCAGCATTTCTATGAAAACCATATTTGTATGTTATAATGCAGTAATACAAGTCTATATCTCATGTAATGTTAGAGTGCCCATTATATACTAAAGGAAGGCCAAACTTACAACACAGATTGTTAGGTTGCTAAATTTCTAACAACAGCCATTGCTCATAGAAGTTAACAGGTTCTCATTCACACTATTTCAGGCCTCCCTGTACAAATCTTTTTATTGTTTTATATTTGATATACTGTTACACTGTTATGTTTTTAAAAACTGATCTCAGACTGAAAATAAATAATGATTGGCCCGATTAAAAAAACAATGATGCCTTCATCAATAAACTTGTAAAATATGTATTTGCTTCAATGTTTATAAACAGAAAAATTGCAAAACAGAATAATAATAACTAGCTGCATGCTTACAGAAGTGTGCTGCCTTCCTATTCTGCTTGAAAAACTGACACAATATTACTGTGAGGATAGAAATAGTGAAAAACTTACCACTCCATTAGAACTATTTACTCCATTCATATTAATTTTTGTTACAAATCTTACAAATGGAGGTGCTTCAGGATATTTAGGGCCACATTCTATTTTAAGGCTGTATATTCTGTTTTCATAAATAGTCTGTGGGGAGAAAAAATATTTCTGTCAAGGAATCCATAACTGAAGGACCATTGCATACAAGATCAATTTCAAATTAGCAAACTTATTTTCTTTCTTTTCCCCCACCCTCCAAATGAACCTGATTTGCATGCACATTTCATAATATAGTAAAAAAGTGATAACTGCAGATGGACAAGTATATCTAAGGAAAAAAAATGCAAAGATGCACTGCCTTAACTCTTTTTTTTTTTTTTTTTTTTACTAATTATTTATCTGACATACACAACTCCATGTGTTTCTCAATAAGTGGTGGTCTTTTTATACATTAACAGGAGGTCAAAACATCTGGACTTGCTATTGGAGGGAGAGAACCTACAACAGTGATGGCGAACCTTTTAGAGACCGAGTGCCCAAACTGCAATCCAAAATCCACTTATTTATCACAAAGTGCCAGGGCTGCATCAGCATTGTGGTGCCCTCAGGGGGGCGGGGGGGCATGGCGCACTGGGTGGGCATGGCTGCAGTGGTCATGGCAAACTGGGTGAGCGTGGCCGGGGCCAGTCCCTCGCCATCTCCAGGGCATCCCTGGGGGGCTAACGCCGCTTGCTCGCTCACTTCCTGCCCTGTCGCTTCCAAACGCCACGTGCTTGCTACTCTGGCGAATTCTGCTGGGGCAACGGCTCGTGTGCCCACAGAGAGGGCTCTGAGTGCTGCCTATGGCACGCGTGCCATAGGTTCGCCACCACTGACCTACAATTTGGCATTCTACTAAGTCACTGCTTGGATGTAAATATTCTACTTGGCAAGCAGAAGGAATTTGTATTTAACCTTGTTTACTTTCATGGTCTTTAGTCTCTTCCTCCAAACTAAAAACCACTGTCTTAGAAGTTCTTTCCATTATTCAATATCTGATTTTGGAGGATATGGAGGATATGGAGAACTTCAGGTAGATGATGGAAAACTGTATGATACATAAGTGCCTTCTGTTTACCTTGGGGTGTTGGGGCCATATTCCAATTAAATAACTACGTTTATACTGGGCTTCTCCAAGAATTACAAAAGGCAAAATATATACAAAATATCAGATGCATTCTAGGATCCTCAGTATGAATTACTGACTTGCAAATTCCATTTGTTATCAATATGCTCTTATTTTTCTCCAAAGAACATTCTGGCTTATAAATGGATATATTTTACAAATGTAATGTGACAGTAATTACGATATAATTTGGATTGCAACTTATTTTTATGAAAAATAATACTTTAATACTTTCTCAAAACTAGTAACCACATAAAGATGAACACTAGCCCCAAACACAGGAAAAATTAAGTACACCAAAATAAACATACATGACAATATTTTAAAAATGTGACATTGTTTACCAGACTGAACTCATTTAAATCAATTGGTTGTGATTTGACAGTTGAATTCTTTTATACTCTTTATGCCATGCTGATCTCGGACCTGAGATGACTAATAAATTAAGACTGCACCACAAAAAAAAGTCCATTTAAAATTTATTGGAAAAGTAAATCAAATGATTCATATATTTTATAATGTAAGAATCAAGTTCATGAAATAATTATAGATAAAAATCAATATAATTGTCTAAAAATATAATAAACATAATAATTATAATAAAGAAATTAAGTCATAATCAGCAGCAAAAAGCATATTAATCCAGATCAAGTGGAAATGTGTTAACTTCCAAAATGTCCTAGGGTAAGCATACTTATGCATCTAAATAATTAATTCAACATATAGAGAAATACTTTTATCTACCATTCCATATTATAAACTTTGCTTCAAGATGAGTTCAACTCAGTGTTTTTATGATATGTCTATGCATTCCTGAGGAAAATTCAAAATATTTTAACATGGTTTTCAGCTTCAGAGAAAAATTAGAAAAGTTAAGAAAAGTTTTGAAGAGAACTATCTTTTTTTTCTTGCTTCAACTAGGAATATTCAAAAACAAAAATGCCCTGTCTCTCCATCTTGAAAGATTTACCAAAGATGTAGCATTACAAGGAATTTGACAGCATAGGCTAGTATTCAGGAAAAAGTTCCCCCTTTGATTATATCAGCATTTTTAAAAGCATCAGTATCTCTTATTACCATGGATGTGACATGTTCTCATATTCTGATTGGTTGCTCTGTTTGTGATGTTATTCTAGAATTTCATTTCATTGGCTGGTTTTACATCCTGGGGCTTTCCAATTCAAACTAATGTTATTTTTTAACTGTTGTTAGATCAAAACTGTATGTCTTGGAGTCTATACTTCCTAATTAGATTTCTGATATCTTGATTCTCCAAACAATAAATCAAGTCATAAGTCTGTCCATTCAAATGTCCTGCTCCTGACATTCTATAAATGGCCCTTGAGCTTGTTTGGAAGTTCTAGCAGTGTAGCACATTGTATGTGTATGCCCTGAGTTAAGTATAGTATACTTCTATCTGGGATAGTCATTCTCTTTCATGGAGAAGCAGTTTTGGGAGAGAGAGACACACACACATGGAGCACTGAGGACATACACCCTAGTGAGCCAGATCAAACCTGGTGATCAATGGAGTGGCCAAAGTCATAGTCAGGTTTCCTCAAATCTATGTTCACCTTAAACTGAAACTAAACTGAACAGTTCTTCTATCAGTTCATCACAGAACTTGTTTCTATTTAGCAGAATGCTTTTGTTATAATATAGTTATATTATAGGTAACCATATTTAAGCAACATCAATGAAAGTTATTCCTGACATTATTTATATCTGTTAGGTATCATGCTCTATATTCCTTCATGGTCAGATGGGGGTGCTATAAGCAAATATAAAACTCAGTTTTAAGTTGCCAATTTTAATTATGAGGAATTGGTAAGTGTACTATTTTTACTCCTTCAGATTTCAAAGTAACATGGAATATGATTTACTGCTTAACTTTCCTTCAGCTTGTTCATAACTTTTATTTTTGCAGTTTTCCATCTTTCATCTGAAGAGATTGAGAAATCCTACATGAATTCTTTAAAGCAATTTTGTTCAGGCTTGGGTCCTCAAAACAAGATGAATAGATTCATTTAAAATAAATTTGCTTCAAAGTCCCATTTATGAAAGATGCTCACAGTTTATGCACAGCATATGGCATTCAAAAGTATGTTTATATCCTACTCTCTCATCTATTATTGTAAAGCTGAACTTTTCCCCATTGAGTTTTGCCTTAGTAGATTTTGACTCATTATTATGTGCAAAAAAGAAATTGCGGCTAAATTACCCAGTAAGTCAAATAATCAGTTGAATAACGATCAATTTATTGCTATACTCTAAAAAGACAGAAACTGAAATGGGATTTCCATATCACTTAAGAAGGCAAAGATAAGAAGTTAAGCATGGGATTGCCATTATATAACCATCTCATTCTACGAACTACTGTATATTACAAAATCAATCACAAAAAATAATGTATCCCATTATAATACTAGAAATCAGATTTTTTAAAACAAAGCAATAGTTTTATATCTTTAAACTGATGCTTACCCTTGGGGGCCCAATAATCATGCCTGTCCATCTTGTAAGTGTCATATCTTCATCGTCTTCAAGACCCCAGCTAACTGTTCCATCTCCTACTCCTTTCTGGCCTTCTTCTAGCTCTTCCAGCAGTCGAAAATTACGAGGAACTTTTACTCCTGGAAATAAATCAGATTGGACTTTTGAGATTAGAATGGCTGTTGGCAAAATAATATTGAATATCTGGACCCAGGTCTTTGATTAGTGTGCTAAAATCTATACCGAATAACAGAGTTGGAAAGGACCTTGGAGGTCTCCTGGTCCAACCCTGTGCTCAAGCAGGAAACCCTATATCATTTCAGACAAATGGTTGTCCAATCTCTTCTTAAAAATCTCCAGTGTTGGGAGTACCCACAACTTCTGGAGGTAAGTCGTTCCACTGATTAATTGTTCTAACTGTCATGATATTTCTCCTTAGTTCTGGATTGTTTCTCTCCTTGGTTAGTTTCCATCCATCGCTTCTTGTCCTGCCTTCAGGTGCTTTGGAGAATAGCTTGACTCCCTCTTCTTTGTGGCAAGCCCTGAGATACTGGAACAATGCTATCATGTCATCCATAGTTAATAATTAATAATATAATTCTATGAATCCAAATTAAATCCCACTAAATCGAAAGGATTTGTTTTTGTATATATGAGTAATTAGAAAGTGCTGCAGCTAAAAGAAGCTATTAGTTTAAGCATCAAAACACATATTAATAATTAGCAACAATAATTATGTTTATAATTAGTTTGATAACAATCTGCATCCAAAATTATTCTCTATGGAAGATATCCATTTGATTTTACAGAGAAGTTACAAGACCTTAGAAAAGTATTAAATAATAATTTGAACAGTGATTTCATCTACAACTCATTTTACGTGGCAAATTAACCATGCCATTCTGCGGAGAAACTATTATGTCATTGCAAGATGTTATAAAGCAGAACAAGTATCTCTAGAACTAAAGCTGTAAATAAACATAGAAAAATAAATATAGCACGATCATTTTCTTATTATAACAAAAAGTTAAAAAGCCATTTGCAGTGTGGAGATATAGATAAATGATGCTATCCATTCATAGATTAGACCTGTCGTAACCAAGATTGGGAAAAAGAAAAAGAAGTATGTATATACATACATACACATACATACACACACATGTCTTATGTTTTCCCAAAAATAAGACCAGGTCTTATTATTATTATTATTTTGCCTCCGAAAGAAGCACATCTTATTTTCAGGGGATGTCTTCCTCTCCTCCAGCTCTAACAGCCCCTCCTCCCAGCAAGTCTTCTGGAGCTGAAGGAGCAGCTGCATTCTGCAGTCAGGCCTTTCCAGAAGGCCTAGGCAGCCGAGTACCGAGCTATGGATTCAATCCATAGCTCGGTCCTCAGCTGCAGAGGTCTTGCAGAACCGAGCTATAGATTGAATCTATAGCTTGGAACTTGGCTGCAGTGGCCTTCTGGAAAGGCCTGTGATTGAGAAATGCAGGCCTGGCTGTAGAAGACGCTGCAGAAGAAGTGGGCCGGCAAGGAGAGGCCTGGCTGCAAGGTAAGTGTGTGTGGGATGCCTGGGGCAGATCCACACCCCCACCCTAGCTTGATTTTTAGGTGTGTGCCTCGCCACAAAACTAGGACTTATTTTGGGGGTAGGGCTTATATTAGGCCCACTTCCAAAAATCAAGCTAGGGCTTATTTTCGGGGTAGGCCTTACTTTCGGGGAAACACGGTGTGTGTGTGTGTACACACAGACACACATATATACATACACACACCATCTTCTTTCAATAGGTTACTGTTTTGCTCATTACTATACACTGCTGCACAGAATGGAACAACACTTCACCAAGTTCACAAGATGTGTGGCATAACAACGGCTGCCCTGGTTAGAACTGGGAAGTTGTGGCCAGATATTTGAAAAGCACCAAATGGGAAATGCTGTTATGGACAATATTGGATACTATCCTTAAAAGTTATCACCAACATTGTCTTGGAATGCATATCTAATAAGCATTTCAGCTGCTTATTTCATAAGTCTAAGGGAACAGGAAAAAAATATCCCAACAGATTTTGCCCCCCATAAGCCTGCTGAATTCCTCCTTCAGTTAAAACAGAACAAGTAATAACCATTCTATATTATTGCTAAGAAAAGTACATGGATATGGCCATAGGATCCCCAGGAGTTGATCTTGACTGAAGGAAAAAAACTATATACATAGGTTGGGAGCTTTAACTGTATCTGCCTATTTTTTTTCTCTCTAAAGCATTCACAGGTATAAACAAAATTAAGCATTTGTCAACCATAAAGTCAATATACTATAGCTAAACAAAGTGTTTGTTTCCAATTACACCTGAAATACCATCTGCTCCCCTTTCTAGAAAAACAAGAACTTAATAAACATTATTTTGTTCCTTGGTAACACCAGCATCAACAACTGTAACCTGAGATCAATGAGTTTAAACTGGAAGAGTCTTTGGGAACTGCAGCTAGTATTTCACATGTACTGAGAAGTTCCTATCTCTTTAAATGCAATACTTATGATTCATCCCATTCACTTTATGTACAGAAATACATGCAGTTAGGACCATTAAGGGCCAAGGGTTTGCTGAAACAATACAGGCTTGATGTACTGATGGAATAGTTAGCAAGGTAGAGTCAGTCCAGGAGCAGAAAATTGCACGAAGGAAAAACTGTCTGAAAGAAGCTCATACCCATGAACCTCATGGGGGGGGGGGGTGTCAGGGACTTTCAACATGCCCTCTTTCGATGACATAAGTGCAGATTCAATCCTGGCAAGGCACAGCTTGACATATTCCAATGCTGTGTGTTTTAGGCGTTTAAAGATAATGACTAGCAATTTGAAATTGACTAGAAAGCCTTAGCACTAGTTGCTTGGGAGCTATTCAAATCACTCTTATGGTAACTGCTGTTGTTTTTCTCACTTAGTGTGGCAATTGCCAAAGGGCCACAAACAAACTCCTACAATCCAGAATTCTGGCTCAACTGCTGCTTTCCATATCAGTATTTCCATGGTATCAGTAGTGGCTAAGATGCTGCTTTTTTTCTCTAGTGACTATGTTGATAACCATCCACTTACCTCACCCTCCACTAGTGCACACATTGCTGTCAAAGGGTATGGTTCATTTGCAGTAATTTTCTGGCAGGTCAGTCAAAGTCAATACCAGCATTATCAGCAGAAACCTTCACACAACCACCTCTCCAATTTCATATTCTCCTCATTTACCGGTATAAAGCTTCTCTCCCACCTTTGATTCTATTCAATTACCACTTTCTAACTCTTCCACTCCAGCAAGTTTCATTTCTCTGCACTTAAATCCCTAAGAAATTACACTTTCTTCAAAGTAAAATCTTGCAATAAAACTGACAATCAATGCCTGATATTGGAATTGACTAAAATACATATTTAACTTGAAGCCATCTTTCAAAATACATTTTTTTATTTTTATTTTTTTATTTTTAAAAACACACATTTTGAACTGTCCCAATATCTCTCAAAGATGCTGAGATCTTATTGCAACATTTTGGGCTAAAGTTTAGGCTCTTCTAAGCAGGCCTCAGATTCCATTTAACTGTCATGCTTTCTTCAGTAAGTGGCTTCTGGTAACTTCTATTTGTTATTTTAATGTATGCTGTGTTAAATTTTACTGCTTTTAAAAATGATATAATTTTGTGATTGTACTGACTTTAAGCCATCCCTGCATGAGCATTACTCATTATTGAATGGTTCCTAAGTGGTGAACAAGCATAAAAAATAGGAGATCAATAATGTATAAAGTGAGGAAGTAGAACCTATGGCCCTCTAGATGTTGCAAACTACTGGAGGGAATGGGGAGTGGTTATGAAGTGACAAAATGATTGAGGCACCATAACTTTTCAGAGACTTGGCACAGCTATTTTGAGAATCTTTTTATGTTTTCTGAATATTTTCAGAAGATAGTTGGGATACACTGCTATTGAAATAACTCAAGGTAGAGAGCATATCCAACACACCTTCCTCCTATTATCTCCACCACTACAACACTGTGAATTATATTAATATAGGAAAAAATACACATGACTAAATTCCAATTCCCCGGGCTCTTTTTTTTTTTAAAGTGAATTTAAGGGTTTCATAAGCAACATAAATTGCTACAATATATTCTTGAAGACTGCCATGTGTGCACTTACTGGTTTCTCTCCTAGTAACATTTGGATGGCTTATTATTACCCAGAACTCAAGATCTTCACAATAAAGATATCCAGGAGGCCCAAATATATTAAACTGGCAGTGATTTATCTTACACTATTATTTCATCTGGGTGGAAATCCCTCAATGGAGATTCTACTCTTTGCCTATCTGAAATGCCATAGAAAGACCACCCTTTTGCATGCAAATCAAGTGCTGTACTACTGAGCTGTAGGTCTTCTAATTTTATTCCAGTTTATCTAGTATGAATTACCTATGATCCTTAATGTAAATACAAGCAGCCCTTTCAAAATCTCTCTACAAATGACTACTTCAGAATTTACCTGAATTCACTTTAATAGTTCACTAGACAAAAAAGAAAGATGAAAAAGAGTAATGTAGGGATAACAGAGTGAGTGAGAAAACGTTCTGCCTTACTTGCTAAATTGTAGCTCCACAAATTATCCCAGGAACACTTCTCTTGAATAATTTGCAGCTTTTAAATACCTTGGCATAATTTTTCAAGCTCTGGAGCTTGGGAGGAACAATTAGAACCATTTCTGCCAGCCAGAGTTAACAACAGTGCAAGCATCCGTCATAGCTAACAATACTGCCAAGGTCATTCTTTTTTCATTCCAAAGATGGCAGATGTGTATTTGCTGCCATCAAGCTATTTAAAGCCAAAACTATATTCCAAATGCTGTATGGCACACAGGCATGCACCTATGATAATCTGAAACCCTTAGACACTGTTCTGTTCTCTTTGTTTGTTTGTTTATTTGCAAGTGCTGTTCCCCATCCCAATCTATGTTCAAATTGCTTTACACTGCATGGAAAGTGAAATGATTCCAACGGAGGGAACGGTACACATTTGTCAACCAGGCTTTACTCCCTGTTTTCCAGTGGCCCACTGGTCCTGTTAACTCTCCTTGATGGTCTCTCATCAAAGTGGAGAGGAAAACAAATCTCAGCTGACCTGTGTCATTGACCTGTCTCCTGCCCCTAGGTTTAGACAATGCTAAAGCCATAATCTGTTGAATCCAATGGGATTTGGGTTTGGTGTAAGTGCTGGTCTAGAAACCAGGAGACTGTGACTTCTAGTTCTGCCTCAGTCATAAAAGCTGGCTGGGTGACCTTAGATCAGTCACTCTGTCTTAGCCTAACCCACCACACAGGATTGTTGGTGTGGGGAAAATAGAAGGAGGATTAAGTATGTTCACTGTTTTAAGTTACTTATAAAGTAATAAAGGCAGGATGAAAATCTAATAAATAGCCAACTTTCACTAGCGGATTCCAATCTGGAAACCTTCTACACCCACAAACTGCATATGCAACCTTGATTGTTCAGCACACTGCACAGCACTTTCCTTCAATGCCTTTCCTTCTTGGTCTACTCTACCTCCATGATGAGATGGGAATTACAGTAGAACCCAGTTTACCGAGAGGTGGTGTCCTTGTGGTCAGAATGAATCTGAGACCTTATCACGTGTATTTTTCTGCTGCTTTCTATGTCAATTTACATGCAGACATACCTTTACCCTACCCGCTAACAAAAACTGAATCTGTTTTGAGGGAAAAGGTGGTTTGTTTCCCATTTGCAGATCAGATGCCTATAATCACCAAGGTGCTAAGTATCTATCTGCAGTGATTTCCCTAAAAAAGCATAAAATGTCCTAATCTTGGAGTGATGACATTATCAACTTTCTTTTTTTCTTTTTTAATTTATAGTGGGGTTTTTTTTCCCCCCTTTCTAGTCTTTTCCGGTAGGTGCAGGCTCTGCTTTTTTTTCAGATCAACCAAGTGCTGATCCATTGGTTGTGGCAGGAATTGATCGCTTGTAGCCCAAGCCTGATGCCATGGGCTTAGAGTGAGCGACTGGCCTACAGTAACTCATCCAGCGTTCATGCCTAAGGTGGGACTAGAACTCACAGTCTCCTGGTTTCTAGGCCAGCACCTTAACCAGTATACCAAACTGCCTCTTTTAATTAATCCTTGTTATTGCTATTAAATATATATTATAATAAGAACATTTTATTGTAACTTGTTTAATTTTTTCCTTTCTCCAGGTAATTTCTTAGATTTTATATTAGTGTTATACTGCTTTCTGGTATAGATAATCCTCGTCTTATGACCACAATAGAGTCCAGAATTTATGTTGTTAAATGAGAAATTTGTTAAGTGAGTTTTGTCCCATTATACGACTTTTCTTGCCACATTTGTTAAGTGAATCACTGCAGTTGTTAAATAATAATAACAATAACAATGATGATGAAGTTGGAAGGTACCTTGGAGGTCATCTAGTCCAACCCCCTGCTCATGGTTGTTAAGTGAATCTGGCTTCCCCATTGACTTTGGTTGTTAAGTGAATCTGGCTTCCCCATTGACTTTGCTTGTCGGAAGGTAGCAACATGACTCTGGGACATTGCAACCATCATAAATATGAACCAGTTGTCAAGCATCCAAATGTAAATCACGTGACCATGGGGATGCTACAACGGTCATAAGTGTGAAAAATTGTCATATCACTTTTTTCAGTGCTGTTGTAACTTTGAATGGTCGCTAAATGAACTGTTGTAAGTCGAGGACTACCTGTATTTGGTCATTGCTTTTGTATATTTTTTTAAACTTGCATTTCATTGACTGTAATTAATTTGAATGACAGCTCTTGACAAAAACATTTCCTACATCTTATCTAATGACTGAATTCATAGATGCAGCTAGTTAAGAGTCATTCCTAAAAGTGATAAAAATCAGTAGCTATTAGCTTGCGAATAAGTGTGATGCAGGGAAACTAGAAGGCTTCTTTGTGCACTCGATTGGCCACTATAAGAACATAGTGCAGGATAAAAATGAAGAGAAGGACGAGGGGTGACAGAATAGCAGTCTTCCAATATCTCAGGGGCTGCCACAAAGAAGAGGGAGTCAAGCTATTCTCCAAAGCACCTGAAGGCAGGACAAGAAGCAACGGATGGAAACTAACCAAAGAGAGAAGCAGCCTAGAACTAAGGAGAAATTCCTGACAGAACAATTAATTAGTGGAACAATTTGCCTCCAGAAGTTGTGAAGGGCCCAACAATGGAAGTTTTAAAGAAGAGATTGGACAACCATTTGTCTGAAATGGTGTAAGGTTTCCTGCCTGAGCAGGGGGTTGGACCAGAAGACCTCCAAGGTTTGTTCTTGTTCTCTATTCTATTCTATTCCATTCCATTCCATTCCATTCCATTCCATTCCATTCCATTCATAGGTCAGGGATCTCATCCAGCAGGCCTCTCTTTATGTCCTTACTGCTAATAGGCCTGTCCCCAGAAAAGTGGGGGAAAGCCTCTCCCACAATGTAATGATAAATTGTTTCTCAAGTGCCTTAAAGTCCTATCCTGATTACAGAGGTAAGGTCTTGCTTCTGGGTGAGTGCAAAACATCTCATTTTGAAGTGTTTCTACCACAAAATGTCACAAAACACTACATTTTGAGTGCAAAACTGCTGTCTTGAATGTGAATCACTTCCAAATGTTTGAAACAGATAATTTCATACTCAAAACGGTGATTTTAAACTTGAAAACAGTTCTGCAAAATTTCAGATTTAAAATGGTTCAAAATAAAGTATTTTTGCATGCCCTTATTCTTTTCCTAGCTTCGTAGTAATAGGAATATTAGGGCTCAGGTAAAGTTCTAGGAAGGTTTGATATAATATCTGGGAGATCTCTTCTTTGTTGGACCTGGAACAAAAGCCACATCTTGTCCTTTAAAAGCAACAGAAAGCTATGTCTGCTAAGAACATGACTATACATGAAAAGGGAAGAATCCAAAATTAAATCAGAAGACATATCCTTGAGAATAACCAGAGAAAATCGCCTGTCTCAACGTTAAAAAAAAGCTATTATACTGCCCAAGGGCTGAACGGATCTTGAAGTTGACTTGCAGAAGATTTATGTGTATATTAATGCTTTACTGGAACACTTTAATAGGAACAGAATATAACTTGGCAAGATTGTTATTTCAACAAAAAGGTGCAAATTTACATTTTGGTAGTGCCATGCCTACTTGAGTTATAGGCCTAGCTACAACATTAAAAGCCTACAAAGCAGTTAAAAGTATTTAATGTTTAATTGCTCACTGCCCAAAGTTGGACTAAAACAGTGCTAGGCTGCATTAACAGAGGGATAGAATCAAGATCACGTGAAGTATTAATACCACTCTACAATGCCTTGGTAAAGCCACACTTGGAATACTGCATCCAGTTTTGGTCACCACGATGTAAAAAAGATGTTGAGACTCTAGAAACAGTGCAGAGAAGAGCAACAAAGATGATTAGGGGACTGGAGGCTAAAACATATAAGGAACGGTTGCTGGAATTGGGTATGTCTAGTTTAATAAAGAGAAGGACGAGGGGGGACATGATAGCAGTGTTCCAATATCTCAGGGGCTGCCACAAAGAAGGAGTCAAGCTATTCTCCAAAGCGCCTGAAGGCAGGACAAGAAGCAATGGATGGAAACTAATCAAGGAGAGAAGCATTCTGGAACTAAGGAGAAACTTTCTGACAGTTAGAACAATTAACCAGTGGAACAACCTGCCTCCAGAAGCGGTGAATGCTCCAACACTGGAAGTTTTTAAGAAAAGACTGGACAGCCATTTGTCTGAAATGGTATAGGGTTTCCTGCCTGAGCAGGAGGTTGGACACTAGATGACCTCCAAGGTCCCTTCCAACTTTATTATTATTATTATTATTATTATTATTATTATTATTATTATTTATTCTGCTCTACTAACCAATATAAATTTTAAGTTGGCAATAAAATTCAAACTGTTTGATTCTTTGGGTATTGCTTTGCCAAGGTTTGCTGATCTAAATAAAGACTTAACTCAAGATTTAAATCATAACATTTCTTCAAGACTTCGTCGACCCCCTGTGATGACATCGCGGTCCCTCAGGGGGTCTGTGGACCATAGGTTGAGAACTATTGCTCTAGGATATGGTCTCCAGTTCTGAACCACTATTTTAGGCTCCATAATTCCCAGATAAATCATCAGGACAATTTTTCTCTAGTGAAAATGCAATGTCTTTTGAAGGCAGAAATGCATCTCTGCACTATTTTCTATGAAAGGAATTTTATATATTCCTATAGTTTTCAGAGACACTGCCCAGTAAATAAGTGTTAGGAAACAATGCTTTTTTAAACTACATCAAAGTTATAAACATTCATTTTGCACAAAACCCATCTCCATCTATTCATCTGAAACTTGTCAGCATTTGTCATCATAAAAACAATTATGCTTACCAGTAAAGTTATTTTCCCCCAAAAAATAAATAAAATTATAAGCACTTCCATTAAAGTAAGAATTTAAAGAAACCTAGCTCTAGTGCTTGTACATTCCCCCCCCCCCTCAAAACTGAGGAAGATTTGTCACTCAAGAAGAATCTGGGCTTGCAAATATCACTCTATTCTGTTAAACAGTAAAAGAGTGATGGACTTCAATAATTTTCCAATGCTAGTCAACACAAATCATATTTATGCCTTGGTTGGAGAGGCAAATTTCTAATTCAGTTTAAATGAAACTAGGCTTTTTTTCAAAGCACTGAATTAGAACAGAATAAAATCTGGTGGGCACCAAACACTCCTTATGGTTCTTAATATTCCTCCATCATTTCTCAGACAAACCGAGCAAAGCTTTTGAAACAAAGCAATGATTACCCAGCCTTTCAAAACTAGAAACAGATGATCCAAGATCTACAATTTTGGCCACCCTTATTGTCCAGTCTTTTTCCTTAGCAAGTATACAAATGGAGACAAGGCTGCCTGAAGATGCTTATCATTTAGCTTAGCTTCCTTGTTTGTATGCCTGAGGGCACTTGATTCAAGAACCCTGTTGAAGCTAAGTTGGCCTGGATGTGAATAGGAAGTTACCTAGGAATTCTATGAGCTTAGAACCTCAAACTGCATTTGGCTTTTGCCTAGTGTTTACTTCCACTTTCTAAAGGACCATATCAAGTAGTGTAGTTGATGATGCTACTGATACAATCCATTAAGTGCATATTGCAGTACAAAACTGGTTAATAGGGCTATGTAGCCCTTCAGATACAAAGGCAAAAAAGCGTTTCAGATATGTGCCAAGGGCAGGAAGCTGTGTCACTCCTTATACCATAGGTGGTTTTCTCCCCCTGCAATCATGCAGCAACTGTGGAGAGAGCTATGGTGGTCCCTGGAAAAAGCATGGCTGCTTTAAGTAGTTGTGGACAGGTGCAAAATAAGTGCCCCAGTGTGATCTGAAGCACTTTTTGCCTTTGCAACCAAAACATTACTCAGCGTTACTGATCATGCACTAAAATTTTCCATCCAAAGGCATTCTGAACAAATCAACTTGATAAACACTAAGCAGTTTTATTGTGATCAATAAATGGAATCTTGAAAGTAATAGCCAAATATTACAAATATTGTATAATAAAAACATAATTTAAATGAAAAACTTACTAGAATATATTTTTGGCATCTATTGATTTAACATCTGCCGATTCTGAAAACCACTCAATCTACTTCCATAATCTACATTTAAAAAAAACTATATAACATTTATAATATTTTCATATAATACAATTTTATACAAGCTTATCACAAAATATTTTCTATTTTATCATAAAATGTTCATTTTTCGATTTCTAATTGCCAGATTCAGAGAAATGGAGAACTGGAAGAATTCTAATTTGTATAATTAATTTAGAAGATGCACATCAGGTGTTCATTTCCAAATATGGACTAAACCAAATCATCAAGCATTCTTCTATTAAGTTTAATCCTGAATGTAATTCAGGGGACAGAATATGTTTTTCTTTCTCCCTCCCTTCCACAATATCACAGAATAATTTATAATGTGCATTCCCTCCTGTTGACAGCAATGATCAATCAGTTATCGGCATAAGAAAGCAACAGTCTAGCAGAGATCTCCAGCCTACTGTATGAAGTGATTCTAAATTCTGTTCTTTACTAAGCCTGCATCAGCAACCACTATGTGATTTCAAGCAGAGTAAACAAACTAGCTGAAAAATGTCAGTGATTTGACCATAGATCTATTGCTGCTACAATGATTGACATTTGCTGTTCCAACAAAGAGACAGCAAAAGAAACAAAAGGGGACTTTACATTACACCTTTCCTGGTCTTTGTATAACCCAGAAAGGAGGGAAAGCAAAGCAAAAGTAAAACAAAATGAAATTATGACAAAGGATAATAGAACACCCACATCTTAATCTGAGTGATTGTCCGAAACCCAGAATTAACTTGTGGCAATTAACTCTGAATCTATAAGCCTGCTCACTATTATTTATTTTCTAACTGCGAATAGAATAAGTATCTATATCATTTTTTTATAAATAAAAAAAACCCTGAAAAGAATGGATCCCTATTTTTACCATCACAAAAACATTGTAAGAAAAAAAAATGTGCGCAAACAATATCTGACAAAAATTAAAAATAAAATAAAATTGAAATAAAATATGAAAATAATAAAAATAATTTAAAATAATTTAAAAAGAAACAAAAAAAGGCAGACTCGATGGACCATTAGGGGGTTTTTTTTCCTGCAGTTTTTTGTTTCTAATTTAACCAGAGAAACTAGCAACCAGGTGTGCTCTACAACTCTCTACCCATACCATTTTAATATACAGTGACTGATATGGCAAGATAGGTATTTCTTTGAAAAATGTTGATAATGGTATCTATAGCTCCTCTCAGCATAGGCTCTTAAAGCAATTCCTAACTGGTACAGGTAATACTTGTTTAGCAACTACTTTGGATAGCGACTGCAGTTACAATGGGAATGAAAAGTAACCTTGTGACCAAGCCTGGCATTCACGGCCTTCACAAGTCAGTAAAGGGAAGCTGAAGTAAGATCATAAGCACAATCACAGTTTCACCTAGTGCAGTGGTAGCGAACCTATGGCACGGGCGCCAAGAGGCAGCACTCAGAGCCCTCTCTGTGGGCACGCGTGCCGTCGCTCCAGTCCTAGGCCTTCAGCTTGGTTTTATAAAACCTTTTCGCTTTAGGCCTCTGCCGCCGTGTGCAAAAAAAAAAAAAAGGTTCGATCAATTTCAACTTCTCGCGGGGAAAAAAAAGATCTTGCAAAACTGGAATTGATTGATTGAACTTTTTAGTCCCACCCAGTCTGCCGTTACCATCGCAGCCACGCCCACCCAATGGGCCACACCCACCCAACGGGCCATACCCACCCGGCACTCAAGGATGCATAAGTGGGTTTTGGGTTGCAGTTTGGGCACTCAGTCTCTAAAAGGTTCGCCATCACTGACCTAGTGAGTGCTCTGTCCCTTAACAACCAAGTTGCTGGTCCCAGTTGTGGCTAAGCAAGGGCCACATATATTAATAATTTGCCTTATTGTTCCGGTCAACTTGAAACTGCAAATCAGCAGCTGAAAATATTATAGATGTATTGAATTGGCTTAGGAACCTGAAATGAAGCAGAATGACTTCTCAATTTCATAACTCCTGTTATGTTGTTTCATAGCTAACTCTGTAGTCAAACAACCAAAATGATCTATCTGTATGCACGGACATCACCAGATGGAGTACACAGAAATCAGACAACATTATTACTAAAGGAGCTCATCTATAGCATCAAAAACATAGCCAGGTGCTGACTGTGGAACAAATCATTAACTTGTCATGTGCTAGTTCCAGTTAAATTAAAGAAAGCCAACCAGTTTCCACAACATGATCTTGAGCATATACCCACCATTTTTAAAAGAACACCAGGAAGCACTTTGAAGTCTTGAATTTAATTAGTAGAGAATCACAGAAACTGTGGAATGAACTTAAAAAAGTTGTTAAAGATTAATATGGAAATAGAGTGCCAAAAACCCAAAAGCAGAAGAAAACAATCTGGGTATCAAAATAAACTCTGGAAATTGCCAAAAAGAGAAGACAAAGACAAAAATTTCAAAAAGGAACTGAAAAAGAGTTTCAGAAAGCTGTGACAAAGGATAAGAATCAAGTATATTATTGCAACAAAATCTGTAAAGACACTGAAAATGGAAACAGATATGGAAAAACAAAGAAAATCTTCTGAAAGATCTGTTAATTCAGGAGATTCCATTTTTGAATTACTATGGACACCAATGGAAAGAGTATCTAATTCAAAACAGATCAAAGATGGATGGAGTATACTGAAATACTATAAAGATGTCAACATCCAAAATACCTTAAAAGATCTTCCCTACTTACAAGAACTAATACTAAAAGATAAAATTAGATCAGCACTCTGGTTATTATCAAGTAAGAAGGCTACAGGAACTGATGGAATACCCACAGAAATGTAGCAAGCAATAGAAGAATCAATAAAGGTCCTAACCAAGCTATGCCAACAAATCTGTAGAACAGGACAGTGGCCAGCCAATTGGAAAAAGGCAATTTACATCCCAATACCAAAAAAGAGACTTAATAGTGTGTGCAAACTATCATACAATATCCTTAATTTCACATGCTGGCAAAATAAAGCTTAGGATCATCCAATACACATGTGGAAAAAGAGAAACCAGGCATTTAATCTGGTTTTAGAAAAGAACAAGGAACATGAGACATTATTGCTGATACACCCTGGATAATTGAAAAAGTCAATAATACAAAAAATAAGTCAAATAAATGATTCATTGATTATAGAAAGGCTTTGGATTGTGTTGATGATGTCAAACTGTGGAATGCCCTTTAGAAAAATTCAAAATATTTCACTGTTCTCATGCAAAACCTATATCAGTGGTGGCGAACCTATGGCACGGGTGCCAGAGGCGGCACTCGGAGCCCTCTCTGTGGGCACACGTGCTGTTGCCCCAGCCTCGCCTCCCCCGACTCCCTCACCAGCAGCCCCCCTGGAGGAGAGTCGCCCCCGAGCATGGCCCACGCGGAACAGCGCAGCCAAGGACATGGCAGCCAGGCAGCGTAGACAAGACTCTGCCCTCATGCCCCATCGCGTGGGCAGAGGGCGTGGCCATGGCACTGCTGGGCTGCCCGGGTGATCTGCGGTGGGCCCTGGAGGCGGTGAGTGGCCCTGCGGGCAGGTGGGGCAGGAGACGGGGTGGGGGCGGAGCCGGGGCGGGGCAAGGGGTGGAGCGGGGGTGGGGCCAGTTTTTGGGCACTCCGTCTCTAAAAGGTTCGCCATCACTGACCTATATGCTGGTCAGGAATCCATAGTAGGACAGAACATGACAAAACAGATTAGCTCTGGGGTGGCACAGGAGTGGGCCAAGGCCGTGTGCTCTCCTCTTATTTATTCAAACTATAAGCTGAATATGTATTAATGGAAGTAAAATTGGGGAAAAAAATATAGGTAGTCCTCGACTTAAGACTACAAATAGGACCAGAATTCCTATTGCTAAGCAAGGCTGTTGTTAAGTGAATCATGCCTGATTTTACAACCTTTTTGCCATGGTTGTTAAGTGAATCACTGCAGTTAAGTAAAGGAAGGAACTGTCACAAATACATGCTGGTTGCCAAGTGCCTGAAGACTGATCAGCTGACACTGGGAATGCTGCAAGAGTTCTAAATGTAAGGATTTATTGCAGTGTTTCTCAACCTTAGCAACTTTCAGATGTGCGGACTTCAACTCCCAGAATTCCCCAGCCAGCTAGGCGCTGGAAGTCTGCATATCTGAAAATTGTTAAGGTTGAGAAACACCGCAATATATCCTTATACTTTTTAAGGATCTTACACTTTTTAAGCCACTTTTTTCAATGCACTGTAACTTCAAACAGTAGCCAAACAAATGGCTGTAACTTTAGGTTTACTTGTAGGGTTTTTAAATTGAAGGAATAAACATTAATAAGCTGCACTACTCTGATAGCCGAAAATGCATAGGATCTGCAAGCTCTATTAATGAAAGTCAAGGACCACAGTGAATAAATGTGACTAAGATTAAATATAAAGAAGACTGAAGTAATGACAACAGGTAGAACAACCAGCCTTAGAATTGGTAATGAAGATGTTGAAAACTGGATAGTTTCTGCCTTTTATGATCAACCATCAACATTAAAGGAACAAGCAGTCAAGAAATACATTGCAGGCTAGCACTTGGTAGAGCAGCCATGAAGACCTTGGAAAATATATTCAGATTCTATGATATCTATATCTAAAGAGATCAGAATTGTGCAAGCCATGGTGTTTCCTGTGATAATCGGTGTAAGTGAAAATTAGCTTTGAAGAAGCAAGATATGAAGAATCTTGATGCTTTGGTGTGGAAGAAAATTCCTGAGAAGACTGTGGAAAGCCAAAAAAACCCCCCAAAACAAACAAACCAAAACAAACCAAAACCCAACGAATCATCAAGCAAATGGACCCAGAGTTCCCACTCAAGGCACAAATGACCAGGATAAAATTACCCATTATCCAAAGGCCTGGAGCTCCCTAGAGAAGCCTCAAATGCTGGGAAAAGTGGAATGAAAAAAAAAGAAAGAAGACCAGCAATAAGGTAGGTGGACTCAGTTACACTGGCAATGGGTGCGCAGTTGGAAGCAATAGAGGACTAGGTCAGGGACAGACTGCCATGGAGAAAATCTATCTATGGATTTCTAAGAGTTGATCCCCACTTGATGGCACATAATCAATCAACACTTCACAAGATGGAAGGGATTCCCATATCAGAATATTTTATGAAACAGACCAAACTTTCTGCATCATAAATCAGTATCCAAGATAGCGTATAGTGCACTGCCACATCTTATAGCTTTAGGCCAGTAATGCAAAGTTGTTGTATCAAGAACAAAGTCTAATATGCTGGTACAAAGGTCGAAAATAAAGATCTCAGTGTTTCAAATGTGGCTGCTGAAACAGTAGGTTTGTAGGAAGACATTTCTAAAATACAACTTCCAAGCAGGACATTTGACCAGAACGATGGCACTACTTCCAAACTTCTAAAATGAATGCTGATACTAACAACAGTAGTATTATGAATTAACTTAAAATTTTTCATTTCCTAATACAAAAATTGTTGCTATTGCTGCTATATATTTTTGTTGAACAGAATTATCTGCTCAGACAGGGAAACCTGAGAAACAGTGTGATACAGTGATACAGTGTGATACTGGATCTGAATTAAAAAAACAGCATATCTTTGGCCATTAACAGTATCTCATTTTATCTCTTTCTCAAGAATTATAATGATAGAAGGAATTAAATCCATGAAAAGAAGATGCGAATGTAATAAAATATCTATATGATCATGTAACTTTATTATAATTACAATATTTTATACCCTTTTAAAAGAGAATATTCTCAAAGCAGTTTAGAAAATAAAAGTATAGAATACAACAAACTAAAAACATGATACAAATAAAAATAATAATTAAGTCTGTTAAAATATAACAGAAAACAGTGGAATAAAACCTCCAAGGACTGAGAACAAATTAAGGGGATGGCAGATCCTGTCTTTTGTCCCTACTCATCTGACAGATCTAATTGGCAGGCACATGAGAGAAGGCTTCCATAGCTAATCTTAGCATTCAGACAAGTTCATACAGGTTTAGGATGGTATGCTACTTCCTTTGTCAGTGGGGTTTTGGATTATCAAACAGTGTGCAAATACAACTTCAGAGTAGTGCACAAGCCAAAGAAGGATTTGAACATACTATTCTAGTGAACTCTGAAGAATAGTACTTTATTGTAAAACTAAAGAACAGCCATTTTGGTTGTGTTCGGGAATACATTACGTTCAGTGATATAACAAAATGATTTTGAAATGAATTAAAAACTTCATGCATTTGGATAACATACACCCTAAGCATGACTTATCAGATACAAGCAATGCAAAGATAGCTATATCGAATCAATAGGTCAGCTTCAATCAGGCACATTACATTTAAACCAAACCATGGACGACTATTTTCTGGCTGGGTTGTTGGGGACAAGGTAAGCCAATAGTTGGAAGCAGGAATGTTCACTGATATCCAGATTGGTCTTTGCTGTATTGTTCAACAGGTCCACTATAAATACAATCAAATAACAAAGATGTCAGGCATCACCCCATTACCACTATCAAAATACAGGATGAGACAATTCTTGATTTCCTTCATGTCAGGGGAAAAAGAAAATCTAAAGTGGCCCAAGACTGCTTTGATAACAAAGCGGTTAAATCAGCATTAAATGCAATGTACTTATCTTTTGA
Organism: Azemiops feae; assembly: GCA_023970755.1. Taxonomy (NCBI): domain Eukaryota; kingdom Metazoa; phylum Chordata; class Lepidosauria; order Squamata; family Viperidae; genus Azemiops; species Azemiops feae. The sequence continues at coordinate 1,194,837 of JALGBA010000409.1, forward strand.
TTTTTATTTAAAACTGTCACTAAATAGACTATAAAGAGCAGTTTTATAAACCAAAATAATTACCAATTAGATTTAATTTCTTCTATATAAATTTCAAACTGAAAACTAAAATGCAGCAAAGACAATAATTTTTATGAGCTCAAGTGAAAGATTTGTTACCTGTTCTACTGGGTACATGCATATCATTAGCAAATGTGACCTAGATATTCTTTCTCTTCCAATTTATGTGATGTGTTCCAGTCTATGACCAATCATTTCCTCCAAAATGAAGACCAAGAATAGCTACTTCCTCTAAAGATACAGTACATCGGATTCCTACCCTAAAAGATGCTTCTTTCCTCTACTGCTCCCACATAGGCAAGCTACTAGAAAAATTACAGCTTGGTGATTTGGCACCTTTCTTGTAAGAGAGATTCCAGCTGGATCAGATAGTAAATAAATGCTTTAGACTCTAGGGACAATCAACTAATTAGAATACTTAGTCTTAACCTAAATGGACAAGTACAGTAGTCTAATTTCATAGAAGCCAGTTATATATATTAATATTGATGAATAAAGGATGTCTTTATTAGGCTGAAGTCATTGTGAACTTTCACAAAAATAATTCTCAATAAATAGGATTTATGAGTCAACATTCCTAGGACTGCATAATTAATATGTTAGCATTTCTTATCACTTCACTTATATAGACATCAGGACAAAGATACTGGGTTGCCACAGAATGCTTTTTTACTAAAAATGTCTGCTTTAGAAATATATTTATCCTTTACCCTCTCATTTGAAACAATCATCTCCATAGAGAGCTCTCAACACCCAAACCTCTTTGGTCACTTTTTCAACAGAACATAAGGAAATTCCATTTTAGTGATGGAAGCTTTTAATTTGCCAAAAAATATTTTTTTTGTTACTCACTCTTATGAAGTATTATGTAGAACAAGTTTTTCAACATTTTATTTGGCATCAGCCCTTTCTGAACCCATTATTAACTCATTGAGACCCTATTAAGAATTATTAAGAATATCATGTGATCTACATCAATGCTGTCCAAATCTGATTCTCCAGACATACTGGACAATTTCCTCCATTTATTTGCTTAATATCCTTTTAAGCCATCACTACAACTTCTGGCAATAACGTTTACAACTTTGTGCTGTAGACAAAGATGTAGGTTTCCTGGAAAATTTTGAATTTGAAAACAAATTCTACACAAATAAATTTGTTACCAGCAGTATCTACCCACCTGAGCAATTACTTTCCCCAGAGACAATCCTTTCCTAATTAAGCTAGGAACCACCCCACCATGTGGCTTATATGCAAAATATATCAGTTAGCTACTTCTTCTTTTTCTCTACATTTTCTCTGATAATAAACAGAGACAGGAAAAGCTATGGGGAAGTCACAACTTATAACTGGAATATAATGTTATTTGAACTCTCATCAAATTCAGTGAATGGTAATAAGCAGTTGTAGAATAGAAATCTTGTCTGGAAACACCTCAACAGTCTCCAGATTGTCCTCATAATCTCTATTGCTTACAACAAGCCAGCAAAGACTGTAGAGTCGTCTTAAAACCAACTGAAAGCAAACAGTAGTATTTAAAAACTTGGCTGGAACAGAGACAACCAAGGTCGAAATCCTATCCAGCTACAAGGTTCCCTCAGCAATCATCTCCTCAATCATAGATCTGTCAAATAGCAAACATGTATAATTCACGTCTAAAACATTGGATTTAGGGAATCATCACTTTTGCAGAATACAGAATAAAAGAGTTGGAAAGGATCTTGGAGGTCTTCTAACCCAACCCCCTGCTTAAGCAGGAGACCCTATACTATTTTAGACAAATGGTTGTCTAATCCCTTCTTAAAAGCCTCCAGTGTTGGAGCACCCACAGCTTCTGAAGGCAAGCTGTTCCACTGGTTGATTGTTCTTACTGTCAGGAAATTTCTCCTTAGTTCTAGGTTGCTTCTCTCTTTGTTCACTTTCCATCCATTGCTTGTCTTGCTTTCAGGTGCTTTGGAGAATAGGATGACCCCCTCTTTGTGGCAGCCCTTCAAATGTTGGAACATTGCTATTATGTCACCCATAGTTCTTTTCACTAGACTACATACCCAATTCCTGCAATTATTCTCCATATGTTTTAGCCTTCAGGCCCCCCCCCAACATATTTGGCATAGTTCAGGATTTATTTATTTATAAAATTTATTGGCTGTCCATCTTACCTCAGGGTAACTGAGATTCTATGATGCTGGGAATGACAGAGTATATTGGGCTCACGATAAAAAGTAACTTCCTACTAGTGGAGCCTACAAAGATCTTACTAAAAGTTTACCTAAATGGACGTTCTTATACATTCAATTAGGACTTGAACTTCAAAAACCATTCAAGTAATGGCAGTGGAGAATATATGCAACTCAGGGTTCAATGATCAAAAGGCACAGAAGGCAAACAGCCCTCTGGCAATTATCTGGACCTTATCCTCCACCCTTCAAGATGCACTGCTTCTGAACATGGAAGTTCCAAAAAGCTGTCAGAGTTTATATACATTTCCTCCCGCATCCCAACCACTTGCTTTTTCTAATTTCTGGTGTAAAATGGGCAAGCTCCAATTCCCATCATCCATATAGCAGGGGATGATGGGAGTTGAAACCCACCAGCTCTACAACTAAAGGAACCTGTCAGTCTCCCTAGAAGGAGGTTTCCTTAGACTCTCTCCACCTCTGATCGTTCCTTTACCAACAGACCCTCTCCCTTCCCTTCCATCTCCCCCTCCCATGGGCTCTCCTGCCACACCAACAGGCTGCTCACCCCCTTCTAGCCCAGCCTCAACCAAATCGCCCCTTCACCCATTCCTCGGGGATACTGACTCCCCAGGCCACCGCCCCTCGCTACGGCTTCCGCGCCTGGGCTGTCAAAACACGGCTGGCCACTAGATGGAGGTAAAGATTCAAGACTTCCTTGTCTCTCCTTGCTAGCACCCTGCCGGTCGCCTAGATAGGTTCCAGCCCATATACGGCAGCATGACCCTCGGGCCCTAGACACACCCAGCCGGCGAGCCCGGCTGGTTGAGAGCCCGCGGGGACGCCTTCTGAGTCCCCTCCCGCAGGAGAAGCAAGCCCCGCCAGAGTTGCCAACCCCCTCTCCTTCCCCGCCGAGGAGCGCCTTCCTCTCACGGGCCAAGCTGGCCTGGACTACCGGTCCCCGCTCACCCGAGCCCGTGGTGGCCGCCATCTTGCGCCGCTGTCGCTCCAAGCCCGCCCTCCCCACCGCCCACGTCACTTCAACGCGGGAAGAGAATTGCTGCTGCGGCTAAGGCAAGTGGCTGCGGCAGCCGGAGAGCGGGCGGGCGCAAGACAGGAAGAAAAGGCGACAGCCGCAGGCCACCCAGACTAAAGCTTCTCCACTTCTGAGTTGGTGTTTGTTTTTCTGGTGCAGATACACTATTTGGAAAAGAGCACATCCGGGAGGGCAAGTTTCAATCTAATCAGCCGTTGTAGGGAGTTAAAATTTGGGAGCAGCCACAGAAGGGTATTTTTTGAGGGGGGGGGGGTGGAAGAAAAAAGATTGGTGGAAAAAACTGCTGCCGGAGTAAATCTCTCTAGCTTGAATTACGGAGATGTAGAGCCCAGGCTGGCGTAATAAATCAAGAAGCACGAAAGCGACCTAATAGCCAATATACGAGTTTCCTTCCTGAAAGCCTAATTTCTAGTTGGTTTGCCTAATATGTAGTTTCATGCGAAATGCCTGTCCTATTATTGCACAAAAATTAGCCCCTCTCCTCGTCGTCAGTTTTACATTGGATATGTCTGCACACAAAACATGAAAACGTATTTTCTGTAGAATGCGGCAGTTTCCCCGTCTGGTGTTAGGTTGACTGGATAATAAGGAAGGTGGTCCATCGCATTTGAAGGACATGAAGTTTGGATCGTAAGTAAATGGTTTCAAAATTCCCATATTTGAGAAATCTAGTAAGTATGTTACAAAAGACCAGTGTCTCCTCAATCTTAACAATCTTTTAAGATGTTTGACTTCAGCTGTCAGAATCCTCCAGCCAGGCATACCTCCTGAGAAATTCTGGGAGTTGAAGTTTACACATGCTAAACCTAAAGCCTCTGAGGTTGAGAAATACAGGCAGTCCTCCATTTACAACAGTTTAGTGACTGTCCAAAGTTACAATAGCACTGAAAAAAGTGATTTATGACCATTTTTCACACCGTTACAGTATCCCCATGGTCACGTGATCAAAATTCACATGCTTGGCAACTGACTTAAATAATAATAAAAATAAAAAAAAGTTGGAAGGGATCTTGGAGGTCATCTAGTCCAACCCCCTGCTCAGGCAGGAAACCCTATACCATTTCAGACAAATGGCTGTCTAGTCTCTTCTTAAAAACTTCCAGTGTTGGGAGCATTCACCACTTCTGGAGGCAGGTTGTTCCACTGGTTAATTAGATGCATTGCAGAGAGAAGGCAGCGGGACCTCTTCCTTGAAAATAATTTTGTGTCTTCGAGTCAGTATTGACTGCTGGTGACAAATCTTCAATTTTCTTGGAACGTTTTAAAACGATTTGCCTTTGCCTTCTTTTTCCTTCTAGGGCTGAAAGAGGGGGACTGCCCTAAGGTCATCCAGCCGGCTTTGTGCCTAAGGTAGGATTAGACTCATCATCTCTGGGTTTCTGGCTGGATGTCTTTAAACACTGTTCCAAATCTCCATTCAAAACCTAATCACCAGGATTAATAATTTTCTGTATTCAAGTGAAACTGACCCATTAAAACAGAAGTTCAGAGGTTATTTAAGGATTTTCCACATACTTCCATGATGGGTGCGTTGACTTAAATGAAGCCCCCCCCCCCCATAAAATTGCTATGATGTAGATGGGAAGGTTCACTGTGGGTGGCTGTGCCTAGTTGATCTTGGCTAATCTCCAAATAAAAAGAAAAAGGCCTAAGTAAATCAGAACTGTTTAGTTTGAAAACTAGTTAGCTAGAAAATCTATGTGGGTAGGTTTTCCCAGACTAGGTTAGAAAAACATCCTGAAGAAAGGCAAACCACTTTCACATTGTTGCTATCAAAATTACATGACTGTGTCTGTGTTATTACCAGGAGTTGACCTCAGTCGGAAAGTCTTTTTAGATCAGAAGAACGGAGCAGGGCAGTTCAAATAAA